>CM066566.1:71717262-72329762 GCA_033816785.1 Picus viridis
TGCCTGGAAAAATTCGGCAAACTCACGTCTTTTTGTGTCAACACAACACAGAGAAAAAGGGAGAGAAGAACTGTGGCATCATTTTGCTACCAAAACTAGGTGACGCATGATTTTCACACGTTTCCTTCTTCCTCAGCATTCCTTGCTGTATGGGTTCCCTCTCACTTGTCCTGTCTGTGTGGTCCTAAAGTTTTTCCAAGATTTTCCCCAAGATTTTCCCTCCGATTTTCATTTTCTATTCCCACGACACCACCTCACTTCTTTATTGTGTTCACTGAACTCCAGCTCCCCAATCTTCCACACCTTTTCCTACTTTCCTTCAGGAATCCCCTATGAAAGAATAGGAGCTATTCTTTGATCTGGACAAAAATGTGGGACTCCACCTTGCCCTCTCCACCGAAGCAGGCCTTCTGCTCTGCTGAAAGATAGAGGAAGGCAGGAAGTACCATAAAGCAATCCTAGAAAGAACTTTCTGACTGCCCACATAAAATCAGTCCTTCAGCTGCCTCTTTCCTATCCACTCAACCAGATATTTTTATCTCCCTCAGTTACACACTTTCTCCCAGCACAGAAACGAGTAATGCCACACCTTGAGAAGAGAAAGAAAATAACTGGAGATCATTAGCCTTTAAATCCCATCACAAAGTGGAAAACAGATGTGCTTCCTGCAGCCTTGACTTAGATGGCACCCACAACAGAGAAGCAGTGTCCAAAGGTTCTGCTTGATCCCTTCAAGGAGAAAAGTCAAATGGGGTACAAAGTAGCAAATCTCCTAAATCTATCCATGAATTTTCATCTCCTTAATAGTGAAGGGTATCTGGAGGGCTGCTACAGGCTTAGTAGTTCATACTTCAAAAAGACCCCAGCAATCTAACTTGAAACATTTGTGTGAGATAGTCTAATTTCTGTACAAAATTTTCCCCTTATAAGCAGTTATGACAATAGCATCACTGCAAGTATGCGGCTTCCCAGTACTATCCCACTGTACTTCTGCTATATGAACCGTCACTAACCTACAGGTATACATGCCTACAAAGTCGTGTCTCTTTGCTGTTCCTTGAGTGAGGCTCATCACGTCTTGGGAATAAGGTGCAATGCTGTGTATTGGTGGCGCCATGTCTACACTACTAAAGGCTCCAGACTGAACCCTGGCCTTGTATCACAGTATCACCAAGGTTGGAGGAGACTTCAAAGATCATCGAGTCCAACCTGTCACCACAGACCTCATGACCAGACCATGGCACCAAGTGCCATGTCCAATCCCCTCTTGAACACCTCCAGGGACGGTGACTCCACCACCTCCCCGGGCAGCCCATTCCAATGGCGAATGACTCCCTCAGTGAAGAACTTTCTCTTCACCTCCAGCCTAAACTTCCCCTGGCACAGCTTGAAACTGTGTCCTCTCGTTTGGTTCCTTTCTGTGCTGCTTGGTGTTACCTCCCAAGAACAAATTATCCTGAGAGGAGCTAAGTGAACCAAAACTAGAGAAAATGTTATTATTGTGAGGGTGGTGGATCAAGAGACCCCTGCTTGAGCTCACTCCCGTCCTTGTTTCATCAGTTTTACATGCTGTGGAAGCTCAGTCCTGTGCAGAGTCATTTGTGTAACAGCCATTTAGCCCAGAGGAGATTGCAAGGAATGTGTTCCAGACAGACTAATACACCACAGTCCCAAAACTGTCTCCCAAATGATGTGGACGCTGCAGAATCAAATTCTGCCCTGTTTTACAACCCTGCAATCGTTTTCATTGTGTTGTGTGTTTTTTTTTCACAGATTCATCTTCAAATGCACTTCTAATGGTTCTGCATGTATTTGTTTCTTTGTAATTGTGGGTTTCTATAAAGCTTAATGTCCCCTCTTTAATTTTTCAGCTGAAATATGCGGAGAAGATCTGACATGGGTAGGGCTGGTAATTTTATAAACTCAGTCTCTAATTTTCACACAGGAATCTGTGAGGTAAGCAGTGTCTCTTAAAAAAAAAAAAAAAAAAAAGAAAGAAAAGGAAAGAAAACTACAAGCTTCTACTGCTCTTTTAAATTTTTTTCTGTACAATATTGCCATCAAAAAAACCTTCCTTTCACAGTAACTTCAGATGTGTTCAAAATGGCCAAAGAAGGTGTTTTATCATCAGGAAGTATAAATGATGATAAAGGCAAAATAATTTCATATATAAAGGCAGTAATTTGAAATATAAAGGCAAAAAAAAAAGTCATAGATATTCAGTGGGGATTTAATCTTGGAGTTAACTGCATTTGTTTCAAAGTTTACCTCAGGTTGGATGATTCATGAATTTGTTTGCTTTCTTGTTCTCTCTATGAACAACTGGTGAAATGTTCACTGCTAATAATAACTGGATGCAGTCAGCAAAACAATAAAGGCGTTTCTTGGATGGGTCTTCATGCAATGAAAAAATGGTAAATTCACAAGATTCTTTTCCTTACTTATGATTTTTCTTATTTTTAATCAAAAATTCCTCTTGTTAGATGACCTAAGGCATACATTTTATATTTGCAGGTATAAAAGCTGGGTTTTTTTTTTGTGTTGCAGTACTTCTTAAATATGTATTTTAATATGTATTTCTGTGTACAAATATCAACAAAATGACACTGAGTGACTATACATTTGATGGGAAAGCTAAAAGCTGTCAAAGTGGAAACTGTATTTAAGAACCTGAATGTATTAGAGAAGCTGTGTAGCACGGACATCTCATCTATTTAGAAAGACCAGAAAAGCCAAGTCCTGAAGTACAGTGTTTGATACATCCTCACATGCAACAGAGGATACAAATATAGAACTGCAAATTCTAGGGGAAATGGCAAGGTTTACCAGGCAAGTATCAAAATACCAAAATAGTTTGGATTATGGTAAGTTGAGAAAAGCAATGGAGAGACTACAACATGTACAAAACTGTCTACAGTAATACAAAAAATGCAGTTCTGATGAAGATCTGATCACCTCTGATAGACCTCTAAGCAGACCAGACAGATGCTATCTAAAGAGGCATTTCCTCAGCACTAGCAACGGCAAGAGATGGAACAAGCCCAAGGTACACTCTTTGTTTGAAAAATAGCTGAAGTGGCACTACTTCAACAGACAACAACAGACCAGGCAAAAAGAGACTGTGGTGGGAATGACTGCTGTCATCTACCTTCTGCTTAATGAATATGGTGAGAATGGGAGGAGGAGGTTAAGGTTTAACACTGTTTTTTATCCAAACTCACAGGGCGTGCCTTATAGCATATAATGAAACTTTAATATCACAGGACAGCAATCCAGTAGGTTAGATCTGGGAACTGTAAGTGGTGTTTCTCAACCCATCAAAACTGCACAGGTATTTTTCTAGGTATAATATAGAGTAAAAATTTGAGGTAGCCTGGTAAAGTGTAACATTTTCTACAGATTCATATGGATTTCTCATACACTATTTCAGGTGCACTTAAAAGAATCATAAAATCATATAAAATCATAGAATCAATAAGGTTGGAAAAGACCTCAAAGATCATCAAGTCCAACCTGTCACCCAAGACCTCATGACTACTAAAACCATGGCACCAAGTGCCATGCCCAATCCTCGCTTGAACACCTCTAGGGATGGTAACTCCACCACCTCCCTGGGCAGGATATAAAGAGTTTCTGCTTACAGAGTCTGGTTCTGAATGACCAGACTTCCACTGCCTTACTGCTGAAAAGGGACATCTCATACTGCAAACCCATCATAATTTTAAGTCCCTAACAATGCTTTTTCAGTAAATATTATATGAAGTAAGGAAAAATAAGCCTTTGTATATAGATTTCATTTTCTGCACGGGAATTAGGCAAAAATTCTGTGAAATCAAGGTGCAATTATTTGTCCTGTTTCGCAAACTATAAGTAAATATTAAGCAATCAGCATCTCCTTTTTGTTTCTATAAACCTTACATTGAGTAATACTTAGTACTCTATTGGATCACATCAGCAGACATGACATGATGTACTGTATGTGTCAGATGTATTTAATTTTGCCACGCATTCTGTGGGTGGCTGAGGAACAAGCACATTCCAGGACCTCAAAAATCATTCTTGTTCTGCAGAAAGAGAGGGCTGGGGGGTTTGTTTGTTTGTTTGTTTTGCTTTTGGTTTTGGTTGGGTTTTTTTAATAACAAAAACTTTTTCCAGTTTTCTTGTAATGGTCACCCTGAAGGACGAGCAGAATTTTAAAGGGACCAAACAGTACCTCAGCCAAATGTTCAGAAGGCAAGAAAATATAGTGGTTCCACAAACTGTGTGGATGATAAGCGTACCTCATGAGATATATAGAACAGACTAAAATGTTTCTGGAAAGTAGTTGCTTTGACAGAATAAAGAGGCACATGCATGTTCTTGTCACTACACTTTTGCTAGCAAAATACTGTATCATTCTATAGCTGAAGCTTCACATTCAGCTTAATCCGCAATACCTTTTTTTAGCTACAGAATCAGCTGCCTTGGTCACACAAGGTCAGGACTATAAGTAGCTCCAATGAACTCTGGAATGTATTTTCCAGTAACAACATCTGGCTATTGAAAACTCCACTGACAGCTGCATTGGTGGCTGTGAGAGGCTATCTTCAGGTCAAACTGCTGTAGGGCTGGCTGAGCCCTCCTTTTCACAAATGAGATTTACTTTTTCCATGCCTTTCCCTTTGAATCTGGGTGATATCAATTTTTCAGCCTTTCCTTTGACTCATGAAAAACACAGTCATCATGTTAAGCTATGAACTGATGTAAGAATATAGTTGAGCAATAATATAGTTGAGATGGAACAGCTGAATCTAGTTGAGCTTGCAAAAATAATATTTTTTGCAAGTTTTCCCTTGCAGAAATAAGACTGACAGACAGATTTGTACTATCTTATGAACCAGGTAAAGAAACTCTCCCTGACAGCCCATCAGCAGATCCTGTAATAGAACCATCTCCCTGAGAATTACAACTCTTTCCTTGTTTCTCCCTCTTCCAGGAGGAAATATTGTCTCCGTGCCTTGTGGATCAATGTTTGGCCTCAAAATGTATGTTCCAGAATACAACGAGGAGTTAAGCCACATCGTCTCTGAGCTTGCCACCTCATTCCTCAAATCCACTACCATTTGCTTGCAATAAGATGCTTTGTATACGTTGCACTTGCTCTTTTTTCCTACAGTAATGGCAGAAGAAGACCCAAGTAGAGGAGTCAACCCAACATCACTCCAAGGCACAGCTGAAGACAGGATATGGCAATAAAGTCTCTGAAGTTTTGGGTTTGATTGTTTTTGTCTGGTGGGGTTTTTTTTGGTTGTTGTTATTGTTTGTTTCATTGTCTGAAAACCCAATTGAATGTTACTGATTTCAGCTGTCTCTTACTTCAAGGGCTTCAGTCCCTTTCTCTAACCTGGCAGAAACTGCTACTTAGCCCAAGCCACAAGCAATAGAGCTAATGGAAAGATGAGATGCTGAAAGTAAGGATGTGCAGGTGGATAGAGATTATACATTCCAGCTAGTATTTTAAAAGTGGAGATGCTACTGGCATACCAGCTGACATGTATGGACAGTCCATCTAAATCTGAAACAAATATTTCCTTGATGTGTCTAAAATGAGAATCCTCATCATTGCCTGGAAAGACAACAGTCCTTTTGTAAGAAATTGATTTTCTTTGACTTTGGCAAATTCACCCAGGAAAAGAGTTTTCACATCTTTCTGCATATTTGGTTGTGTTTGTTTCTAAAGTTCTGATTAATTATTCTGAGGCAATCATCTAACTACATCTAAACATCTAACTACATCTAAACATCTAGGGGCTCAGGCCTAGCCAGCATGGATTTAGGAGGGGCAGGTCCTGCCTGACCAACCTGATCTCCTTCTATGATCAGGTGACCCGCCTGGTGGATGTGGGGAGGCCTGTGGATGTGGTCTACCTGGACCTCAGCAAGGCCTTTGACACCGTCCCCCACAGCAAACTCCTGGCCAAGCTGTCAGCCCATGGCTTGGACAGGAGCACACTGCGTTGGGTTAGGAACTGGCTGGAGGGCCGAGCCCAGAGAGTGGTGGTGAATGGTGCCACATCCAGCTGGCGGCCTGTCACTAGTGGTGTGCCCCAGGGATCAGTGCTGGGCCCCATGCTTTTCAACATCTTTATTGATGATCTGGATGAGGGCATTGAGTCCATCATCAGTAAATTTGCAGATGACACCAAGCTGGGGGCAGGAGTTGATCTGCTGGAGGGCAGAGAGGCTTTGCAGAGAGACCTCGACAGGCTGGACAGATGGGCAGAGTCCAATGGCATGAGATTGAACACATCCAAGTGCCGGGTTCTGCACATTGGCCACAACAACCCCAGGCAGCGCTACAGGCTGGGGTCAGAGTGGCTGGAGAGCGGCCAGGCAGAGAGGGACCTGGGGGTGCTGGTTGATGGGAAGCTGAACATGAGCCAGCAGTGTGCCCAGGCAGCCAAGAGGGCCAACCGCATCCTGGCCTGCATTAGGAATAGTATGGCCAGCAGGAGCAGGGAGGTCATTGTGCCCCTGTACTCTGCTTTGGTTAGGCCGCACCTTGAGTACTGTGTCCAGTTCTGGGCCCCTCAGTTTAGGAAGGACATTGAGAGACTTGAACATGTCCAGAGAAGGGCAACAAGGCTGGTGAGAGGCCTTGAGCACAAGACCTATGAGGAGAGGCTGAGGGAGCTGGGGCTGTTTAGCCTGGAGAGGAGGAGGCTCAGGGGCAACCTCATTGCTCTCTACAACTACCTGAAGGGTGGTTGTAGCCAGGAAGGGGTTGGCCTCTTCTCCCTAGCAACCAGCACCAGAACAAGGGGACACAGTCTCAAGCTGCAACAGGGGAAGTTTAGGCTCGAGGTGAGGAGAAAGTTCTTCACCGAGAGAGTGATTCGTCATTGGAATGGGCTGCCCGGGGAGGTGGTTGAGTCTCCATCCCTGGAGGCGTTCAGGAGGGGACTGGATGTGGCACTTGGTGCCATGGTCTAGTTGTGAGGTTGTGGTTACAGGTTGGACTCGATGATCTTCAAGGTCTCTTCCAACCTTGGTAATTCTATTCTATTCTATTCTATTCTATTCTATTCTATTCTATTCTATTCTATTCTATTCTATTCTATTCTATTCTATTCTATTCTATTCTATTCTATTCTAACTGGAGAAGATTTCTAGAGAGTGCAGACTGAACTGGTAGGTACCAGAATTAAAGCTCTTTCCAATAGGAATTAGGAACGATCATTGTAAATGCTAGCAGTTATGTTTCTAGGAGAGACTGAAACTTTTTTTTTCCAGTTGGCTTTAAGGTATGATTAAATTGTTTTGCATAGCTGAGAGCTGCAGGAAGACTGCTGCTTGTGAATACTTTACTAGGAAATTGTTTTAGCTGGAGCATTATTTTTGAAAATGTTCATTTGCTGTTAATTCTGGAAATGCTCACACCCAGCCCTCAGTGGGTTTTAGTGTTTGAGAAGAGCTCAATCAAACTCCTACTGTAATTAATGGAAAAATCTGAGTAGTGGAAAGGTCTCTAAATATAATCAACTGTATCCTTCTCTGCTTGCTCAGAGGACTTAACTGCTGTGATTCTTAAATGAATCACAGATGAATAGATAAAATCCTCTTATCTGAAATCAGCAACAGCTTTGCCTTTGACTATAACGAAATCAGGCTATCAGCTAAAATGCGAGATACCAACACTGTAGTGCTTACTTGCTTCCTTCTATTCTTCCCTACCTCTGTCATCCTTCCTAAAACTAATGTGCATTGTAAATTACATTTTAACTCTGAATAATACCTCAGCATTAGCAAGGCCTAATTATAATCTCACTTTGTATTTACTATTGATCTTGTGTAATGTTCATATACAGAGAGATAACAACTGGATCATTTCAACCCACAGTATCACAGTATAACCAAGGTTGGAAGAGACCCCAAGGATCATCAAGTCCAACCCGTCCCAACAGACCTCACAACTAGACCACGGCACCAAGTGCCATGTCCAGTCTCCTCTTGAACACCTCCAGGGACGGCGACTCCACCACCTCCCCAGGCAGCCCATTCCAATGACGAATGACTCGCTCAGTGAAGAACTTCCTCCTCACCTCGAGTCTAAACCTCCCCTGGCACAGCTTGAGACTGTGTCCCCTTGTTCTGGTGCTGGTTGCCTGGGAGAAGAGACCAACCCCCTCCTGTCCACAACCACCCTTCAGGTAGTTGTAGAGGGCAATGAGGTCACCCCTGGTCCTTCTCTTCTCCAGGCTAAACAACCCCAGCTCCCTCAGCCTCTCCTCATAGGGCTTGTGCTCAAGGCCTCTCACCAGCCTTGTTGCCCTCCTCTGGACACGTTCAAGTGTCTCGATGTCCTTCTTAAACTGAGGGGCCCAGAACTGGACACAGTACTCAAGGTGTGGCCTAACCAATGCAGAGTACAGGGGCACAATGACCTCCCTGCTCCTGCTGGCCACACTATTCTTAATACAGGCCAGGATGCCATTGGCCCTCTTGGCCACCTGGGCACACTGCTGGCTCATGTTTAGGCGGGTGTCGATCAGCACCCCCAGGTCCCTCTCTGTTTGGCAGCTCTCCAGCCACTCTGACCCCAGCCTGTAGCTCTGCATGGGGTTGCTGTGGCCAAAGTGCAGCACCCGGCACTTGGACTTGTTGAATGTCATCCCATTGGACTCCGCCCATCTGTCCAGTCGGTCGAGGTCCCTCTGCAGAGCCTTTCTACCCTCTAACTGACTAACATCTATTCCCAACTTGGTGTCATCCAAACTTGCTGATGACTCATCCATATCATCAATGAAGATGTTAAAGAGGATGGGGCCCAGCACTGATCCCTGGGGGACACCACTGGTGACTGGCCGCCAGCTGGATGTGGCACCATTCACCACCACTCTCTGGGCTCGGCCCTCCAGCCGAGATATTGTACTGTTGAAATCAGTAGGAGGAGCTGGCCCAAATCCAAGGTTTATTGAAGGAAACTGGGATCTTTTCATTTGCTTGGATGGGTTTCATTCAGATCCTTGTTGAGAATCAAAGGGAAACTCTTGCTGAAGTACAGAAACCATATTCCTTCTTTATTAATTAACATAAACCCCCTATCTGGGTAAAAAAATGACTTTTTCTCTCTTTTTTTCATTTAAAGTCAACAAAGTCTTCTTGAAATAGAGTTGCAGTTTACTGTTTCCAATAATAATCTCTTTCATACAAATAAAAATATGTTGTATAAATGACTTCAGGTTCTTGAGGAAAGATGACTGCAAATGGAAAAAAGAAATCCCATTTGCAATAGTGAACGTAGGCAGTATTTGTATCTGGCAAAAACATTTTGTATGCTACTATATTGGCTTTGAACTTATTTCCCATGGGAGTAGATGTTGCTCAAGAAAACAGGTGTTCCAGTACAATACCTGGAGGGCATTGTTTAAGTAAGTTTAATATTATTTGCTTAAGGAATTCACTCAAGGTATCTTGCGCTTTGTTTTGACACAGTTCAGCAGAAGATATGTATTAGAATTTAAATAGGCCATGGTTCCTAATTTTAAATGCCCATGACTGCTACATAAATCTGTTTAGACCTGCTAATAATTTAAAACTCTACCAAGACTTCATGTTTTTCAAGCTCTAGCTTTTGTATGTCTCAAAACTGAAAATAATGACATTACCCCTTTGATTGATTTTGATGAGACCAGCATAACTGTCTTCATACTGACCAATGTCCTACTGCTGATTCCTGAGAGCAGCGCCCACTCTATTGAAGGTCCTTGCAATCTCACTCTTGGGGGATCAGATTCCTCTTACCTAATTCAAACACCTCGAAGTTAGACAGAAGTCTTAAGTAATCACTGCAATTCCCTTAAAGAATAAAAAAGGAGGACATTTTCTAAAGGGAGATTCATCATCCTGTCTTCCAGTGCGATGAATTGCCTCTTGCACTGCCCACCTCTCCATTGCTCACAAAGAGAGCCTCTGCACGTAGCAGGCTTTCTACACAGCCAGCTTTTACGTGGATAGTACTAGGGAAGTTAATCCCATGACTGTGACTAATGATTTACAGAGCATGCCTGCACAGGTGGGTACAGACAGCCCTGAGTTCATCCTCTCCAAGCTCCTGCTCAGTCAGCTAGCTCTGAGGAAAGTCAGAATGAGCTCAGGTCTGCCTGCACCTGCCTGAGTAAATCACACCCTTGGAAGAAGAGGTATAGGAGACCAGTTGCTGCTTTCAGCTGCACCCATGCAGATCCACTGAGGTCATCCCTGGAAAAAAATAATCAAAACATTAAAAACCAATAGGAAAAGATAACTGAATGGTGTCCAAACAATTATCTTCTTTCTGACTCTGAGTGTGAAAAGAAGAAATGGAGAAGAGATGAGATGTATCCCAGGAGATATGGTTAATAAATATATGAGACCAGGATTTCTTTGTAGAGTCCATTAGGCTCTAATTGCCTTGAAATAAGCCAAGTTCCATAAACTTAGCTTCTGCACTGCAGCAAGTGCCCTTCTCCCATGCACAGATTACTCGGCTTTGAGTTTAGGGTAGATTCAGAGGTGTCTAGGACATGAGTTAAACCAGTTATTTTTGCAACACTCTTCATCTTCTCTGAGTGCAGGGAGTTCTATTTTTATGGTGAAAATAAGCACAGTAACATATGAGTGCTAGTTTTTAAATGGCATACTTGATGCATTTTAACAAATTAACCATATTGAAAGCGTCTGGTAGAGAAATTTGCAAAGGAAAATACAGAAAATATTTTTGTTTGTGCTTAAACATATGGTTTTAAAGCTGGCATGTGTGCATTTTAAAATGTTATGTTTTACTTCTGAGTATAAACCTTTTCCTTTTCCATTGGTGACTGGGTGAGGATGAATTAATTCTGGAGGCAGATCTCTTATCATTAGGCTGTCTGCTACTTGGCTTTTGGGTTGAAAATCATTCACTATGATAAGTAAATCTTGATAACACTGTATCTCTTTACAAATTTCCCACTTACTTCTTTCAGTGATGGCATTTAATTGGATAGATATCACCTCTCACATACATGAGGTATCTGTTCAGTCATGTGTTGTAAAACCATTTAGGAATACAAAAGCTGATCCCAAAGTATCTGTCGATAACCACAATTTTATATTTTTGCTCCAAATACGCACTTTGAGAGCAGTGGATTGCTGACATAAAGATGTCAGTCAGGAGCTATGGATATGTGTAATGCCTCCAATAAGGGGCTGTGACAAGAAGTGGAATTCCTCCAGGAGAAACGGCCCATTGTGTAGCTGTAACATATGGCTTGTTTACAACACTCATCTGAAGCAGAAGACCCATTTTAAGCACACGGATGAGGTATAATTACCACAGTCTGTGTGACTTGAGAAAGAAGGTATACATAGGAATACTGGCAAGGAGTCATGGAAGAAGCAGTCCAAACACAGAATGTTTCCACCAGAACTCAAATACTCCAGACTAACCCTCAAGTCTCACTGCATTGCTTTACAGACTATGATCAAACTTACTACCATTGTTATCTATGTTGTTATGAGGCACTAGTGGGCTTTGACTTGTTGTTTCATTCAACTAGAAAAGTCATTCTGAGATCTCATTTGCTTTCTGGAGCCAGGAGACTATTGTCAATATTTTACTCATGTATATTTAGGCAGATAATGCAGCAAGACAGTCTCAATGAACAAAAGCTCCCATCCTGAAGAATTACTTTGACTAAAAAATGTTTTTGTTTTGAACTTTTCACCTTGTTCTTTGCCTACATATCTGTGGAGTGTTTGGAGCTTGGTATCTCATCTTTCTATCTCTTTGCCTATCTACAGATTTATGAACTTGTGTCTAGGCTAGACCTCACTGTAATATGTAGACAGAAATTAATATATGATTAATCTCATCCAAGATGAGCTCTTTTAAGTCACTCTTTTCTTCTAGTATGTCAATTTTCTGGTGTCATCATCAGACAGAGATGTCAGTGCAAAAGGTAGTCCTGCTTGTCTAGCTTCTAATTTTAGGCTCTTAGAGAACTTATTCTATGAAAGTAGGTGCTTGTATAATCAAAGCAAAATTGTAGGTATTTTCAAAGTAATCCAAAAAGAATTATTGACCATTAAGTTTTAGATATCTAAGTTAGACATCTACATTTCTTCATTTACTATACAGAGAACTTTGGTGATTACTGTAATGCTTCCCTAGATCCCTAAATATTAGATTCCCAAGCTAGGCAGAGGCAATCTCTATTAGTGGAATTCAGGAGACCTGTGCTTAAATATCTGCAATGCAAACATCTACATTTGAACTGGTTGTATTCTTAAACATCCAACCTTTTTCAGAAACCTTCCTCAAGAAACTGGGAACTGCATGTTTCTTTTCACTGATTATAACAAAAGGTAATCATCCTTTGTATCTCTATCATAAATCTCAGCAAATTATGTAACAGGATAGGAAATACTTAGCTCCAAGTGACTTCAAACTATGTATTACAAATTAGGATTATTGATTTTCAAGACCATGTGAGGAGCAGATCACACCAGCACGTACAGTTCCTTGTAATCATGGGCTGATCAAAGCCATTTTAAAATGACTGTGTTTCAGGGATCAGTGGTGGGTTTTGTCCTGTTCAACATTTTCATCAATGGCATTGATGAGGTGACAGAGTCACAGCAAGTTTGCTGATGATACCAAACTGGAAGGCTTGGCTGATACACCTGAAGGCTGTGCAGCCATTCAGTGAGACTTGGACAGACTGGAGAGCTGGGCAGAGAGGAACCTAATGAGGTTCAATAAGGACAAGTGCAGTGTCCTTCATCTGGGAAGGAATAATAAACTGCAGCAGGACAGGTTAGGAGATGATCTGCTGGAGAGCAGCCCTGTGGAGAAGGGCTTGGTAGCCAAGTTGTCCATGGGACAGCAATGTGCCCTTGTGGCCAAAACAGCCAATGGGATCCTGGCGTGCATTCAGAGGTGTGTGTCCAGCAAACCGAGGGAGGTTCTCCTCCTTCTCTACTCTGCCCTGGTGAGATCTCACCTGGAATATTACATCCAGTTCTGGGCTCCCCAATTCAAGAGGGACAGGGTTCTATCCAAGAGAGTCTGACAGAGAGCTACCAGGATGATTAAGGGACTGGAGCACGTGCCCTGTGAGCAGAGGCTAAGAGACCTGGAGCTCTTTAGTCTAGAGAAGAGAAGACTGAGAGGGGTTTTAACAAATGTTTATAGATATCTGAGGGCAGGGTGTCAAGAGGGAGGGGACAGGCTCTGCTCAGTTTTACCCTGTGACAGGACAAGATGCAATGGATATAAACTACAGTACGTGAGGTTCCACCTCAACATGAGGAGGAGCTTCTTCACTGTGAGGGTCACGGAGCACTGGAACAGGATCCCCAGAGAGGTTGTGGAGTCACCTTCTCTGGAGATTTTCCAGACCCATCTGGATGCATTCCTGTGTAACCTGCACTAGATTCTAAGGCCTGCTCTGGCAGGGGGGCTGGACTCAGTGGTCTTCAGAGCTCCCTTCCAACCCTAACATCCTGTGATCCTGTGATCTTCCTCCCATTACTTTTCTTGTAAGACTCACAACTTTATTTCATAGAATCCTAGAATGGTTTGAGCTGGAAATAACAAAGTTTGTCTAGTTCCAACTCTCCTGCATGGGGAGGGACACCTTCCACTAAATCAGGTTGCTCAAAGCCGTGTCCAAACTAGCACTGAACACTTC
Source organism: Picus viridis (assembly GCA_033816785.1). Classification (NCBI taxonomy): domain Eukaryota; kingdom Metazoa; phylum Chordata; class Aves; order Piciformes; family Picidae; genus Picus; species Picus viridis. Next base: position 71,730,957 of record CM066566.1, read on the forward strand.
CAGGGAGAGGATATTTAATTTTTAAATTCTTCTTTTATTAACTTTTCACTATCTATGCTATTCTAACATGTTATTTTAGTTTAAAATAGGTCTTTTGCCTGCTTATGTTTATCCCCCAAGTTTAAAGAGAGACCAGACATTTCTCCTCTCAGTTTTCAGTTTGCCTAGTTAAGGAACCAAAGACAGTTCCACACTGAGGGACTTTGCACAGTGAGGCCACTCAAATTTTGAGTCTTTGGGTGCAAGAGTGTAAGTCACAATCTCAAGTAAAACATTTAAATTCTTTGTCCAAGGATTTGGTACCATCCGGTGCTTATGAATGGAATTCACTCACAAGAGTCAACATGTCGACACCTAAACTAACCCCATAGGAAATGCCAGAGAGAGAAGTGTGTCTGAGATTCTTGCTGTGGCCTTTACCATGATATTCATATTTCTGGTTGGTTGTTTTTTTTTCTACTTGAAATACCTGGTCTGATACATCCTAAGAACAACAAGCTAACCTGTTGTTTCTGGAGATCTGAGTTCCTGGTTTAATACAGAATCTGGTCAGGGTGTACTGGAGCATATATGCATTTAGTAGAAGTTCAGATGTGAAACAGCAAATGTGAATTGATGTGACTAATAGAGCTATACTTGGAACTTGTCACAAGAGCTGTATATTATTTTGAGGTATACTGGGGTATTGGTGTGGTCTAAAATATACATGTTTCAAGTCACAAAGCAAACAGTTCAAAAATCAACACCATCAATGTGCTATTTTTAATGCTATTATGTTATCGTGTTTATTTGGTTAGAAAAGCTTTTGTAATGTATTTATTTGAAAAGTAAAAGTAGAGAGAATTGTCACCTGTATAAATTTTATGTTACAAAATTGGGGGGAGAGGGGAGTGGCTGATACCCTGTCAGGCTGTGCAGCCACAAGATCTGGACAGGCTGGAGAGCTGAGTGCAGGCAAATCTCATGAAGATCAATAAGGACAAATGCAGGGTCCTGCATCTGGGGAGGAATAACAACAGGCACCAGTACAGGTTAGGGGATGCCCTGCTGGAAAGCAGTTCCACAGAGAAAGACCTTGGAGTGCTGGTGGACAGCAAGTTCTCCATGGGACAACAATGTGCCCTTGTGGACAAGTGGGCCAATGGTATCCTGGGGCACATCAAGAAAAGTCTGTCTAGCAGGTCTACAGTGGTTCTTGTCCCCCTCTACTCTGCCCTGGTGAGACCACACCTGGAATACCGTATCCAGTTTTGGGCTCCCCAGTTAGAGAGAGACAGGGACCTGATGGACAGAGTCCAATGGAGAGCCACAAGGATGATTAGGGGACTTGACCACCTGCCCTGTGAAGAGAGACTGAGATCCCTGGGGCTGTTTAGTCAGAAGACTGAGAGAGGATCTCATCAATGTGTATAAATATCTGAGGGGTGGGTGTCAAACGGAGGGGACCAATCTCTTCTTGGTGGTATGCAATAATCAGACAAGAAACAACAGGGACAAGCTTGAACATAGAAGATTTCACCTCAACATGAGGAGAAACTTCTTCACAGTGAAGGTGATGGAACACTGGAACATCTGTCCAGAGAGGTTGTAGAGTCTCCTTCTCTGGAAACTTTCAAGACCCACCTGGATGCATTCCTGTGTGAACTACCCTAGGTGATCTTGCTTTAGCAGGGAGGTTGGATTCAATGACCTCTGGGGGATCCCTTCCAACCTCTAATGTTCTGTGATTCTGTGAAAAGCATCAGAGTGTATTAAAAAAGAAAGGGCACAAAAATAAATCACACCAAAAGTGGCATAAAATAAGTCATAAATGCACATTCTGCTGCTATAAAAGTTTTATTTTGTACAGACAAGATGTTCTCAAAAAGTTCATTTGTTAATCTATTGCAACAGTAATTCAGCTTCTCTTAGATATTTCTCTCTATTTTTCTGAGACACATTTCTATAAGTTACTAAGATTATAAGTAGCTTTTTGCTCAAAATGTGAAGGCTGTTGTCATCTCAATTTTGCAATTACATGAAATCATAATTGCAACTGTAAGAGCAAATATAACCTTGCTCTTAAGCAAATAACTAGTTCAAGCCTCCCTGAAATCTTCTCCACCCATCAGTGTAGGATATATCAAGTTTTTCACATTCTTTGTCAGATTTATTTTGTTGTCAGTTCAGTTACTGATGCAGTTAAAAGGTTCTATGCAAGTATTGCATTTATTAGAGAAAAAAACCCTATTTGTGGACTTCATTCATCACCATTTTAAAGACATTGTTTAGAGTTTGGTTACATAGAAACATTCCATTCAAACATCCCCACTGGCAAATTGTCTGTAGTTGCCAGAAATGTATAATTCAGCAGGTGATGGTCGCAGTTAGATTGGGTGTTACAGTGGAATAATTTTGTTTCAGTGTGCTACGGAGTCATGTGCACAAAAATATAGAATTTAAGACCTAATTTGCTGTCAAATAAAAACAACATACCTTGAACAGTGAGTTTATTAAAAATACCAAACAAACCCAAAGATTGTTTCTCATCTCAAAGATCCATTTTGTATCTATGTATGTCCAAGTAATGTTGGTATGGATTTGTAGACACTGTATTTAACCAGGTTAAAATAAGTACTTGGGAATTTTGAAGGTAGAATGAATTCCTCAGTTCAGTCAAGAGGTCTTTTTTTGTGTGGTTTTTTGTTTGTTTGGTTGGTTGGTTGGTTTGTATTGTGTTGTTTTTGTTGTGGTTGTTTGTTTTTCAAAGTCAGTGTACAAGCAAGTTAAATTAATCTCACCTGTCTTCAAGGCATGCGTTCAGTGTATGAACCTAGTGACATCTTAGATTCCTTAAGTTAAGAGGGTTGGCCTCTTCTCCCTGGCAGCCAGAACCAGAACAAGGGGACACAGTCTCAAGCTGCACCAGGGGAAGTTTAGGCTCGAGGTGAAGAGAAAGTTCTTCACCAAGAGAGTGATTCGCCATTGGAATGGGCTGCCCAGGGAGGTGGTTGAGTCACCGTCCCTGGAGGCGTTCAAGAGGGGACTGGATGTGGCACTTGGTGCCATGGTCTAGTCGTGAGGTTTGTGGTTACAGGTTGGACTCAATGATCTTTGAGGTCTCTTCCAACCTTGGTAATACTGTACTGTAATCCTTAAGTTAGTCCACCATGCCTCCAGAAGAGGTATGTATAATGATGTCTCAACAGAGATATTTTTAGACCATCTAGGATATTATCACAGATTGGAAGAGACCTCCAAGATCATCAAGTCCAACCAATCACCCAACCCTATCTAGTCAGCTGAACCATAGCACTATGAGTGATGCTGGATGGCTATGTTTAGGTAACTGATCTGAGCCCCTAGATGCTTTTGGGTTGAGATTCATGCATCAGCATAGTCTATAATCTGTGAAAGTAATTCCAGTTCTAGTTAATATAACAAATGGATTGTGAAGTATTCAAACGGAGTGTGGAGTATTCAGCTGACCAAATGCAGGCATCTACTGTAGAGAGTTGAATAACTCTCCAGATTTGATTTGCTTTAGTAACAGTCAGCTCAGCTGCAAAATGCAAAGTTCAGTTCCATAGAAGCTGTTCTAGGATATTCTGACTGGCTTCTGGCTGCCAGTCCAGAAGGGCTTGGGTTTCTCATACACGTATCCTCCTGTCTGCCAGACCCAAGTAATGTCCCAGATACCTAGAATAATCTCTTCATCACCCCTATGAAGATATATGAATCAATCCCTGAATCACCATTTACTATAATGACAACTTACAAATCTCTCACATGCAGACACTTAAATTTGTTCACAGAAAATGTGTAGAAACTGGATTGATTCCAGACATAAGCAACCAGCCCTAACCTTATTGTCTGCTATGTCTCAGGCACCTCCAGTAGGAAATTCAGACCTTTTTGAGATCAGAGATTGCTAGGTTAAGATGCCTATTTCTCTCCCTGGACAATCCTTCACAGTTAATGAGGATAACTGAAGATCAAGTTTGTTCCGTGTATGATATGGCACTGTAGATGAACAAAGGTGATGCTGAGGTAAGGACCTGTGTGAGGCCTATAGATAGCAGAACTTGCCTAGAATTATCTTTCAGAATCTGGGAAGAAACAAGCACTAATACATGCCACTAGGGGTAAGCAACAAGAACTTAAAAATCAGGATTCAGATGGAAGTCACAAAAAAAGTAATTATTTTGGGGTCAAGCTCATGAGCTTTTGTACCTCAGATATTATCAGTTTCAAGGATGGGTGCATTGGTATTTGATTCTGTGTCTGTGTTGTAAGTTCAAAGATGTATGAAGCATTTGTCAGATATTTTATTTCTTTTGTTTCCAGCTCGTCAATGAATGAATAAGGCATGCTTACAAAAGAACCCATGATCCTAGCATAGAACCGTCTTTGGGTGTACATTTTACAAAGCAAAAAAAGAAAGACACTAGGAATTCACATTTCAAGAGCTTCCTTCTGTGTGGGCTGAACAATATAAAACAGATAGTTTCCTTTCATTACTGTGTGAGACTGTCATTTAAGGCACAATCTGAATGGGTATGAAGCAGCTGTTCTTCAGTTCTGTGGAGTTCAGAGTCTGACAGCTTAAATGCAATAAATCAAGAGCTCAAACAAAGTTAGGAAAAGGCTTCTGTTCTTGCTGGTTTTACTAGATTTAGCAGTTCATAATAGGGTATCATGCCACTGCCCAGTGTATAAAGAGATGCAGAGACAAAGCCTTGATTTAAGGTGATGGTTTCATAGGCTTTGGTCTGCCTCACTTAAAAAGATTAGAAGTTCTTAACCCATTATCTGTAATCCTGTCAGAATCAATCTAAGGTTAACAACGTGTTACAATTTAAATAGGTTCTTATCTTCTTTTATCAGAAACAGAGAGACAAAAGTAATAACACAACTCTTCTGCTGGACATCAGCTGTCATATTGGATTTTAGAGATAGTGGGAGCTGGGACAGCTCTGGAAATAAATGCTGTAGCATTGGTGAATATCTAGGAGCCACATCTCTGGATCATTTGGTTCCTTTAGTATACAGTCTTTTTAAGCTACCCCTTTATTTCCTCCTACAGATCTGAAGCCTTTCACACTCATTCTTTAGGTCTCAACTGAAAGTGGAATTAATAAAAGGACTTCCCTAGACTATGCTGTGCTTTAGACTGGCACCAGACAGTCACTCCATCTACATCTGACCTCTAAAGGCTGACACTGTTGGTCTAGCAATAACAAATGGCAGTTATGACTATTGTATGCACATGCACAGATACAGAGAGGTCTTTGCCCTTTGAAGATGTGCTGGCTGGTTTGCATTCAAATTTGATTTTTACACTGAACAGTATATTGCCTTCTTTACAGTGTAGAGTCCTTCCTTCACACATAACCATAACATTAAGTGCAAAGCTCTCTGGAATACTTGCACTGGCACCCTTGTAGTGCAGCCTTCCTCTTACAGTACCTCAATGGAGTGTAGACACAAATGATGCAGATGTATCCATTGCCATGAAATCCATGCTTGTGGAGAATGCTTACCTGGCCAACGGAGTAATGGAGGGAAAGTGTCTGTCCTTATGACAGAACTGTACTTTGCTATAAAATCCTATGAAAAAAATACTGTAAGGATCTTAGGCTATCTAATCTCAAAGGTTAGATCTTCCTGAAATAAAAGGATCTGAAGAGATCTTGGATTCTAATTACAGCAAGCATGACTTTTTAGACTACTGAAGGTGTTTAAAAGGTTCCTCCTTGAATACATTTTAAAGTCTATTTGTTTAATTATGTAAAGACAACTTGTATTTACAAGACAGGAGAGGAACTTTAAGCCAAACTCCCCTGGTTATGCCATCTTCTCCACTAAACTGTGCTTCTAAACTGAACTTGCTGCAACTCTTTTCCTCAATGCAGTGAAATGTCTCAGCTGCTTTTTCCTGTAACGCCCTACAGTTTTGACAGGAATCACTCAAACACAAAACATCAGAAACAGGATATGCCATCCATTGTGCACCCTCCACACTCTTCTTTCCTCTACAGAATACAGAATCAACCAGGTTGGAAAAGACCTCGAGATCATCAAGTCCAACCTGTCACCCAACAGCATCTAATCCACTAAACCATGGCATTAAGTGCCTCATCCAATCTCTTCTTAAACACCTGCAGGGATGGTGACTCCACCACCTCTCTGGGCAGCCCATTCCAATTCTGTGAAGAATTTCTTCCTAACATCCAGCCTAAAACTCTGCTGGCCCAGCTCCTTCTGTCAGAGGTTGCCTGGGAGAAGAGACTGACCCCCACTTGGATACAACCTCCCTTCAGGTAGTTGCAGATGGCAATAAGGTCTCCCCTGAGCCTCCTCTTCTCCAGGCTAAACAACCTCAGCTCCTTCAGCCTCTCCTCATAGGCCTTGTGCTCCAGACCCCTCACCAGCTTTGTTGCCTTTTTCTCTACACACGTGAGTAGCTCAACATCTTTCTTTAACTGAAGGGCTCAGAACTAGACACAGTACTCAAGGTGTGGTCTAACCAGTGCAGAATGATTTCCCTGCTACTGCTGGCCACACTATTTCTGATAGTGGCCAGGATGCCATTGGCCTTCTTGGCCACCTGGGCACACTGATGGCTCATGTTCAGCCTACTGTCAACCATTACTCCCAGGTCCCTTTCCACCTGGCTGCTTTCCTTCACCTCCAGCAGCAGGTGAAGTATTTTATTTCAAAATTTGTATTGCAAAAGCCACTGATTGCAAACACTACTTTAAAGAAGCTTTGTACATCAGCAGATGAGCAGAAATGGAACTTTGAGATCCAGAATCACAGAATGATAAATCATTTAGGCTGGAAAAGATCATCAAGTCCCTTTGTTAACCTAACATTAACCAGGTCTACCACTAAACTGTGTCAGTCAGCACCACATCTACACATCGTCTGCATACCTCCATGGATGGTGACACCACCAGTTCCCTGGGCAACCTGTTCCAACACCTCCCAACTCTTTTGCTAAAGAATTTTTTCCTAATGTCCAGTTTAAACTTCGGCACAACTTGAGGCCATTTCTTCTTGCCCTATCACTTGTTACTTGGGAGAACAGATCGACTCCCATCTTGCTACAATCTCTTTTCAGGCAGTTGTAGAGAGCGATAAGGTCTTTCCTGAGTCTTACAATAATACAATACACCAGGTTGGAAGAGACCTTCAAGATCATCGCGTCCAACCCATCAAACAATCCAACCCACCCAACAACTAGACCATACAGCCAAGCACCCCATCAAGTCTTCTCCTGAACACCTCCTGTGAAGGTGACTCCACCACCTCCACGGGTAGCCGATTCCAATGGGCAATCACTCTCTCCGTGTAGAACTTCTTCCTAACATCCAGCCTAAACCTGCCCTGGCGCAGCCTGAGACTGTGTCCTCTTGTTCTGGTGCTGGATGCCTGGGAGAAGAGGCCAACCTCTGCCTGGCTACAACCTCCCTTCAGGTAGTTGTAGAGAGCAATAAGGTCACCCCTCAGTCTCCTCTTCTCCAGGCTAAGCAACCCCAGCTCCCTCAGCCTTTCCTCATAGGGCTTGTGTTCCAAACCCCTCACCAGCTTTGTTGCCCTTCTCTGGACACGTTCCAGCAAGTCAACATCCTTCCTAAACTGAGGGGCCCAGAACTGGACACAGTACTCAAGGTGCGGCCTAACCAGTGCAGTGTACAGGGGCACAATGACCTCCCTGCTCCTGCTGGCCACACTGTTCCTGATGCAAGCCAGGATGCCATTGGCCTTCTTGGCTGCCTGGGCACACTGCAGGCTCATGTTCAGCCTACAATCAACCAGTACCCCCAGGTCCCTCTCTGCCTGGCCACTCTCCAGCCACTCTGACCCCAGCCTGTAGCACTGCCTGGGGTTGTTGTGGCCAATGTGCAGAATCCGGCACTTGGATGTGTTAAATCTCATGCCATTGGACTCTGCCCATCTGTGCAGCCTGTCGAGGTCCCTCTGCAAAGCCTCTCTGCCCTCCAGCAAATCAACTGCTGCCCCCAGTTTGGTGTCATCTGCAAATTTACTGATGATGGACTCAATGCCCTCATCCAGATCATCAATAAAGATGTTGAAGAGCATGGGGCCCAGTACTGATCCCTGGGGCACACCACTAGTGACAGGCCGCCAGCTGGATGTGGTGCCATTCACCATTACTCTCTGGGCTCGGCCCTCCAGCCAGTTCCTAACCCAACGCAGTGTGCTCCTGTCCAAGCCACGGGCTGCCAGCTTGGCCAGGAGTTTGCTGTGGGGAACGGTGTCAAAGGCCTTGCTGAGGTCCAGGTAGACCACATCCACAGGCCTGCCCACATCCACCAGGCGGGTCACCTGATCATAGAAGGAGATCAGGTTGGTCAGGCAGGACCTGCCCCTCCTAAATCCATGCTGGCTAGGCCTGAGCCCCTGGTCATCCTGTAAGTGCTGTGTGATCGCACTCGAGATGACCCGTTCCATAATCTTGCCTGGCACTGAGGTCAGGCTGACAGGCCTATAATTGCCTGGCTCATCCAACCGGCCCTTCTTGTGGATGGGCACCACGTTGGCCAGCTTCCAGTCTTCTGGGACCTCTCCAGTGAGCCAGGACTGCTGAAAAATGATGGAAAGTGGCTTGGACAGCTCATCTGTCAGCTCTCTCAGCAGAGAGAGCTAAACTCCCAGGCTAAACAACCAGGCTAAACTCTCCAGGCTAAACAACCACAGTTTCCTCAGCCACTTCTCATAAGGCTAATTCTCTAGACCCTTCACCAGCTTTGTTGCCCTTCTCTGGACATGCTCCAGCCCCTCCATGTCTTTCTAGTAGTGAGATGACCAAAACTAAACACAGTGTTTGAGGTGCTGCCTCACCAGTCTGAGTATCAGGGCACAATCACTTCCCTCCTCCTGCTGGCTACACTATTTCTGATACAGGCCAGGATGCTGCTGGCCTTCTTGGCCATCTGAGCACACAGCTGGCTCATGTTCAGCCAGCTATTGGCCAACATCCAGGTCCTTTTCTTACGGGCAACTTTACAGACACCCTTCCCCAAAACCACAGTGTTAACATGGGGTTGTTACGGCCCAAATGCAGGACCTGGCACTTGGCCATATTAAACCTCATACAATTGTCCTTGGCCCATCAGTCCAGCCTGTCCAGATCCCTCTATAGAGACTTCCTGCCCTCAAGCAGATAAACACTCCTTTTACCCTTTGGACTAAGTGAGAGCCAATAGGACTTGTATTCTGGACATAAGCTACTGAAAACATAGAAATGGGCTTAGTTCTTCCTATACAGGTCTATTCAGTAAGGTAGGTAGATGCCTATACTCACATGGGCACATAAGCAAATCTGGACAGGCTTTTTAATTAATAGCTGTTTAATTTACAAAGAATGTTACCATTATTAAAGACATGTTAATTCCAATGGATAAGCTAGTTAATCTCCTTTTATAAACTGCCAACATGTAGTGACATTTTCTGGTGTTTTTTTAATGAGTTTCATCACAGTGAAGTGCTAGTTCTGCTATACAATTCAATCCATTTTACTGACTCACAAAGGGTGGAGTAAAATGCCAAAGTCTTTTGGTCCTTCAGTTAGAACTTTCTTAATACTGTGTGATTATGCATTTATCTGCTTATTAACATAAAGTGAACTACATGAACTCTTGATCCATAATTACCATTGTAAAGCTACCTTTAAAGTACAACATAACCACCTTGACATATAAAGAGATAGAGAAATACGTTGGATCTGAGGATATACAAATAAAACTCTAGCCTGTCCTTAAGAAGTGTGGAGGGGGAACCCCAACCATCATGTCATGAAGACTGGAATTTTGGCCAGACGTCAAGGACTCTGTATAGCAAGTAGTGCAAAACCAAAGAGGCATTAAGCAGTGTTTGTGTGCCATAATACAGGACTACCTGTATTAAGTGTTTTGAGGCAGAGAGGAAGGGGATCGTGTGTGTGCAAGACTTTGACCTTGACAGGCTGGAGAGGTGGGCACAAGCCAACCTCATGAGCTTCAACAAGACCAAGTGCAGGGTCCTGCAGCTGGGTCGAGGCAATCCCAGGCACAAATCCAGGCTGGGCAGTGACTGGCTGGAGAGCAGCCCTGAGGAGAGAGACTTGGGGGTGCTGGTGGAAGAGAAGCTCAACAGGAGCTCTCAATGTGCACTTTCAGCCCGGAAAGCCAATCAGATCCTGGGCTGCATCAGGAGAAGTGTGGCCAGCAGGTCAAGGGAGGTGCTTCTTCCCCTCTACTCAGCTCTGGTGAGACCCCACCTGGAGTACTGCATCCAGTTCTGGAGCTCCTATTACAGGAGGGATGTGGACGTGCTGGAACGTGTCCAGAGAAGGGCCACGAGGATGATCAGAGGGCTGGAGCACCTCTCCTGTGAGGACAGACTGAAGGAGTTGGGGCTGTTCAGTCTGGAGAAGAGAAGGCTCCGAGGTGACCTCATTGTAGCCTTCCAGTATCTGAAGGGGGCCTACAGGAAGGCTGGGGAGGGACTTCTCAGGATCTCAGGTAGTGATAGGACTAGGGGGAATGGAATGAAGCTGGAGATGGGGAGATTCAGGCTAGATGTGAGGAAGAAGTTCTTCACTATGAGAGTGGTGAAGCCATGGAATGGGTTATCCAGGGAGGTGGTTGAGGCCCCATCCCTGGAGGTGTTTAAGACCAGGGTGGACGGGGCTCTGGCCAGCCTGATCTAGTGTAGGGTGTCCCTGCCCATGGCAGGGAAGTTGGAACTAGATGATCCTTGTGGTCCCTTCCAACCCTGACTGATTCTATGATTCTATGTTCCTTCATGGAAGTGCAGAAATAAAATCAAACCATTAAAACTGGGTTAATTGCATTAGTAATCCACCTTGCATTTTTTGCTGGGAAAAAAACGAACACCCGTATCATTAGCTACACTGTATTTCATGTGTTTTTTACAGTCATGTCATATAGGAGGAAGACAAAGGCTTTTGTTTTGAGGGCTTCTCATTGGAGTCTGCGCTATGTGCTTAAACCATCATGACTGCAAGAAAACCCCAAAGTCCTTCTATACAACTTACCCAAGATTTAAGGAAGAGTTCTTATTGTGTAAGAATGAAACAACTCTTTCATAGTTAACAAATGAAAGATGAGAAATCCCTGTTTGGTGGTTGGGTCACCAAACAACTTACCACCAAGCTGTTACTCATATTTTTATGACAAACCTTCTCTATCACTCTTTACACAACTGTTAGATGTTAGAATCTAAATATTAATGGGAGAGGAAACTTTAATTTGGGACTTGCTCAGCTGAGGTAACTGTACTGTGCATTGGACTAAAACTACTGTAATATTGTATCTGATTTTTCACAGTATCACAGTATCACCAAGGTTGGAAGAGACCTCAAAGATCATCGAGTCCAACCTGTCAACACAGACCTCATGACTAGACCATGGCACCAAGTGCCACATCCAGTCCCATCTTGAACACCTCCAGGGATGGGGACTCCACCACCTCCCTGGGCAGCCCATCCCAATGGCAAACAACTCTCTCAGTGAAGAACTCTCTCCTCACCTCCAGCCTAAACTTCCCCTGGTGCAGCTTGAGACTGTGTCCTCTTGTTCAGGTGCTGGCTGCCTGGGAGAAGAGACCAACTCCCTCCTGGCTACAACCTCCCTTCAGGTAGTTGTAGAGAGCAATGAGGTCACCCCTGAGCCTCCTCTTCTCCAGGCTAAACAATCCCAGCTCCCTCAGCCTCTCCTCATAGGGCTTGTGCTCAAGGCCTCTCACCAGCCTCGTTGCCCTTCTCTGGACATGTTCAAGTGTCTCAATGTCCTTCTTAAACTGAACCAAGTGGATTAACAATTTCAGCTGCAGCAAGATACAGACTGAAAGAAAAATAAGGAAGAAAAGAAAGAGAAGGTTTTCAAAAGCCTTGAGAAGCCAGCAGAATATAATTACTGAAATCAGTAGGAGTTGTGGGAATAATACATTGTTTAGAATCAGCCAAAGCTGGGATGCATAATTACACAGATTTTTATTGTTAGGAACAAGTTCTTTATCATGAGGGTAGTGGAACACTGGAACAGGTTGCCAGGGGAGGTGGCTGGGGCCCCATCCCTGGAGGTAGTCAAAGTGAGGCTCAATGGAGCTCTAGACAACCAGATCTAGTTGAGGATACCCCTGCTTACTGCAGAGGGGTTTGGACTAGACGACCTTCAGAGGTCCCTTCCAATCCAGACCATTCTATGATTCTATGATCATTTTTATCATGTTCTGACTGACCAGCATGATAGACCAAGAAGCTCCAATCATTTATGCTTGACCATTTTCCAGGTGCAATCCTCATACCTAGGATTCTTGTTTTACTATATGCCATTTTTAAAAACTATTCCAGAGGAACTGAAACAGCCTAAATGTGGCCAGGTGTTTAACCACTGTGCTACAGACTGAAACTGCACAATGGTTTTGGCCTTCTTAGATTTCTGAGTCATCTTGGCTTGATCTTGTGAAGGGACTTTGTGAACAGAAGCCATCAGGTGCAATAATTTGGGAAGGATTTAGGTCATCCTAGCTTCTGTTGCATAACATGCCCAAATGAAAGCTAGGTATCTAAATTTCTCATTGGGAACAAATTGATGTTTTGGAAACAATTCAGCTGACTAGATCTAGGTGTCTTCTTGAGAGTGATCTGGACTGACAAGGTCTCAGATGACTTCAGCAATACTGTAGAATCACTTGTGTAGATTCCTACACTGTATATACCTTATTTTAGGTCATATGCTTTGAAAAGCCCAGTACCTTTTTGCCTCAAAAAAAGTACCTAAGCTTGCCTTCAGTGAAAAGAGTAAAACTCCATCAGAGCACAGGTTAATTCTGGAGCAAGACAAATCACCCTTGGAGGTGTGTGTGTCCTTTGACAAGGAGGAAGATTATGGTGAATAGGTGCTTAACTTAAGTAGTGTGAAACCAGCCTTTCCAGTCTGGAGCTTCTGTGTTGTTGCATGCTTTTGACAAACTCTTCTTAATGGTTACCTTTGGCTCAAGTGATCTGTGTTTATGTTTCTGTGTTGCTATGTATACACAGTATGCACACTTGTGTACAGGTACAGAATGTAAGTGTGTTGTTGATGAATTTAATGGCTTCAGACAGTGTAACTCAAGAAAAAATGGAACTAATGACCTGAAGCACACAGTTTTAAAATATATATATTGAGACTTAAATGAGAATTCATTAGTGCCTATGAAAGCCTAGGTTTACTGACATAATGTGCTAATTGTAAAAGGGACATAGTCTGTGATTCAGAAGAGGATGAATCCCATGGTCACAAAATTTTTGCGTTATTAAACATCATCTCCAGCATCTGTCTGATTTCTGATTGCTCTGTTGTCCAGGATTCCAGAACAAACTTTGTAGGCCATTTAGTCCAAGCTCTTAGGTTAGCAAGCAAACCCAAGAACTTCATATCTTCACTGAAGAAACAGAGGTAACCAGTTTGAATTCTTTAAAACTATAAGAATACAGAAGCTTTTACTGAGGAGGTCAAAAGTAACAGCACCAGCTCAAAGAGGACACTGTGGATAAGCCTACAGAGTAATTAAGACTAGTCTTGAAAAGCCAGAATCTGAGATCCTTCCATTTCTATTATTCCCTAAGGGGCTGACTGAACTGGCTCTGCCTGAATTCCTAATGTGGAGAAACCTGGATGAGAGGATAGGGAAGTCAGCATACCAGGCATGGAGAAGTTTGATTGCCTTGGTGGACCTGGAAGGTCATAGTTTGTCCAAGCCTCGAGCTATTACTGTATGACTGCAAAATGGACAGGAGATGAATCTGGTTTTCAGAGTGACTGTGTGGAGATAGACACCTTGCTGTAAACTAACTTAAAGAAATTTCCTAGAAGTCTTTAAAGCCAAAGTTGAGACCTAATATTAGGAGCACAGTATTGCTATCTCACATGAGAAGTCCCACATTGTTTGATGTTTCATTGAAGTACATTTTCTTGAGACAAGTGCTATCTAAGGATCTCAGCTTCTTTTTTTTTTTTTTTCTTTTAATGAGAATTTAAGTCTGAGTGAGACATGTTGGCCTTTCTGCATACAGTAGACACAGAGAAAGAGACACCTCCAGGTGATTCATCTCATCTTAAGATAGGTATCTAAGATAGGTCATAAAATTTGCCTCCAGTTATGTTTATTTTCTCCTACACTAACTATAAAAGAAACCTTGGTCAACTAGCTCACACTTAGATGTCCAATTTTCAGACGCTGGAAGCCATCTGAAAGCAGTGTTTGAGAGCTTCAGTAATAAAGCTGGTTAGCCTGGGCTTCACATTGTGTTAATGGGATGCACATGGGGTTTGGCTTTCTTAAGAGACTGGGCAGAGCTCACTTAGTGCCTGCAAAAGACTTTATAGATGCATCCTGTGAGAGGTTATCTGAGGGATTTCCCTGGAGAGAGTTTTTTATCCTACCTGCATCAAACCTAGAGCAATAGTGGCAAAAATGTTGTAAAGCACTGTGGAGAAATGGTGAATACAGGAGGAAAACTAGAAAGATAGCTCCTAAGGAACAGAATTTCTTTATCTGCCCTAACCTCAGCATGGGGAATAGCCACAGGCAGCAGGAATTCCTCCATACATCTACCACCCTGAAAAATGTGAAACCAATGACAATAAAATATCTGCAATTTCCAGGCACGTTTGGCCTAGGGGTTCAAGTGGTCACAGCAGTTTTCCTTCATCATGTCAGTTTTTACAACATGCATAACAGACTTTTATTCTTCCACTTCAGTTTATGGCTTCTTGTACATGACAATGGACACTAATTGTTAGCTATGTTTATGACAGTAGTGTTCCCAGCAATTCAAAAGATGAATGGACTATCATCTCAGACTTCACAAGCCGCTTCTACGTTTCTTGATTTTACAGCTAAGATACATAACTTTTAGGATTAACTGGAAGATGCACCTGCTTTCCCAGGCTTTGCTTGAGTGGAGAAAGAGTAGATGGAGTGAATGAATGATGCCTTTTGGGCAGACTCCTGTGGACATTGCTAAAGTTTCTTTATTGAAAGCTGCATAGCATAACTAGATAGCTCAGTGATCATCATTCTATACAGAAAGAGTTGTCCTGGATGATCCAATACACTTTAATTCATTGTTTTCATATTTCAGTCCATTGATTCTTCAATATGTGCAGACTGAGAGATAACCAAAATAAAAAAATGAGGCAAATAAAGAAACATCAGTCTGGAAAAGATGAGCTTCCTCAGCTGGTCAGACATGAATAGGATCAGCTGCATATCTGGAAGCTTGAAAGCCAACTTGCTAGTGCTGTCATATGACATAATAATTGCTGGAAAGATGCACACCACATAATTAAGTAAACTAGTGAACCTGGGTGCAGCAGAAAACATTGAATGCCTCATACACCTCCCTGATGTGTGAGGAGAGCAAATGCAGCTTTGTGTGTAAATATTTGGTGCAGTGTCATTCAGTCATTCACTTAATGCAGAGCAGAAATGCAGGATTCTGAATGTGCCGTGCAGTATGTCTGCATGCACACCATGCACCATTTCATAGCCACACGCTTGCTTAGTGCCTAGATGTCCAGAACCCTTCAACATCTTTATGCTCTTTAACATCTTTATTGCTGAACTGGATGAGGGCATTGAGTCCATCATCAGTAAATTTGCAGACGACACCAAGCTGGGGGCAGGAGTTGATCTGCTGGAGGGTAGAGAGACTTTGCAGAGGGACCTCGACAGGCTGCACAGATGGGCAGAGTCCAATGGCATGAGATTTAACACATCCAAGTGCCGGGTTCTGCACATTGGCCACAGCAACCCCATGCAGTGCTACAGGCTGGGGTCAGAGTGGCTGGAGAGTGGCCAGGTAGAGAGGGACCTGGGGGTACAGGTTGATGGTAGGCTGAACATGAGCCTGCAGTGTGCCCAGGCAGCCAAGAAGGCCAATGGCATCCTGGCCTGCATCAGGAACAGTGTGGCCAGCAGGAGCAGGGAGGTCATTCTGCCCCTGTACACTGCAGTGGTTAGGCCACACCTTGAGTCCTGCGTTGAGTTCTGGGACCCTCAGTTTAGGAAGGATGTTGACTTGCTGGAAGGTGTCCAGAGAAGGGCAACAAAGTTGGTGAGGGGTTTGGAGCACAAGCCCTATGAGGAAAGGCTGAGGGAGCTGGCGTTGCTTAGCCTGGAGGAGACTGAGGGTGACCTTATTGCTCTCTACAACTACCTGAAGGGAGGTTGTGGACAGGTGGAGGTTGGTCTCTTCTCCCAGGCAGCCAGCACCAGAACAAGAGGACACAGATTCAGGCTGCACCAGGGGAGGTTTAGGCTAGATGTTAGGAAGAAGTTCTATACAGAGAGAGTGATTGCCCATTGGAATAGGCTGCCCATGGAGGTGGTGGAGTCACCATCACTGGAGGTGTTCAGGAGGAGACTTGATGGGGTGCTTGGTGCCATGGTTTAGTTGTTTAGGTGGGTTGGATTGGTTGATAGGTTGGATGCGATGATCTTGAAGGTCTCTTCCAACACAGTTTATTGTATTGTATTATTGTATAAAAAGTGGTGTCTAGCCTGAACTGGAGCTATCATGAGATTTTTTTCCATAATATTCTGTGACTAATTGTAGCCTTGAATAAATTTAAAGGTATAATTAAAAAAAAAATTAAACCTGCACTAGATGATCTAAACCTGCACATGATCTAAACCTGCCACATAAATGCTGGCAACAGCCAATAGGGAGAATCAGACACTTCTCAGGGTGCTGAGTCACCTTCCAGATATGTCTTTCTTGGTTGAAAACCCAGCAACCTGCAGCAATTAAGCTTCTGGCTTGGAGGCTTCATATAAAAGCATTTGGGAGAGGAATTCAGGCCTACAAGTTCCCTGGCAGAAGAGCACAGAACAGGCCAGACTGCATTCTCTTGAACAGTTTTCTCATGGAGCCCCATGAGGACATAGCTATTGGTCTACACCAACAAATAGAAGAGATCTGGGATCTAGTTCCAAGGGAAGTGTTGCTAATGGCCTTGCATCGACTTCTGGTTTGCTGCTGATACAGCAGATTTCGTCTGGGAAGAAGCAACAGGAGCAGCCTAAGCAGAGATCAGTAGCAACTAAACTGTGTGAACTGTCAATGTTCAAACTTGCTTTATGGCCCTGGCTGACTTTTCTAGTCTTATTATTGCCTTGTATACTGGTTTTTAGAGTTCTGAGAAGTACCAAAAATAGCAATGATTATGTAACCAGTCTCTGCCAATATTAGTCAAAGATGGCTTTACACCAAAAAGGATTTATGCTTCAGATTCTTCAGTAAAATAACTATCAAACCTTCCCATTCACACCTCATTTGCTGGCCATAGATAATTAGTCTAATTTGGAAAATGATTGGATATTTGAAAACATGCTTTCACATGATGCCTCCAGCTGGACTTCTTCACTGCTCTAGCATGGGAAGCTACTTAACTCCCCTTCTTGACTCTTTTTCTCTGTTTCAATGAGTATTTTAGATGTGTACATCTCTGCATTAATGGTACTTTTTAGGATATTTTTAGAATTCTTTGGAAAAATAGAAGTTTGGCATAAAAAAGGGACCAAGAGACCATTTTGAGAAAACTTGCCCCTATGCTCTAGACCAGCATTACTCATTCTGTAGTCACTGGCAGATGGCTCATGAAATATTTATTGAGAAATTAAAACCAACAACAGCAACATTGACAACAACAACATATATGCAGACATTCTCCTGCAAGCTATTGAATTAAAGCCTTCTGCCCTGTGACAACAGTCAGACAGGGTGAGGCTGTCCAGAGAATCCATGAGGTATCTGTTCTTTGTGGGTTTTTGAAACCAAAGTGACCATAGGCCTGACCAACCTAACCTGATTTGAGCAGGAGGCTGGGAGAGAGGGGTCTTCCAATCCTGTGATTCCACGATCCTATGAAACCTCTGTGAGTGAAAATATAAACCACAGAATGTGTCTCCTAACATTTACTCCAATATAGATGTGACTGTAAATAAAAATTACTGGAATAACACAGAACATGACAATTCTTGGATTTAATTCCAGACATGAGGTGGTTAGAGAAACAAAAAAAAAAGGTTTTGCAGAAAATCTGATCTTAGTAGTTACATCTCTAGGCCTTTCGCCCCCACCCCAGTCTAACTCTTGCTTTTGTATACTTCAAATGCTATTTGTGAATTGATAAGAAAACTTGTCAAAATCTTCCAAAAAGTAAAGCAGTTTCATCTGGTAAGTTTGTTGTGGGTTTCATTCAGTAACTACATTAAGGCAAGGCTCAGCCAACTTAAGTTTATTTCCAAATCAGATGTATTATCTATGCTCCTTTATTTTCAACACGAGAGCATGGCTTGTATCCCATAAATGTTTGGGTTTTACTGTTTACTTACAGGCTTTTTGCATTGAAGTGGTTTTGTGTTTTGTTCTATGGTTCAGTGCTCAAATAATTAGAAAAGGTCCATTTGTTTCAGATTTTTTTTAGACATTTTTTTAACTGGAAATTACTCCTTAACACCTTTTCCCATAGAATGGAAACTATTTAAAAGGGAATAATCGCAGGACTGTTGTAAACTCAGCTGAATCTCCTGTAAATCTCCTCTTATAGATCTCTTACATAAATAGGAATCGCACACTCAGAATGCTACATATAGTGAACATGACTGTTCTAGATAAACATGGTATTTTGAGATTAAAGGTGATATGTCATGTGGAAGAGATTTTTTAATAATTCCATGGATTAAAAGCCACCAAAAAAAATTGAAACGTTTCCTGCTCATACTGATTCACTGTTATTGATCTCTTTTACTGTAAACGAGTCCTGTGCCATTAGGCAAATTACGCAGGAACATGGGGAAAGAAACATGCTTCCTTTATCTCTTTGCCTTTATCTCTTTCACTTGTGCAACTGATAAAAATTAATCCCTGATCTGTGGAGCCTAGTGAATCAAGCGACTTACTACAAAGCAGAGTCAGCTCTGCTCAATCCCCGGAGCACAGCACAGGGAGATATTTTGAATGCCAAGATTTTGTAAACAGCAGGAAAAATTACAAGTTGTGTAATCACTCGCTGCCCGCCTGTATTCATTAATGTCACTGGCAGAAATATCTCCTTTCTCTTTCTGTCCTGAACTGCTGCTGCCATACACACACCAGAAGTTTTTCAACGTAGAGATATTTCCAGACAGTTTGATAGCAGAAGCAGGAAATGTGAAACTCACACAGACTTTGTGACCATCAGAAAAATCTGTATTAACTGAGATACCATCAGTTATCTCATGATACTGGCACAGACCATCAAGCTCACAGGACCCATCACAAACAGGCCCTTAGAGCAGCTGAGGGGCAAGGACTCTCAATATCCCACTGCATCTGTAAAATACCTCACATCAGGACCTTGATCTTTAGCAGCAAGGATTAGCATTGCAGAAAATCGTAGTACACTAGTTTGTTTCCATAATATTTCAAGTATTTTCCATAGCACATCAGTTTTATAGAAATATGGAACTGAGACTGACACTGGCATCGAAAAAGATCCAAAGTTTCCTACTCACTCCTCGATTCACTGAAATCCATCATGGCTCACTCTGAGTGAACCAAAAATCCTGAGTCACCCCGTGCTCTGTTAGCTGTCAAATTATCAATGAAATATTTCAGTCTGTGCCTCTAGTGCTTAACCACTTATGAACGATTCAAATACTTTATTTTTCATGAACCAATTCTCCTCATCCCTTGCCTGTGGTTTACCTGGAAAAAAATAGTGAAAAGGAGTTTGAACTTGTACAATCAAGCTGGTTTTGCATTATAAGCAGGCCAGAGTGGCTTGTACTTATAACTGTGAGAAGTGTAATAAATAATCATTCTGCTGGTGTGCAGATTAAAAATTACTTGACAACTACTTTTCCAAATTCTTCTAAAACTAAGCAACAAACTTGCCAAAGTCAAGAAAAAAAAAAAGTTTACTCATTTGCTGTCTCTAAACAAAGGTAAAAATGAAGAGGCAAGAACATCACAAGTGCTGAATAGAAAATAAATCATATTGAAGGAGTCTGGTTGTGACCTCCGTGTGTGGTTCTCCTTTGAAAAAGTATTCTCTAAAGTTTTTCCAGTTCTCATCCTGCACTCCAAGATTTACCCTCTTTGCTCATCATTCCCAGTTTTAAAGATTGTGTGGGCTAACTTTAAAAAATGAAAGAAATCTTTTATTAAAAGGCTTCTTTTTTTGGTTCCCTGACCATAGTCCAATGGAAAACATCTATAGGCCTCCCCACTCAGTTTCCCAGCTCCAAAAATGTCTTTGCCAAATTGCAGTTTATGTAATTTGCACATCAAAATGTGGGCACATAACCTCAATGCTCTCAGAGTTGTGGGAATAAACAGAATTTCTCCACAAATCTTCAGGGGAACTTTTAATCAAAAGTCTGCCTGGGGCCGGATGTTATCATGCAACATGAAGAAGCAAGATTGTGATAGATCTACTCCCAGAAAGGTTTAATCAAATCTGTTCAGCCAGAGTACTCTGCCCTTGAGTCACTGATGGGCATAGGCAATGCAGAGTGATGCAAGAATGTCCTTAAAGAAGCACAGCACTCTCTTGTCCCTTGCATTAAACATGGAGAGCCTAGAGCGCTGAGACCTGCCTGCTTCTTGCTCAGTGGGTGGTGGGTGGTGTGCATTTAGTCCCCTTTCTAGCACTAGGGTAAGTACAGTGGAGTGAATTCAATATCCTTTAAAATCACATACATTTATATTTGCCTTTGAAAAATGTTTTCAAAACTCAGTAACCTACAAATGAAGAATAATAAAAATATTTATCACCATCAAAAAAGTAACCCTGAGGAAGAATCAGGTAGAAATAAGGCACTGGCAGTAGAATTTATTTGTTTGTAAGCTTATGTAGAGCTGCATATTAATTTGATAATTTGAGTATTAACTAAACATTTATTAATACTACAGAGATCTAATTTGAATCTCAATTATGCTGGTGTTATTCTGAAAGAACTCCATCAAGAGTGCTTTTGAATCCAGCAATCCATTAACACCTTTAGTCTGGAATTTCCCCAAGCTTACATTATTTTAGCTGAGATTGTGGAATAAAGACTCAGGTCTGGTAGAGAAGCTGAAACAACCATTAGTGATTTGCTGAAGATGGCAAGGCATCAGAAAGAGATCATCAGTAAAATGTGGCTTTAAGGACTTACACCTCAGAGCAGAAAGAGTAGGGTTGCTTACTTGTGGTACTGTATTTTTACAGTTGGGTTTTGGTTGGTTGGTCTTTTGCTTGGTTGGGTTTTGTTTTTTCCCCCAGATATCTGGGCTCTGTAGGCAGAAGTGAAGGTGCATTTTATGAGACGCCAAGTCACAGAGTGAGGCCCCAGATTTCCTCCACCAGCTTCACCAGGACCTGGATTTGCCCCATGCAGTAGGACTCAAAGTATTGATCACACCATGCCCTTGCTAAGCAGGGCCAAATAACCCTAACATTAAAAGGAAGCTCATTTTCATCACCTGGTTGTAAAATTAATTAAGTGCACTGGTTGGGCAATGATTGGAACAATATTTATTTTTACATTTTCCACTATTTCTGAAACCAAAACATCTTCTGCTTAAAAAACATTGGAAATGGAACTTTTAATAAATATGACTGTGTTGGAGTGAGGTTACACTACTTCGTGTGTATAAGGTAGGGTATTAATTTGAAGAAATAAGAGGACCCAGGGTATTACAAATGATTTCTCAGTTGAGTAAAAGAAAACATAACTTTTAGGAAAATGATTCCCAGTAATTTGGGTTTTGGTTTTCCTCCTACAGGAAAAGTATGGGGTAAGTAGGGATAGAGCTGAGTAAGAATTTTCAACAATTCAGACTTTCAGCTGAAAATAATGATACAGTCAAGGGAAACCTTTGCTTGGAAAAGGTTCAGTTTTCACAGGTTTGGTTGTGGGTTTTTTTTTCTACCTACATGCATTTAGGAATTATTTTCAAGATTTGTTTTTCTGTTGCTAATAACAGTGGAATCAGTAGCAAAGATACATTTCTATTTTAAAATAAGAAAAAACACTTTGGCACAATTTTTAGAAGACAGGTTCTCTACAGGAAAGTTGATAAGAATTTAATGTTGTGTTGGTTTTTTTCTTCTTCTTCTTGACCTTACACCTATTTCTTTGACAATTATTATTCAGACACACACAAGTATTTTTCAGAGAGGCCTTTGAAATATCAGGAGTGTTGGCATGGTCCCTGCTGCCCCTTTAGCACAAAAACACCCCAACCAAATAACAGTAGGAAGCACTTGACACAGGAAAACCACAGCTATCCCAAGCCACATGGTATAACCATGAGACACTCCCATTTGATTCTTGCCTTTACCTCTCTGTGCACAGATATTGAACTCCCCACATAGTGTCTGGGAGAAGGCAACGGGGAGGCAATTTCACCTGCAGCATTTTAAATCGTTCTGAGTGGGATAGACTTACAGTACTCCTTCAGGCCAGTGTAAAGGAGATGTACAATCCTGCAAACAGAGACTAGAGATGTTTTACAAATTGTAAAGACATAGAGACAAAGACACAGAGCAAAGCCAGGAGTGAAACCTGGCCAGTCTTGTAAACCGCTTGATTATTCAGGCTCCAAGTAGAAGATGAGACTTTATCCCCCAAGTGAGCAACCTTTGAACTCCTGCTGAAATTCAGATTGTGTTGATGACTGTGTTCTTAAGGAGTGCATGTTCCATCAAAGGTCTAAGAGAGCACATGAAAGCACAGCAATTGCAGAGGACAGGAATGAAGGGAAAAGCCTTGACTCACTGCGTGAATGTGAAACAGATCTGGTATCTTTTCTAAATATTTACAGAGTAATTAGAAAAAAAAAAAAGGAAAGAAAATACATATCAACAAATGAGGCACATCAAAACACTGTCACTGAAGTTTGCATTTAAAAAAAGTTAGGAGGAAGAGGAGGGCAGCTGCAGTCTATAGAAAAACTTCATTAATGTTTTCAAATCACTCATAGGATTTAGGTGCTGAAAGGCATGCTAAATTGGGATTTATACATAATCAGATCATTGAAAAATATACAAATGGCTGCCAGAGTAAAGTACAATGTTCACTTCTGAAATTACAAAAAATCCTTTGTTTCAGAGAGTGAATTGACTAAAGTTTAGTTTCAGTGAAGCATGTTTTTGCTTTGGGTGTCATTATTTAGTTTGGCTTCCTTGCCAGAGAAACATTTTACTGACTGCAATTCCTTCAACTGTTGTTTTTATTTGCCAGTAACTAAAATTAATAAAAAAAAAAAAAGAAGAAAGAAGGAAGGAAGGAAGGAAGGAAAGAAAGAAAAGAAAGAAAGAAAGAAAGAAAGAAAGAAAGAAAGAAAGAAAGAAAGAAAGAAAGAAAGAAAGAAAGAAAGAAAGAAAGAAAGAAAGAAAGAAAGAAAGAAAGAAAGAAAGAAAGAAAGAAAGAAAGAAAGAAAGAAAGAAAGAAAGAAAGAAAGAAAGAAGAAAGAAAGAAAGAAAGAAAGAAAGAAAGAAAGAAAGAAAGAAAGAAAGAAAGAAAGAAAGAAAGAAAGAAAGAAAGAAAGAAAGAGAGAAAAAGAGAGAAAGAAAGAAAGAAAGAAAGAAAGAAAGAAAGAAAGAAAGAAAGAAAGAAAGAAAGAAAGAAAGAAAGATCAAGACTGTGTCAGAAGATCAGATGCTTCATATTTAAATGAGAACTTCTCAGTGTTTATCTTTAATTTTGATACAGCAGTAGGAGAGAATGGCAGGGGGCTTGATTGCTTGCCAGGATTTCAGCCTCCTCACTTAAATAACCTGGAAAATCAAGTCGGACTGGTTGAATGAAAATGCTGGCGAGTAGGTAAAGAAAATATCCATCCATCCATCCTTCCATTTGTCTGTCTAGGCACCTATATCGCTCCCATCACCATTCTATCTGTGCACCTTCAACAGCCATGTCATGCAGCAGCCTCAGATTCCACACACCACAAAACTTCCCCTAGGCAAAAACCCAGCAGCTTTGCCAGAGATAAGGGGTTATGTGTGTTGTGCTTGTGCATACTAAAGAAAGGATTTTTGCACTTTAACAGCAGTTCCTGAGGTTTCTATGGCTAAGACATTCAAGCAGACACGTACTCTAAATCTCAGGACTCAGCGATGATGAATAGCTCTGAATGTACCCTTACAGTATGTTCATTGAAACCTTGTGATTAAAGAAGGAATAGAACACGTATTTCCTTTTATAGTTAGATGGAGGGAGAAGGTAGTGCTTCCAAATGGTTACTAGGTAAACTCGTTTGTCATCATTTTGTTTTCTTTTTTTCTTCTCTCCCTCTCCTTTTTTTTTTTTCTCATGTGAGAACTGCCTGTTTCAACACCTATAGAGACAAGAATTATTTAGATAGGAACTCATCCAGAGGAAGGGGGGAAGTGGGGCAAAGCTGAACCGTCTGTTTGGACATCCACCCTTGCTGAAGGTAGTTCCCATGGATACAACAGAAAAATACATTTCTCTGCAAAGGAGGATTGAAGTTCCAGTAGATAAGGGGCACAGCGTCCTGTACAATGAGAACAAACGCTGATCCTCCTGACCTGCACAATCCATTAAGGATATTTGAAAACAATACAGCAGGTAACCACAACCTGTGTCCAAGACTAGCATGAGATGAAAAGGCCTGAATAAGGATCTTGAACCATTTATCCCCCTCGCAGCACAAACTTGGCAGATTGCATTGGCAGCAAGCTAGTTTGGAGGTAAAGAAACAAGCAGATGAATTAAATGGGCTGCATACTTCCTGGGATTATGGATTGCATGTACTTTATAATGACTTAAGAATTGATTTGAGGCCAAGAATCAGAGTAGGAAAAAAAGAACCTGCATCAAGCTTTCTTGTATTATGTGTTTATAGAGATGTACATAATCTGAAGGGTTAGTCCTTCACATCAATGCACAGCTTTCTGAGCAACCACTATTTGTATCACAGTTTTCATCTTCCTTAGTGTTGTGCCAGGTCAATAGACTCCCTCCCTTTTCTCCCCGTTGAACTAACGTATGCAGTTAAGCTGTGGAAGTCGTTCCCACAAGATTCTGCAGATGTGGGATCCTAAATTTGTTCATACAAGATTAACTGAATGGATGATATCCAAACACTCTGAGGGCTATTAAATACAAAGCTACCACTTCGGGCTCAGAAAACACCTCGGCATGAGGCTCTGTGAGCCACTGATGAAATCAAGATATGAGGCAAAGGACTTTGACCAATGCAGGAGTTCCTACCCTCTGCTCTGTTTCATGACTTCACAGAGCCATAAATGCACAACAACTTTCCTGAGATTCTTCAGTTAGGAAACAAGATGCTCCCATAGTCCCTGAAGAGAGCATGAGAGGGATGCACCAACTGCACCTACGTAACACCTGAATTGCCCTCTAGAGATACTTCTTGATTAATTGGCTAGAGGCTGCTGGGCAGCCGAGTTTCTCAATTCCCTCAATGCCTAATTGCTTAAATTTTGGTATGCTAAACCTAGGCCCATGCTTTCATATGAGCATTTACACAGGAAATGCTCACCACATAATTGTTAAGAATGGATGTCTGCAGTTTTCCAGAATAATAAATGCAAATATGTACTTCAGAGGAATCAAGTCTGTTTCAAACTGTAGAACTCAATCATGTAAATATAGCTGGAAAACTGGTTTCTGAGTATTTTGGTTTAGTGCTTTTAATACCTTTTCTGTTTGTTTGTTTCCTAAAGAACTTTAAATCTGAGAAGTGTTTTCAAAAAAGCATTTCAAGACGCAAAAAACCCTCCTTGTTTCTTTTGAAAGACCCCAAAAGTCACTAGGGAAATTTTTTAGTTTGTGGATTTCCTGTATATGGAAAACAAACAAACAAACAAGGAATAGAAAATGTCAAAAAAGCCACTTTTCAATTAAAAAAATGCCAAATAACACAATGTCTCTCCGAGTTCTAATCTCCAATTTAGAAGTGCTTACTGATACAAGTGGTATCACCGACTTCTTTAAAACTACTTATAAATAAAAACAACTGTAATGGCTCAAAAAAATGAAGCAAGCTAGATTCAGATTAGGCTTTAGGAAGAAGTTGTGGGTGGCAGTGCAGTCTAAAAAAATCACCCAGAAATTGTGGAGGCTCCAAAACTGGAAGTGTTCAAAGCCAGGCTGGATGATGCCTTGACAAACCTAGTCTGACAGGAGGAGTCCCTACATATGGCCGGGGAATTGGAACTAGATAATATTTAAGGTCTCTTCTAAACCAAACCATTCCATGATTCTATATCTGCTGCTGGTCCCTGCACCACTCCAGACACAAAGAGCCTCTCTGGGAGGATCTCCCGCCTGGCTTCAGCCTCATTCTCCATGCAGAAAGCTCTAAAGACATTTCATGTGAGGCAGTATCCAGCTGTCGGGCTGATGGGGACACAGAGCAGAGAGATCCATGTGCCACCCTCCTCTGCAGAGGAGCCATGAAAGAGCATAAACTTACCCACGCTGGTTCCCAAACATTCAAATAACCTGGGTTTGACTCCATTATCCCACTCTCCCCTTGAAAAGTCTCCATTTTGTTCATAAACTAATGTGAGTTTGAGGATCCCCTCTTCAGCTCCCTCTTCATGCTGAAAATCTGTACTTGTGTGGGTTGCTGAGTGTTGCACAGGTCCCTGCCATCTTGTTACCGAGAATTAGGTCACAAATCTTGAGACTAAGCAGAGAAAAAGTATAAATGGCTAGTTCAAAACTAAAAGTGTTTTCCTCCTGTGTCTCCACATTTTCTGTAAAAAGATGTATGACTTTAATATCCCTAGTTGCATACTCTAATGTTGTTGGATGCCATTGTTTCAGCAAGGGTAACAGCCCAATAGATGTAGCAAAGGTGACTTTCCCAATGTCGGATGTGATTCAGTCACTGGAAGGTTCGAAGGTTCCTTATGCTCAGTATAGTAGAAAAAGTAATGGACAGGATGTTATTCGTCACACTGGTGTACATGTGAAAGAGGTTTAGATGAACAGGCTCCCTGCAAGTGCTCAATTCTCTTTCCTGAAAATAAAGGGAGTATAGAGCAATGTAGATGCCTACATCATAGATGTTTGAAGTTAAGTGTAAACAAAATATTTACTTATGGACTAGAATGTCTTGGTGCCACAAGTACTCAAAATTTCTCTTTCATACCTGCTAATAATTATGAACTTGGCCATAATATCAAAGATATTTAGAGTTGAAACACATTTTTTACTTTTTTCTTTCTTTTTTTCTCTTTTCTTAATTTCCCTTTTGTGTTGTGGGGGGAGATTAAGCCTCCAAGGCACATTTTAGTCATGTATTTAAGCTCTCCCTTGATGAAAGCTACACCTAAAATCTGAAAGTCTCATATAATCAAATTACTCTGGAAGAGGGCTTTCAATATTGCTCTTACCTTTGCTAAGAGTTAGTAGCAATGGCTGGGTTTATAATGTAAGAATTTGAAAGGTGTTTTCTAGGAAATACAAATGTCTGCTCTCAAAAGTTTACAAACCCTACCTCTTTTTCATAGTAAGTGCTGTAGGATGAATAACTTCAGGACAAGAGACAGTTGCGCAGCTACGAATACTTACACAACGTAATGCCTTTGAATGACATGTATTCATTGTGGGTCCTATATGAAGAAAATGTTGCTAGGTGGTTTATAAATAAAAACAAACAGGGTTGCATGTGTACCTGAGTCTGAACATGAATGCCCAGAACTAGCCAATGAATATGATATGAACAAAGTCAGCAAGGAACAAAGAGTTTCGGATAAAAGCTGAAGTGACTTGCCTTGCTTTCCAGAGTTAACTAGCCACAGTCAAGTGGAGCAGCTGCCACTGTTACGTGACTGAATAAACTAAGGCAGCAAAGACAAAAGCAACTTAACTGTAAGGTGGAACTAAGGGAGCTTTCTAACACAGAACTACAAATTCAGGGTATCATAGAATCATAGAATCAGTCAGGGTTGGAAGGGACCACAAGGATCATCTAGTTCCAACCCCCTGCCATGGGCAGGGACACCCCACACTAGATCAGGCTAACCAGAGCCTCGTCCAGCCTGGTCAGTGGTGGCAGAACAGAAAGAAGAGTCAGCCTGGGTAAGGGATGAAATAAAGTACAAACAAATCAAATAAGCCACACAGAAAGAAATAGCATTTGAAATTATTTATTCCAAGGATTGTTTAAGTGAGATATAATTCTGTAGAGCTATGTAACACAAACAATAGGTAAATATAATTCTAAAGTGATAATCTCAGAATTCTGTGCATTTGGGAGTCCTTACAAATGTAAAGCTTGAACTAACAAGTTTAGCAAACAGAGGCAGGTTTTGATTTGATTCTTAGAAAATAATTTGATGTCAGTAAGCATTACCTCAAAGTTATTATTTTGTTACCCTAACCGCAACTCCATGTTGTTTTCATGTAACCAACTGAAAATGGGATCAGGCCAATTTATATTGAGAAGTTTCCAATTATATTTTTTAAGCACAGTTTAGCACAATATACCTAGAGATCTGAAGACTAAAACAGGGGCTTTTCCCCTTAAAACAGTAAAGGTGACTCCCTGGCTTTTGAATTTCACTAGCAGTAGAGCAGTATCCATTTTAAGGAAAGTGAAAAACGATTCCTTCTTTCCCTTGAAATCAGAACTTCCCCTTCATGTGATGGCAGAGCAAAAGTGAGGTTCAGAAGTTGGCGATATTCAGCTATACGAAGGGGCAAATTTAAAAGGCAGTTCATGCAAAACAAATGTTCTAACTACTTTTTTTACATGCTCAGTTCTTCATGCCTAGAAACAAGAACTTCATACTATAGTTTCTAGCTGAAAAGGCCCCACAGTAAATATTAGCACTCAGATTTGTGACATTTTTATGCTTTAGAATAGAGATATCGGAAGATTTTTATGTTCTTCTTGACCCTTGAAAGGTTGGATTCATGGTAAGACAGACATGTGGCTTTTCAAGGCTCCATAGTCTCAGTAAAAACAGACAAAACTCCCTCACTGCTCTAATGGTTACAAACCTCCTTCTAATTTCCAGCTTAAATTTATTCATGGTGAGCTTACACCATTTGTTCTTGTGCCAATCTTATCCTTTATTTTTAACAGCTTTTCAACCTCCCTGTATTTGCCTCCCTAATGTATATATAGAGAAGGATCACATGTCCTCTCAGCTCTTTGCTAACTTTTTCAGTGACCTCTCGTAAAATAAATTTGAATTGTTCTGCTCTAACATACACAGCACATCCCAAGCTTGGGTGCATATTTCCTTCTTAATATAGTCTCCTTCTCATCCATATTTGTGTATATCTTATTCTTGAAAAACTTTGATTTTGCTCAGGTAGTAGATGGATGAGTGTATGCATGTATGATTTACCATTTTTAATTAATCATCTAAACTGCTGTTTGCCTGAAATCAGTTCATACTTCCAGTGCTCAGTGCAAAATAAACTGGTGTAATGCAGAGCTGTCCTATGAAAACTAGTATCAAGTTGAAGAGATACTATAGCCATTCAAAAATTATGAGCCAGAGTCCCAGATTAGGGAGACAGCCATAAAATAAAAAATATTTCTTGAGGTTTTCATGCAATTTGTTACTTTTAAGCTGTCGTGGCCCAGACTTTTCTCTGAAACTGTAAGGATTATGTACCAACGTCATAAAAAATGAGATAGGATTTCTTGTAATTAGCTGCCTTCAGTGGAGGTTTAGATAAAAAATACAAAATATTATGAGACTTGTGATAAAATCTTAAGAGTCAGCAGTGCTGGATTACAGAAACAGAAAGCTGTAGGTGGTAGGAGCCAAGGGAGAAAAACAGGCATCACTCCGTTGTTGATGGATCACCTGAAGATCCAGAGAAGACGACTGCTTTAGAAACAAAGAAGGTATGTAGAAAGACAATTTGAAAACAGTGTCCACATTACAGTTTTGAGGATTGCTGTGAAAGAATCCCTTCTCACGAAGAATCACTTTATGCAGCACCTATTGAAGCTGTGCACCATGAAAGAGGCTTTTGGTTTCTTAAAATGCCTTCTTAAAATGCCTTCTTTTGCATACTTAGAAATCCTGTGGCTGCTTAAAAGTGTGCTGGATGGTGGCCTCTCAAATGGGTGTTGCGCAGCAAAGACCACTAGAGAATAATTTGCTCCGGTCACAACCCCTCCAGCTGGCTGAGTGGCTAGCTGTGTGCTTTGGGCAATTTTTCCAGCTTCTTTGTGTAGCCTGGAGTGGACGTAGCCCATGATGTATGAAGTACAATAGGTTGGAGCAAGTGCCTGAAAAGTCCACAAAATCATGGGAGTTATTTTGAACTGGATCTTGCAATGAAACTCTTGCAGTTGCTTCACTGTGGGGGAGATGTGTCTGCACTTCTGTGTACTTGTGAAAAGTTGCCAGCAGCACCCTGCACCAGTTCTAGTCTGGAGGTCTGGGACTTCTGGAGGCCAAAGAGAAACAATTGCACTGATGCCCTCCCCCCCCCCCCCCAAAAGTATATACTATTTTAGTTTGAAAGTAACATGACTAGCACACCTAAGGGAACAAATAACAGGGCGGGGGGGGGGGGGCAGGGGGAGAGCGGGCAAGAAAGAAAGAAAATCAAACCATGGAGATTGTTTAAAGAAGAAAATTCACATTTAATTGAGAAGTGAGGCAAAGGAGCTAAACCCACAGAGTGTTTCAGCTGT
Source organism: Picus viridis (assembly GCA_033816785.1). Classification (NCBI taxonomy): domain Eukaryota; kingdom Metazoa; phylum Chordata; class Aves; order Piciformes; family Picidae; genus Picus; species Picus viridis. The sequence goes on from CM066566.1 coordinate 71,761,663, forward strand.
GCTTGATTTATAGAGCACAGTGGGCTTGTCTCTATCACCTGACACTGTAATTTTAAACTACCTTTGAATTATTTTTTTAATTAAATTTCTAAGAGATGATTGGATTTCCTGTTTGAGCAATTATTTGTTTGCTAAGAAAAACACTAGGCATCTTACTGTTTGGCCTTCCTTTCCTTCAGAAGAGGGCTTAGAAACACTGAATAGCTGGCTAGATACTTTGCTAACACTCAGTTGATCCTTAGCTTCAAAGCTGATGCTTCCTTCCCTATCAGGAGACCCTTGCACAAGAATCATCTGGTAGCACTGACCTTAGGTAGCAGCCCATGTTTCCCACCAGCTTTTGCTTCTGGCATGAAATATTTCATGACTGTTTGTTCCCTGCCAGGCATACTGAACTCCCCAGTAGAAAGTTCTGTGCTTTGCCATAGCTGAGAATACTGCGGAAGGTACTGAGGAGCATTAAATGTATTAGGTGTACATGTGCAAGGTGCAGAAAAGAAGACAGATGGTGAGGGATGACTGTACATAATGTAAACAGTTTCATATCAATACCTAAATACTAATTGTTATACCTAAAAACAAAGAGAAGAGGTTAACTTTCCTCACATCAGAGTACAGACAAAAACGAGTTTTTCACAGTCATTTCAAAACAAAGTTGAATGTTTATGACAATTTTATCCTACAGCTCATATCACAGAATCAGAGGTGCAATATGACCAGTGGGTTTTGGCTGGTAAAAACTCAAGATAGGATCAAGCTACTTGGCTACATTAATGCTAGAAAAGCACATCTTAATAGAGACTGAACATGCAGCAATCATTCTAAAGTGAATGCAGGAATTAGACCAGCAGCACATTTTAATAGAATGACCTTTCCAAACTCTCATAGCCACACCTAACCCTGGGATTAAGGCACAGTCCAGATTAACAGTGACCAATTGAGTCCTTAGCTTTAGAATCATAGAATCATAAAATTGTTAGGGTTAGAAGGGACCTTAAGAATAATGTAGTCCCAACCCTCTAGCCATGGCAGGGACACCTGCCACTAGATCAGGTTTCCCAGAGCCCGATCCAGCCTGGCCTAAAAACACCCAGGGATAGGGCTTCCACCACCTCTTTGGGCATCCTGTTCCAGTTTCTCACCACTCTCGTAGTGAAAAACTTCTTCCTAATGTTTAATCTAAGTTTCCACTCCTCCAGCTTGGATCCATTCCCCCTTGTCCTAACATACCTGACACCCTAAAAAGTCCCTCACCAGCTTTCTTGTAGACCCCCTCAGATACTGGAAGGCCACAATAAGGTCTCCTTGGAGCCTTCTCCTCTCCAGACTGAACAACCCCAACTCTCTCATTCTGTCTCCATAGTAGAAGTTCTCCAGCCCTCTGATCATCCTCAGGACACATTTCATCTGAACTGACTTAGATGTTCTGTTATGACACTACAGGCTCCTTTTTCTCACTAGTGACTATTAAGGAGGACTACACTGACTAACCCAGGTGTAAAAATCTATACTACACTCTGTATGTAGACATCTTCATATAGTTAATATATTTATTAGTTGGACTTGATGATCTGAGAGGTTAGGCCACACCTTGAGTACTGTGTCCAGTTCTGGGCCCCCCAGTTTAGGAAGGATGTTGACTTGCTGGAACGTGTCCACAGAAGGGCAACAAAGTTGGTGAGGGGTTTGGAACACAAGCCCTATGAAGAGAGGCTGAGGGAGCTGGGGTTGCTTAGCCTGGAGAAGAGGAGACTGAGGGGTGACCTTATTGCTCTCTACAACTACCTGAAGGGAGGTTGTAGACAGGCAGAGGTTGGTCTCTTCTCCCAGGCAGCCAGTACCAGAACAAGAGGACACAGTCTCAAGCTGCGCCAGGGCAGGTTTAGACTGGACATTAGGAGGAAGTTCTATACAGAGAGAGTGATTCCCCATTAGAATGGGCTGCCCGTGGAGGTGGTGGGGTCACCGTCATTGGAGGTGTTCAGGAGGAGACTTGATGGGGTGCTTGGTGACATGATCTAGTTGTTTGATGGGTTGGACGCGATGATCTTGAAGGTCTCTTCCAACCTGGTTTATTGTATTGTATTGTATTGTAAAATGATCCTGATCCTGCACTCGACTCTTTTTGACTGTTATGACATTACAAAGCATAACATTATGATCCCAACTCTCTGTTTTGCCTACTTGATTTCTCTGTTTATTTATAAGGTACAGAGTATTTCTGCATTATCACCTTTGCACATATTGTATCTTTTTCACATCGGCATACCAAATTTCTGACCACACAAGGTACAAACCATTCATTTTGGCACATAAAAACATAAAAGTGCTTGCTCATGCCCAGGTAAAAAGCCTGTTATGCTGGTTGATCTCATAATGCAAACAAAAAATAGTGATTGTTCTGTACTGAATGACCTCAGACATGACCTGCAGATTATCTGCAGATGATCTGCCCTCTGTGATTCCCAGGCTGTTCTGCTTCACAGTTATGACTGGCTGTGACGAACTGAGCCAAATGACTCAGTTTCTTAGTTATCTCTGTTTAAAATGTTATGCTTTCAAAACTGGTTAAACAGTTTTCATTTGATTCTAAAATTGCGGTTTGTTTCTGATGGGGAAAAAGGAAATTTTTTGGCTTTGTTTAGAATTTCAATGTTTCTGTCTCTTCCTGTTACTTTGGGGGTGGAGTTTTTATGCTCTTTCACTGGAAAAATCACCAGAGGGTTTGCTGTGGTTTGTTTGTTTGTTTGTGGGGGGTTGTTTGTTATTTTAATGGTTGGAAAATATACTTCTCAGCTTTTGAAGACTTTTAAACTTTATGATAGAAAAAACCAATGGTACAAGTGCAGTCTTCATTCTCTTTAGTATCTTGCCCCTTGCATTCTCCATGTTTTCAGCAGAAGAAAATGAAGGGAAGGAGGAAAAGACGATGAGTGAGAGCTGATGCATTGTTGAAAAACAGGCTCATATTTTTTGTTTCAACATCCTTTAATGTCAAAGCAAATGAACTTTTTTCACCTTTTTTTTTTTTTTTTGGTATAAATTCACTTTTCTATGTAAACACAAACTTTTCTCCAGAAAAATTACAATTAATTATCATTTATAGCCCCAAATCTTCCAAGATAGGCTTGTATTTCCTTCTAGTGCCTAGGACAAATAACCCAGATATGCTCTTCTTAAAAAATGGCTTATTTATGGAACATTTTTGACAATCCTACACAGATATCTCACCTAACTCAGGTGATAAATTCACATCCACACTAGAAAGGTTTTTAATACTCTTTAATACTGTCCCCAGGAGAGGTAATTTTCAATTGCTACACCAAAATGATAAGACAATTCTGTTTTGTACGGAAGGCAGGCAAAAAGTCTCTGCAGGTATTTATTCTCCACCAGACTTCCTAAGCACTTCATGCATGAAGTTTTAGCTAGATTTATAAGGAAAGCACCCCTCCCTTCTATTCCTCCTTCCAAACGTTTGCTTACTTCTATAGTACTGCACCCCAAATCACTGAGGATATAGAGACAAAAGAGCTCATTGTAGGCTTCTGGAAAGTTTCTGAAACTTTCAGCCATCTCTTGACTTCCCCAGTCATCCCCAGCAGATTTATGTGCTGGTGTAATGAGTATGAATGATGAGCTGGTCTTTGTCATGTGCCACCTTATGGGTCTGTCTGCAGAGTAAGAGTTTAGCAGCAGATAACCTTTGCATTGTTGGTTCTGTTCTGAATGAGCAGATGAGAAGAAAATAGCTCTCAGTAGATGTAAAGTTAGAGATAGTCAAATCGAAAAGAAAGCAAGCAGAGCTCTGGAAAATCTCTGGAAGCTTAGTGGGGATTTGGGGACATTTGTGCAGTGAAGAAAGGTATCTAATGTTAGTGAATAATTTGTCTACATGATTTGACTTTTGAGATTGACTTTCATATGGACGCAATATAATTTTAAAGTGGTCTTCCTCAGCATTTTCATTCTCCTCTGCCATGATATATAGCAAAAGAGCACTAACCAAAAAATTTAACTAGCCCGCCAATGTCAGCTCAAGCTCTGAAACCAAACTTTTTAGCAAGCTACAGACTTTTAAATGTGTGCACAACCTGTGATATCCACACACCATTTCAGTTTAGACTGACACACAGTCTAGGCATAGTGAAAGCCATAGAAGTGGGAGATTGACTTGACTCTTTTTTTTGAGTATTCACTGAACAAAACTTAAAACATCCACTTTGATCTATGCTTTTCCAATATTTCTCAGAGATTAAAACAAGCAATTGGTTTCTCTTATTATGAAGCGTCAAAGTAGTATTAATGTGCTGCTATTTAGTGTAAACAAGAGTATTGCTGAGAAACAAAAGTCTCAAGGTAATATGTAAATATGACCTATATTCCTGAAGGTGTTAAAAGGCATGAGTTAATAGATTTTTACAAGAGTATTTAAGTACTTACCCATTTAAGTGCTTACTCATCTTAAATCCCAAGTTGTTTTAAGAACTGTCTATTAAAGAAAAGTTTTTAGACAGTAATCTTGAGACCATTTGTATTCCTCTAGCTTTATAAAATGTCTGTTGTTCTGTGAGGTAGGAGATATTAATATACCACACAAACAGTTAAACACTCTAAACATTCCCTAGCGAATAGTTCGAAGTGTGCAGAGTTTAAGTAGCTTATGGATGACCCATACGCTCGACTGATTTACATGAAAGCTTTCTCAGAAATATTTTAGAGATATTTGACAGAGAGAGAAGAAGATATTTTTTTGACTGTTCCCTAGGCATTGTTCCCCTAGCTCTGCATGACATTAATTAGATCTCCCCAAATCAGGTTGTTTGGGCTTTTTGCCTCTTTGGTTTTTTTGCTTTTGGATTTGCCAGCTTGTTTTTCCATCGTAAGCTACGCATTCTCTTCACCAAGGTAACCTCCTGTATTGTGCAAAATAAAGCATGTAAATGCCTACTTTAGAAACTGGAATGGGGAGTTAAAATAATATTCAAAAGGAGCTGAATTAATCTAAAACTAAAGTACATTGTCAACCACCTCCAGTTGCCCCAGGCACTGATGCCATGATTAGCTATGCAAGAAGCTACCTGCTGGTTTAGAATTGTATGAACTCACCTCAGGGTATCTACAAGCTTCTCACGCACAAGATACTGACAGGTTTTTTTTTTTTTTCACTTGGCTTGAAACACAGTTGTTGCTACATCCAAGTACTATATCATAGATTGTTATTTCACAAGCTGTCATTAAGGTAGCTTGCCTTATTCTCACCAAACAATTAGTCTGCAAACAGTAATGGTTTGTTCCAAATACCCTCAAAGACTGCTAGACCTCTAGCATTTTTCAGGTAATTCTCATCCGAATTATGAATGTGGACTGTTTTTTAATAATAGATAATTGGGGAGGGGGAAGTATTACAGTTTATCTTTACAAAGAAACTTAAACTAGGCAGTAGTGGCAGGAAAGAGGAGACTTATCATGGTGCAGAGATGCCTGATAACAAAAATACCTGTGAATCTGTATAATATGTACATACAGGAGTTTGGAGCTGAAAGTGTTTTTACCTGGCCAACTTTCTTTTGAGAACTGATGTTATTTGCTTATTGCCAGTTACTGTTTACACGAAAAGCAAATCCTGGAAGCGCTATGTATTATATACATAGGAATATACAAAGTAAAGCTCTCTCAAGATGAACTCCATTAATGTTGTTTATTCTGTTTAAAAACAGTGAAAATACTTCAGTTAGAAGATGCTTCACCTACATTCCATGGTCTTTTGGCACGTTTTGCCTGATTCTTGGTTGTCACCCCTTGCACCACACAAGGAAAGGATGAGCAGTTCCAACTAGATCAGATGTTTTGTAGTTAACCTTATGCAAATTCATCAATAAAACACAACATAAACAGTCAGCACTTTGCACTTCCATATTAAGGTTTCTCCTAGACTGAAGTCAACAAACTCTATTGCATTTTGCATCCTTTCTCTGACATGAACAAACTGTTCCTTAAAAGGTGGTTCAATAATTGCATACTTCATTATTCAAGATTTAGTTTGGATCAACTGATTCATTTTCACTTGCAGTCTAACCAGATCTTCATTGTCATTAAAAAAAAAAATAAAAAATGTCAAGCCTAACAATCAGTCTTCACTCTGATCTTCCCAAGCTTGTGTGCTTACTTACTCATTCCTCCTGAAATGCCTCCATACAGCCTTGCTCATCCTGGTACTTTTACGCTTGCAGATGGCACTCATGATATTTACATGTGTTTGCATGTCAGGAATCCCTGTTTGGCACAGCACAGCATGAGATGTCTGTTAATAATTCTACCAGGGAAGATGGGAATAGATGCTGTCAGCACCAGTTCGGAGTAATCTGCACCTTTGAAAATGAAACCATTTATATTTAGATGGATAAATATAGACTGAAGAATCTAAATTTAATTCTTGGGTTGAAAATGTTGACCTCAATGAACAGACCCCTCTGGCAAAAGCTGCAGAGAAATGGTATTATTAGACAGTTGAAGAGGATGATCTGAAATCTTCGCTTCGCTCCTCTCCTGCTATGAGTTTGTGACCCTTAAGAAAACACTTCCTTGAATGTGACCTTGATGTTAGCTAACACACAACATTTACATTATAACAACATTTTTAACCAAAATACAGTCCCTGAGTAGTTAAACAAACAAACAAACAAACAAATGGAAAAGGAGCTGGTTTTATAACCAAGGAGATGTAAGACATACTGTTACCAGGACCGTGTAACCGCGCTTTGGGAGATTCTTGCGCGGGAGTGTGCAGAGAGCTTCAAAGAGATGCAATGTCACATACAGAAGTAGGCATACAGATCCACACATGTACATAAGCAGACACTCTTCCTGTCTCAAAGAGCTTATATTGTAATCATAGGCAAGATGTAACATCAGAAAACCACAGAAATAGGAAATAGAGGGAATGAGGAAGAATGGAAAATAGTTACCCTAATGCTAATGTATTTACTGCTTCAGCTGAGATTTCACACTATATGTTATTCAAAAACATACTCATTAGTGACTTCAAAGCACACGGAAGTCAACATAAAGGCTTCTATTTGTCTGCCACAGATGTTGAAGCAGCCTTTGAAAACACTTGGCTACTTGCTTTGTGTCAGATGATGTTAACCAATGCAAAATGTCATTCACTGGAACGAAATATCTGCATGAATAGCTTTTCTATTTCTTCCATATTTTGCTGTTGGCTTGTCATATGTGAATTGCTGCACAATAATAAACAGACCATGGCAGGTTTGATTAATATCAGCTTTTATTTCAGCAGTTGCAACCCTCAATTATCTGCCTGACTAATGACAAGAAGTGGTGTGGTTCTTATCTAATAGACAAGGGTATCAAGTTCATTAAAGTTCATCAAATAGAAAACTAAAGAAAAAAATAAAAATGCTGCAACTTTTCTAGAAGTCTCATAAGAGTAAACTTCTCCAGTATGGCTCTTCTTTGTTCTTGTCATGCTATAAATCTCAAGCTGCATTGAACAAGAAGAGCAAATGAAAAATAGTTGGAAGAGTACTTCAACTTGCTTCCATCTTAAAGTTATTTGTTCTTCCCAAAACAATATTTAGTAGCTTCCTTAGTGGGTGTTTTCTGTTATGATTTAAAATTGTATCTCATAAATCCCTTGAAGAATTATCCTAAAAATACAGGGTGAAACACAGGCCTATTGAAGTCAATGCCAAAATCCCCACTGACTGCAGTAGAGCCAGGATTCCACCCACATTAAGATTCAAAACAAGAACTTACAAAATGTCCTTTTTTGTAAACGTTTAATACCATTGTTCAATGCTCAGTTCTTCAGTGGTTTTAGTCTTTGCTTTACCTTGTCTTTGAAAGGGCTTTTAAATCCTAACCCATCTTACCAACCACATTTGAGTGTGCATTTTAGGCATTTATGCTCTTAGTTATACAAGTGTTCACGGTGCCCTTACATGGTATCTAGAAAGAAATGTAGTGTGTGCACTTATTTCTTGCATTTATGTATCCAAACATTCGCTGCTACAATTTGCATGTATATTAAAAAGCTTGATGAAGGCAACCAAAAAAATACACTTGTAAATGACTTCAGCAATAACTGCTTGCCTTAGAGAAAAAGCATGATTTCTGTAACACAAGATAAGAGTCTTTTTTAAACGTACTACAACTTGAATTTTAAGTGCTTGGCATTCAGATGACATTTTAAGAATTCAATGTTAATATCCAGGAAATAATAAAGTTGTTATAATTAATCCACAGAAATCTTGCTTGTGAAGCTCATGGGTCTGCTACATATGCATTGTATCCAAATCAAGGCTAAAAAGCAAAGAAATAAAGCCATAAGCTACATGAAAACATGCAGATTCTATTTTTGCTTCCAAAACTTGTTTATTAGTGTCAGAGCACTAGATGCAGTACGCCTAATGGAACTTCCTTAAGAGCACCAAACTCCTGCCACCCATTCATTTAACAGCTTTTCCCAAATAGCTATTTAACCACTTTGCTCAAAACATAAAAGGTCCTGGATGAATATAGGGATTCACTTGCATTGAGAGCCAGCTGCCTGGAAAACATAAAAAGAGAACAGGAAGTAGAAGAAATCTCACACCATGTTGGTGGGTGCGTGAACATGGCAGGATGGGCACATCTCTATGACTGACAGGCAGCCTGAGATCGCTGGTGCCTCCATCCAGAGGGTCTCAGATTAGAAAGTCTGATCTCCATTAATGAGGAATAAATACCCAAGGCTCAGTCCTATCTGCAAATTTTTAATGAGATTAAGAATTGCAATGAAAATTTATAATTAATTCCCTGTTTTCATTCTATCTCGTTGTCTTTGCTTCCTAGATGAAAATGATAATAGAATGATGTGGTCTCTCATGCAAGAACCTAGTTGTCTCTAGCTCTAGGGTATTAGATGGCTTGTTCTCACAAAAGGAGATATTAATACTATTCATTAGCAACAGGCTGACTTTCTACCAGCTTATAATAACTCAGAAAGGCTAGAGTCTATTTTACTGTGGCCTATGCAGAGCTAATCCAACACATCTAGAACATGTGTCAGTTTCAGGAAGAAGAACCTTTAACTCTGAAATGCTCTGACACAGTCCTGGGTAGCTGGAAAAGCACAGCAGACAAGTGTAGTGGGTTGAGATAGCCACCCTCCCCACCACGGGCAAAATGACGACTCCAACAAACGGATTGCAAAAGTGATGGAAAAGTTTAAATAGAAGAAGTGAAGGTGCACAAAAGAAACCAGAAACAGTGAGAGAAGTAACCGCAACACACACCCGGATGAACCCCATCCCCACCTGAGGGTGGGCCCAAGACCCCCAGGGCTCGTTCTTCCCCCCACTGCTAGGCTAGTCTCAGCTGGCCAGGCCTGAGACCGCCCATCCCCCTGGCCTTGGGCCTAGCCAGGCCCAAGGCCGGGAGACGTCTCCCCCAGTTACCGGGCGCCGGCGAGGGAAGAAAGAGAAAGAGGCGGACCCCACGCAAGGTCTTATAGCGGTGCAGGGGATTGTGGTAGGGGATACACGGTTTTCCTGTGTCCACCCACTGGGCTGGACTTCTGGACACAGGAAGTGTGCCATGCAGCAGAGGGCACCCAGCCCAAACCACCACAACAAGTAAAGCAGCTTGTCAGCAGCTTTAGTGGGATGCTCATTAAAGTGAAAATGACTTGGTGACACCCAGGGGTACATAGCCTGCCACTTGTCTGAATTTTGCAAGAAATAAAGGCAGGATAACTGCTTTCAGTTCTAGGTGGCATCGTGTTCTGAGTTAACCTGAATTCTGCATCTGACCAACCCTCACTCTCACAGATGCAATGAATAAGGTGGTAATTTTCTAGAGAACTGTAAAAACTTTCTATCTTTTATGGTTTTCTCACCCACAATATGCTATGTTGCCTTTCTCTGGTCAATTAGGAGAATCACCACTGTGTTGTGTCCTCAAGGTGAGAAAGAGGTTGCAGCACATTCCTTGCAGATTAGAAATGACTTGTTCCTGTGACCTCTCAGAGCTAAGTTGGCTGACTTTTTTTTTTTTTTTTTTTTTTTTTTTAATGGAGTAGTCGCCTTATTAAGTCTGGCATTTCCTCTAAGTAGACCTGTAATCACAACTTCCTTGTTTTAGACTTGACAGTGTTGTTTCTGACCTATAAACTCTTGAAAGGCTTGACAAGTGTTTACCTCAAGGATTACCTCTTTCCTTGTACTGTGCTGCTGCAGATGAGAAAAGACAGCTAAAATAATACTTTCAGAGGACAAGAAGCTGTTGGTGTACCATGGAGATGAAACAAATTTGTTTGGCTATCTGGAGGATAAATGTTATTACTTTGCTGTTAATAGGAACTGGACTGCACTTTTAAGGATTTGTACAGGGTATCTGAATCACATTAGAAGGAATTGAGATGTTTATAATATCATTGTTGAACTCATTAACTCCAGTGCAATACAGAATGAGTGGCACAGAAAACAAGCACCAAAGAGGTATGGACCCCATGTGCAGTTAACTACTTAGGAAGGTATTACAGAGCCTTCCAGTAGGTTTCACACAGTGCTTGATCCTCTCTGCTCCTCTCTCCCAGGAGCAAAGTACCATCCCCATTTATACAATTATACATTTCCAGCTCCACCCCTAGAGGCTGAGTGAGTTACAGCAAATTTCTTTCTGACCCACAAGTATTTCTGAGGGTACTTCATACCTGTAGCAGCTGGACAACACTGGCTCAATTGTGTCCAGAAGAAAGCATCACCAAGACTCTGTTAGTCTCTTCTTTCCTCCTTTGGTGCTCCCCTTTTCTTCTCTGGATACTTGTTCACATGAAATCATGGTAGCCCACGTGAAGGCAGCTACAGGTACAGGTATGATAGTTTTAGTCTCTATTTAGGAGACAAATGAACTTGGTCCTCTCTGCTGAAGATCATCTAGATCCTTTCCCTAGAAATATTTGAAATGGGTTTTGTGGAGCTTGCACTAGCACTTCCAGTAGTGTGTGAAGAATCTCACAAGTATTTCAAGAATCTCCACACTCATGAGTCACATGTAAGATCCTATAGTTCCTGTTGTGGTGAGATGGTACCTTCTCTCACTTAGTTATAGGATAGTTATAGCTATGCTTATGCAGTCATTTGAAACTCTTTAAAGGAGTAATTTATAAGAATGTGTTCTCCTGTAAAAGCCATGATTTCTCTTTCTTAGTAATACATTGACATTGTCAAGGGAAACAACATGGAGTAAAAGATTGTTCCAGGTAAATCTGTGAGGCCTGGATGGTGTCTAGTGATGGGACTGCTGTACAGTAAACAGCCTAACTTTAGTCCAATGAGTTTCATCGCTTCTTCAGGACTGGTTCAGGGCACTTGAAGATAGGCAGCTGTTTCATCCATAAAGGCAGATTGTTGAGACTGCCCTCCCTATCCTGAATTCACACTTGACAGCACAAACCAAAAGCAGATTTGGGCTTTAGTGATTTTTCAGAGCAAGTGCTTAGAGCTGCCGAAGTCCTACCACCAGGGGACAGAGAAGACTATTGCTCTTCCTTTTGTCAACACCTAGCTGAGCTGCCTGCCTGGAACTCTGCACAATGTGTGTAAGATGAGGAAAGGACACACAGAGGATAACAGTGGCTAAAGCTCAGGTAAACATACCAGAGCTGCTCATTAGCTCAGGCAAAGCTAGCAATGTAGCTGTGGCAACAGAGAACTTGGGGCAAGGTACAAAGGCTGATTAAAAAGCTGACAAAATACTTAGGTAGTTACCTCATGCTGTGTTGTATGCCATAAGGGTATGGTTGTTATTAGTACCTGGGGAAGGAGGTGCAGGTCGAAGCTGACACAGGGCCAGCTACGCAAACAGAAATAATTGCATGAACTACACAAAACAACAAAGCTGCAGTCGGAAATGCTCGGGGGGGATGGAACACCTCAGTTACCAGAAGATGCTACTTTTACCTTATATACATTGTACACACAGAAGTCCACCATACTCAGCAGAAGAGTATCTAAGAGATAGCAATATTGTACAAGGTCTTGCATGTTAAACGTGTTTGTGTCCTCTTATAAGGGACTTTGTTCCACTAAAATTTTCCTCCTGGCTTTCTGAAAGGTGAGAAAAGCTAAATGTACTTCTCAGTCCTCATTTTGTCTGCCAATATTACCAATGGGGGTCAGAAACCACCTTACATCATCTTAAGTGCTTGTTGCCTTCAGAGGAATGCTCCTGTGTCTAAGGAAAGCTCAGCTGTGTAGACCATGGCCAGACTGATTGTGTTTCACAACACAGGGTTCACTTTGGAGGAGAAACAAAGCAAACTACATGTGCTCCCATACTACCCACTGCCTCTAACAGAGATGGTGTTTCAGAAACAGTGAAAACACCAACATTTTCAAACAGTGTTAAGTGCGGTTGGACCTTAAACCCGCATTCTGGCATCCACAGTGCATAATTGGCTTCAGTAGCAGAGCTGGCGTGGAGTCACAGCCTCTGCTAACAGATAGACGTGAAGGCTGTTGAGGGAGCCGGGGCTATCTCTAAATCAGCACAGTGGCCTCAGGCCTACATTTGGAATAAAAAGCTCCATTTTTACAGCACCAAAGTCCCGATCCTCAAAGACATTCAGATGCTAAGTTACCACTGACCTCTCTTTAAGGCTTCAGGCTTCAAATTTCAGCATTTTGGAACCAAGTACATAAACATGTTTCTCAGGTCTCTCACAAATCAACAATAACTTTCCGTTTGTTTCCAGCTTATAACGTATATCAAACAGTGATGACAGAATTCAAGACAGAGTATTGACAGGCAGGAATAACATCACATTTGCTTTGTGTTTCTGGGTGAAAATTCAACAAGAACAATTGCATCAAATTCTTTTGCTGCATTGTAGTCGTTGGTCATACTCCCTGTGACTGCTGAAACAAATTGCACCTAAAAATGCTGCAGAATTCTGAAGCTACAGAATGAAGAAAGCATTTAATTCTATTTGCTTTTCTAAATGGTTTCTAACTTAACTAAGATTTCACCTGTCCTTGTTTTCCTCATTATTCTGGACACAAGATGCCTTACAAATCACATTTCTGCAGCATGGAAACGTTGACAAGTCCAAAAATAAAAAGCATAAAAAAATAATCAAGTGTTATAACTTTTAAAAATTAACAATAGATACATATCAGAAATAAAGAAATAAACAAATTGCAAGTGGTGTAGTGCTTTGAACAATACTTTGCATGTATTTAATAAGTAATGTATAAATAGATTTTTAGAGGGAGGGATATTTCATTTTAAAAGTTTGTAGGGATATAATGGTGCAGAGTACCTCAGAACTTGGAATGCCTTGTTATTCTGATCTTGTCAGTTCATATACACTGATCATGTGGATAGGTATAATATTACATGTAATGGAGAATGAGAAATTTGCTGAAATCCATGCTGGAGGAGGAAGGGAGTACCAGTTTTCGGGAAGTGCCTGCTAAATATTGATTATGAACGTCTGAAACACAATTTAAAAGGGAGAAAGGTGATTATCATTTTCCAAATAAAAGCTTGACTCCTGACTGAACCAAAACTGCAGTATTTAAATGGAAGCTCAGCCAAAACCTTTTGCTTGCCCGTTGGCCAATAAGTCGTCCACGAATATTTTTGGCATTAAGTAGTTTAAATTAAAACCCATGTGTTCTATTTCATCACGATCTTTTTGATATGCAATTCCAAACACTGGAAGGTTTGAATGACAGAGCCACATCGCAGTTTTTAATTCCAAGTGTAACCTGCAGAGAGGCGCAAGTGTGCGAGCAAGAGCATTCCAACTGTGTCTAGAGTATCTGGATTGCCAGACTTCAACCTCCCCCCCTTCCTCAGTAAACAGCCTGTTACAAACCTAAAAATAGCTGGACATGTGCAGGACCTGATGCAGCAGCTTTTAGAAGGAGGATTCCCAAGCAGTGGGACAAATAGAAGCGTTAGGAGTTCAATGAGTTATTATTTTAGCTGATTTTGATTTTAGATTTTCCCTCATTGTTTTCTACCTCATTGTTACACTATAAATGCTATTCTGAGTAAGGAAATTATTTAGAGGGCTGCAGAGAACTTTGCCCCCCCAAGCCTTTTCCAGCCAAACAGTGAAATTTTATTTTAATCAACTTTTCCCCCCACCTAAATATTAGCAAAACCATCATCATACAGAAGGTCTACACATCAGGACGTTGCTTTTTGACAGTTGAACTCTGGTTATTTCAGGAATAAAAAGATTTGGTGTTTTTTTTCCCTCTCAGTCTTATGAACTGGTCTCTTAGCAGTTAATAATATCTCTGTTTCAGGGTCTCTGGAAGTTGTTCCTTGAATTTTGAAGAACTCTGCTGTGGTAGAATAGAATAGAATAGAATAGAATAGAATAGAATAGAATAGAATAGAATAGAATAGAATAGAATAGAATAGAATAGAATAGAATAGAATAGAATAGAATAGAATAGAATAGAATAGAATAGAATAGAATAGAATAGAATAGAATAGACCAGGTTGGAAGAGACCTTCAAAATCTCCAACTCTCTTAGCACAGAAGGAATTAATTTATGCTCCTGTCATGTTTTGGGTTGCATTAAAGTCTTCCAGGAAAAAAAAAGCATTGCCACAGACCATCTTAAACATTCCCTTGCAACAGCTGGCCTAACATTATAGCATACATAGATTCCATCAGATATGGAAATAAACAAAGTGTTCTGGCATGCAAGGGAAATGTTGAGAACACCGTTATAATTATGTGCAAAGTGTGTACACCTTTAAGCACCTATGAAACATTGGAGGCCTCCTCAAGAAACACTTTTCTGCAGCAATACACTTCCTCAGTAAAGGCCTCAATATCAGTAGGTCTTTCTTCTCAGTGCTACAATACAATGTGGCAACAAGCACAAAGTGATAAAAATGGGGTAGTGAAATACTCACTCATTGGCCCGGGAGGCAAGTGCAAACAATTGTAGCTTTGCTGAACTTACATGGGTGTACGGTTTATCAAAAGAGTGTGTTTGAAATATGATTTCTGTGTATAGCACATGAGGTTCTGTTCTGGTACTTCACTGGAATTACAGCATAAACTTGTTATATAAAATGTTTTGAAGTCATAAAAAAAAGCCTGACGCTTACATACTCCCAGGATTTATATCACAAATATACATGTATGCTGAAATAGACATATTTCAGCATCTCATAGCACCTTTGCACGTGTAGTTCATCCTTTCCAGTGAATGTCATTGCACGAATTTTTTGAACACTGCTCTATTTATACTCATCCTGAAGCAAAATACATTCAGAAACTACTTCCATGACTTCAGCACCTCTTTTGAAACATCTCTGTTCTGGGATGTTTGTCTTACACACACACTTCAATCCAATATAATGTCTGTGGGCAGTTATTGTAAGGGTGTGTGTACGTGAGGCATTGTGCACAGCAGAGATGGACTTTGCCAGTCATTTCACCCCACGCAGAGACAGTGAAATTTTACTGTTACTGTGTGACACGGGCACTGTTACAGAATCATCTGGCAGGATATGTCATAGAGATTTTAGTGTATATACAGACATAAATAACAAGGGTAAAAGTTTGCAGTGAATTTTCAAACACGCAAAATCTCAAACCAAAGCAGAAGCAGTGTTCTTTTGTTTTATTTCTTGTAAGGAAAAGCAAAAGAGCAGTTTTTCTTCACACTGAAAGAAACAAAGGTGCTACAAACAGCATTACCTATGTTTTCACAATGGCTTATTCTTACATGATAATCTGTTTTAAAACATATGAAAATATTTACTTTACATTTATATAACTGTAAAGACAATGGACGAATTTCAGTACCCTTTGACACAATCATTTCCCCTTTGTAAGTCACAAATAGCCCATTTTCTATTTTGAATTAAAATGTGGCCCGAAGCATGTAATTAATATCACTGCTCAGGGTAGGTCAAACATGAAGCTTCAAATATAAACTCACTTAACATTTGGAGGAACTTAGCTGATTTCAAAACCAAACTGAGGTCAAAAGCCAAGCTCTGATTCAAATGGATATCACATCCTATCAGAACAATGAATATTTCCTAAGTTTTTGTTAGCGTTTCCATGATGTGTATATTTGAAACTGCATCATAATTGGGTGAACAACCTAATCTATGCCATACAGATTTGAGAATAATATTGTGGGCTGTTTTGTGGTGTGCATCTTCACATTCGTCCTCCTCCCCCCGCCCCCCCAGTCTGCTTTACTGAGGGAAAGTAAAGGAAAGAATTAGACTATGAAGTTAATGTGTAGTAAAGCTTAGGATGAGATTCAAGGAAGTTATCATAAAAGCAAATACTGGGAAGTTGTGAAATAAGGCACAGAACTCTGCTATTAATTAGCAAACAGTGCTTTCTTCAGCAACTAAAAATTATAATGAGCAAATGGAATGTCTCCTCCCTGTTTCCTCCCTGTATACATCTCTGCCTTCTAGCAAATTTCTGTCTGACATTCAAACCATGCTGCGCCTGGAATTACATAGTGCCCATACTGAACATATATTCCATGAATCGACAGACACAAGTGACACAGGAGCCACAGCACCCGCAGGGGTAATGATATCCAGAAGGAGTGCAGAAAACAGACTTTCTCTCAAATGACTCTGGGACAGACTGAAAAACAAACAGGTGTAGGCATTTGCCTAGGATTCTGAGTACTACCTAGGTACCTGGGACCCAGTGCAAGTTTGCCATCTAGGCCCACTCCCAGCTGAAGCAACTACATACACTTGAAAACTTCTGCCAGGAACTGCATTGCAGAACAGTGTTGGACGCAGGCCTTGCAAAAGCTTTGGCTAGCACCCTAACCACCAAAAAAATCTTTCCTTTTGTTGTTCTTTATCATTCAAATGCTAAAGAATGGTCTTGCGGTTTAGCCCCAGTCTGGATCAGAAAACATGGAGCCAAGCACCCCAGGCAGAGGCAGGTGCAACACAAATTGTAATCGGTTGGAGGCACACCCACCTTAAATCAAAGGTACATTTGCTTCCTGGCTTCTGTTCCTGGCTTGGACCCTGTGCAAGTCACTTGAACTGTCAGATCCTTTGTTTCCTCACCTGTAATTTTTAGGATAACAAAACTGGCCTGCATCCCAAGGCTACTGTGAAGTTACACCAGTGCAGACTCACAAGGAACGGAGATATCCATGGTCAGGAAATTGTGTATAAATACACCATACAGTTTTCATTAACACTACTTGCAGAGGACTTAGATATGCAAAG
Organism: Picus viridis; assembly: GCA_033816785.1. Taxonomy (NCBI): domain Eukaryota; kingdom Metazoa; phylum Chordata; class Aves; order Piciformes; family Picidae; genus Picus; species Picus viridis. The sequence continues at coordinate 71,778,934 of CM066566.1, forward strand.
ACACACGTGATCATTTGGTTTTATTGGTTCATTATGTGCCAGTAAACTAATTGCAGATTACAGCATCATTAGTCTTAAATAATACTCTTTCCAGAGTTACTTAATTGCTCAGTCAAGCACCAAATCCTAGAAGAACATCATAAATAATTTGAATCCTTTTCTCCTTCATATGAACGAGGGACTGTGATTTTACACAGCCGAGAATCCGACTCCCAAATGTTTGTTAAATAAGGTTTCGATCACTACAGTCAACCAGTACAAAATGTTCCAAACCAGTTGAAAAATTCATTACAATTAATAACTTGCACTGTTAGCCATATCTTTCTTCCACTCCAGAGCTGCCCATGTGGCATTCCTGGATGGAGGTTGGGTGGTGAGAAGGGTAAGCACTCTGTGGTTATTGGGTAGAGCTGCAGCCTGGCTCCCCTCCCACTGGCAGCTCTCAGGATTTCCCAGTGCAGCTCTGACTGCTGCTGCATCACTGGTGGCATCAGCCCAGCTTTAGATGGGGCTGTGTAATTTGCTGTTTTGCTGTGTAGCCAATATATTCCTGAGGAGCTCAACTGGGAGGAAAGTGGGAAATGTTAGTAGTGTACAAGTCAGCCAGTTCTTCAGGAAAAATAAGAAAAAAACAACCAAAAAATGACATTTGTTTCCTTTGCCAAAAGTCAAAGTCTGCTATATACAAAGGATGCATTATAGCTTCTCATAAAAAGGTCACAAGAACCTTTTGTTATGGAAAGTGGTGTACAGCCTAAATATAGGATCTCTCCCAGAATTCCTATAGCATTCAGATTAAATTCTCTTTATTAGTAAAGTGGGGTTGTTGATACAGAACTGAGAAGTTTTAGAGAAGAACATGAATTTATTTTGTATGTAGCTGTATAACCAAGTCCAACCCATCACCCCAGACCTCATGACTAAACCATGGCACCAAGTGCCATGTCCAATCCCCTCTTGAACACCTCCAGGGATAGTGACTCCACCACCTCCCTGGGCAGCCCATTCCAATGGCTAACAACACTCTCTGTGAAAAACTTTCTCCTCACCTTGAGCCTAAACTTCCCCTGGCACAGCTTGAGACTATGTTCTCTTGTTCTGGTGCTGGTTGTCTGGGAGAAGAGACCAACCCCCTCCTGGCCACAACCACCCTTCAGGTAGTTGTAGACAGCAACAAGGTCTTCCCTGAGCCTCCTCTTCTCCAGGCTAAACAATCCCAGCTCCCTCAGCCTCTCCTCACAGGGCTTGTGCTTGAGGCCTCTCACCAGCCTTGTTGCCCTTCTCCTGACACGTTCAAGTGTCTCAACGTCCTTTTTAAACTGAGGGGCCCAGAACAGGACACAGTATTCAAGGTGTGGCCTAATGGGTTGGACTTGGTGATCTTTGAGGTCTCTTCCAACCTTGGTGATTCTGTGATAACTGGATAACACATTTTAAACACAGGAATTTCATTTGCAGAATATTCCAAGATGAGCCACTGGCCTCTCAGCCTCTTACAGAAAACGTGTTTTGTTTGTGTACCTTCCTTCACCAGAATTGCAACCTTTGGCATACACATTTGCTCAAATGGAAATCATTGCATGTGAGCTTTTAAAATATATCATAAAAATCCATAATGTGAGGAGATCCTGGACAGCACTTGTCATCATGTAAAAATCACAATCCATTAATGTGTCAAAACATATAAAGATTAGCTCTTAATGATCCCTGAATCAATAATGAGCATTTGACATGTCCCTGAACACATATTCTCAAGACACTGTTTTGCAGGCTTGACAGATCTTGCCCAAAGGTGGTGGAAGCTCATTAATTGCAAGCAGTAACTACAATAATGTTTAGAAAGCAGCAGTCATTCTGTAACACACCAAATGCTGCCCAGAGAAATGCAAGCGAGAATTTCTCTTTGATATAGGTTTTGTTGTAATGGTCCTGAAACCTTCTCAAATCCCAGTCCTATCTGGTCACTACTAAGAAAACCTCATACTAGAATAGTACCCTCAACTCAACTTATCCACTTAATCGGTAGTTAAAAAGAAAAAGAAGAGGAAAAAAAAGTTTGGAAGAAATTTATGGAATTTCCAAACCTTATCTTGGCCCAGCTTAATCTGAAAAAAACCTGTTTGACCTTTCAAGTACTGTTGAAAACCTGGCTGGCACCACAGAAAAGCAAAGCAATACATATTAGCTGCGCTGTCAGACATTCACTTCCAGGAAGCTCTATCCTTTTGACACAGCAGATCTCGAAATGGGAAATTAGTGCTAGTTTCAACATCAGAAAACAGCGCCAGCATTTTCCATGGAAAAGCTTTTTCTCTTTAGAATACAGAATATAGAATTAACCAGGTTGGAAAAGACCAACCTATCACCCAGCACCATCTAATCAACTAAACCATGGCACCAAGTGCCTCATCCGGTCTCTTTTTAAACACTTCCAGTGATGGTGACTCCACCACCCCCCCAGACAGCCCATTCCAATGGCCATTCACTCTTTCTGTGAAGAATTTCTTCCTAACATCCAGCCTAGTGGGCATGACCCACTGAGAATCACCATTACCTGGAAAGGAAGTAGTGCAAGCCCCAGAACAAAAGGGATTATAGCTGAAAAAGAGACTCTGTGGAATTGAAAAGGCTGGCTCACTTCAATGATTTAGTTGAGCCTATTTCTAACACTCTACATCAACTCCCACCACTCCATCCCATCTCCTCTTCAGCCCTGTGTGCCACTAGGCTGCTGCTCTTCACCCTTCCACCTTTCTGGCTATGCTTCTAACTCCTCGGAAACAAAACAGTCCTTATCTACTGCTGTGCTTTCTATTACTCTCTCAATACTTATTCCAGCAACACCCCCACTGTGTGTGGATTGTTATTAATAAAGATCATTAGAAGAGAAGCTGCATTTGCTTTATGTAGATTTTTGTTGTGTTTGGGGGTGGGTTGGTTGGTTTGTTTGTTTGTTTGTTTATGTGTGAGGGGCTTTTTTGTGGCCAAAAACCCAATCATTAACCTTTAGAGTTTCAGCTGATATTACTGCTTGCATGAGATGGGATTGCAATCACTTCTACTGTAAACACCAAGCATTTGCAGAAGGCATGTGTCTTCCATTCTTTATTCATACATATTTATGCACACCCATACATATGCACATGCACATTTAAGTCATGTCAGATCTCTGAGGGAAATACTGAACAAAACTAGCACAATTTTTTTCCCCAAAGGATATATTTGTAAATTGCTCTACTGGTCATGCTACACAGAAAACTGTAGAGATGTCACACTGAAAAGAAGATATTACTATGAAGATGGTGTTCTGGATACCAGTCATGAAATCCCGTTGTTTGCTCATCCTGCATTGCTTGAAATGGTGCACGGCTGGGATGCCAGTGATTCTGACATTATCTGACTTACACCAGGAAAAGAAACTAATAAAGTCACTGACAACTGAAGAGGCATGCTTTAAAAAAATATATGGTTGCTGGAGGCCATGGTTCTGGTGGGGTGAGATTCCTCTCTTTACTTTTGCCATTTAAAAGTGAATTGTCTTATCTAAACTTGTCACCTCGGTCCTCTTTGGGAAGTGGCAATTCATCTTATTCTACTATAATTGTCTAAGATAGGTAGATGAGCTGCCCTTTGTAGGCATTTCATTCTTTCCATGGACTGCAGAAAGCAAAGATAAATTATTTAGATTTTGTCTTCAATTTTTAGGTGATAAATGGTCAGTGAGACAAATACCACCTGGGTCCCATGGGAAAAAGAGATTCATCTCTCACTACAAGGCCAGTGGAAGGAATGAGCAATCCAGGACCTGGAGGCCACAGGATAGAATGTGGCTTCTTTGCACTGAATCATCAACTCTGGAGGCAGGGACAACCTCACAAAAGGAAAGACATGCCTTTATTCAGTAATTAGAGAGAAAGATTTTGGATTTCCCATACTATCACTGCCATTGAATCACTCTTTGTTTTGGGGTTTTGTTTTGTTTTTCTAATGACAAAGAATGGCTGTTCAAAGAAAAGAACTTTCTTTTTCAATGGATCTAACAGTAGGTCCTAGAGCGCTGCTAAGTCACAGGTACTGCAGATCTGTTTCCAAACACCTTTTCTGCAACAGACATTGGTCTTCTAGTGAATGTAATAGATAGGTTATGTGGAGGGGAGATATTCACTAATAATCAATAATTTATTAATTTAACCACCCTACACAGAATCTCCCTTTGGTCCTGCACCCCATGGACCTTCCAGTTGAAGAGCAATTTGTGCAGAGGTGAGTGAAAGCTTGATGCAAATAACCAAACTTTTCACCAACCTTTTCACAGATAGACAAGGCAATGGAAGATCACGTGCTCCCTCTGACCATTCCATCACACCTCAGGAAAAGGATTCAACATGGCCACATGGAAGTTTGAAGAGGTTTCAGCATCACTTGTAATTCCTGTAAATCACAACCAAGCTACTTTGACTACCTATACAGGCTTCCAGGCAAAGCTTATCCAGTTTCCCCAAGTTTCTTAGGACATTACTGGACCATTTTCTGGAGATGAGCGTGGCATCTCAGGCTGCACACAGGCCTGAGGGAGGGAGATATGCATTCCAATTTGTTTTACAGCCAGATTAATTAACAGAACTGCCACAGTGTTGCAGGGTTGAGCCCTGATCTAATCAGCTTGGCATGCATGTTCTATGCTATCACCCTCCATTGAATTAATCAATAACTGAAGAGGTAACCCTATTGTGGTGGGTAGCTAAAAGATTAAGGTAACGTGAATAAACTAATCAGAAATTATTTGCAACATTTCCTTGATAAAAGTCTCAAAATATATCCATTGGGCAGTAGCAAAAGCTGAACTAAGATGATGGTTTCTCTGTGTGGTACTCTCCCAATTCCATTTAAAAATGTTAACCCAGCTGACAGTTATGGAAATTCTGCCATCTTTTTGTGCTTAATGAAAAATTGATGATGGCCACAACCATCTCTTTATTGCTTTCCTGTGAGCTCCTGTTTGTGACAAATACTGACTGCTGTTTCCTACACCCAAGAAGATCCAGAAAAAAGGGAGAGCAAGTTGGCACCCTATTCTAAGCCTCTTCTGCCAGCCATCTCCTGGTGCTGCTTCTGTCACCTTTTCTGCTTTTTCTGAATCCCCTAGTCTACATTTAGCTCTATAGATAAAGGCTGAGAGAACAGGGTCCGTATAGTCTTGGGAAGACAAGGCTGAGAGAGGATCTCATCAGCATCTATAAATATCTGATGTGTGAGTGTCAAGATGAAGGTGATGGTCTCTTCTCAGTGGTGCCCAGTGACAGGACAAGGAACAAGCTGGAACAAAGGAGGTTCCACCTCAACACAAGAAGACACTTGTGAGTGACAGAACACTGGAATAGGCTGCCCAGAGAGGTTGTGGAGTCTCTTTCACTGGAGAATTTCAAAACCCACCCGAATGTGTTCCTGTGAGGCCTGCCCCAGGTGATCCTGCTTTGGCAGAGGAGTTGGACTTGATGATATTTGGGGCCCCTTCCAACCTCTAACTTACTGCGATTCTGTGATCTGTGACTAAACTATAGCAGCTGCTCTATTATCTGCTGACTCCTTCCCAGGAGGGAAGGGAAATCATGAAAAAGAAAGAAGACCTACAGGTTGAAATGAACACAGATTTAATTAAATAGACTACTACCGATGTCAATAAACAACATATGAAGATATAATGAGCCCAGAAATAGTGGTCACAATATCCATCAGTCCTCAAAATCATGGGAGAGAAGAAAAGCAAGGTGAGGAGAAAACCAAGCTGGAAACTCCCTTTTTCAGCAAACTTCCTCTTTGTACTGAGTGTGATACTCATGGTATGGCATGCACCTGTGAGCCAACTCAGGTCAGCTATCCTGGCTGACCCAGAACCGACAATGGCTTGCAGCCCATAGCCAGCCTGTGAATTTATCCCAGCAAAAGCAAGACAACTTTGTCTTTCTGCGGTATTTCTTACACTCCTACACACAGATGCACTACACTAATCCCCTTGACTTTGAGACATGGCTTCATGATACAAGATGGCAAAGGCCAGCCTTACTCTATGCTACAGAGAGCAGCAAAAGGATGTTAGCGTAGCTGTACTGCTTAAAACCTGGGTAAGCATCTGCATCGTAGTAGTAGTATGTTGTGCACTGCAGACATACTCACCTAAGCTTTCCATCACACATGAGTGACTTGGTAATGGACTTACTCTGGCTGAAGATCTTTGCTGTTTCAGACATGTCTTCCATAAAAAAGCTCAACTATGCCTTAAAATTATCATGAGTCAAAGAGAACTGTGATATGAGGGCTAGCTTACTAAGTAAAAATTTACTGTAGTACATCGATAGAGTCTCTGAGCCAATCAAGGTATCACTTATAAATCTCTACTCCACACAGAATCACAGAAAAAGATATTTGATGGGAAGAGACTTCAAAGATCCTCCAGTCCAAACTTTGACCCAGTACTGAAGGGTCAACACTAAACCATGTCCCAGGGCAGCAGGTCCACAAGCTGCTTAAACAATTCCTGGGATGGTGACTCCCCCACTGCCCTAGGCAGATCATTCCAAAGACTAATAACCCTCTTTGTGAAGAGGTATTTGCTAACATCCTCCCCTGGTGCAGCTTGAAACCCTTTCCTCTAGTCCTGTTGCTTGCCACAAAGGAGAAGAGGCTGCCCCCTGCTCTCTCCAAAGTCCCTTCATGTAGTTGTAGAGAGCAATGGAGACTCCCCTCAGCCTCCCCTTCTCTAGACTGAACAACTCCAGCTCCCTCAGACACTCCTTGTAGGCTGTGTGCTCCAGGCCCTTCATGAGCCTTGTTACCCTTCTCTCAACATACTCCGGAACCTTCAAAGCAATTAAAAAAAATAAATCCTGCAAAAATCTACTGTGATCAAATGCAGTTTGCACTGAATTCTTAACTATCTTTGTTTATGAAAAAAAACAACAAAAACAAAACAAAACAACAACTTGGGTCTGATAACTTAGTCTCTGATTTACATCAGATTTTTGTTTCTGGAATGTTAAGCAAAAATATTAAGTATTCCATAAATCTACAACCAAGCTGCTGGGAAAGAATCCAAGCAAATGCTGTAAGAAACACAAAAGCTGGTTTCTCTGTCTAGTTAAGAAATTTCTAGTCACATCAAAGTAGTTGGTCCTAAACAAATCAGTACTTGCTTGCATTAATCAATTGTACTCAAGAGGATTTTTAGATTTTTGCCTTACAAATGTACCCTTGTGGCATGAAAAGCTGCAGGTATCTGCTTTAACTGGTATTTCTTTTGAAGAAACCCCTTATTTCATGGGAGAGGAGAAATGCATTTGTATTAAGCACCTAATAATACATTATTTAAATAATAAACAAAGCAAGGGTTAAATAGGGGGAGGGAAGAGAGAGAGACGTAAATTGTGCATTCCAGACACTTTTGAATGACTGTGGGAAAACTTTGATTACTAGTAGTTCAGGTCCAACCTATCTCACTGATTTTAGTAATAATTTATTTGGGTACTTGAAGAGGGCATATGTACATGTGAGATATTGAAATTATACTCAAAGATAAAAAAATACACAACAAATAAACCTTAAACTGTACCCTCCACACAGTCTCCCCTTGCATGGAAGAGCCTGGGCATCACAGAATCAGGGAATCACAGAATGGTTGGGGTTGGAAGGGACCTCTGGAGATCACCATGTCTATCCCCACTGATAATGCAGGTTCACCTAAATCTGGTGGCACAGGATCAAACTTGAACACAACATACCAATTCCAGTGAGGACAGTAATAACATGTAATCGTGACAGTAATCACTTTGCACAGAAACCAATCACACAGTGGTGCAGGAAGGGTTCAAGTGAGGGAAATAATTTTCAGAAAGGGAGTGGCATTCACTAGAGTGATGCACACTCAGACTTGTTTTTTGCCATGTTAGGACAAATGCATTCTTTCCCAAGAGCAACACTAAAAATGAATAAATTATTATTTCTTTTTAGCATCTCTTCTGTTTATTTTGTGCTACCTTCTTCCCTGATGAATTTCACAATGCCTGTACTTACCAAATAAGAAACTATGGCACTTTCCAGCAGTATCCTAAGGGCCTTTCTCATGCCTGTCATTGTGAATGGTTACCCTGCTCTTTAAAGTTTTCTCCCAGGATCTTTTCTTTTGTATTGGTCACTGTCTGTGAGAGAATGCTATGCTAGAAGAATCATAGAATCACAGAATGTTAGGGGCTGGAAGAGACCTCGAGAGATCATCTAGTCCAACCCCCTGCCAGAGAAGGATGACCTATACCAGATGGCACAGGGCCTCATCCAGGTGGGTCTTGAATATCTCCAGAGAGGGAAACTCCACAGCTCCCCTGCACTCCACACACCCCCTGTTCCAGTGTTGTGTCACCCTCTCAGTGAAATAATTCTTTCTCCTGTTTCCACAGAACTTCCTATGCCTCAACTTCCACCCACTGCCCCTTGTCCTGGCATTGGGCATTGCTGAGAAGAGCCTGGCTCCATCTTCTTGGCACTCATCCTTTACATCTTTATAAACATTAAGGAAGTCACCCCTCATGCTCCTCTTTTCCAAGCAGAAGACCCCCACTCCCTCAGTCTCTCCTCATAAAGAAGATGTTCCACTCTCAATCATTTCTGTGGCTCTGCACTGGACTCTTTTAAGCAGCTCCCTGTGCCTCCTGAACTGAGGGGCCCAGAACTGGACACAATATTCCAGATGTGGCCTCACCAGGGCAGAGTAGAGAGGATCTATGGATCTATGGTGATAAGCAGTGTGGCTGTCCTTATGCTACATTCTTACAAGAGATGCACGTAGGTTTCATACACTGATCTTGAGCAATGAAGTAAGGCTGTATCCCACAAGTATGGCTGTGACAAATTGGGCATGTCTTAACCCATGTTGGTAAAACTGAATCTTCTTTTTTTCTTAATTGAGGTGGGTGCTGGCCAATTTCTAAAGCTGAGCTTTCAACAGAAAATTCATTGTAGCTTTTGCTGTAAGTAATGTTTCCAAATTATTGGCAAACACATTTTGAAGTCCAAAATACAACAAAGACAATCAGAAATTGGTAGCAATTTCATTTGAGCTGGATAAATGAAGATGAAAAGTGTACATTCATTGCTTGAGAGAAACTGAAGTAATTAACATTCTGTGTAACATAAAGGGTTGCAAGATCCTTTTTTAATGTGTCAGGATAATGTGAAGTGGGAACCGAGGTATAGGATAAAAAAGAAACTGTGTTTTTGTCATGAACTCTGCAACTACCAGTTTGGTAGTCTCAGGACTTAGATGGTAAAAGGATTGTTCAGCAGATGAAATAAGGTGTTTTGAGAACAAACAGTATTCTCTAGTGCCTCAGGAATTCAAAAGCAGATAAAAGCAGATAAGTGAGCTGGAATGATCAAGCAAATTGGGCCAAAGTTGCAAGAATTTATTCACAGACCACATAGGATGTTCAACATCAGGATCGATTTGACAGTAATGTATGTCTCTGGCTTTGACAAAAATAAGGAAAAGGAGGCAAAGAAAATATAATTACACAAGGCCATTTCAAAATGGAAAAAAGGAAACTGGTGGGTATGGAATTGTGAAGATGACTCGGGTTGACCTGGTATCTTACCCTTTTCAAATTTAGTGTTTGTACAATATCTGGGTAGAAAAAGTATTTGCTGGTGGCAGCTCTTAGTTTTGCATAAAGTCTGAAACGAGCTATGAAAATTAGATCAATAATATGAACTTTGTCTTACTATTTTTTTATCTTTTTTTTTTTTTGCTAATCAAAACAGAAGATCCTGATTGTGTTTCCTCTGCTCCAAGATACACAACTTAAGAGGAGGGGGTTGTTTTTTCAAGAATATTTTCCCTTCTTTATCCCTTACATAAACTCTTTCTGGATCAAAACAATAGTCTTTCATTCCTGAGGTTAACTGTATATGAAATCTTCAAAACACCCCCTCTAACATTTTAAAAATAATTAATTAAACTGTTCCCTTGGTGGAAAGGTAGTTATAAAATCAGATCAAATAGAAGTGTGTGACAAATGAGGTAGGCAGAAGAATACACCACCTTGGGTTACAGCCTTTGGTAAGGCATCAGCATTGCTTTGTGATTTAAATGGGTAGTGAAGATGATGGCTGCATGTAGCCCCAGATAAGGTGTTTGTGAAATCCTTCAAGGGAGTAAAGCAATTACAATTGCTCATCCCTGATAAACAAAGGACTTTGGAAGACTTCACCTCCAGATGCTCTCTCTGCCTCCTAAATTACAAGAACCTATCTAAAGGCTGTGCATCATTATAATAACTATGAGGAATGTATCTCGAATGCAACCATCATTTAAATATCTGAGGGGAAAAAAATTCACTGTGAGGGTGACAGAACACTTGAACAGGCTGCCCAGGGGGTTTGTGGAGTCTTGCTCTCTGGAGATATTCAAAACCCACCCAGATGCATTCCTGTGGTATAGGTGATCCTGCTCTACCAGTGGGGATGGACTGGGTGATCTTTCAAGGTCCCTTCCAGCCCTTAATACTCTGTGATTCTGTGTAAATATCTGAAGGAACTGTTACCAAATACAAATAAAAGCATAAGAATCCTAGATGTAACAATTCACTTCTTTATTGTCCAAATAATTGTTATATCCACATGAAAACTTTCTTTACAATTGTTTGGATCTTGAAAGCCAAATGAGTTCCTGGAAGACCACACCCTCCTGGTATGCTTTGCAATAAAACTTTAGGGCTATATTACATAGACTTGCATTGTCCACCCACCACAAGAACATGTCCAATGTCACAGTGCAGCACTCAGAGGGCAGGGATAGGGCAGTACCTGAAAGCAGTACAGCTCTCAGTGCAGTATGGCTCATATGGTTTATCTTTTTAAGACTGTACATGGTTGCTCATTTTACTCATGTAGGTAATTCACACAGCAAAATTATTTTAATGGAAGTTACCTTAAACAAATTGAGAGACTCAGACTTTCAGAAATAAATATCGATCTGAATATGTGGAAAAATTATCTTTCAAGAGATCACAAACAGTGAAAATAATAATTTTAATTCTTTATTTGTAAAAGAAAGGCAGCAAGAAAGGCTTTGTTTAGTTTGTTTGCCTTCAGTTTGGAATATTCATGAATTCCCAAAGATGATTAGAGTCCCCTTGCCACTTTATAGCTACAACAAAACCAACCTACACATCTCAAGCTTTCTCCTAAGGCACTTCTTTCCTCAGTGTCAGGAAGGAGTGGGAAGAAGGGGAGTTAACCAGATTAATGTTTGTCTAGCTAGAAGAATGCTTGTCATCATTGATTGGGACTCTAATTTATGCTACCACATGAGAGATAGAGACTCTCAGTCAGCAACCCTCTCACTCACTACTGGAGGAAGACTTTGGCCAAAATTCAACCCTTTTATTTATTTTTAAGAATACAAATGCAAGTTCCACTGGGATTTCCCTGATGAAGAGCAGTGTAGCCAGTAAGGGGTGTAGAACCAAATAAACATAGCTAGAAAGCTGCATGCAGAGAGAGTTACCAGTGAAATGCCTGATGAAAACTTGTCATATAGAAGAAAATAAACAAAGAAAAATATGTATTATATGTTATTAGGATTTCATATCATGACAGAAATTTCACAAAATTAAGGAAAGAAAATGGTTTTCTTGCTTTGAAATGAAAGGGAGAAGATAAAGATCTCACCTAAGAAAGCAAGCATGAAAAAGTGAAATAAAATTTGATACCAGGGCTCAGCTCCTGTGTAATATCAGATAAGGAAGGATGGATAATAGAATCATTAAATGTCCAGCAGAAGGAAGTCTGGCAAGGCTTGAGGGGTATCTTTCCAGGTGGGAAGAACTGAAGTGAAAGCTGGTGACTGGGTTTCACAGGAGAGTGCTGGAAAATGGTATTAAAGTCTATGAAGCATCTGGGTGTAAATATAATGACAATAACTGTTCAAGGAGCAGAAGAGTCATGAAGACATTGTGCCAGAACATATAAAGCATGCAGAATGAGTTTCATCTCACTTGACATTAAAAATCACTTTGAAAGTCTTTGAGTTAGTCATTCATATTCCCTTTATAGTCCATAAGTACTTCCAGAGAGTGAGTCACCTGACCTAAATTAGACATCTATCTTGAGATGGGATGAATCACACACTCAGAGTGTCTATTGATATCTATTGACTATAAAAGGAACCAAGACTTGCTTAGATACAGACATCTACACTGCAGATGAATCCCATCTCTAGGCATTTTACAGAGTCACTTGATAAACACTGGGAAAATCCATTATTTCGGATCACACTTTGAACACAGAATGTAGGCGCAGAGAATCTTGTACCACCCCTACCCCAAGTACAACTGGAAACAGGATTATTGTCTGGGATTTAGGATAATCCTTTCTTGAATTAAGAAAGACAAACCACAGCAGGGAATGTTGCTCAACAGAAAACTGCTGTTAATGACATTAATTAGACTGAATCAGAGGCTCTGCTTAAGAGACATAAGATATGTGCTGGGCAGAGAAGGAACAAATAGCCTCTCTTCACTTTGGAATGTGGGACATTGCATCTAATCAGAGGCTGATATCAAAGTGTTAAAATTCTATTAAAAGCAGGATCTAAACAAATGCCTTTCTCTGCTGCTCACCCTCCCAAATTCCTTAATGGAGAGTTTAAATGAAAATAAAAGTTCAAAATAAGTTCAGTCACTCTTGAGAAGCTCTTGTATCAGGACATTCTGCAATGAGAGTAATTTGTTATGTATTAACTGGTACCTTTAAGAAGTCAAAGGTGTTTCTCATTCTAGCAAAAAAAACCTTACCATATATATTTAATATTCCATACTTTCAAATTTCACATATTGTAATTACACTCACAGGCTACTGAACATAATATGGAACATACTGAATATAATCTGTGTTTTTAAATCTTTGGTTGTTCCCTGCTCTGTGTTCTTACCTGTACACAGTGTCCTCAGTTGAAGTGGATCAAATTTTTGATAACTATTTCTTGTGTGTGCAGGATTTCTCCCCTTATGTGGGCAATGCCAAATCTGCTGCCATCTACAAACACAAGACTTCCACCTTCAATAAGATTTTGCCCTATGTGCAAAAGAGCAAGTGGGGGTGTTGCTTTTGGCTGCCCTGGTTGGGGGCTGGAGTCTGGGAGTCCTGGTGGAACCTCAGGTGCTTCTCCATATTCCAGTAATGTTAATAGTGAAAAATTCTGGTTTTACTTTTTATTCAACCTTTTCTCAGACAGATACTCCTTGTCGATGCCTAATTAGCTGTAAATTAGCTTCCCTAATTTACAGTTAGGCTGCTGCAGTGCGCCCTGCCTGGAATCACCTCTCTTCTGTGTGGAGGTAGCCGTGTTTTCACAAAGGGTTCAGCATGGTGTTTGTGGGATCTGTTGACTGTAAGAACCAGTTAGTTGATCTGTGCAAGGTAAACAGAGAACCAATGCATCTGTTAAAGATATCCACGGCACAAGTTAAAATACATATATCTCAATTAAGTACTGTTTAAGCAGTCCTGTAAGAAATATTGTGCCTACAACACAATAAGGTTACATCCTTGATGTAACTTTGTTTTCTCTAACGTACTGTATGGGAAATTTTGGAAGAAGATTTTTGCTACCTTATTGATACATCAGCAGTACAAACCCAGCCAATATACAACAGGTTAAATGAAGTATATGGTAAAAATCACCCTTTGAAAATCCAAAACTCCAAGGGTGCTAAAACACATATAACCTGCTTGCATAATTCATTGCAAGATTTAGTATCCCCTCCATTAGAGCCAATAAAAGAAATATAAAGACAATTTTAAAACAACCAGTGAAACATTTAAATGTACCCTGCATTCAGACAGACTTAGTGTAGAGATTCCAGTGAATCTCAGAGTGCATTTCTTAGTTTAACATTTGTTTTGCTAATTCCTCCATGTCTCCATGGATTGTATTTACTGTTCTGTTGCTAATGCATTTTAAAGCTTTAAAGCTTTTAACCTTTAATCTCCACTTATTCAAGTGAGGTTAAGTGATCTTTTCCTTACCTGGTGTCCAAAAACAGGTCTTCAATCAAACGTTCTTCTGAAACGACCACACTCACACTTACCTATATCCTCATAAGCTTCCTTTTAAAAGCAGAATCCTTTCTTAGTGGTAATTCATAAGAAACATATTAAACAGCTAGTGCAGAATTCGAGAGCAAAATAAACACTGAGGGGTTTTTTCCCATCCTTTCACATTTAAAGAGGGAGATACAAAGCACACTTGATGGAGACACATGAGCAGGGTGTTTCACAGCAAAAATGATTCTACATTTATTTGAAGTAGTAGTGCAATACTGCTACTGTATTGCAATACATAGATTTTGCTGAGATAAAAGCAGAGCTTCAGGGGAAAAGAAAAAAAAAAAAACAAAAACAAAAATTTGACATACTTTATCAAGGCAGATATGTTTTTAAACAAACCAACTTCAGAATTAGTTTTGTCAGTGTAAGAACTGAGGTATAATTAACTCCATGAAGAGTTTAGGAAATATCAGTGCTTGTAAACATTTGGCCCATTTTTTCCTTTGACATTCCTCCCTGATTCAAGACCCAGCACATTAGCTGCACCCTCTGAATGTGCCTTCATCATTCTCTTGATAAAGAGGGAGCCTGGGAGATGAGATGAGAGCAAATACCCATACTTTAGATGAAGAAAGTTGAGAGTTCCTGTTCCACCACCTCACAGTACAAGAAGTACCCAATAAATGAAAAATATAAGGTGCCCCTTTTTAAAAAAATCACAGTTTTCACATTGCTATAATGGATTGTTTGTCAGGCACAAATGGTGTGACAATGGGGAAAGTATGTCACCTCTGCAAGGTGAGGATTTAATCTGAGGTGTGACCAGCTTTGGCATTCAGATGCATTTTACGGCAGGTGTCTCACTTATTAAAAATACAGCCTTATAAGAGAACTAAAGACAAGCCATGTGGTTAACGCAGCCTTGAGTTCATACGCAGATAGCCAGCATTCAAAGGGTGAAAATCCAGCTCAAACATTACACAGAACTACAGCTGAGTTCAGTGCAAGAGTAAAATGTAGTCATATCAACACACACAGAGCCCTAAAGGACAGCAAAAAGAGAACTTCTTTCTGATTGGAATGTGCTGCCCAGGAAGGTGGTGGAGTCACCATCACTGGAAGTGTTTAAAAAGAGACTGGATGAGGCACTTAGTGCCATGGTTTAGTTGACTAGATAGTGTTGGGTGATAGGTTGGACTCAAGGATCTCAAAGGTCTTTTCCAACCTGGTTAATTCTGTATTCTGTATTCTGTATTCTGTATTCTGTTTTACATCTCTGTTCATGCTGTGCATAGAAGATAGGACTCTGACAATAACAGAAAAAGCAATAGGCCTGCAGAAGAGGAAGCACACAGGCAAGAGGCTATACTGCTTCTCTAACGCGTCTCTTAACACCAGAAAAAAAAAAAATCACTTCTAGAAATGAGATTTGCAGTGTGGCTAAATTCAATTCTCATTTACTCTTTGGCTTGTAGGTTGAAATTCCCAACCGAGTGGCAAATTAACTGTTATGAGATTTGCTAATTACACCGTTTGACCATGAAATCTCTCTTCTAAAGTATTCCATATCTTCCATCATTTTACAGGTTGGACTTGATGCTCTTTGAGGTCTTTTCCAACCTTGGTGATTCTGTGATTCTGTGATATTAAAATTGTGTTTGAAAACAGAGATGCAATGGAAGTATCAGCTCATAGAGATGCTGACATACTGCATCATCCTACATGGGTTACCAAACACAGCGTCAGACCTAAAACGAGTGAAAGTAAATGAGAAATTCAAACATAAAAGGCTACAAAACCTGTGACTTTCAGATATGGGAGACAGATCCAAAGGATTGTGCTGCCAGTGGGAATTCTACCTTGTAGTCTCCACACAAATCATACAGCAAAATGTCTTTTCAGTATTAAAAGCCCAGGGTTGTTGCTTGCCTATTTTGTTCACGTGATAAAAAGTTAGGGGAAATTTGAAACTGAACTAGTTCAGTAATTTGTGGAAAGTGGAGATGCAGCTCACTCTCAGATGATGTAACAACATACGTATCGTGCTCAGGGACACTGCACACCAGCAAGCACCCTTTTCCACTGTCCAATGGCATGAAAAAAAGGCTTTAAGGGAATCTTGCAGCAAGGTTGTTCAAAGCTAGTATTCTAGGATGTTTCTTTTTTCATTTTGGTTTTAATTATAGCAATTGCCATAATAAAAGGTTCTGAGGTAACGACTTGTGCATTCCATTCACTCACTGCCATGTTTAATTCCTATCACTGTTCAATCACTTGTTACTTTATTTTTAGGGGCAAATTTATAGCAAGCTGCTGGATCACATGCACCCAAGTATTTGAAGTATCTGCAGCTGCTTACATTGCAAGAGATCCAAGCTGCATTCCTGTCATGAATCATAGATTTGTGAGGACAGAGCCACAAATACATATCAAAAAAATGCAGCTTACACAGCTCACAATCAGATTTTTAAAAAACTTCCTAAAGGATCCTCCAGAATAGCTGGGGCATTCATTCACCCCGGTCGTGATCTCATTCCTTGTACAGGGCATCTTAAGGTACTCATTAAGAGCTTCTGCCAGAATGTTTATTGAGACAAACAATAGTCACCACAGTGACTGTAGGTGGAAGGGATAATTAACAGGTAATTAACAGAAAATCATTCAGGACCAACTTCCCATGGGGTTTCCACTTCTAAAAGCACAATGGGTTTTGTAATGTCATTGATGTAAATTCTTTCCTGCAGTATTTGCTTGTGCAAACAGGACTTGGACCTATGACTTAGGTCACTTAGCTGTATATGAGAACACCATGAAATTACACCTATAAGTTATTGGTGGTGAAACAGGTGAGACAAGAAAGCTTATTACTTGGAAAATCAAATTGTGGCAAATAGAGCTACATATTGGTGAATATTTGTGTGTGAATGGCCATTATAGTTCATTCTCAATCACATTCTCTGTTCTGAGCATGCTAATTACCTGGTTACTCTGAAAATATTTGGGACTAAAAACTTTCTGAACTACTATTGAGAACAGATAGCCGAAATGAGAGTGCTGTTAGTCACTAGTAATTTTTTTATGATTCAGTTCTAACTTCCAGTCATGACAGGAAAAAAAATTGTCACGTGACACAGCTATCAACCCAACCAATACAAACAGAGTTAAACAGTTCTTGAACAACATCTACTCTGAAATTAAAGTTTTCCACTGCTCCCTTTGTTTTTCTTTTATTTACAGATTGGAATAATTCTGGAAGGAAAGAGGGTAGATTCGTACGTGAGTCACTAACCAGAGGGGGCTAAAAGTTCTCTGTATAATATGATTAAAATGACAACTTAAGCAGGTTCATTTAATGTGAAATAACTGTAATAATTATAACATAAAAAGTGGTTAGAATCCTTTGTGCTATATAAAAACATTCTGTGAGTTTATTATAGAAGACAAGTCTCAAGGATTTCACAAAGAAGGTGAGACTTAGATTGTAGGCAGTTCCAACATAGGTAAAAGATATGTTGGTGAATCATATTCAGAACCTCAAGATGTATTGATTTTTATCCTTCAAAATGGCCACAAAAACATTTCTCCTCAATTTTGTTTGTGTTTTCCATATCTTCTATCTCTCCATGCTCTTCTTTCCTAACCTACAATGCCATCTTAATGCTTCAAACTTAATTTTTCTTCAAGTCTTTTTTGAACAAAAAATACATGTTCAGTTCCCTGCTCCTTTATAAGCAAATGGTGGTCATCTTATTGCTTGCATTTGAGAAGAGATATCTATTAATTCTTGAAGGAGAGACAGCACCCAAACATTTTTCTCAGCTGGGGTTGCTTAGCCTGGAGAAGAGGAGGCTCAGGGGTGACCTCATTGCTCTCTACAGCTACCTGAAGGGAGGTTGTAGCCAGGCAGAGGTTGGTCTCTTCTCCCAGGCAGCCAGTACCAGAACAAGAGGACACAGTCTCAGGCTGCACCAGGGGAGGTTTAGGCTGGATGTTAGGAAGAAGTTCTACACAGAGAGAGTGTTTGCCCATTGGAATGGGCTGCCTGTGGAGGTGGTGGAGTCACCTTCATTGGAGGTGTTCAGGAAGAGGCTTGATGGGGTGCTTGGTGCCATGGTTTAGTGGTTTAGGTGGGTTGGATTGGTTGATAGGTTGGACGCGATGATCTTGAAGGTCTCTTTCAACCTGGTGTATTATATTGTATTGTATTGTATTGTATTGTATTGTATTGTATTGTATTGTATTGTATAATAAGAGAAGACTGAAGAAAGCAAAGAGGGTTCTCACAAAGTAGTATCCTGGGAAGATAACAGTAATGCCTGTTTTCACTATTAAGAAGTTTCTGACATACTTACCCATGCTTGGTGCTGAAAATAATCCACTTCTTACATGTACGTATATAATGATATTTATACGTCTGAGATTTTCTAGGAGCAAGCATTTGAACAAATCATTACCAGATAGGCAGTAGTGAACTTGATATCTGGAGCACAGTACATGATCACAGAATTAAAAGGCACCTGAGAGTAGATTGGGAAGGAACCTATGCCTTTTCTTTTTTAATTTCATCTTTTTAATTTTTTTTTCATGCCTTATCTACATTAGTAGGATGGATGGCTATGAGTTTAAATAAATACCATTTCAGAGCCCCTTCATGAAACTTGTCATCTGAGTTTAGCTTCCCTCTAAATCAGCTATTTATGTGATCTCTTAATATTGGGTTTGGAGATAAGAACAAAGTGTAGAATGGCTTTTGGTTTAGAATGCCTGTCTTCTTTAATTCTCCATATTATTACAATGTTTTATACCAGGTTTCAAAGGCACATGCATCTGTTCAATGCCCATAAAACACTATCAAATAATGACACACTGTTCATAGGTATTGTAAAAGTGCTACCTGGAAAAGGGTTTTCTGAGAACAACACCATGTAACTCTCCAATCCATGCTGACAAGCAGCTCCCCGGAAATTTCCCATATTCCATACTATCAAATAATGACCCACTGTTCATAGGTATTGTAAAAGTGCTACCTGCAAAAGGGTTTTCTTAGAACAGCACCATGTAACTCTCCAATCCATGCTGACAAGCAGTTCCCAGGAAATTTCCCATATTCCATATATGTGTGCAAATTTATGTGGACACGCATACAAAGCCCTGAGATTCGTGGCTGAAATCAAGAACAATCTGAGAGCAAACCAGCTCTACCTGGAAGCTTTATGATGGGTTTGGAACACAAGCCCTATGAGGAAAGGCTGAAGTAGCTGGGGTTGCTTAGCCTGGAGAAGGGGAGACTGAGGGGTGACCTTATTGCTCTCTACAACTACCTGAAGGGAGGTTGTAGACAAGCAGAGGTTGGTCTCTTCTCCCAGGCAGCCAGCACAAGAACAAGAGGACACAGTCTCAAGCTACACCAGGGCAGGTTTAGGCTGGATGTTAGGAGGAAGTTCTACACAGAGAGAGTGATTGCCCATTGGAATGGTCTGCCCAGGAGGTGGTGGAGTCACCGTCATTGGAGGTGTTCAGGAGGAGACTTGATGGGGTGCTTGGTGCCATGATCTAGTTGTTTGGGTGGGTTGGATTGTTTGATGGGTTGGACGCAATGATCTTGAAGGTCTCTTCCAACCTGGTTTATTGTATTGTATTGTATTGAGTGCTCCTGAGCTAAAATATCCTTCCTTCCTCAACACTCTTTGCCATGGAGATAGTCTCTGTTGTTAAAGATCAATATACAATTCTACAGATTTTCCTAGGGTTATTGCTTTGGACTGAGGACAGTGCCTAAAGAAACACATGATATAATTTCCTTCAAATTCCTTATAAAAGTTTGTTCAAGTATTTGTTGAGGAATTTCAGGGCAAGCATTTTCACAGCTAATTCAAAGCATCTTTGATTTCTTATCTCCTCAAAAATGTTGCAGAAACAGCACCATATGTTTAATCTCAACAAAATTTAAGAATGATTTTGTGGAGAACAGAGATGTAGGCAATGCAACTACCCTAATTTAGGCTGCAGTGCAACCAAGACATGAATTCTTTTCCAGTAAATCGGTGACATACTTACGACACCTTTTCCCCTCGCCTGGCTCAGCCTTCTGGCTGCTACTACAGTACAGGCTACGTTTGTTAAAAAGAAATACAAATCACAAAAGTCAGAGCATGTCCCTGTCTGATTCTGTAACAAAAATATTAATTACACTGGTTTCTTACTGCTACTACTTTAAAATATTTGTAAAAAAGTTATAATAAAGGAATAAATTAAATCCCTTATTATGTGAAGTCACAAAAGTTTCTTTTGCTGCGCATGACATTGAGTCAGAAGAATGAAACATGTATTTGCATATCCTTGTTGAAGTCCTTGCATTTAAAGTAAATGATCAATCAGTGCAGAAGAGACTTAAAGTCAATAAAGCAAATACATTTTCCTTGTAACTTGTCCAAAGGTTATGATTTAGTTACAGTGCAACTTAAGTTGTCGGTTCAGTTGCAGCGTGTACAACAGTATAATATCTTTTTATTGAGCATAAACCATGTACCTCACAAAACAAAGAGAAGGTTTAAAAAGGCCAAGTCCAAAAAACAATTCTGTGTAATGGCTTTCAGAAAACCCATTTCCCAACACTGTGTCTTGATCTGAGTGCAGAACCTGCAGGAATAAATAGCTCTTTCCACTGACTGCAGTGACTATTGAAACAGGCTTTTACAATTTTGTATAATTACACCACCCCCGCCCCAAACCTCACATATGAGAAACATTCATTTGCCACATGCATTCCTCACACAGTGCTTCTGTTGCTCACAATGACATTGTGCCATACAGAATGAAAGCAAAAGAGCTATATAAAATAGGAATGACTTTCAATGAAGAGGCAAAATCCAGATTTTCCTCAATGTGTAAATCAGATTTGCTGCTTCATTTTTTTTTTAAAGTAATCTTTCGATGGAGGACCTTCTTGTCCATTTGCTAAATGGAAGACTTTAAAGACCAAGCCCACTGTACTGTATAAAGATTTATGTATGAGTGTACAAAAGTATAGAACACCAAGTGTAAAATAATCCCACCTAGAATCAGTTGTAATTCCTGGCCTGGGAAGGCTGGCTAAGGAGAAAGGCAGAGGGAGAGAGATTTTGTTACCACAGGCATAAAAAAATTCTGGCACCAGCTCTTGCAAGCACAGGACAGAACAGAGTAATGATAGTTTACATTTTTTACATTTCTAGGAGGACATATTTAGCATCCTATGGGCTTATCACTGAAAAATATATGCCATCCATTCTTTAAATAAAATTCCTACTTTTAATAACTTCTGCTTTGACCTTGCGAAACAGACAATGGCATAATCAGTTATCGCCACAGCCTTCCCCAAATCTCCTCTAGGACATTGCCTACTCCAGTAGAAAAAATAGGACTGAAATTCAGAAGAAGTCCCCAAATTAAGTAGTAAGTGAAGGGCAGCCATTAAAATCAGAATGTCCTGGACATGAGTTTTCATCTGTTCCCTCACTTAATGTAGTCTCCACCAATGAGAGCATGAATATGCCTCACTACAGCCTGAAGTGTCCCAGAAGGTTGAAATAAAGCCAAGCTGAGGAAAACTGAGAGATGTATGTGTTCTTGAGATCTATTTCTACTCTGTAATTCCTCAGTACAGAATAGATGTCATGTAGTTAGCCCATCAACCAAAAGACAGCGAAATGTCTGGAATGTTTGGGAATGATTGAATTCAGAATCACTTACTGCCTGCTTAGACCAAAAAATAAACCCTTTTTCTGAGTTACTGGCAAGAGAATTCACCTAAGAGATGGGGCAAATCTCCACTTCAGAATACTTTTATACCAAATAAAATCGCTGTGGCAAGAGGAACTGAAACTAAGGACCTCAGCAGAAAAGGGCTTTTTGCTAGGCATGTGGGTGGCCTGGATCCAGACTTTGCTCTCTGTGAGGAGGGAGCCTGTGTCTCAGTCACTTAGTAGAATGCCAGCGTACAGTACAAAAGACCCCTGCATTTTGACAATGTTTCTGGGACTGGGTCCATGATATCCTAATCTGAAAAGCTGCTTCAGCTTGAACTTAAACAGTTTCTGTACCTGGGGGATTTGGACTTTAAACAGTTTTTCCAGCCAATCACTAGTCAATATTTGGTAGGGGTACTTATTAGTCTTCATTTTTGCATGATTCTTATATTGTTCATACTTGTCATTAAGGAATAGATTGAGAGCTCGTCGGGGAGACTTGTTCACTAGTATGCAGTAGGGAGAAGAGAATAGAACATCTGCCAAGATAAGCGAAGCAGCTAAATACGAGCTGCTTACATCTCATCTGTTGTTTGGGGTCTTTGTACAATCTGTGATGTTTCAGGGAAATGAGAGATTGTGGTACACTCTCAAAGCATCTTAATGTGGGCCAGCCAAGTGTCAAAGCAGAGAGCAGAGCAACATAGCCATGAATCACAAAGGCTGGTAGGGAAGCATGAAGATTTTGAGTAAAAAGTATGCTATGCCAATGCTCTAAAAACTGGAGTCTGGTCCCTGTGATATCTTTTATTTTTTCTTTCCTTCTTTATTTTGGATCACAGGTGTTTATTGTAGATGTAGTACAGAGTTTGGAAGAGCATGTGGAAGATTTCAAAATTACGTGCAGCACAAATTTATCATTCTTGGGAGATTGTCTGCCAAATCAATTAATGACACTTGGATGTGGCGGTTGAGTCACTGAAGTAATTTCTTTCCAGAAGATGGTATGAAAGAGACATTTAGCATCTTTTCTCCAAGCTTTCTGCTGCACTCTTCCGAGAGCAAGAAAAGAATTGGAAAGGGTTTGCCTCATGTATTTAAAGTGAGCAGTAAGAAACTTAAAAAAAAATATACTGAAAGCAAAAGACAAACATTTTGAAAATTTAATAACAAATAAAGAAAAGAAATGGTATGACTTGCATGAGCTTGGCAGAGGTAAGAGAACATGGTTATCTGCTAGGGAGTGACAATGTAAGGAGATAAAAGCCTTTGAAAATACATCTAAAAGAACTTGATAATTAATCTTTGACTTGGTTGGCTGCTTGATATCATAGTTTTTTGTCACATTGGTTGTTTTAGTACAAATACATGTTGTAAAGGGGTCTGCTGCATTAAAAGGCTTTGGTCATGAACTAATCTGCTAGAACAGTAGAAATCTGCTCTCTCACACACATTACCCTGAGTTAAATAAATAACAATCTTTTATTTTCCTTTGAAAACTTACTACTATTCCTCTATTTCAACAGTCCTCTTATTTTTCTGTATTGCAAGATGGTTTTAGTTATTCTGATGAGTCACAGAGTTGCTCTGCCAGGAGGTTCTGTTGTATAGCTAATGTACTATTCTGCAGCATTAAACTTTATTTTCTTTATGATAGAACTTTGCCTACAATAACTTTGGCCCACTTAGTCCTAGATTTGTTCCACCCAGGTTTCAAGCACATAACTGATATAGGAGGCTAATAACTTCCCAAACATGCAGTAGGCACCTTCAAAATTTATATTTGGCTTGATTCACCACAATGCTGCCTATTCTCACTGCACACAATACTGAGAAAACATCGAGTGATTGATTACAGAGGCACCTCAGTTAGATGAGTTTAATTCAGGTTCTAAGGTCTTCAAGTCACTACTAAATCTCTGCACTTAGAAGTTATGGCATAAGGTATAGCAGTGATGGAAAGTGTCTAGTTAGCTTGGTTACAAAAATAGTGCGCCCAGCTCTGGAGCCCCTATTACAGGAAGGATTCGGAGGTGCTGGAACATGTCCAGAGAATGGCCATGAGGATGATTAGAGGGCTGGAGCACCACTCCTATGAGGACAGACTGAGGGAGTTGGGGCTATTACAATACAATAAACCAGGTTGGAAGAGACCTTCAAGATCATCGCGTCCAACCCATCAACCAATCCAACCCACCTAAACAACTAAACCATGCAACCAAGCACCCCATCAAGTCTCCTCCTGAACACCTCCAATGAAGGTGACTCCACCACCTCCACGGGCAGCCCATTCCAGTGGGCAATCACTCTCTCTGTGTAGAACTTCTTCCTAACATCCAGCCTAAACCTGCCCTGGCGCAGCTTGAGACTGTGTCCTCTTGTTCTGGTGCTGGTTGCCTGGGAGAAGAGACCAACTCCCTCCTGGCTACAACCTCCCTTCAGGTAGTTGTAGACAGCAATAAGGTCTCCCCTGAGCCTCCTCTTCTCCAAGCTAAGCAACCCCAATCCCAGGCTCCAAGGACACCTAACTGTGGCCTTCCAGTATCTTAAAGGAGCCTACAAGAAAGCTGGTTTAGGGACTTTTTAGGGTGTCAGGTAATGATAGGACTAGGGGGGATGGAACAAAACTAGAAATAGGTAGTTTCAGATTGGATGTTAGGAAGTTCTTCACCATGAGGGTGGTGAGACACTGGAACACGTTGCCCAGGGAGGTGGTAGAAGCCCCATCCCTGGATGTTTTCAAGGCCAGGCTGGATGTGGTGATGAGCAACCTGATCTAGTGGCAGATGTCCCTGCCCATGGGAGGGGGTTCAGAACTAGATGATCCTGGAGGTTCCTTCCAACCCTAACAATTCTATGATTCTGTGATTGTATGATTCTATATGCAGTGTATATCAATGGGCTCGGCATCTCTGTAGTCTCTAAATCACGTTGGGATATACACCAGCGGGTTGCAGAATAAGGTTTGAAAAACCAGCTTCAATTTGCAATGTTCTGTATGCAGCATAAGTGGGAACAAAATATGCCAACATCCTTATTTTTCTTGGGTTCAATTTGGGCTGTGAAGATTTGCTTTCCTTCCTTGTATAAGCGCATTTCTCTTTGCTGTGGAGGATCGTTTCCTGAAGAACTGACAGCTGATGTTCAGCTTATAGCAGCACTCTTTATTACTGTGTAAACAGGCTCAGTATATTATGGTTTCTGAGACTGTTGCAAAAACTCTTGATTTCTTCATCAAAGAGCCTTTTTTGGTTTTTTTCATACAAAATTGATTGGAACATTTCCTGAACCTTCAGTACTTCCCTTGTCCCTTCCTTTGTGCTTCTTTGTTTGTTCTTACTCAGTCCCATCATCTTCTGGCATTGTTCTTGACTAATTGTAATGGACTGATTCCTAACATGTGTTGTCAATGAATTGTTTGCTGGCATATCTGACAACACTGCCATCGACTTCAGTCTCTTGTAAATTCTGATGTTTTTATACTGTAGAAATTTAATAAACAGAGAGGTAATTTAGAAAAAGAAATGTCAGCAAAATGTGTGGGATAGGACGAGGCCTACTCTATATCCCATATTCTTCAAATGCAATTGTTTCTTTTCAAAGTGTAGCAGCTGTTCAGCAATCAGGGACTATCTGTATCCCATATGCTAAAGCCAGATGTCAATATTGCTGTGTGTGAGTTTGCAATGCACTGTTCAGAGCAGTCAAACCATATTTCAGGGGAGGACATTGTCCAGGGAACTGAAGAGGGAGAATTTCCAGCACAAATCACTGCCAAAGTAGTAATAAATTCTTTCTTTAGGGATTAGGCAAAAGCTTTGCATTATGTGGAAAACTAACTCCTCTTTCTTATCCAATAAGGCCACAAAAACACAAATTAATATTTTAAAAAACATTCACCTCTCTCCACTGCCTGTGGAAGGCACAGAGTGTGAGCAGATCAGAGGAAAACATCTACTTTTTGTCAAATGAATCCCATCCCACACTCAGTGTATAGTCAAATGTGATTATGAAAGCACAGATTTACTATACTACTCCCCTACAGTGCATGCTGTATCTTCCCACTCATTCCATCCCTTTCTATGAGATATGTTCATCATATGTCTCTCTCACTCTCATCCCTTTAAACACTCTTTTCTCAGCCAGTACTGCTGAGGGAGGCAGAAATATACCACCACCCCAGTGGCAGCAGCAGCACTGAAGAAGCATTGCTTTCTTGGCCGCTTACTTTACAGTCTTCTGGTAGGGGCTATCACTGTAGACCACTTAGCTGGGTGGATTTAGTAGGACATTGACAAGTCCTCTCTCCCTTGAAGCACAACTTCTATGTCAGCATTGGAGGGATTGGTGGTTGGAGCAAAGCCCTCTTACATTCCAGGATGACTTTGAAGATGATATATGAAAAATGGAGATATATATAGAAAGTTAAGTTCATTATAGAGATCTATAGTTATGACGCCATAAATCCCCCCCTCCTTTTTTTTTCCCCAGAGTAAACCAAATGTTGGTGATAAGGCATAGAAGTTCCAGGCAAAACTAATGAGAAATTAAAATAAGTGATGCATTTTTATCCTTCTGAAAGGCAAACTGAGGTTAAAAACAGAAGGCAAAAAACTTAGAATACATGCTGAGTAAAAGGAAATACATTATTAGATTTCCTTTTTTATTGACTGAAACTCCAGGGTCCCATCACATGCTGCATACTGTACAGTTCATTAGAATATAAATCCCACCCACTCTCCATACACAGTGCACCTATTCATCATCGATGAACAACTATCCTTATGCCATTACTTTTTGTACATTTACATCTGGGATTATTACTGGCATGGAAGCTGCAAGACCCCCCAACATGTGCTAGGAGTTTCAGTAAAAAATTGTACACTAAATCATGAGCACTAGAAGTTGCACAAACACATGGGAATGACCTCACATTGCAAATAGTTTGATCCAGGATGGTGTTCCTAAGTAAGAGAAATTGCTGGTTGCACATACGTCAGTGGAGTACACAGAAGTGGATTGCATATAAGAAAAAATACCATTTTTCTCTGTGTATTTATATTATTAACCATTTATATTATTAATGGTTAAGGAACACAAAGCTTTCACCAAAATGAAATTACTCTGTTCTTCAGATGTGAATATAGGTCCTTTCTACTTTTTTTTCTGTACCATGCAAAGGACAGATGGAATTTACATTTTTTCCTTTCTGGAAGACATCAGATGGTTAACAGCTGCAGAAGCTGAATTCAGAGGTAAATAGATGGATACTCTTTCCAGGAATTGTGTGAAGTTCCATGTTTCTGTTTGAAGGTCTTTACAAAACTTTATTCCAAATATTTTATTGTAGTCTGACTAAAGCAGTTTTGGAATATGATTCCATTAGGATAGCTGATATGTGTTAAAAGTACTTCAAACCTTTGCCATCTGACTGAAAATGTTAACTTCTCAGGTGCCATCTTTAGCTTTATTAGCCAAAGAACAAGGAGAGTACATATTTGGCAGCACACAGAAGAGTGACATCAAAATAGCCACCAAAGGAAAAACTCAGTGTCCTCTTACTGCACAATGAGGCATATTTGAGTCTTTAAGAGTCTGCATCTGAAGGAAAAACATTCTAAAACACCTGAACAGCTTGACAGCTTAGGCCCCAGCTTCAAGCCTATATCTGCATATTTCCTGAAAAATCTTATCTACAACTTCAAGCCCCTTAGTGCCTTAACAGTTTGAGTCTCCATGAACGACAGTCCTGAGCCTTGTATGTGCTTGGACACAATCTAAGAAAACAAGCATTCCCAAAGGACTTACAAAAGCCTGCTTGACTTCTGAGTAGATTAATGAAATCAGTGGATAAAATTAGGTGCTTTGACTCTCCTTTTGACAAGAAAATGGTTGGGATCCAGCCAGCAGAATTCAACATTGATCTGTCCCTCCTCCAGAGCTTAGGCAGCTAACCCAGGATTTGGGGAAAGACACTTCTAATTAGATGGGTTTCAGGCAGCTGTACGAAGTTAGAGGTTAGACATTCACAAAGACAAAGCTTGCTTTTCTAAATACAGCCTGACTTTTACAAAACAGTTCCATGGCTGAAGCTTCCACACAGGATGCAAAAAATTTGGATGTCTTAGCTTTATTATCTTGAGGGAAGTCAGCTTGTATTCTTCCTTTCTAGAGCTGCACCCTAACCTTCATGCTATAGACCAGGTTCAGCTCTCAGCTACTTTCCTCCTGTTAAGGCCTTGTTAGGCCAGATTTCACAGAATCACAGAATTAACCAGGTTGGAAAATGCCTCTGATATCATCAAGTCCAGCCTATTACCCAGCACCATCTAATCAACTAAACCATGGCACTAAGTGCCTCATCCAGTCTCTTCAAGAAAACACTTCCAGGGATGGTGACTCCACCATGTCCCTGGGCAGCCCATTCTAATGGCAAATCACTCTTTCTGTTAAGAACTCCTTCCTAACGTCCAGCCTAAACCCTCCCCCTACACAGCTTGAGACTGTGTCCTCTTTTTCTGTCACAGGTTGTCTCAGAGAACAGACTGACACCCACCTGGCTACAACCTCCTTTCAGGTAGTTGCAGACAGCAATAAGGTCTCCCCTGAGCCTCCTCTTCTCCAGGCTAAGCAACCCCAGCTCCCTCAGCCTCTCCTTATAGGGCTTGTGCTCCAAACCCCTCCCCAGCTTTGTTGCCCTTCTCTGGACACATTCCAGCAACTCAACATCTTTCCTAAACTGAGGGGGCACAGAACTGGACACAGGACTCAAGGTGTGGCCTAACCAGTGTGGAGTGTATATTTAAGTCAGATCATTCCCTTCCTGTTGGAAGGAGAGTGAAAAACAATTTAGGAACCTCTTAGTTAGGTCATTAAGCTGGGAGGGGGAGACCTGGTTCAGGATCCAATCTTAGAGTCTCTTCTTTTTCCTCATGTATAGCTCATGCAAACTAGAGCTGTGGGAGGGGAATGAGGTGTCTCCCTGCTCCCTTTAGAGTATCCTAACTGCAAGGTCTCAGAGCTCCAGCTAACTTAATGTTCAGCATGTGAGATACTGAATCATCTTTTCAAGATGCTCAACTTTCTTGTCTGACTAATCTGTGTGAACACCTGGTTTAGGTACTTTGACTTAGTCCCTTAGCACTGACTGCACAGAGGTCTGCACTGCAAAGATAACGTTCAGAACAGGCATTATGAAACCAGCTCTAAGTCACTTTTCAAAAGTCTTGCAGGAGTCCTTATCCACTAAATTCACAGGGGGGAAAAAAAATCACTCAGTAGCTTCTATTTTTGCAAACTTGTTTTGCCTCAGTCATTGTTGCATATGCTTAATTGCTGACAAATCATGCACTGGTGCAGTCATTTTCTAACTGGATATGCTGTCTCCAATCGCAGATACTTATATTGGCCAGGCAGGAGAAGACATCATCATCATGATGAAAGTGCACAGAAGATGTGGTAAAGGAGAAATGACATTGACAGTCTACATGGTACCATGCCTGGAAGAAGGAACCAGTTCCCAACAGCAAAGGCTGCCCTCAGATTATTGTCCTAAGGGGAAAGCAAGCAAAATCAAATCATTCAAAGGGACACAATGTTGAAGAGGACAAAGAGCAAGCCTAAAGAGAA
Source organism: Picus viridis (assembly GCA_033816785.1). NCBI lineage: Eukaryota > Metazoa > Chordata > Aves > Piciformes > Picidae > Picus > Picus viridis. Next base: position 71,808,387 of record CM066566.1, read on the forward strand.
TAGCAGAATGTAGTATAGCACTGCAAAGAATACAGTATTCATTCTTTTCTCCTGCCCCCCAGTGACTTTGCTGCCCTGCCTTCTGTGCTTTATATTCTTTAGCTACTAAAGGAATTAAAAATTCAATAATACACATTAAAAACTGCATCATTAACCCAAAGGAATGGAAAGAACTGTTGAGGCTCTCTAAACCTTCTCAGAGCAAGTACACACAGAAATATTTACAATCCTGCAATTCATTGAAAAGTGTCAACTTGTTTCCTATATATCTTTATTCTACACATCTTCAAGTCTTGTGTTAGATTTTGTGCAGGAGGTCAAATTAATTACACACGTAAGTCAAGACAATATGTGAACCTGCATAATGGCATCATGTGGCCATATAGACTATCTAGACTACTCTTTAAAAACAACAAATTACCCTAGTTTAAAAGTATTTGTAAAACAAGTAAACATTTCATCATGTTCCTTCCTGTGGCACATTAAAGCTGTGGCTTTTGGTCTTCCACTACTCTGTCTTAAATCTATGACAATGTATTGGAAGTGTTTTGTGGCCTGTGGTTTGAGGGGGTGTTTGGAGTAGATGTTCTGTGAGTTCTCCAGGACTATCCTGTCTTTTGCACGCAGTTGGAAAGTACTGGGCTTGGTAATCTAGGTGGTCTCATCTGTCCTATGATCTTATGACTTGGTTTTTCAAACTCTTAACCGTATTCCTCACAATACACATCTTTTACGCTCTTGGACTAGATTACTGCTCCCAAACTACTGCTAGAAAAAATGTAACTGTTTATTACAGGGAAAAAAAAAATGTTTGAAGGGTCAAGGACTTGGGCAGTATACACTTCCAACAGTGGGATATTAATCAGAAGAAATACATCTCACCACAGGTTAAAGAAACATCTTTCTCAGTTCCATGACTTTAGCTGTATTTTGTTTCTACAGAAACAAAGATATTTTTCCATGTAAGGCAAGTAGTTACTACTGTATCTAGCATCTACTCAAAACTTTATCAGGTCATCCTGATTTATCTTTGTCAAAGAGTAAGCCCTTTGGCTAAAATGTTATTTTCCCTGCAGGTGTAAAAAATGCAAAACTGTAATTTATAAAGCAGAAGATGACAGAATCCCATTTGTACAATACATCTAGATGCCAAAAGGTAATCTTATTACAAATAACACAATCTTCTCACAGCACTTGCTCTATTATTTTCTGGGTGGTCTAAAAAGTTGATTCAGAGAATAATGCCACAACAGCAACTTGTAGTTCCTAAGGCCAAATAGCCAGATGTGTCAATAATCAGTGCAAACTGGAAACAGATGTAGGTCCTTGTTGAGTAATAAATGTAATGAAAATACTTCCTTAGCTCTTTCATGCTTTCACACACACAAGAATTTATGTCTTCCATATTTTTTTAATTGAATTTATTTGCTGCTTCATTTTTGTGTCACCAGGATCTCTTTCAAAATCTTAGTCACTCCACAATGAACTAATAAAGATTAGTGTATCTACAGCAATTACTTAATATCTAGTCGCATTGGTTCTACCTGATGATTTTATCAGGGAAATTCTTTATCACTGAGATAAGATGAAAACTGCTGATGGCAAATGTGAAGTCCAAGTCTGAGTAGTCTCCTGTACCTGCATAGTTTCTGCATGTATATGAACACAGTGTCTAGGGTTCAGACCATTGGCAAAATCCCTGGCATAACTAAAGAGACTCAAGCACTGGGTGAAAGTCAAAACAATCTTTCAGGAATATTTCATGTTATTGGGATCTTCCTTGAGACCTTGTGTAAGGCCACAAGTCCAAACTTGATCTGTAAGTTCAGTCTTTACTTGCAAGTAATGACAGCTCAGTTATGTGCAAAGCTGCTTTATGACAGAATGCCATCTTCAAAACTATAAAAAAAAAAAAAAAGAGATGGAAAAAAAATGCTTTTTGAGCTAAGTATCCAAATGCTACTTTCTTAGATTGTCATGTTCAGTAACAATGAAATAAAAATATTAAAATTCCCAGCTTCTTAAAATGGGAGAAGTCATATTTCCTTCCTTAAAGTAGTTTGAAGATATTTGAACAATCTTGCATCCCAGATTAAGACAGCAGCATTCACGTTACAGAGAACACAGCATTAATGTCAGAACGATGCAGACTTTATACAAAGCTTAAATTATGCCTTTAAAGACTATCTGGAAATGAAATTAAACAGGAAATTGGAAGATAAAAAGTTATCTGCCTTGTTTCTCAGATGCCAACATGAGCATTGATCTGCATGAAACCCTTAGCAGTCATCTAAGTTTGCACTTACATCTGCAAATGAAAAGGAGAAAGGGTAGTGAGGAAACAGTCATCAGTATGAGTCATTGCCACATACTGACCCAGGGGAAAAGCCTTTACATGCGAAATCTCAGAATGGTGTTAGTGCCCTCATCTCTTTTCCTAAAAATGTGAACCAGAAGATAGAGTATGCTGCAGAAAGCACGTTTGCAATATCATTGCACTACTGTTTTCCAAGGCACTTTGATCCTTCTGACTCCAGCTGTGGTCTGCAACTGGACAGATTTAGTGGCAGTGCCAGCTTCAGAAATTCCCACCGCACCCAGCTTCAGCTGTTCACTCCTCTTCCTCCTCCTTCCTTCTAGTGCCAGGTCCTCTGCTTTACCAGCACTGTTGTTCAAAAGACTGGGCTCTGAATCCCATTTCATTACAGCTTCTCCTGAACCCAGACCAGGAAGGGAGCAGAAGAGGCAAACTTTTTAACTTGGCATTTCACCATTGGCTACCATATCCTTAAACTGCAGATTCAGTAACAGTGTTTGCCCTTCTGAGTTTATTGTTGATGAAATCCCAAATGGGTCAAATAAACTATGTGAAGGATGCACTAATATTTATATAGATACAAGTTTATTACCTTGCCACAGGAATGTGCTTTACAAGTGGTAGCTGTATATCAGCTTCTGTGTGCCTCCTTGGACACTGATAATGTGATAGGGAAAGAGAAGGTGGGCAGATTTAGGCAAATGGAAACAAACCTTTGCTCTCATTCTTGCTTTAAATTTGTAGTCATTAAGTAACCTTATCCATGAGTAATTAGGGATGTGTTTCAAATTTTTGAACTCAAAATCAAGTCGCACAGAGGGTTATATTTGATCTAACAACTTTGTCTGTCACACAGCCATAGGGAAGATGAAAATAAAAGAGAATAGTCATGTTTAGCAGATGACTGTAATTGAGAAAGTAATGACACTAAAGGGAACACAGAGGTCAATGTCCAGAACCACCTGAACATGATTCTGAATACATGTTGTTGCAAAAGCAAACTAAGGTATTACTCAGATACACAACCAGGGGTTTTTGTAAGCTGAATTAGGCCAGTGGCATTATTGGTGTTTGTGACATTCAAAAGTCATGTTTCCTGTATAATACTATTGCTGCCCTCACTGAAATAGATACTGAAAATCTTGTGAGGATTCATGCAACAGTCATCTGTGGTTTTAAATATATGCATTACAAAATCAGCTGAAAGCCATGCTCACAACCTCATAGCATTGCTCTGCCTTTGCTGCACAGCCATCAGGGCTGCTCTACAGCACAGTGATTCTTGGCCACCTGACATGGGCTTCCATTTGGTCTCTAACTAAAAAAAAATGAAGCTCATTATCAGCTATTGTGGAAGCAGCTGATTTAGGAATTTAGGTCTCTTTCAGAACCAAGATGGATGCGGGGTCGATTAGGCCTTTTGGTGTGCAGCTCCTGGTTCTGCAGCTCCTGGTTCCTCCCACACTGTCTGAGATTCTGATCAGGAGTGACTGGAGATTCAGTTCTTTTCAGGTATGGAAGAGACATCAATTTCAGTCTCCCATAAGAAGCGCACAAATCATACTGGGGGTACTCTTGTCAGGAACTTCTACATCTCACTATGCCTGCTAACTTGGCTGAGAGCCCTTGCTTCTGTGTCACTGGAGTACGCACATGCCACTGCTCAGGGAAACACCGTGATGTTGAATCTGAATAAATCAGCCACAGCTGTTTGTTGCCTTATTTGTGAAATAGATACCATAATCCTCAGTTTCACATGGTTATTAATGAGGATAAGCACTCCAAAAGTTGCCAGACATAAAGACAGGACCATATAGGTAGCATATACAATCAGATAGGTAACAGCAGCCATGTGATGGGGAAATGAAGATAAGAAGATTTTGAAGCTCAAAAAGACCATGCCAGCTAGTGTGACTCTCTTCACTACATGAAGGTTTTTTGATTTTTTTAAATAACATTTTACTAAAGTAGAGACATTCTACAGAAAGTCTTTGCACCTTAGGGATCAGAGGAATTTGTCCCATCCATGTGTCGCCTGTTACTAAAAAGGGTTAATTAACCTTGTGGAAAACTACATCTTATCTCCCACTTAAATTGTGTTAACTTAACTTAGAGCTATTAATTCATGTAACAGCTCTGATAGATTACAGAATCATTGCAACACTGACTGGAGCAATGCCTAAATATCTTTGAAAAACAGGCCTAAGCTATGTGGCCGAGGAAGCATGCTGAAAAAGGAGCCTTAACATCGTAAGTCCTGAATTGGCACTGACAGTTTGCCCATATTTTTCTACCAGCCCTACGAATGAAGAGCACGTTTACCTGCCTTTTGCTACGTACAAATAACTGTAGCATACTCAAAAGAAGATAGAGTAATAAAAAGACAGTATTTCTATGTGCAAAGAAGAACTAAAATTGCTGTCTGTCGACCCTCAGTAACCTGAAAGCCTTTTGAACACAGGATTTTCTTTCACTGTTATCTTGTAATAAATGATAGAGAAGAGGAAGTCTTTTCCAGAAGAAGATGACTCATAGAGAAGACTCTTAGGAACTCACAACATTCAATACAGCTGGCAGTGAATAAAAAAAGCTCCATTTATAACTATTTTTTTTTTAGATCTTCCTTGTTCAAATAGTCACAAAGCACATCACACTAGACAGTTATTCCCACAATGCCCTCCAGCACATTATTATTTCCAGCACGCTATGCTGATTCGCAAATTCATGTTCTTAATGCTAGCAATCAAAAATCTAAGTTCAAAGAATAAATTAACTTCCACCAAATTCCATTTCACTGTTGTAACAGTATTCCTAGTATTAGAGATGGCTTTTGTACATTGCATGTACGTTTGGTGTATTGCAATGTAGAGGTATCAGGTAGGATTTATATCAGTTAACTTGGGACATCGCTGTCTGACTTAGTTATCCTCATCTTCTCTTAATATCAGTTCATAAAAGTTAAGACCGTATAATTAAAAGGTTAATCTCATACTTTTGTAGGTATGTGAAATGGCCAGAAAAGTCGTGCTCCTTAGACATTCCTGTTTGTTTCCACTGTCTACAAAATGGTCACTAGCTCAGATACTTCTGTAACTTTCATTGTCTGAGGACAAAGGTGAAGCAAAGTATGTAAATGTCTTCTATTTGAAAAGGGAAGGGAAGGGAAGGGAAGGGAAGGAAGGGAAGGGAAGGGAAGGGAAGGGAAGGGAAGGGAAGGGAAGGGAAGGGAAGGGAAGGGAAGGGAAGGGAAGGGAAGGGAAGGGAAGGGAAGGGAAGGGAAGGGAAGGGAAGGGAAGGGAAGGGAAGGGAAGGGAAGGGAAGGGAAGGGAAGGGAAGGGAAGGGAAGGGAAGGGAAGGGAAGGGAAGGGAAGGGAAGGGAAAAAGGAAAAGTCAAAGGAAAGGGGAAAAGGAAAAGGGAAAGGAAAGGGGAAAAGGAAAGGAAAAGGGAACAGAAAAGAAAAGGGAAAGGAAAGGGGAAAAGGGAAATGGAACGGAAAGGAAAAGAAAATAAAAAGAACTGTGCCAGAAAGGGATACTGACTCATTGCTTCTGAAAGTATTGTCTTTAGAGACAACTTGTTCAATCCAGAGAGACATAGCATCATCCAGTTTGTACTCTGGGCAAGCTATCAAAATGCAACCCTTCCCATGTGTAGGCAAATATTCCTAAATCAGTAGGTATAATAATATCTACGGGCACAACTTTCATCTACATTTACTCGTAGTACATAATGTTCTCAAACTTGTGTCTTGCCTTATTTAAACCTGGCAGTTGTTAACTTTTTTTTTTTCCTGGGGGGGGTGGTGTTTTGGTTTGGTTTGGGTTTTTTGTGGGTTGGTTGGTTTGTTTTTGTAGTTCTTGGTGGGGGGGAGGGGGCTGGGGGGTGTGAGTGTGTTTTTCTCTTTTTGTTAAGCATCAGGCCTCCTAGTTTGTCTAGGATTATGGGAAACAGTGAAATGTTTTGCTATGGAAAATTTGAATTGTTGTTTAGTTGTTACTATGGCCCTGATTAATCAGTATACTTCTTACTGCAAGCTGTACATTACTCACCTGTATCTCCCACTGTTCTTTGCAAGCAATGTTAAGGAAAATCTTGCAAGTGAGATGATAGCTGGGATATCTCATGGGAAGAAAAATAGAAGTTAAAAAAGCACGATCTTCCCTCTTCCATTTTTCATGCTTTTCAGAATGAAGATAGGACATTTTTCACTACGGAGCTAAGTGAAGAAACCATTAACCCCTCTGATACTGCCTCATTCTTCTGTCAAAAAAATCGTTGATTCAGAGCCAGATGAGGTATTTTTGCAAAGCATTGCACAGTGTGGAAAAGACACATTAACTCCAGAGGCTGACAGCAGGATCCTTATCCAAGTGATGCAGAATGATTGCATGTGGCTCAACTCAAGTGTAGCTTCATCCAGAGAAAGCTTGGTATTTCTGATTTGATGCAGCATACAGCTGTCTTGTAGAATCTGCAAGGGATGTTGTTGGGGGACTGTGTAAGTTAGAGAGAGACAAACCTGATATAGTCTCATAACACTGTACTGGGGATTTGTTTGAGAGGAACTACTTGTCTCACTACAGAGAGCGGCCTGGCAGCAAGTGAAGATTTATTCAGTGTTAGGAAATATGAACCTGGGAATGAACTGAGGACCTAATCTATTTTATAGAATTAGAGGATTGTTAGGGCTGAAAGGGTCCTCAAGGATCATCTAGTTCTGACCCCCTCCCATTGGCAGGGACACTTGCCACTAGATCAGGTTGCTCAGAGCCACAACCAGACTGACCTTAAAAACCGCCAGGCATGAGGCTTCCACCACCTCCCTGGGCAACCTGATCCGGTGTCTCACCACCCTTATGGTGAAGAACTTCTTCCTAACATCCAGTCTGAATCTACCCATTTCTATTTTTGTTACATTCGCCCTAGTTCTATCATTACCTGACACCCTAAAAAGTCCCTCAGCTTTCTTGTAGGCCCCCTTAAGATACTGGAAGGCCACAATAAGGTCTCCTCAGAGCCTTGTCTTCTCCAGACTGAGTTGTCCCAACTCCCTCAGTCTGTCCTCATAAGAGAGGTGCTCCAGCCCTCTGCACATCGTCGTGGCCCTTCTCTGGACACTTTCCAGCACGTCCATATCCCTCTTGCAAGAGGGACTCCAGAACTGGATGCAGTACTCCAGGTGGGGTCTCACCAGAGCAGGGTAGAGGGGGAGAATCACCTCCCTCGACCTGCTGGCCACACTTCTCTTGATGCAGCCCAGGATGTGAACGGCTTTCTGGGCTGCAAGTGCACACTGGTGGCTCATGTTGAGCTTCTCATTCACCAGCACCCCCAAGTCCTTTTCTTCAGGGCTGCTCTGAAGCCAGTCGCTGCCCATCCTATATCGGTGCCTGGGATTGCCCTGCCCCAGATGCAGGACCTTGCATTTGGTCTTGTTGACCTCCATGAGCCTGTCAATGGTTGATGCAGGTTTGACAAATAGGAGTATGTGACTTTGTGTAGTAAGCATTTCCTTTTTTCTACCTATCCTGATCTTGAAAATAATGCATGTAAAAACCACAGTGATGTGCAGCATAGGAACTCCAGAGAGAGATTTCCAGCATGGTTTGTGTCTTGATCTTCCTCTGAGCCAAAGTAGGTTATTGCAACAGTTAATGCTGTTTGGTCTAATTTTTATTCATTGTGGAGAAATGTATTTGAATGAAACCATGAATAGAATTAGTAGAGTAGAGTAGAGTAGAGTAGAGTAGAGTAGAGTAGAGTAGAGTAGAATAGAATAGAATAGAATAGAATAGAATAGAATAGAATAGAATAGAATAGAATAGAATAGAATAGAATAGAATAGAATAGAATAGACCAGGTTGGAAGAGACCTTCAAGATCATCGTGTCCAACCTATCATCCAACACCACCTAATCAACTAAACCATGCAACCAAGCATCCCATCAAGTCTCCTCCTGAACACCTCCAATGATGGTGACTCCACCACCTCCTTGGGCAGCTCATTCCAATGGGCAATCACTCTCTGTGTAGAACTTCTTCCTAACCTCCAGCCTAAACCTGCCCTGGCACAGCTTGAGACTGTGTCCTCTTGTTCTGGTGCTGGTTGCCTGGGAGAAGAGACCATCCTCTGCCTGTCTACAACCTTCCTTAAGGTAGTTGTAGACAGCAATAAGGTCACCCCTCAGTCTCCTCTTCTCCAGGCTAAGCAACCCCAGCTCCCTCAGCCTCTCCTCATAGCGCTTGTGTTCCAAACCCCTCCCCAGCTTTGTTGCCCTTCTCTGGACACATTCCAGCAAGTCAACATCCTTCCTGAACTGAGGGGCCCAGAACTGGACACAGTACTCGAGGTGTGGCATAACCAGTGTAGTGTACAGGGACAGAATGACAATACAATAGAATACAATACAATAGAATAAACCAGGTTGGAAGAGACCTTCAAGATCATCGCGTCCAACCCATCAACCAATCCAACCCACCTAAACAACTAAACCATGCAACCAAGCACCCCATCAAGTCTCCTCCTGAACACCTCCAATGATGGTGACTCCACCACCTCCATGGGCAGCCCATTCCAATGGGCAATCACTCTCTCTGTATAGAACTTCTTCCTAACATCCAGCCTAAACCTCCCCTGGCCTCCCTGCTCCTGCTGGCCACACTGTTCCTGATGCAAGCCAGGATGCCATTGGCCCTCCTGGCTGCCTGGGCACACTGCAGGCTCATGTTCAGCTTGCCATTGACCAGTACCCCCAGGTCCTTCTCTGCCTGGCTGCTCTCCAGCCACTCTGACCCCAGCCTGTAGCACTTCATTTTTTTGAAGACATAAATTATGTCAAAGGTTGACAAAGAGGACTTCTTTCTAATGTTGTGACTCTCATTTACTGTACTGTTCAGTCACTGTAGTCTGTTCAGTTGAGAAAACTTCAGGCATCATTCTTCCTTATTTCAAACTTTCTCAGCCAAGTCAGATGAATAATCTGTCTGATTGTTCATGGTTATTTGTTAGTAGGTCTGTGCCTGTACACATCATCCTAAACACTCAGTATTCACATGAAGTCTGCAGAGTCTTCTTTACAGGGCTCAAGCCTTGGCAATCTTGTTCCCCATTCCTAACAAGTTTGTACAGCATCAATGTTACATCTAGTCAGGAGATTAAAGAACATCTCCTTGCTTTTTAAACTTCTAAAATAGGGGGCTAGATTGAAAAAAAAATGTTGAATATAGCATAGGTATCTTTAAAAAAAAAAAAAAACTGATCCAGTAGCAGCTCCCAAATTACCCTGGAGTTCTCAGGTTTTATGTCTCACAAAGGCCAGTGGGTAAGCCTGATTTTAAAGGTTGTAAGATGACTTCTGCAATAAATGAATATTTCATTTCCTTTCATTACATCATGCAGGTTTCTGTTACATAGTAGGTTTTGAATATGCCCTGGAAAATGTCAAATGCTCATTCCTAGACATGATATGGAGTTTAATTTCTTGACATTAGCCCACATTGTGAAAATGTTGGCAAAATAACTTCACCGTGTTGTTACAACAAACAAAGAACTGGCTGACTGATTTCACGTCCTACAGATAATTGTGCTGTCTTCATACCACTTGAGATACCAATGGTGATACAATTTTAATATCATACTAAATCCCAACCTTTTCATGACTATATTATGCAGTATGTAAGTGCACACTGGAATAGGTTACAGAACTGACCAATAATGCAACTAAACTTCAAATTCTGAAGATTAAGAACTCATTAGTAACCTGGAAGGCAGAACTGACAAGTTCAAGTTGTCCATGCTTCTCTTCTCTGGTGACAGCAGACATATTAGCTGGGGGAATTTGCAGGACTGGGGAGAAACAAATAGCTTGGGTTTATTTTTTTCTTGATTCCTTTTTTTTTTTAAGTACAACAAGCAATGTTCACTGTTGTGAAAGCTCTGTCTCATTCCAGTGGGATTAACTCAGTACAAAGAAAATTGCTGCTAACATTAACACAAGGTATGAATTTGCCTCAGAGTCATTCTGCTACTAAAGGCCTGAACCAAAGGAGCACTATTCACAAAATGGTTTCTTCAATCATTTACATTTTCTTCCTACTCTAAAATAATCATTATAGGGATGAGGATAGAAACTTTGAATTTCATAAAATTTTTGAAAGAGAGCAAAAGAACAATTATTTCAGATACTTTGATATTTTTAGTTTGATAGTAAAGAAACATTGGCTTTTAAATCCTATGTCATCAACATTATTTTTTCTGTAATCAATATTTCTAAATAATAAATGAGATGTGGATAAGCAGAGGAAGGGGTTTTTTTGTGCATTTCAACAATTTCAAACTTTTCCTTCCAAATTGTCAAGACTCAATTTATCAAACCCAGCTACTTCTCATGAAAAAAATGTTGGCCTTGAAGAACTTCCCTTTTTCTTCCAATTAAAAACATTTCATGATAATTTAGTTCTATTGCAAAATCCATTGAATTAATTACACACTTTGCTTGATTTCAGATGTTTTTGGATCAGGTCCACAGATGAGATTTATGTGAACACAGTAAAAGAAAAAAACCCCAACCATTCCCCTGGTCCAGATTTCAGGCTCAGATCTGCACACACAGATTTCCATGATGTCAGAGGCAAATATGCATAAGGGCAGCATTTGTCTCTAAGATGTATTTTCAAAAGTAAATGAAATAGAACCTGAGAGTTACAGCTGAGAAAACAGCTTTATTTCATTATTATGATTAATTAATTAATGATTACCTATATTAGGACATAAAAGTAGGTTGACAGTCTACAGTTCACATAATATGTATTTTCCTTTTTTTTAAAGTGCAGATTTAAATCTAAGGGATTAATTGATTTCTTGTTCTTATCTCTAGCTCATTAGTCACAACACAATCAGTTTCTACATAAAATATACATATCAGAAAGGAATGTTTCAGATCTACAAGATTTGGGCACGTATTCCAAATAAATTATTTTGTGACTACCTGAATTATTTTTCAGCTACCTGAAGGGAGGTTGTAGCCAGGTGAGGGTTGGTCTCTTCTCACAGTATCACCACCAAGGTTGGAAGAGACCTCAAAGATCATCGAGTCCAACCTGTCTCTGCCTGTTCTCCCAGGCAACCACCAGCAGAACAAGAGGACACAGTCTCAAGCTGTGCCAGGGGAGGTTTAGGCTGGATGTTAGGAAGAAGTTCTTCATAGAAAGAGTGATTGCCCACTGGAATGGGCTGCCCAGGGTGGTGGTAGAGTCACCATCACTGGAGGTGTTTAGGAAGAGGCTGGATGGGGTGCTTGGGGCCATGGTTTAGCTGATTAGATGGTGTTGGATGATAGGTTAGACTCGATGATCTTGAAGGTCTTTTCCAACCTGGTTAATTCTACTCTGTTCTGTTCTACCACACTTTTATTTTATTTGTCTGTTTTCCTGCATTGATGAAACATAATCCTCAGCTGTGCTTAATGTGTTCAAACTGATGTCATCACTGTCACAATTCTAGAATGGGACAGCCCTGAAAACAATCAATCTCAGTGTGAGCACCTGGGCTGTTTTTAAGCTCACATTTCATTAGGGCTTGGTAGCAAGTTCTTTAGCAATGTACAATACAATACAATACACAAGGTTGAAAGAGACCTTCAAGATCATCGCGTCCAACCCATCAACCAATCCAACCCACCTAAACAACCAAACACACTATCAAGTCTCCTCCTGAACACCTCCAGTGAAGGTGACTCCACCACCTCCACGGGCAGCCCATTCCAATGGGCAATCACTCTCTCTGTATAGTACTTCTTCCTAACATCCAGCCTAAACCTGCTCTGGTGCAGCCTGAGACTGTGTCCTCTTGTTCTGGTACTGGCTGCCTGGGAGAAGAGACCAACCCCCACCTGTCCACAACCTCCCTTCAGGTAGTTGCAGAGAGCAATAAGGTTGCCCCTCAGTCTCCCCTTCTCCAGGCTAAGCAACCCCAGCTCCCTCAGCCTTTCCTCATAGGGCTTGTGTTCCAAACCCTTCGCCAACTTCGTTGCCCTTCTCTGGACAGGTTCCAGCAAGTCAACATCCTTCCTAAACTGAGGGGCCCAGAACTGGACACAGTACTTGAGGTGTGGCCTAACCAGTGCAGTGTACAGGAGCAGAATGACCTCCCTGCTCCTGCTGGCCACACTGTTCCTGATGCAGTTGCAATGGGTTAACACAGAAGTGAGGGATAGTAACACACAAGAAACCCTCTGGGTTGAGATAAAGATTTGAGATAAAAGGAGTGTAATATAATGAGATAATACAGTGCACCTTAGCCTTTTTGCAGAAAAAGCACAGCAAAATGCAGAAAGCAGAGGCAAAAGTCAGCGAGATAACCCCGACCATCACCCCTACACCATCCCCCCATAACCCATGCCACCCCAGTGGAAAAGAACAACTCCCCAAACCTGGAACCCAAAAGCAACAACCAGAACAGTAGTAGAGCACCACAGAATCTCTCCTTCCTTTTGTAAATGTCATCAACAAAATGAATAGAGAGAATGTTAGAGCTCATTACAGTGCCTTATGACATCTTGGGTCAAGATAATGCTTTCATCATCTTAGGCCAAGATTTGGGATTCCTTACTGTGGCCTTTCAGGACTTAAAGGTGTTTCTAAGAAAAACAGGCACAGTCATCTTAGCAGGGCCTGTTGTAACAGAACAAGAAGAAACAGTTTGAAAGTAAAAGAGGGTAGATTTATACTACATATAAGGAATAAAATTTTTACCCTGACGGTGGTGAGATACTGGAACAGTTTTTCCAGAGAGGCAGTAGATCATAGTATCATAGTATCAGTCAGGGTTGGAAGGAACCACAAGGATCATCTAGTTCCAAACCCCCTGCCATGGGCAGGGACACCCTACACTAGATCAGGCTAGCCAGAGCCTCATCCAGCCTGGGCTTAAACACCTCCAGGGACGGGGCCTCAACCACCCCCTGGATAACCCATTCCAGGGCTTCACCACTCTCATGGTGAAGAACTTCTTCCTCACATCTAGCCTGAATCTCCCCACCTCCAGCTTCATTCCATTCCCCCTAGTCCTATCACTACCTGAGATCCTGAGAAGTCCCACCCCAGCCTTCTTGTAGGCCCCCTTCAGATACTAGAAGGCCACAATGAGGTCACCTCGGAGCCTTCTCTTCTCCAGACTGAACAGCCCCAACTCCTTCAGTCTGTCCTCATAGGAGATGTCCCTGGAAACATTCAAGGTCAGGCTGAGCACAGCTTTGAGCAGTCTGACCTAGTTGAAGATGGCCCTGCTCACTGCAGGTACATGGGACTAGACTATCTGTTCCAACATAAACTACCCTATGATTCTATGATTTTATGGTATTCTCAGTGAAATCTAAAAGGTGATTGTCTAGTTGTAAATTGTCAGGTACAAGCAATGAAGAATGTGTCACATGATACAGCTTTGACATACCAGTGACTACACTGCACATAGGTATATGGAACAATCAACTATAAACATAAATAAAAGTGCATATGTCCATTGTTGTCTACTATGTCATATAGGTAACATGGTATACTGCACTTAATTCAGAAGTACTACTGCATATACTGTAGTATATGTACGTGCATGTATGCAATTACTTTTTAAAAAGAGAAATATTGACTGGACTGCATGTAATGTTTTGGCACATCATGGAAGGACAGTCTAGTCTACCTGAACTTTAGATGTACACTGTCACAATACAGGTTTCCATGTCTCCATTTTGACTCCTTTGTATACATATACATATATATGGAAAAGAAAAAATAAAGCTCTTCTGTGCCGGAACGTTTGCCACATTTATTCAGCTATGACAGCTAGTTACCTTCACTAACACTTTAATTTTTCTGTGTACACAAATATATGCATGGGTTCCTGTAAAAAGCTATTTTACATTCTCAATAGCAAAATACATTGCTCATATATGACATCAAAACTCAACATAAAAGCTGTTTTAACTTGTACCCAAATTTTATTTCTTCTAACAATTCTTGTTCCTCATCGTGATCCATAGTCAAAAAAACCCGAATCAAATACCTAGGCATGAATTACTCTCATTCAGCATTAAACCTCTAAAAGTTCAGAAGTTAGCTGCTCTTCAGTGAATGGCAGGAGACAGGCAAAGTGTCCTTGCATAAGACAGGAATCTCAGATAGGTAGATGAATCACCAGCTTAACATCCCTGCTTCTCTCCACTAAAGGACAAAACAATTACATTTAAACAATTTAATATTAGACATCTAAAATCGACAGTGCTGAATCACACACCAGAAGGTATGCATGGAGAAACAGAGCTCAGTACCTGAAACTGAATGGCATTAACACATAGGTCTCGTTGCACACACCTGCAGTTGGGAAACGGGCTGATCTTTAACTCATGGGTGGTGGGGGAAGTGATGTCCGCACTGCTTTGGAAAGTATTTGTTCACATGACCTCAATGTCAGCTCTGTCACTTCAGCAAAAAGCTTCTAAGAGCTAAGCTGTGGTTTACTATGGGCTCCCTACATGAAGCAGGGCTTGTCTGAGCAGCCTCAGGCACACACCATGGAGGTGCTTGGTGATGGGATGACCCACAATATCAAAATATGCTGCTCTTCAGTACCTTTGTTGTGGATAGTGAGGAGGAGGATTAACCTTGCAGTGACACTGTACTCAGAGCAATGTATGTTTTCAGGTTAGAAGATCTGTCTCTTTTTCCTTCCCCACTAACTCCTCACCTGTAAGAGGAAGAAAGAGGGTGAGTAGCGTTTCTGTGTGTTTTGGCCTATCACAGTGTCCTTAACAACACTTTTAATGCTGACCCCCAAGCTCCTCCATCGAAAAGAATATAGAATAATGAGATTCATGAGCATGGTATATTTCCTTCATTCTGCAATGAGTTCCAGATAATATAGAGGTGAACAAGTTGCATAAAAATAGATTGCAAGATTACAATTGTGGCACAAGGAATATGAAGCCACTCATCCTATCATGTCCCATATCACAATGCTAGTACCTGGGATCGCAGCTTCATTGTTTCCTGTTATGCAAACCGATTTCTCTGAAATGGCTGAGGCCCAGTTTCAAAGTATTGCTGTAACTCCTGGAATCATACTTGAAATATAAGACTACAAATGCTTCTCACATATATGTGTTAAAAGTTTCTATGTATGATGCAACGCCTTAGTTCCCTCTTGCAGATTCAGGAATACCATAAACCCCCAAAACAAAATTGACATAATTAATCACAAGAGCCACAACATTAATGTCTTGGTATTATCATGGTCCTTGTCTGTTGTTTTATCACACACATTTTAAACATTTCTACCTTGAGATGCTCTCTAAGACATGCTCTCTTAGTGTTGTCAGAATTTATTTAATGTCAGGCAAAGTTTACACTTTCTCATAAAACTATACATTCATTATGGGACTGAAGTAAAAATTAGCATGACCATGTAAACTATGGGTGAAATGGTGCTCCTAAATATTCAGGAGTCAAGCATCTGACACCACACTTCCAGGTTACCACATCAGATATTGTTTTCTGTTTCTACTCCTACCTGTTTGGAGTAATCCATCTCAGCTTCAAAGATAAGCAAGTGCATGTGCAATGGGACGTTATTTCCCAACTGGTAAACAGAAATACGTGCCACATAGCCTGATCTATTTTAATTTTAAGAAATAAAATACTAAGCTAAAATATGCTTTCTCCTCCACAGCTCCTCAGGAAGGGAGAAAGAGGCTTTACCTTAGGTCAATTAATCTATGTCATCGTATCTAATAAATACCTCTTGGACCTGATATCCAGTCCCTTATGAATCAAGCCTTAGTGCCTCTCCCTCAGGAGAACTTCCCAACAGCTTTGCCATTCTTTTGGGTAGGGGCAGTATAGTTCAAGTGCTCTGGCAAGAGTTTGGGAAAGAACCAGCTCAGGTGATCCAGGTGGAAAGCTACTGCTAAGCCTCTCAACCTCCAAAAGAGACTATTGCCTGATTTTCTCTGTAAGTGAGTAGGGTAGCATGGCTTGCTCCACGTATTCAAAATATTGTGTTTACCTGTTGCCAGTCAGCTGTAGGTAGACAGGATAGGTCTGCTGGCTGCAAGCTGCCTCCATCCCAGACCATGCCAAGAGGCACCAGGAGAGTAAGCAGCTTTTGCCCTCAATCCCCACTTCTCTCACATAGGGTTGGGCATAATCTGGCCATAATAAAGACTTCAGCTAACTCATCTTTGAAGTGGGAAGTTGAGTCACACTGTCTGTGAAATCCTCATTTTTCATTGTTGTGAAAATGAATCCCAGTGCCAGGGTGTCCCGTTGTTTATTTCTCTATTGTGGCATGGCCATGCAAGGGGGTGAATGTCAATCACAAAGCAATCTGCAAGAGGCAGACAAACACAGTAGGTGAGACTGCTTAGAAGGTATAGACTAGACTCATCCCTTGGAAAGGACTAGTGCATTGACAGTATGACTGTGAGCCCTTGAAGTCTTCAGAAATGTGCTCTTCAGTGTCTTATGAGTCAGTTATATAGGAAAAAAAATATGTGGTTTTACTATGCCCAGCAACACAGCTCCTGCCTGAAGCAGAATTAGATGGGCTTGCTTTTTGAAAATAATAGAGTGAAACACCTTGTACTCAGAGACTGATTCATGCATTTGCAGTTATATAAAATGAATGTTTTTGCCAGAGTATCTCATTATGCAGCCACCATTTTGGCATGCCAGTGTGATGAGCATGCCAGTTCAAACCACATAATTATAAAGGGGATGCAAATAGGACTGTCTCTGGTACCTTTTTCTTCTTTTAGACTAGCAAGCAAACTGCTCGCTCCACCATAGCATAGGTGACTTTTGGAATTAAATTGGGATTTTATGCATAACCTCTTGCAGCTACTGTCAGTGAACAATCCTGTTGATAAGTTATTTCCTTTGCTGTCAATAAGTCATTGTGTATGTCAATAATAGTCATTCTTTATCTGAAATTAAGATTTGGCTAACATTTTAATGCAAATAACTTCATCAAATCATTACATTGTCCAAGTCTCACACTGAAATGCATTCTTCCTATTTTGCTCTTTATGAAAACTACACAAGGCTGTTCAAAAACTGAATGACATACCCTGATGGTGGTGAGAGTTCCCTTTCACCTAAATCACCTACATTTGAATTATTCAGAGCTCACATCTTCAAGCATTTCTAGAACCTCACTTAATCTGAAGCAAGACTTGAACAGTACTTCAGGGAGGTGAAGTTTGAAGAAAAATATTAACTGTCATGTGGGTTCACAATTAAATCTTGAGATGCAGCAACAAAGAGACATTTTCTGAAAAGGAGGAAATAGTCTTTAATTTAAGAGAATGCTAACATCAAACTCCTCCTAGTTACACTATTCTTGTGTAGTGAAATCCCCAGATTATTCACAATTTAAATTCATAACTGACACTAAAGGTCTATTTGCATGATGCAAGGATGTATTACACAAACATGTTCTGATCCTTTCCAAGCTCACACTGGAACTGGAAAATGCATGTTAATATAATAACACAGCCTTGTTTATATGCTAATAATATTTGCTTGGACACAGATTGAATTAATGTGCATACCTGTTCCTATTCTCTATGCTAGTTCACTTAGGTAGCTATTAGGTCCCAAGATCTGAAGACAGGACAATTGGTAGGAACTGCATCGCTGAAATGCATTCATTGGGCATTAGAGACACATCTGAAAACTAAATGGAGTAGATTCTTGATTAACTTGCAATAGCATGTTTTAATGTATAGAAAGAAAAATCCATTTGAAAGATAGAATTATATAGCTTGTGTTGTTTACAAAATGCTATCATTAAGAGCTATGCAGTGGTTTGTTTGTTGTGCTTTGTGATGCTACCAAAATAATCCTGTATCAAGGATAGCGTGGCCAGCAGGAGCAGGGAAGTCATTCTGCCCCTGTATTCAGCACTGGTCAGGCCACACCTTGAGTCCTCTGTCCATTTCTGGGCCCCCTCATTTTAGGAAAGATGTTGAGTTGCTGGAACGTGTCCAGAGAAGGTCAACAAAGCTGGTGAGGGGTTTGGAGCACAAGCCCTATGAGGAGAGGCTTAGGGACCTGGAATTGCTTAGCCTGGAGAAGAGGAGGCTCAGGGGAGACCTTATTGCTCTCTACAACTACCTGAAGGGAGGTTGTAGCCAGGTGGGGGTTGGTCTCTTCTCCCAGGCAACCACTAACAGAACAAGAGGACACAGTCTTAAGCTGCACCAGGGGAGGTTTAGGCGGGATGTTAGGAAGAAGTTCTTCATAGAAAGAGTGATTGCCCATTGGAATGGGCTGCCCAGGGTGGTGGTGGAGTCACCATCACTGGAGGTGTTTAGGAAGAGACTGGATGGGGTGATTTGTGCCATGGTTTAGTTGGTTACATAGTGATGGATGATAGGTTGGACTCGATCTCAAAGGTCTTTTCCAACCTGGTTAATTCTATTCTATTCCAGTCTACTCTAGTCTAGTCTACTCTATTCTAGTCTATCTATAAGGCAATGAGATTCTCTCAAGCTTTTAAAGAGAAAATGTCAAAATTGTGAATGAAGTACATCAGACCTTAAAACCTTGAGTTTTTTAATTAGAAAGGCATTTCATACTTTTCTCAGGAGGATGGAAAATTTGCTTGAAACTAAATTCTTTTTAAGTCACAGAAGTTCAAAAGTGGTCTAAATATGACCTCCATCACAGCCATGTATGCATCTATATTGTTTTGTATTTAAAGATACACTTAAGTCTTCTTTAAGTCTAGGCTAGTAACCTGCCAGATGGAGCCTGGACATGGTTTAGAGGGTAGCATGGTTCATAGATTGTTCCTTTAAGGAAACTATTAATTCGGTTACACTGTTTTGGGGATGGAGGAGCTTTAAGGTATATGGTTTTGAGACACATCATGCCACTTGCCCTCAGGACCAGAGAACAGTCCACTCTCAACTATTTATACAGAGAGCTAGTCATTTCTAAGCATATGAGTTGCCCTAGGGTGTTCAAAATATCTGTGAGTGCAAATGCCCCACCTGCAAGCAAACTGAGCCACCTTGACTGTAACGGGAACTTAACCAGCAGGCTTCCATGTAAACACCTGTGTGAAGGCATCTACCTTCAGTAATCTGGCTCTGTGACAGGAATCCTGCCCATAGGACCCATATTTACTGCTTAAACATTGATATTAGCAGCATTCAAACACGGAATGTTGTCCTGCGTAATCAACAGCTGCTATAGCAAAACGGCACAGACATCCCATATCTGCCAGTGCTGTTCAGGTGTCCTGGATTTCTGGATGCCTTAAATATCTCCGTCTACCTCAGACAGCACTAGGCATCTGTGCAGAGGCAATCAAACCCCATGTATGCTGATCAAACTTGGAGTCAAATTCTAAAAGAAATCGCCTTCATATGGTGTTTGGCTCAAGCTCCAGACCTGCAAAGACTTGGACTTCCAAGACAGCAGAATTTTGTGCTATAAATGACCCTGATATCTGCCCACAGAATGATGGTTGCATTGAGGCTGTACAAAAACCTTTCATTGTTGCCTTCAAGTGATAAAACCCATATTGGCTGTGGTTTAAAAGAACTAAAAGGCCCATACAAGGCTTGCCATCTGTGTGGCTCAAACTGTTTAAATACAATTGCAATATTGATATTGCTCTAACTTCTGTTATGCCTCTCTCTGTGATCTGCAGAGCTGGGAGAACAGGTTTTCTTCACCATGACGGAGTGTGTGATAGATTGAAGGAAACCATGTTTATATAAATACGTAGTGTGTATACAACACACATAAAATAACTTGAACAACCTGTCTGAACAACAAGTATTCAGGAAGGCACAGTAAAGTCACCTCTGTTATCAAAATGCACACAGAATTTTGTCCAACCAGAACCTTTTGGAAACAAGTGGCACGCAATAATATGTTTGAAGGTTATGTGTTTATGTCAAAGTTAGCTACAATAAGTGGTAAGAATAGAAAAGTCTGTGTAAGCCACATCACCTGAAAGTCCAAGCAGTGCTGAATTTCATTATTGATATGGTACAAAACATTCAAGAAAAGCAGAGTTAGTGATTTTATGACTGAAATGTAGAAATAATATTGTCAATGTGTTCCCATGAAATGTCTACATGTAGAATGACAACGAAGAGGCTTATACTTTTACTTCAACAACTGTCAAGCATATAGTTACACACACAGGGTGATATAAATAAAAGAGAGTATCTCACTGGCACTGGAAAATGTTTCTCAGAATGAGATGCTGAGAGAAGCTAATCAGTGTCTGAACATAAGTTCTGTATCATAATGGCTGCTTGGAACATCAGGGGCAGTGTTCTGACTAGGTAATACCGTTTTGTAGTTAAAGTGTTATTTTAAGGTACTTACTGCTGGTCTTTTTCTCAAAGTTGGCCTTGCAGAATGAAGAAGACATCTGGGAACTAAAGTGTCTTCCTTTGTCATTTGACTAAATACTTCAAAGCCATGTCACAAGCCACTGAGGTCATTACATACTTTCAACTGACTCCAACATTCTCTGAGTCAGAGATGTCGTGTAAGAATAGTGAGAAAGAGGGCAATTAGCGCTAGGTACTGGGTGATATGACATGATAGAAGACTAGAAGAAGTTACATAGACAATGTTCATTTCAAACTGCAGGAGAATTTTAAGGAGGAAAGGCTACATGTAGTCCTCAAACTGTGAGTTCACAACTGCCACAATTCCAAAAAGAGCTGTGTGATTGACTCTTCACCCAAAAAGTGGGAATTCAATGGCAAATGCAACATTGGGAGTCTGCCAAACACCAGCCTGGTTGTGACTCAGGAGAAAAAATACAACTTAGTGAGTCACTATCATCACTGTCTTCTGCAAAATTCATTTCCTGAAGAGTTTCCCATCTACTCTTGCTTTCCTGTAAAATCTGGCGATGTCACCTGAAATTTTGCACTCCATAACAGTAAGAGGAAGCCTGGCTCTCCTCAGAGCATGTGTGACACGTTCTATTTACCCATATTTTATAGGAATGGCAGTAGAAAAGGCAAGTCAATTTATAAATTAGGCCTGTTTTCCCTGTGTCATTTTTCAGGTGAATCATCGCATTAAGTTGTCACGTCACATTTTCTAATTTAAAAAGTTTAAACATGCAGAAAAATGTACTTTTCCTCTCTTTATCTTATCATGTACATCATCATCACACTACCACCCTTTTCCACTAAAAAAATTCTCCACCATGCCAACTATGAACACGCCTCAGGCTTATTTCTTAAGAAACATTAAGCATTACCTCATACAGTGCATTGAAAATATGTCCAATGACAACACAACATCTAAGAAAAATGCAGAAACCATTATTTGCTGTTAGTGAGGTTAGCAACTAATTTTCATCTTAGTCTGGGGGGGGGGAAGGGGAAAGGGGGAGGGAGGGTGTTTTTCACTTTACTTTTTGATTTCCTGATGCAGATTGCACCATTTAAATTTCATATTCCTTTCAGCAGGCTTAGAAGTGAGACCAGACTGGTTACATCAGTTGATTTTATTGTATGTCATAGTCAACACCTAGATTTCACATTCTCATGGAAAAAAAAAAAAAAAAAAAAAAAGCAGATAATAAAATCAAAGGTTCACCATGCAATTATTATTCATTAAAGCTGGCACAGGTCTTAAAAAAGTCAAGAAGTTATGAAGACTACAGAATATTTCAGTGAGTAGGATTTCCCTCTGACAAGCTGAAGTCATTACTTACCCTGCAGTAACCATGGCTGTTTCAGATATGTCGTCCACTTGCACTTCAGTCTTGCCATGCCTGAATTTCACATACCTGGATTATTTTGGCCAGCCATATCCACTGAGCCTGCCCCTGCACCCTCAACCTAAAACTCCTCCATCCATTGTACCAAGACTGATTCACACCCACCCACCCCCCCCGCTACATAATTCAGGTGTTATAAAATTCATGGCAGTGAGAAGGAGAGCTGGTTGGACAGCATCTCAGAGAACCCTTGCAGGAACTGCAATTATTTTATTCTGCCAAAGGGAAACCCTAGTAATGGAAATTTCCATAGCTGACATCATTTCTTGACATCCTTATGCTTGCTGCTGCTGCTGCAACTCACAAGCAATGACCTGATGTGTAGGAGGTGAGAGTACTTGGAGACTACCTTAAATAATGGGCATGGGACAGCTCTGTGAACACAAGCTTCAGGTTTTAATATTTTGACCAAAGAATAAAGTTGTGTTAATTGATGGCCTTATCCTAAACCCATGCATCAGAGTTATGCACACTTCTAAGGGAAGCCACAGAAGCTGCCGGCACTCTGGTGGTGGCATGATCTCTAACCTGAATTGGTAGATCTAATCTAGTTAGTTCATAACAAACTTACTGCAATTAGACACCCACTTAAATAGCCTCTGGCTAGCTGTCTGACTTTCCATCCTATCTGTGAAACTGGCAAACAACATTGGAGAAACTGAAAACTCTGGTCCTATCCTGATTTTAAAAGCGTTTTGTGTGTATCCAGAATATGCAGCCTGGTTTCACTGCGCCAGAGTCACGTTTTGAAACAAAGGGTAATCATATAAGTAATCTAGTACACAAGTAAGGATGAGACTATGGTATGTCTAATGCTCTGATGTGAGACATAAACATGACTCTGTCCTTATGGAATTCAGTGGTCTTACCGTGCCAGCATTTCCCTATTTCACAGGCAAGGAAAAGACAAAAACAGACAAGTTTCATAACAGTTTCTTAACTAGTATCTGTTTTAGAGGTTAGCATTACATTTGTCTGCATTCAACACACATTTCTCACCACCATCAGCACATCATTTTTTAAACAGCTTAGCCAGGTGAAGTAGATGTAGTATGTGAGGATATACAAGCAAACGTGACACACGGTTCTCCCCACATCATATCTAGGAATTCCTTAGAATTTCCAGTTGAAGAAAAAAGTCCTGAGATATTTGATATTTGTCTTGCCAAAAAATGAGGGTTTCAGGAATTTAAACTTCTTTTAAGGCTAACAAAGGGATGGTTTAGGGGTTCATGCAACACACCTGCCAAAGACATTCTCTCAAAAGAGAGATCTGCAGCCCACTAGGCCAAGTACCACATATTGGCTTGGACCTTCTTTATGTGAAGTGGGGTCGGCATACTCCCTTGAAACTCTAAGGCATACTGTTATGGTTTAACCCGTGACTGGCAACTAAGCACCAGACAGCCACTTGCTTGCCCCATACCCTTTCATAGGATGGGACAAGAAGCACAAGGGTAATAGTGGGAAAACTCATGGGTTGAAAGAAACACAGTTTAACAGGTAAAGCAAAACTCACTCACACAAGTAAAGCAAAATGAGGAATTCAGTGACTGCTTCCCATCAGCTGGCAGGTGTTCAGCTGGAAACCAGGAAAGCAGGGCTCCATCATGCTGTTTATGTCTTGGATGGATGGAAGATTTGCTGGGTTAAGAACTGACTGGATGGCTGGGCCCAAAAGAGTGGTGGAGAATGGAGCTAAATCCAGTTGGCATCCATTCACTAGTGGTGTTCCCCAGGGCTCAGTATTGGGGTTGGTTCTCTTCAATACCTTCAGCAATGATCTGGATCAGGGAATTGAGTGCACACTCAATAAGTTTGCAGATGACACTAAATTTGGTGGGAGTGTTGATCTACTGGAGGGTAGGAAGGCTTTACAAAGGGACATGGACAGGCTGGATCTATGTGCCAAGTTCAATTATATGAGGTTTAACAAAGCCAAGTGCCGGGTCCTGCACTGGGGTCACACCAACACCATGCAACACTACAGGCTTGGGGCACTGGCTGGAAAGTAGCCTGGTGGAAAAGGAGCTGGGGATACTGAATGACAGACATCTGAACATAAGCCAGCAGTGTGCTTAGGTGGCCAAGAAGGCCAACAGTATCTTGGCCTGTATCAGGAATATAGTGGCCAGAAGGAGTAGGGATGTGATCATGCCCATGTACTCAGCAGCAGGTGAGGCTGCACCTCAAATACTGTGTTTGATTTGGGGCTCCTGACTACAAGAAGGACATTGAGTTGCTGTAGAGTGTCCAGAGAAGGGCAACAAAGTTAGTGAAAGGTCTAGAGAGCAAGTCTTACAAGGAGTAACTGGGAATGTTTAGTCTGGAGAAGAGAAGGCTGAGGGGACACCTTGTTGTTCTTTACAACTACCTGAAAGGAGGATGTAGTGATGTGGGGTTCGGTCTCTTCTCTCTAGTATCAGGTGATATGACAAGAGGAAGTGGCCTGAAATCAAGCCAGGGGAGTTTTAGATCGGAGATTAGGAAAAATTTCTTTAGAGAAAGAGTGGTCAGGCATTGGAACAGGTTACCCAGGGAGGTGGTAGAGTCACCATCCCTGGAGATGTTCAAGAAATGTGTTGAAATGGCACTTTGAGAAGTGGTTTATTTGCCACATTGGACTTAATGATCTTAGATGTCTTTTCCAACCAAAATGACAGCCCCCATCCTTCTTCTCCCCCCACTTTTTTATTGCTGAGCATCACCTCATGTGGTATGAGATAACCCTTTGGTCAAGTGGGGCCACATGTCCTGGCTATGTCCCCTCCCGCCTTGCTGTGTACCCCCAGACTACTTGCTGGTGTGGTGACGCATGAAGCAGAAAATAACTTGACTTTGTGTAAGCACCACTCAGAAGTAACTAAAACATTCCTGTCCCCAGCACACAGGCTAATCATTTTTGTCAGTTCAACATGTCTGATATACGGGCTGTATTACAGACAGTGGAACAGTGCTTTCTGAGGGTATGTGTTACATACCTTGCAATATGGCACGTATTCGCTTGGGGACGCATGGGGCACAGTTTTGGAGAACTGTGGGGTATAGAAGGAAACAAATTTGGTAGAGGGATGTTCATATCAATATCAGAAAAGTATTCCCAGAACTACTTATAATCTCAGAGGAAATGCAATGGTTCATTCCAGAAGAGATATTGAAAGTGAATTAATAAATATAACTAAACTCGGGGGGGGGGCGCAATATGGAAGCCAAGTTATTTGATAGTGCAAGCATACTGACAGGGTTATCATTCTGCAGATGTTCCTTGTTATTCACTTCTTCACTGGAGCTGCTGCTCATCATGAAAGAGAGTTCCCCTTCTACATCTCACAATCGCTTCAGTGGATGTGGCCTAGCTCTGAAACTTTTATCACAGGTGACTGTGTAAGAAAGGGCCACAGTGGCATTTCTTCATCCTTTTCTGAGGTCTACAAGTATTACTGTCCAAAGCAAGGAGTTAGTTGAGCGAATCAAGAATATTTTACTGTTTATGACCTGATAAATGCTTCCTTCACAGAGGAGATACTCTCAGCAGATTCAATTAGGTGCTCTTTTCAGTACGAAGACTCATGTTGTATCTGCACACCACAGGCTACATACGATGGAAACCAGCAAAGGATGCAAGTGTGAAAATCTGCCTTGGGGTCAAATTCTTTGGTTAGCAGTCCTAAGTGATATATTATCAATGCTCCTCTAACAAAAAATCTGTTCTAGGGGAAGGCCAACATTGTGGCTATTTTTTGCCTACAGATGTCCTTCCAAGTATGAGTCATGAGCTACCTTTTAAGAATTACATGAAGCCTCTCCCTTCTGCACACCAAGGAACGCAATCCTCTCTTTGAGTCCCTTGAGGGAAAATGCTTTTCTCAGCCATGGTCAGGACATTGCATGAAGCAAGGACATGGTGATCTGAAGCCTTTGTAATAGAAGGCACAAGGGACCCTGGTCTAAGCCAAAGTTCACATCAGGACTCCTCAAAAGGGCTGGGTCTGTGGCAAACTATGGAGCAGAACATGGACTCCAGAACTTCTAAACCGAAAGGAAATGTTTTCAGCAACATTCTTCAGCTTCTTATGATCTTTTGGGGAAGGAATGGAAGATGGAACATTCTATTGGAACATGAATCCCCTGAAGGCCAAAAAGTGATTCTATGGACAATTATCTTAACAACAGTGGTCAATGAGAATGGTAGTTCTTTGACACAGTCCCCCACAGCAAACTCCTGGCCAAGCTGGCAGCCCACGGCTTGGACAGGAGCACACTGCGTTGGGTTAGGAACTGGTTGGAGGGCCGAGCCCAGAGAGTGGTGGTGAATGGTGCCACATCCAGCTGGCGGCCTGTCACTAGTGGTGTGCCCCAAGGATCAGTGCTGGGCCCCATGCTTTTCAACATCTTTATTGATGATCTGGATCAGGGCATTGAGTCCATCATCAGTAAATTTGCAGATGACACCAAGCTGGGGGCAGGAGTTGATCTGCTGGAGGGCAGAGAGGCTTTGCAGAGAGACCTCGACAGGCTGGACAGATGGGCAGAGTCCAATGGCATGAGATTGAACACATCCAAGTGCCGGGTTCTGCACATTGGCCATAACAACCCCAGGCAGCGCTACAGGCTGGGGTCAGAGTGGCTGGAGAGCGGCCAGGCAGAGAGGGACCTGGGGGTGCTGGTTGATGGGAAGCTGAACATGAGCCAGCAGTGTGCCCAGGCAGCCAAGAGGGCCAACCGCATCCTGGCCTGCATTAGGAATAGTGTGGCCAGCAGGAGCAGGGAGGTCATTGTGCCCCTGTACTCTGCTTTGGTTAGGCCGCACCTTGAGTACTGTGTCCAGTTCTGGGCCCCTCAGTTTAAGAAGGACATCGAGACACTTGAACGTGTCCAGAGAAGGGCAACAAGGCTGGTGAGAGGCCTTGAGCACAAGCCCTATGAGGAGAGGCTGAGGGAGCTGGGGCTGTTTAGCCTGGAGAAGAGGAGGCTCAGGGGAGACCTCATTGCTCTCTACAACTACCTGAAGGGTGGCTGTAGCCAGGAAGGGGTTGGCCTCTTCTCCCTAGCAACCAGCACCAGAACAAGGGGACACAGTCTCAAGCTGCAACAGGGGAAGTTTAGGCTGGAGGTGAGGAGAAAGTTCTTCACCGAGAGAGTGATTCGTCATTGGAATGGGCTGCCCGGGGAGGTGGTTGAGTCTCCGTCCCTGGAGGCGTTCAGGAGGGGACTGGATGTGGCACTTGGTGCCATGGTCTAGTTGTGAGGTTATGGTTACAGGTTGGACTCGATGATCTTGAAGGTCTCTTCCAACCTTGCTAATTCTATTCTATTCTATTCTTAAAATCAGAATACTGTTTAGTTATAGAACTAGATTCAATACTGGGGAAAAGAAAATGTCCATAGCCTAACATTACAAAAACTGATTTTGATGGTTTGGTAACAATGAGCAGAATGCTATGCACTATCTCTACCTAAGCAAACACATAACTCTTTACTAAACAAAAAAATATTTCTTCCTCAGAGAAGATTTTCCTGCTGCTCAGAGAAGAAGATTCTGCCAAGGGTTTCTATCTGGCAATCACAGAGTCATAAGCAAGACTCAAGGGAAAGGTGTTCCTGCTCCATCCTTCATAACTTTCAATGAAGTGTAAGGGCAATCAGAGTGCAGATGCAATTTTAAAGGCCAGTAATGACAGCTGAAAGCCAAGTTTGCTCTTTTTGGGGACAGGCTCATCAGAATTAGAGCGTAATTTGATCAGTGGAAATCTTCCTTATTTACGCCAAGGTTATGAGAATGTTTATAAGGTAACATATTGTACTCTGTACTTTATAAAAACAAAATATAGATCATGTAGTTCTGTTGCTGGGAAAAAAACACAACAAGAACAAAAACAACAACAACAACAAACCACCACAAAAAAACCACCACCAACAACAAACAGCATCCCAGGAATGTAAGTGCAGTTTAATGTACAAATTTACAATGTCAGTGGATTGGCTCCTGATGTAGCTAATGGCACAGATTTCATAACAACAGTATCACAGTATCACTAAGGTTGGAAGAGACCTCAAAGATCATCGAGTCCAACCTGTCACCCAACACCTCATGACTAAACCATGGTACCAAGTGCCACGTCCAATTCCCTCTTGAACACCTCCAGGGATAGTGACTCTACCACCTCCCTGGGCAGCCCATTCCAATGGCTAACAACTCTCTAAACTTCCCCTGGTGCAGCTTGAGACTGTGTTCTCTTGTTCTGGTGCTGATTGCCTGGGAGAAGAGAACAACCCCCTCCTGGCTACAACCACCCTTCAGGTAGTTGTAGACAGCAATAAGGTTTCCCCTGAGCCTATTCTTCTCCAGGCTAAACAATACCAGCTCCCTCAGACTCTCCTTGTAGGGCTTGTGCTTGAGGCCTCTCCCCAGCCTTGTTGCCCTTCTCTGGACATGTTGAAGTGTCTCAATGTCTTTCTTAAATTGAGGAGCCCAGAACTGGACACAGTACTCAAGGTGTGGCCTAACAAATGCAGAGTACGGGGGCACAATGTCTTCCCTGCTCCTGCTGGCCACACTATTCTTAATGCAGGCCAGGATGCCATTGGCCTTCTTGGCCACCTGGGCACACTGCTGGTTCATGTTCAAGCAGCTGTCAATCAGCACACCCAGATCCCTTTCTGTTTGGCAGCTCTCCAGCCACTCTGACCCCAGCCTGTAGCTCTGCTTGGGGTTCTTGTGGCCAAAGTGCAGCACCTGGCGCTTGGATTTGTTGAATGCTATCCTGTTGGACTCCACCCATCTGTCCACTCGGTCGAGGTCCCTCTGGAGAGCCCTTCCACCCTCTAACAGATAAACATCTGCTTCCAGCTTGGTGTCATCTGCAAATTTACTGATGACTGACTCAATCCCCTCATCCATAAAGATATTAAAGAATATGGAGCCCAGCACTGATCCCTGGGGGATACCACTAGTGACTGGCCTCCAGCTAGATGTGGATTCACCGCCACTCTCTGGGCTCGGCCCTCCAGCAAGTTCCTAACCCAGCACAGAAAAAAATAAATGAAAGAAATAAAAGAACACCCCTGATATTTGGATAACCTAATTTCATAATTTAGTGTTTCTGGTTCTCAGAGCAGAAGTTATAAAGTTATATGTTTCTTTCTTGGTGTGTGTAGAAGTTAAGCACTTGCTAATTGCATATGCAACAGCCACAAAGATGATAAACAATACCTGAAAAGTTAAAAAAGCATGAAGACATGGTTAACCTAGGTAAGGTTGGATGTCCTTTTGAAATTCCTCCAAAGTCACTGGTTTCGTAGACAATGGTAATATTTGGTGTAGCTCATTCAGACATAGACAAATATGAACTCTTTCATTCACTATTCATATGATTGTTGATTCTGTGTTCTGGGAGGCATGTGAAAAGTTGAACCTCACATTTTATCTTTGAGTAAGATAGGGAATGCCAAGCTCTTGAGAGAAATTGTGTGTGGGAAGAATTGCATTTAATGAACATGTAAAACCTCACCCAGTGCCAAGTATGCTACAAACACTGAATGGTAAATTTAAATTTCTGAAAGAAAACAGTATGAAATTTCTAAGTAAAATTAAAATAATCAGAAAGTTCTTTGGGAAGTTCCTGAGGGAATATAGAGATGGAGAATGTGAAGAGGGAGTGTTGCTTTTCTGGAAGATATGTTACTCACAGTCAGTGATGATAGAAGAAGTTGATAGCAGGTATAGCTACATGTGGTGGAGTAGGAAGGTTCCCCCCCCCCACACACGAAAGAATTCCACAGCTAACTCAGCCGGAGAAGCAGATGAAAGCTGTATTTTGCAAGCAGATATGGAATACAGTAAATATGTACAAAAATATACAATATTTACAATATATACAGAAATATACAGCAACAGGAAACCTTTCCCAACCCCCCTGCGGCCAGGGGGTTCAGCCTTTTCCCCCCTTCTCCCTCCCTACCTCCCCTTTTTCCCAAAAGGGTTAGAGAGAAAGAGAAAGGAAGGTAATTTAAAAGGGAAAACTTTGTTAAAGCTCAAAGCGGATGCAAAAGTTAGTTTTCTCTTATCTGGTTAGCAAGAATCGTAGAGAGAAACGAGCCAGCTCACAGCACAGGGGGAAGAAGAAGACAACTGCTGACTGACTCCCCCGACTGAAAGACTAAACAAAAATTTACAGCCGGGTCCCACCAATGAAATTGAATTAGCATATCATTGTTTTCATTCTAATATCAAAACATTTGGCTAGAGTGTTCAGAAAGTGTCTCTTTCTTAAAGGCACAGCCTAAACCGGTCACACTACAGAAAGTATGTACTATATATCCATACACTTTCTTGTCTTCATTTTCTGATCTTTTACTGACTTTTACTAGTCTGTTACTAGTCTTCATATTTCTCATGCATTTTCTTTTCACAGAATCATAGAATGGTAGGCTTTGGAAGAAACCTCAGAGATCATCTGGTCCAACCCTCCTACCACACAGGAACACATCCAGGCAGGTTTTGAAAGTCTCTAGAGAAGGAGACTCCACAGCCTTTCCTGACAATGTCTCCCCTTTCTACATGATCTTTCAAAGTTGATGGAAAGTAGTAGAGCAACATCAGCCAGCTTTCTCAGCACTTGTGGGTGCATCCAATTGGGACTCGTGGATTTGTGCATGTTCCGTTTACCCAGATTTCTAACCCCATCCTTGTTGATTAGTGGAGAGTCTTCCTTCCTCCAGGCTTTCTCTCTTACTTCCAGGGTCTGGGATTGCTGAGGGCTGGTCTTAGCAGTAAAGATTGAAGGCATCCAGCAACTCTGTCTTCTCTGCATCCTCCATTACCAGGGATCCCACCTGATTCAGCAGTGTATTTTTACACTGTGTTTCCTTTTCTTATAAAAACTCTTGACAGGAAACATTTTTCCTAGATTTATGTAAAAAACAAACAAACAAACCCCCAAAAAGAGTAAAAAATTTTATATATTATATTGAACTTCAAAACTTAGAACTTTCATAGTGAAAGCCTCCAGCACTCTAATCCAGCCATATGTCTTAAAGTGAGCTCTTGTTTATGGAATTGTAAAGCCAGTAATAAATAACCAATGTTAAGATGACTAGAAACATTTAAGAGGATGCATAGTCACAAATGCATCAGATCTGAGCATGGCTTGCTGTATTCCAGTTCTGAAGATAAGGATGGAGCTCAAGAGCTTGTTCTTAAATTTGCCCTGCCCCTTCACAACTACTTATTCATTTGATCATTAGAGACATCAATCAGAGTGAATTTCTCTGATGTCAATAAAAATCATAGCATAATGTAAATAGTACCTTATCTGTGTTACTAATTGAGGGCCAGATTGAGACCTGAGAGATAGTGAATGGATTAGGAAATAAGGGACTATTCAATGACAGCAAAAGTGGCAGAATTAGGACCTTGGAGCAAGATTCCTCAAGTGAAGACCTGGAGGCCAAATACAGCTTGTGATGCCCAGCCAAAGCTCCTGACAAATGAGCCTGCCTGGGGAGTGTCCTCAAATCCAGATGTAATGAGTGATAAGAGACTTGAGATCTTACTCACACGTATGCATGAGGCAAGGAGAAGTAGCTGCAAGTAGTGGCTACAAGAGCACAAGCACATCCCACTCCTCCCACTCACATATGACCGTACTCCTACTTGGAGATGGATCTGTCTGCTCTTCTTCATTACTTTTTTTCTCCCCTCGAAAGAAGGAGTACACATTTCTTCTTTGTTGTTGTGGTTCCAAATTATTCATTCTTGGTGGAACGTTAAAATTCCCAACTATTCATTCTTGTTGGAATGTTAAAATTCCTTGAAGAGGATTCAAAAGTTCTTCTTTTTTTTTTTTTATTAATTAAACAAAATTTGGGCCCTAAAGCACACCAGTGAAGTCAACTCTCTGTGCATCTGGTATTTCTGCTTCCTCTTTTCTGAAGCTTATCCAACAAAAGAAGTGCTTTGGCTTGAATTCTAGAAGTATCATAAAATTTTGTGCATAAATATGTGCATAAGTGCCTCAAACATAGTTCTGTGTTTGTCAGCTGGTTAATAAGTTTCAATGATTGTTATAAAAAGCAGAAACGCAGGAGCAGAACAGTCAATAGGGTAGGTGTCTATGGTACATTTACACAACATAATGTTTGGTAACCAGAATAGGATTATCTGCGATCCCTCTTTACCTGTGATAAATCATAATGGGTACATTTACACAGAGAATATACCAGTGAATTCATTTGCCAGACTCTAATGATTCCACTTTGCTGTTCTCCCATTTCAGGGGCAATTGGGTGATGAATGAAGGCACAAAACCCGTTGCCATATAGCAATGAGATTCCAGAAATCATAGAATCATAGAATGATCCAGGCCAGAAGGGACCACCAAAGGACATCCAGACCTGCCCGCAGTCAGCGGGCACATCCCCAACTATACCAGGATGCCCAGGGCCTCGTCAAGCCTCACCTTGAATATCCCCAGGGATAACCCTCAATGACCTGCCTGGGCAACCTGTTCCAGTGTTCCACCACCCTCATAGTGAAGTACTTCTTCATGATATCCAACCTAAATCTGCCCTTCTCTAGTTTGAAGCCATTGCCCCTTGTCCTGTCACTCCAGGCCTTTGTAAAGTCTGTCTCCATCCTTCCTGTAGGCCCCCTTCAGGTACTGGAATGCTGCTATCAGGTATCCCCAGAGCCTCCTCTTCTCCAGTCTGAACAACCCCAGCTTCCTCAGCCTGTCCTCACAGAAGAGGTTCTCCAAACCCCTGATCATTTTTGTGGCCCTCCTCTGGACCTTCTGCATCAGGCCTGTGTACTTCCTATGCTGAGTGCTCAGAATCTCATAACTCTTCTCAGAATTCCTTCAATATAACATTGTTGGATCCCTAGCATTACATAATCTTAGTGTCCTACTCACAACGGACATCCTGGAAGCCCTTAACAGATAAAGCAGCTAACAGAAATAGAAGTCATGAGCATATCCCTAGCAGTATCTCTACACTGAAGCCCTAGCCAAATCCCTAACTGAGCTCCCTAGAGAAGCCCTCACCTAAGTGACTGTTGCTCAGACCGTCTGGGTTTTATACTCTTTGTTATCAATCGCTTAACCAGTAAAATCCAGCCACACACACAAGCTAAAATCTTTTCCCAATAAGAGGTGCCAGTATGTCAAGGAGGTGGCTTCTGCAGCGTGTTCCAACCAAAGGGTGCCAACGTGAGGATGTTGTTCTTGGTACACATGGAATGTTACTGTTTTGCTCTGTGCAGCATGCTGAGGAATTGGTCAGCTAAGGAATCATGCACTCTGCACATGTCCAGCAGCTGCCCTTAGAACAATGGTTGCAACACCACTTCTTCAATCTTAGCTCACTCTTGGCCCTGTCCTTCAGAATGTTTCTCTACACAGTCTCTAGGATGAGTCTGTTGTCAAAAGGTCTGGTGCTAGGCAGCATTGATGCAAGCCAGGCAGCGTTAGTTGGGCTCCAGGTGAAGGGATGATCCCTGCTTTCCTTTAGCAGCATCATCTCATACACATGCACAGATGCTTACGCATGAGATTAACACACTGTTATTTTTACCTGGCATTACACGCGTCTTTATTTCAACCTGGTAATTATGGCATCAGGTTGATAGGAAGACAGATGGGGTGTCAGCACAGCATTCAAATTTTGTGTGCCTTTCCCTGAAGCTGTCCCATAAGTGTTGAGACATAAGAAGCATAAAGGCTAAGGAAACCTGACCACCTGCCACCTTATGCTGCTTTGACCTGTGGGGCATTGACACTTATCAGTAAGATAGAAGGTGCAGTGAGAGAAATTAAGTTTTATCACTTAATATGTCCCTTAGAACTTACAGGGCAGAGGAAATTCTGTCCTTGTTGATTTTCTCTGGAGAAAGCGTTGGGGGATGGGACTTCTAACCTCAAAACCTCGGCTCAGAGCCTAAACTTGTGAGTGAAGGCTGAAATCCTGATGCAGTCCTTACAATTCACAAATTCACACATTACATCAGGTTGGAACGGGCCCTCAAAAATCATCTTGTCCAACCCCCCTGCAGTCAGCAGGGACACCTCCAGCTGATTCAGGCTCCTCAGGGCCACATCAAGTCTGATTTTGAATGTCTCCAGGGACAGGGCTTCAACTGCATCCCTGAGCAATATGTTTCAGCATTTTCGCACTCTCATTGTAAAGAACTTCCTCCTTATGCCCAGTCTAAATCTAGCCTGCTCCAGTTTAAAACCATTGCCCCTCCTCCTGTAGCTATATACCCTTCAAAACAGTCCTTCCCCCAGTCAAAGTCTGTCCTGCATAATACATTATTCAACATTATTCCAGCACTGTGTTTATGTTGCATACACTTGTAAGGCCCACAGCTTTATTATTCTAGCTGTCATCTTTTTCCAAAAAAATATGGATCTTCTAGTTCACTTTTTTTACTACAGTTTTGTGATTCATTCCAGCTCGGCTTCAGCACAACATTTTTCCACCCACATAGAAATGCACGCCAAGCCTCTGAGGTTTTGCAATATTCTTTTGTAGTGTTACTTTTATCAGGCAATCAAGCAAATACTAATTTAATTTTTTTTTTTTTTGAGAGAAAAGCAACTTCTGCTGCCAACTGCACAACTTCCCTTGTGATAATGTGAAGTATCAACACATACCTTCTTTGAGAAATTCAACTTATATATTCCTAAATATTTGTAGCTTTAAACTGCTCAGGGCTCTGAACTCAATATCACAGGTATTTTTACTTTTTACTTTATTTGCTTTTTCACATACAGGTTACTAATGTTCATGAGCCCACTCACTATATTTCCATGAGCATTCCCTTTTGACCAAGAGTAAGTAAACCCAACAGGTTTATGAGCACAGTTATGTGCTCTGGCACAAACATACTCCCACTGGCATGTGAGTTCTAGGGCTATTATAGCTGAATGGGCATAGTCCACAGAATTTTCACGTTTCCCAAACTGTGACAGCACGTTTAGACCAGCATATTTTACCCATTTAACAATATAATTAAACAAGACAAAGTTTCAGGTCTAAATCTGATGTCAGAGCATAAGAATCTTCCTCATATAGCCTTCTAATGATGGGGTTTGGATGATTATTTTGGAGACGGGTGAACACATACATGCATAAGAGACACTGGGCAGTTTCACAATCTTTTTTGCATTATGAATCACTTTTGCTCACTCACATAAGTGAATAACTATTGTAGCACTTCATGTGAATGCAATCCAAAGTAAAAGTTGCAGAGTAGAATCCATAAAATATGTAATATGACAGATAAGCTTTCCAGTCATCCTGTGAAATGACTGTTTATTATTTCCTGTCACAGTGCTGCATGGTAATTTTCAGTTCATGATCCAGTGGTTCCTGCTCAGCATCCTTTCTAAGCTTTTTAATCCACGACTACAGGAATACAGCTACTATGCTTAGCTCAGGCTACACAGAAATCTAGTTCTCGGTCCTTAACAAACCAGATGAGGCACACGTTCCTTATATCAGTTAATACACACACACACAAAATCTATTTCAGGTTAGCTGAAAAGAATTTATTGTATAAAAATTCTTTCAGTTCAACCACCAAACCCCTAAATCCATTATTTACACACATCTATTTCCAGCACATGTAAATATGTTATTCCTGTTCATTAATAGTACCACAACCTACCTCTGTCCTTTTTCATGCTGTGAACACAGCTATTCTCACACTGCCAGCACTTGTTTACCACTTCTATTACATTCATTACGAGAATCTGGGTAGAATTCAATTGGCCTTAATTTAAGCTATGCAACACAGGTGTCTGTATCTGAGCTTGTCCAAGTTCCCACCAGAATAATGGGAAAGCTCAGATCCAGATCATTTTCTTAAACACATGCATCTTATTGATGTGCTAGGTGCTGACTTCTGTCACCCTCAGGCTGCTACAGAACAGTATGGGTCACCCCTAGGTCTTGTGTCTTATCTGCAGGCTTTATGCAGATGTATCGTATTCTTGACAGCATCTGAAATGGCACTAGAAGGCTGTGCTTAGGCAACCTTCAAACTCTCCATTAATTTTAGTAAGAGCTTAACACCTAATTGTGGTGTACATATGTACACTGCAGACACCGTAAATTAAGCTGAGCTGAATCCTGAACACTCAAACATGAGGGGAACAGACACTCATCTATTTGGGGGCTTGTGAAGACTTCTCTGACTAACCTATTCTGATTTAGTTAGGATTACTCTGAATTCAGACATGCTTCCCATGAGATGCCCTTTCCTTTGCAACTGTACTTCAAATCTTTACACACAGACTGAAGAATCTCCTATCATTTGTAGACAGAATGTGAAAGTAATTTACATCTTTTGTAGAGATTTGTATCTGTGTAATCCATTGTTGCTTGAGATAATAAAACAAACAACAAAACACAAAGTCAGGAGGATCTTCTGGTGCACACAATGTGCTGACTTCCCCAAAGAAACCAGCCAATTCTATATCCATGAGTACTTTCTTTAAAAGGAAACATGTCTTTTTCAGGAACATTCAATACCCTTACTGAATTTTTAAGCTGTGTTTTTAATTCTGAGCATCAGCAAGAGCAAAGTAAACCAAGACATTTAAAAAAAATAAAAGAGGAAATGCTGTGGAGAAAACCACAATCAGCACCACCTGTAGCCTAATTACAGCCAACAGCGCATAGGACAATACTCACCCACAAGTGACCAAAAATATGGACGTTACTAAAGGCTCTCTGTGCTCAAACAACAAAACAGAGACAACAGACAAAAAATTAAAGGGCACTACTCTCCTCAATATCACAGACAAATGGAATAGCTACAAATTGTACTGGAGTGATTCTGGATTATTTATTGACTCCTCTCAGAGCACTAAAGTGAGCCTTTCCAAACCTGAGGTATCTAAGGATATGTCTGTGTTAAAAATAAGAGCAATGGGAGTAGATTCTGAGGAATGTGTACATTGCTCAGATTTCAGGTGTTTGTCATCAGGCTAGTTCTAGTCTGGTCCAAGGGTAATCTTTTGCAGCACATTTTCTACCTAGTATCATGCAAAAGGAATCCAGCTTACATAGTTTGAGAGCCTTCATGATGCAAACCCAAGCTTCACTAGCAAGCAGGTTGAGAGAGGTGATTCTGTCTATCTATTCCACTCTCATGAGCCCTCCCCTGGAGTACTCTGTCCAGCTCTGGAGTCCTCCAGTACAAGAAAGACATGAACCTATTAGACTACATATAAGGAAGTAATTTTTTACGATGAGGATGGTGAAAAGAGAGGCCCAGAGAGCTTGTAGATCTCCCATCCTTAGAAATACTCAAGGTCAGGGGCTCTGAGCAATCTAATGTAGTTGGCAACGTCCCTTCCCATTGCTGGAGGATTGGACTAGGTGGACTTCAAAGATCCTTTCTAGCCCAAACCATTCTCTGACTGTATGATTCTATATTAAGTAGAGGAAGTCAGGAGCTCAAAGTAGCATTCCCAAATAGAACTAAAACACTAATGAAGACCTGCCTTTAACCTGCTCTTTCTCCTAGCTCCTTCTTCTAGCTCCTGATTTTGGTAGCATGTTTTGCTTATAGTTGCTGGGACACCTTTGTACAGTGTATACATCCAGAAGTGATTCTGCCCTTTAACAGGAATATTAATTGGAGTAGAAAAAAATCAGAGGTCTGTGCAGATGTGGACATCAGTGTCTATGTATCGTATGACCATGATTGCTCAAGTCCATTTCCCAAGTTACAGATGCACATCAAAGAAGTTATCATAATTAGCATTCTTCATGAGAAGTCCAGCGCAGCTTCCAGAAAATGAATTGTCGACAATGTAATACATTAACCAAACTGGCATGTGGCGAGGTTTTTGCAC
Source organism: Picus viridis (assembly GCA_033816785.1). Taxonomy (NCBI): domain Eukaryota; kingdom Metazoa; phylum Chordata; class Aves; order Piciformes; family Picidae; genus Picus; species Picus viridis. The sequence goes on from CM066566.1 coordinate 71,846,392, forward strand.
TGCAATTGCACTGTGACTGTACTAATGGCTTCTTGTACCAGATTTGATAACCTGACACCTTTTGCCCATTCTCAGTATAAAGGAGTGTATGTGTATTTTATTGATTTCATAGTCATTGTCCTATTGCCACACTTCATTCATAGCTTCTTTGCGTCTTTACATTCGATGATGTAGTAAAAGAACAAAGGGTTAATCACTTTCCAGAGGGTGCTTGTTTAACAATAGTTGGCCTTCTGAATCATGGGTTAGCAAATAATCATTTGTTCTGATGATGTAATATTTGTAATTTACAGTAATGTTCCTAAAGGGAGGAGTTCTGTGAAAATTGGTTTGAACTGGTCTCTCTGGTTTATGATCCTTCCTGTTCCCCTGCTCATGCACTGACTTAATCTTACTCAGTAAACACATTTGTTTCCTAATTCTCCTTCAGATCCTAATTTACATACAGCTCAGAGAAATTCTGCTTTCAATCCCAAAAGCACCAAGCAACAACAACAAAAAAAAGTGTCTTAGCACTGGAAAATTATTTACTTCCAGTCATTGCATTCTAGCTCAGCATAAAATTTATTCCCTGGAGACAGCTGATAAATACATTCATCTTTCTAAACTTTCAGTTGGCTATGAATCTGGAGGATATCAAGAGTTCCTTTTAAGGCATTTCCTGCAAGGCAATACTAAATGTTACTTATTGTTATTAGAAGTTAAAAGAAAATAACTTTAAAATAGCCTAAAAAACAACAAAAAACCAAACCAAACAAAACCTCAAGATTATAACATAAGATTATATTAATACATTTGCTACCAGAAGTACATAATGTTTAAAGTAGTCTTAGATATTCAGGTGATCTTTTTTCTGTAGGTGCTAAAAATTGCTATTTCAACAGGGCTGCTGACTTTCTCAGGAATACCTTAAATACTTACAGATAAATCCTGAAGTGGAATTGTTCTTTTTAACCCTGTTTCCATTCCTTTTCTACCCTAGATGAATCACAGAAACATTCAGGTTGGAAAAAAACCCTCAGGAACACCAAGTCCAACTGATAAAGCTACTCTACAAGGTTCACCCCTAAACCATATCTCCAAGCACCACATCCAAACGACCTTTACACACATCCGGGGTAGAATAGGAAGGACTGAGTAAGGAGTAAGAATTATTTCATTGCCTTTTACTTCTTCACTTCCATGGAGACCATTGTTGTACACAAGATGCATCACAACATATAACATAAATGGTTACTTTCAAGCAATGTATGCAAATCCAGGAAGTATTTCTGTTAATGAAGACTGATAAATATTTGCTTTCCAATGATACAGTGGTGCATATCTGACTTTGTGCAATAAAATAGAACACATGTTAAGGACTGGATGAATAGACTGTAGGAGTGAACAGGAAGAAGGAAGCCATTTTTCAGCATGATGGATCATGACTATGGACTTGACAGTTGCATGATGAAGATTCCTGCCAAATGCCAAGTCACCTCCTCTGCATGTGGCTGCAATGTTTCTCAACTTACAAACCACCTTGATTACATAATCCTGAACACAGTCCACTGCTGACTTGAATCTGTTACCTGTCATAGAACCACATCTCTCTTCAGATCACATGAGACTTCTTACTACTCAGATAAAATAGACTTTTACAAGAAATTCAGTGATATCTGTACTAGTCCTCTGCCATCCAGAAGCAGCAGAGCTGCCTTTGTACTGAGAATCCCTGTTTATGAAATGGTTTTACCATCTGAACTTTGAAGATTATGTCTACTATTTAAAAGAAGGGTAACTCACAAAACAAATGGAGTAAGCATACGTATAGCATTATGTGAGAATGTTTCCAGACTGTGAAACTACTCAAATAAATAGGCATGCACTGATACACAGATTACTTTCCAACCCTTCACTCAGTCTTAAAGATGAGAATTGACAGCTGAATAGCTCTTTTGTTGCTGGGACAGAAAGGCTGCTTAAAACTGTGAACACAGATCATGTTGAATATAATTTCAAAATTTGTTTTAGTGTTGCAGTCACAACTAAACCAAACACTTTTTAGTTGCTACAGGGAACAAAATATATTAACATTTTTATTTTAAAACTTAACTTGGAGAGGAATTCTGATTTGAATTGAACTCCAAATTTCCCACTGTCTGCAGTCTTTTATACAACTACAGTTACAGGTATTTGCTTAATTTTATGGCTTGATTGTGGAAGTCCATAATAAAACACATGCCATGGCATATCAGTTGAAACAGGATTGCAGGATAGTGGAAAGATACAGTAAACAGCTGGCTTCTCTAATTAGTATGTCGACTGTTCTACGCACTCCTCTTGGTAAGTATCAAACAGTTTCATCAGAACAAAAACATGAGATACTTTGATCTAGAAAATAAGGTAAGATGTTTCAATGATACAATGCAGCCACTATTCATCCTCCCTAACCTTAATCACCTATGTGAGGCATGTAAATTAGGGAGTTAGTTGCCTCAGTCTCCCTCTAATGTCGCAGCACGAAGCTAGACACTTTCTCAGGGAAGCAGGGAGACTTGATGGCTCCACAAGAGAGAAGGGAGTCATGGAGGCTGGGCTGTAAATCAATGCCTCTGTGATGCAGCGGAAACTGGGACCAAATGCAGGTACAGGTGCTACCTCATACCTCCTGGTTTCCAAAGCAAATAAATGAAACAGTGAATTGTTACAACTTTATTATTTCATCTGGAGAAGGAGGGGGTGGGGAAAGTTGTATGAAACATGAAAAAAATGTTTCTGATTCCACAAAAGCCTCTTCGTCATTAGAAAGAAAAGTACACTCGGTCCAAATCTTCCCAACAGCTTCAGCTGTGAGCACTGCAGAAGAGCTGTATTTCCCATTCATACAGGAAAAAGTGTGCTTTTATCCCTCAGCAATCTACATTTGTGACCTCAGGAATGGCCTTTAACAGGATCTGGAAAGAAGCCAAGTCAACTTGTTCTTTGGCCTACAGGCAGGTCAAGCAGAATTGAAGATTTTGGGGAGAAAACTGGGGAGATTAGAAAGACACCTGAATGCAAGATGGATTCAGCAAGACTCACATTAATCCCTTGGGTGGTCTTCTTTGTATTCTCTGAATTACATAGTTCTCTGTCACAGAAATGTGAACTGAGAATGCATTATTGCAAGCCCATGGGAATGTCAGGATTTTAAGATATTGCAGAGTCATGTATCTGTCATCTTGAGCAAAACTAAAAGGAAATAGAACGAGACTGGTGTAATGTAATGTGTCAAAGGTAAGGCTGACTCTATGACTAAAGGCTTTCTAGATTCCTAGAACAAAGGACCATGGGAAATGCTGTGGGAAGGGAGTTCTGAAGGCCATCTACAGCAACCCTCAGCTCCGAGTGGAACTATCAGAAATACTGGATCACCTCAGTTGAAGCCTTTTCCAGCTGAATGTCAGAGTCCTCCAGGGATAAGGATTGCCACAACAGCTCTAATTTTTGTACTGGAACAAGTCTAAAGGTAACCCATGTGGTCACTGCTTTCAAACAGCTCTGTCCTTTCAAAATCTAGGACTAATGCAGAATGGACTAATGCTGTTGTCCCTTGTATGCACTGCTGCTCCTATGTAGGAATTTTAAGGATCCTGGAGGTGGAAGCAGTAAGGAGAGGAAGATGAGAGGCTCCCTCCATTCCCCTAATTCCACTCATCCTGACTGCAAAGTCTTTTCCCTGCAAAGAACTAGGATCCTAGTCACTGTGTTTCCTCAGAGACCTCCACCACCTCCCAGTATATCTGATGAACTTTTCCTAGACGGAAATCTCCCTGGTAAAATTTCCAGATATTGCACTTTACTCTCTTAAGCATCATCAAGATGCTGCCTTTTCCTAACCCTCCCCCCCACTCTTCTGCAGAAAAATCTCTCCCACTTGAATTTCCCACATGCCTTTTCTCATCCTTCCATTCTGATCCCCTAAATCCCAACAATGCAAAGCCCCATTTTTTCCTATCTAAATCCACCTCTCACCCATTGTCCCTCACCTCAACTCACTTGCTCCAGGAATACCAGCTCCTTCCATCCTTTCCTATCCCCACAGACATGACGCTTCTGTGGTGCTGCCATCTTCTGCTGTCAGCAACACTTCAAAGACAGAGATTCCCCTGGATATTGAAGCCCATGGCACCCTCTGTCTCACCCTTCCTGCTTTCTTATTTTCCCTGCAGTTTCTTCTGCACTGACAGGTATCTAAAAATCTCACACTCTTCACCAAGGATCCATTTTGATGTTTGTACCTCCATAAAATAGAGAAAAGGCATAAGCCATAGAACACTAGAGGCTTCTTGCCATCATGAATTATTTGAAATCCTCATCTACAAAACAGATCAAACATAACTAAGGTTAAGTAAGACATACAGGGCTCCAGAAAGACAAGTGGACCTAGAGACAGCAAAACTATATCATTAAATCACAGAATACATCTGGTTGGAAGAGACCTCAAAGATCATCCAGTCCAACCCTTGACCCAGTACTGAAGGGTCATTGCTAAACCATGTCCCTAGGCACCAGGTCCACAGTCTGCTTAATTCCAGGGACAGTGACTCCACCCCTGCCCTGGGCAGAACATTCCAATGTTTGATAACCCTCTCTGTGAAGAAATAGTTCCTAACATCCAGCCTGAACCTCCCCTGGCACAGTTTGAAACCATTTCCTCTACTGCTGTCGCTTGTCATCAAGGAGAAGAGGTTAGCCTCCTTTCTCCAGCCTCCCTTCAGGTAGCTGTAGAGAGTGATGAGTTCTCCCCTCAGTCTCCTCTTCTCCAGACTGAACAACCCCAGCTCCCTCAGACACTCCTTGTAGGTCATGTGTTCCAGGCCCTTCACCAGCCTTGTTGCCCTTCTCTGAACACACTCCAATATCTTAATGTCCTTCCTACTCTGAGGGACCCAGAACTGAACACAGTACTCGAAGTGCAGCTTCACCAGTGCTGAGTACAAGGGGATGATCACCTCCCTGGCCTCCTTGTTTCTAGTACAAGCCAGGCTGTTAATAAAGGTGAAAGGTGAAAAAGATCTCAAATTAGTACTATTAAATCTTATTGAGGATAATGAAAACTAAGTACAGCTGGGTGGCTGACAATTGGAGTGAAAACCAGAACCTATGTACAAGGCATTAGGCACACAGCTTAGGGAAGATCAGGTACACCAAGACAGAATTCAAATTGATGTTTATACCATACTCACCATTCAGACACTTTCAGCTGCTTACAGCAAATCACAGGATCACAGGATGTTAGGGGTTGGAAGGGACTTACCAAGATCTTTGAGTCCAACGCCCCTGACAGAGCCAGACCATAGAAGCTAGTGCAGGTTGCACAGGAACACATCCAGATGGATCTTGAAAATCTCCAGAGAAGGAGACTCCACAACTTCCCCTGGCAGCCTGTTCCAGTGCTCTGTGAGCCTTACAGTAAAGCAGTGGAACTTCCTGTTCTGTAGTTTGCATCCATTGCCCCTTGTCCTATCACAGGGCACAAGTGAGAAGAGGCTGTCCCTTCCTTCCTGACACCTGTCCCTCACATATTTACATACATTTATTAGATCTCCTCTCAGTCTTCTCCTCTCCAGACTAAACAGCCCCAGATCTCTCAGCCTTTCCTCACAATGCACATGGTCCAGTCCCTTAATCATTCATCTAGCCCTCTGTTGGACTCTCAAGTAGATCCCTGACCCTCTTGAACTGGGGATCCCAGAACTGGATGCAATATTCCAGGTGTGGCCTCACTACGGCAGAGTAGAGGGGGAGGAGAACCTCCCTCGATCTGTGGACACAATCTTTATGATGTGCCCCAGAATCCCATTGGCCTTTTCAGCCACAAGGACACATTGCTGTCCCATGGATAACTTATTGTCCACCAGGTCCTCCTCCATGGAGATGCTTTCTAGAAGATCACCTCCCAGAAAGTACTGGTGCAGTTTATTATTCCTTCCCAGGTGCAGGACTCTGCACTTATCCCTGTTGAACTTCATTAGGTTCCTCTCTTCCCAGCTCTCCAGTCTGTCCAAGTCTCACTGAATGGCTGCACAGCCTTCAGCTGTATCAGCCAAGCCTCCCAGTTTGGTATCATCGGCAAACTTGCTGAGCAGACACTCTGTCCCCTCATAAATGTCACTGATGAAGATGTTGAACAGGACCAGACCCAGCACTGATCCCTGGGAGAGTACACTAGCCACAGTGCTCCACCTGGACTCGGCATCATTGACCACCACTCTTTGGACTCTATTGTGTAACCAGTTCCTAATCCGTCTCACTGTCTGTTCTTCTATCCCACACTTCCTGAGCTTTCTCACAAGGATGTTATGGGAGACAGTGTCAAAAGCCTTGCTCAGGTCAAGGTAGACTACATCCACTGGTCTCCCTGCATCTACCCATTCAGTTATGGCATCATAGAATGCTATCAGATTAATCAATCATGATTTCCCCTTGGTAAATATATACTGGTTACTCCTGATCATCATCTTCTCTTTCAAGTGATCATAGAATCAACAAAGTTGGAAAAGACCTCAAGGATCATCAAGTCCAACCTGTCACCCAACACACCCTGACCACTAAACCATGGCACCAAGTGCCACGTCCAATCCCTTCTTGAAGACCTCCAGGGATGGTGACTCCACCACCTCCCTGGGCATCACATTCCAATGGCTAACAACTCTTTCTTTGAAAAACTTTCTCCTCAGCTTGAGCCTAAACCTCCCCTGGCACAGTTTGAGACTGTGTCCTCTTCTTCTGGTGGTGGTTGCCTGGGAGAAGAGACCAACCTCCTCCTGGCTACAACCACCCTTCAGGTAGTCGTAGACAGCAAGAAGGTCTCCCCTGAGCTTCCTCTTCTCCAGGCTAAACAACCCCAGCTCCCTCAGCCTCTCCTCATAGGGCTTGTGCTCCAGATCCCTCACCAGCTTTGTTGCCTTTCTCTGGACACGTTCCAGCAACTTAACATATTTCCTAAACTGAGAGGCCCAGAACTGGACACAGTACTTAAGGTGTGGCCTAACCAGTGCTGAGTACAGAGGCAGAATGACCTCCCTGCTCCTGTGGGCCACGCTATTCCTGATACAGGCCACGATGCCAGTGGCCTTCTTGGCCACATGGACACACTGCTGGCTCATGTCCAGCCTACTGTCAACCAGTACCCCCAGGTCCCTTTCTGCCTGGCTGCTCTCCAGCCACTCTGACCTCAGCCTGTAGCACTGCATGGGGTTGTTGTGGCCAAAGTGCAGCACCCAGCTGCACTTGGACTTGTTGAATGTCATCATGTTGGACTCTGCCCATCTGTCCAGCCTGTCAAGGTCCCTCTGGAGAGCCCTTCAACCCTCTAACAGATAAACACCTGCTCCCAGCTTGGTGTCGTCCGCAAATTTACTGATGATGGACTCAATGCCCTCATCCAGATCATCAATAAAGATATTTAATAGGATGGGGCCCAGCACTGATCCCTGGGGGACACCACTGGTGCCTGGCCTCCAGTGACCACTCTCTGGGCTTGGCTCTCTGGCCAGGTCCTAACCCAGTGCAGAGTGCTGCTGTCCAAGCCACGAGCTGACAGCTTGGCCAGGAATTTGCTGTGGGAGACAGTGTCAAAGGCCTTGCTGAAGTCCAGGTAGACTACATCCACAGGCCTCCCCACATCCGCCAGGCGGGTCACCTGATCATAGAATGAGATCAGGTTGGTGAGACAGGACCTGCCCTTCCTAAATCCATGTTGGCTGGGCCTGATCCCTTGGCTGTCCTGCAGGTCTGTTGTGAGTGCCCCCAAGACAGACTAGAATATAATAGAATAGAATAGAATAGAATAGAATAGAATAGAATAGAATAGAATAGAATAGAATAGAATAGAATAGACCAGGTTGGAAGAGACCTTCAAGATCATCGTGTCCAACCTATCATCCAACACCACCTAAACAACTAAACCATGCAACCAAGCACCCCATCAAGTCTCCTCCTGAACACCTCCAGTGACAACGACTCCACCACCTCCCTGAGCAGCCCATTCCAATGGGCAATCACTCTCTCTGTGTAAAACTTCCTCCTAACCTCCAGCCTAAACCACCCCTGGTGCAGCCTGAGACTGTGTCCTCTTGTTCTGGTGATGGTTGCCTGGGAGAAGAGACCAACCTCTGTGTGTCTACAACCTCCCTTAAGGTAGTTGTAGAAAGTAATAAGGTCACCCCTCAGTCTCCTCTTCTCCAGGCTAAGCAACCCCAGCTCCCTCAGCCTCACCTCATAGCGCTTGTGTTCCAAAACCCTCACCAACTTTGTTGCCCTTCTCTGGACACATTCCAGCAAGTCAACATCCTTCCTAAACTGAGGGGCCCAGAACTGGACACAGTGCTCGAGGTGTGGCCTAACTAGTGCTGAGTACAGGGGCAGAATGACCTCCCTGCTCCTGCTGGCCACACTCTTCCTGATGCAGGCCAGGATGCCATTGGCCCTCTGGGCTGCCTGGGCACACTGCAGGCTCATGTTCAGCCTGCCATCAACCAGCACCCCCAGGTCCCGCTCTGCCTGGCCGCTCTCCAGCCACTCTGACCCCAGCCTGTAACACTGCATGGGGTTGCTGTGGCCAATGTGCAGATGATCTGCTCCATAATTTTTCCTGGCACTGAGGTCAGGCTGACAGGCCTGTAGTTTGCAGGTTCATCCATCAGGCCCTTCTTGTGGATGAGGATCACATTGTCCAGTTTCCAGTCATCTGGGACATCTCCAGTGAGCCAGAACTGGTGGTAAATGATGGAGAGAGGCTTGGCCAGCTCATCTGCCAGCTCTCTCAGCACCCTAGGATGGATCCCATCTAGTCCCATAGCCTTGTGGGGATCCAAGTGTCTCAGCAAGTCCCTAACTACTTCCTCATGGATTTCAGGGGCACAATGCTGTTCCCTGTCCCCATCTACCAGTTCAGGAAGCCAGTTATCCTGAAGTCTCCTGCCTTACTGTTGAAATTGGAGGCAAAGAAGGTATTTTGAACCTCAGCCTTTTCCTCATCTTTAGTTACAATGTTCCCCTCCAGGTCCAATAAAGAGTGGAGGTTCTTCTTGCCACTCTTTTTAGCATTAATATATTTATAAAAATGCTTTTTATTGTCCTTCACAGCAGTGGCCAGCTTCAGTTCTAACTGGGCTTTTGCTTCTCTAATTTTTCTCCTACATGATCTAACAGCATCCTTAAACATATCATGAGTCGTCTCCCAGCCTTTCCAGAGGCTATACACCCATTTTTTCCTTTAATTTGTTCAAGAGATGACCTCCAGAATGAGCTGCTTTATCATTTTCCAGGGGATGGAGGTGAGGCTGACTGGTCTGTTGTTTCCTGAAACCTCTTTCTTATCCTTTTTGAAGATTGGAGTGACCTTGTCTTTCCTCCAGTCCTCAGGCACCTCTCTTGTCTGCCAGGATGTTTAAAAATGTTGGAGAGTGGTAGAGCCACAACCTCAGCCAGCTCTCTCAACGCTCTTGGGTGCATCTCATCAAGACTTGTGTATATTCAATTTGTGTAGCTGATCCCTAACCTAGTCTTCATTGACTAGTGGAGAGTTTTCCCTCCTCCAGGCTTTCTCTCCTTCACCCAGAGTCTGGAGTTCAGAGATGCAAATGCAAATGCAAAGATCAAGACGTGTCTTACTTCACATTCATGGCTCAGAAGCGGTAAATAGGTGCCTACATCTCCTCTTTCAAAGAAGCAAACTTCTGAAATGTGCTGGTGATGGGATCATTGCTGTCTATTTAACACAACTGAGTTAAGCTTCAGTGGACAAAGTGGGAGACAAGGATTTAATTTCTTCCAGTCTTTCAAGTGTGACATCTCCAACTCAACTCAGTTGAATTGAAAGTGTGTTCACCAGGAAGTATATAAACAGCCCTCAAAGGAGGGAGCTCTGCCTAAACCTACTTTGTGCAGGCTACATGATAATGTACCTCTGTGGAGGCGTCTGTCCAGTAATGTGAATTTTCTGCTGCACACTAATATGACTTCAAAAGGAAGAGTAGAGAGTGTGCATGAAATCCCATCTCTTCTTTTAAACCGTGTTGCCCCTGGGTAGGGCATCTCCATGTTAGTTTCAACCCCTTCAGTCAGAGCATTGTTGAATCTAACTTCCAAAGCAAATGGCTTAACCACAAAGTATTGTATGGAAGGTGGGTGGCAGATCCTCCCCCACTGTCTGTTCCAAAAAGCACCCACAAAGCATTTTCCAAGGAGCCTTCTGGGTGTGCATTTGGTGTTTTTTGAGAATGTCTGCAGGTTTCAGCCCCGCCAGGAGACATCAGCAGAAGAATGCCTAGCTTCTTAGGTGGGAGATAGCTATCAGGCTGCTTAAACTGGATATGTGCCAAAGTAGAGCACTGGACACCCAGAAGAGCTGAAGCTCAGACAGGCAGGTGCCTTCAGCAAGATTCAAATAAAGCACCTAAGTGCTTACAGTGCAACCAAGGAGAAATTCATCAGAGAAAAAAGTTATTTTCCCAGTAACGTTTGCCTCACTGCTCAAAATTTCCATTACAAAATTTACTGTGATACTTAAAATCACATCACTGACACCTCGACTGAAATAAATATGTAGACTGGCATTTCCTCTAGTGTATCTGGGATTTGCGAAGTAGGTATTTCATTGCCTAAGGTACTCAAAGGATCCCAATCTTCTAGGCATGCTTATATCATGTCTAATGTATATCAACAGCCCTGGGTTCAGCTCAGCACCGGGCAGAGCTGCCACAGTCACTTTAATTCAAAAACAGTGGTGTAGGGAAAACAGTGGTGGTGATGTTCACTTTTTGCATATAAGCATACAGGACTGACAGCCTACACAGCCCTGGATGACCCAGGTTCACTGAATTCTGGCATCAAACTGCAAGCACGAGAGCAGAGAAATCCTTCCCGGTGAGAGGGTAGCATTATCTGGCAAGATTTTTTAATAGGGTAATTACTGGTTGGTTTTTTTGATTCTCATTATATTCCTAACAAAGCGTATTTTGAAAAATGTGCAGATTTCATGTTCTAGTTGATGTCCTGCATGGACCAGTTCAGTCCACAGTTAGGTTAATTAACCTTTTCAATAAGCTTATCTGCTCTGTAAAAGAATAACTCAGTCTAATGTGTCATATTCCAAATTGGTGGGGACTGCAACACAGCCACCTACCCCCGTCTGTGGCTAGGATGGATTTAGCCCACTTCCACTGAAAAGGGCAAACAGTGACAGCAGCTGTCTGTTGGGACAAGATGATAACGAAGTGTGAATAACAAGCCTCCCTTTCGCGCAGATATTATGCAGATTATTCTTATTTGGTAACACCCGGAGTTACTGAGAAAGTTAAACACATGCTGTTTGACTAAGTAAACTATGCAAGTATATGGGAACCCAAAGGCAAAAAAAAAAAATATATATATATAAAAGAAAAGCCCAACCTCGTTGCCAGATTAGGTCTAAAATTCTGCAAAGCTGGTGAATGTAGGCTGGAGAAAACAAAAGACAGCAATGCTATCTATGACACACGAAGAAAAATAGGAAAGTCAGCACAGAGTTTAAAGATGTCTGTGGAGGTGGGTGAGTCACTGTTGCTCACACTTTGAAGTGAGTGAGACAAGCCTGTGCATCATATATTATTTCCTCTTAATCTGCAGAGAAAAGGCCGTCCCAAGCCATTGATGGAAGCCAAATACTTCGAGCACAAACGAAACGTGACTGGACATGGGTTTCTCTTAGTCAAGCATCCTGGGAGCCTAGAACCACAAGTCAGACTCTGTCAGCAGTTGAAATACCTTTGGTTTACAGGTTAACAACCTGGCGATAAAAATGAACTGTGGCTGAAACTAAGCCTACGTGGGCCTAATGCAATTAGAAGCCAAGTTTCATACCACTATAGGGCTGATACTACACCCACTGAAGTCAATGATAATCCTCCCATGAATAACAGAGGCATATCCTTTCATCTCTCCATGCCAGTACTTATAAAACAAGGATAACGGTACTTTCATTCTTCTAAATGTGCAGCTTCAAAAACACTTTTCAGTAAGGACTGTCTCCTCCTAGGCACTCCGTGTGGCATTTAACACCTTTGGATTTCTCTCTTGTTTGGAATTTGAAGCCTGAAAAAAAAAACCATTAAGACTGGCACGGCATTTCCGACAGATACAATTGTTATATACAGAGCACCCCAAACTTGTCTAGATCTGAAGACACTAGAAACTCTGTTTTTGAAGTATCCATCTAAAAACTCTAGAATTTTTATTTTTTTCTTTTTGAACTACTACAGTAGTATAAAGCTTGTGAAGGCAGCATAGCTGTTCAATGTCTAAAAATTTTGTAGGAGTCTGCAGGCACAAGGCTGACTGCATCAGTGAAGAAAACTGCTCAGTTGAGTAAGTTGGCTATTTATGTATCTTGCATGCATGCAGTCCTGCTGAAACACATAGCACAACACATTACATTAAGAACAGTCTCTAGATGTACAGAATGTATGGCAAAGGAAAGTCCCGCATGATCTATGCTGTATTGTTCTGTATTGATAATTGAGGCAGAGTCCGTTTCATCTTTTAGTCACATATATGAATGTATGTTTGCACTGTTTTCTTCCATTTATGGGAAGCGATTATACCTTGCATAGACTGTTACCATTCACTGCTTTAGAAGACAGATTCATTAGCTTGCATCCTCTGCAAGGCCTGAGTTTTCTTCTTTTGTTGTTTTTATTTTCAAGCAAGTACATGTTTACTTGCTGCAAAAACATGTTATTACTGTTTTGTACCAAAGTCCCACATCATCAAATGCCATGCAAACATACACAGTATGCAAAAGGATATTAATCTTCATTTAGGCTTAAACAGACAGTCATGCCCTTTCTAGGCTCTAAGCAGCTTATTAACAAATATGATCAAGTAAAATGATGTTAACACGCACAAAGTATCTTTCCTCAGAGTCCTCAAATGTCCTCAGTTAGACCTTCTGCTGTCAAGCCACTGCCACATCACAGCATACCTGAAAGGTCACAATTTCAGGAGAAAAAACCAGAGGTAACAGCCTGGCCATTCTTCATAGTGTGCAGAGCCCTTCCATCTGGAAAACGTGGTGTCTGTCCTAGTGGAACTGTTCATTTCAAGGCTAGAAAAATCTCTCGGGACGATAGTGTCTTTCAAAACTTTTGTAAGCTAAATACTTTGTTGTTGCTCTTGGAAGAAAACAAATCCTTGGGCAACTGAGCATAGAAAACAGGGCTGAACAACCTGTTTAGAAATCCCAACCTGCCTAAGCATAGCAAGTTTCAGCTTGAAGAAGACTGATTGTACTGAGGATGGCCTGAAGCCCGCATAATGTAGCTAACTTCCGTGTCAGTTAGTTGAGAGCTTCAATGAGGGGGGAGGAGCACACTTTTATTTAAAGAGAAGGGTACACTCTGTTATACGAACTAGATTTAGCTTTTCCCACAAAATACAAACAAGAAAAAAAGAAAGAAGGAATGTATTGGAATGACCAGGGTGTTGTTTTTTCAGTATTCTAGACATCATAATCTCTGAGATGTTTGTCAAGGTTTTCTGGATGCCAGTATCTTCCACTGCTTACTCAGAAAGTTTCACAGATATGGAAAATTTCCTTGAGTCTCTCATGATGGCGGCGGAAAGCTGTAGAAGAAAGGAGCAAGGGAGACTGATGCACTATAGTGTTTTATTCCAAAATGACGCATGGTTGCCTTACTGCTGGGATCAATTGAGTCATATGAACACAAAACTGCTTCAAAGAGGCAGTGGATTTGGCTCAAAAGATGTATCAATGTTTTGAGGAAGGGGATGCTGCGTCCTACTGCTTCAAAATAGTGTGAAGGGTTTTTTTATGTAAAACAGTAGTGATTGCAAATAATTCACCGGGCTGGTTGAAAACACTTTCACATGACTGCGGGTAACCATATGTTATAAACTAGCTGAGACCTGGGAAAACACTCTAGGCAGTAGCATGCAGACAGGTAAACTTAGCCTCATGCTTTGCTTTCAGAAGTTCCATTATGTACTGCCACAACCAGTTTTCGTTTTGTTTTGTTTTGTTTTTCTTCCCAGAGAGCCAGTCTCTAACCACAAATGTTTTTCTCTGTTGAAACTCATCCTTATGGCACGACAGCCTGGCTAATACTTGGTTATACTGCCTAGGTAATAAGGATGCTTAAACATTAAAGGATTGAAAAACTATAGCGGGAGAAATTTTCCCTTAATTTTATTTTCCAGAAAAGCAAAATCTGGCATACCCAGATCTTTTTGTTGGTTCCCAGTGTTTAAACAGTGGAAACGATCGTCAGTCACTGATGCCAGTTAGGTGTTTAATACTATTTAAGAAATCTCTCTCTTTTGCTTCTCCTCTGTCCACTTTTTCCTACATATTCTTTTTCTCACACTCTGGATTGAGCTCTATTCAATACCACTCAATATACAGATCCTGTCTTCTAGTTTCTATTGTCTTGAATCTGTCATCTAGTTTCTGTTTTGTTCAACTTCTGTGACTAAGCTCATAAATCATCCCTTATCTCACCTGTGTAATGATGCCAATAAAAATTTCAATAAAATTATGTTAAGAAGCCTTATGTTCCCATCCTGTGACTGTGTCAAAATACTCTAGTTAGCAGTTTAAGGTGAAAAAAAAAAAATTAATTTGTTCTTTGTTGTTTTCTCTCAGCATTCATCCTTGACATCTGAAAGTCAAACTGCTCTTTCTCCATACATTTCAGCAGCTATACGAATTCAGGTATGTAGATGCAAGCTTCACTTCAGCAGAGCACAACTATTTGGTTAATAATGGATGGGACAAGGCTGATCCAGCTGACTTTGCCATGTATGGGCTGTGCAAGGCCAGACAGAACTAGGGAAGTAAAAGCTTTATTTTCATAAGCAGCACAGGCGGGCACAACTGAAGGAAATAATATTCATTTCATATATATGCTTATGTGTGCTCCCACTCTCCATTGGATAAGGGATCCTCTGCCCTGTGAATGTGCTTAACACATCCCAGCAGGGGGTTGGACCGGCCATCATGGACTGAGCTGCATATCACCAATGGGATCATGCTATTGTTCAGCTACATGGCACTGAAGGATCTAATACTCTCTTGTTTAGTTGTACTCCAACTATCTTTACTCATGGTGAGTAATCCTTTTGAAGTCAGTGTGTCTACGCAAGTGAGTAATGTCCTCAGGATCTGGCCCTTCAACAGTGTGTGATGTGCCACGTTTCAAATGCTTCTGCACTGTTGTTTTTAATTCTGCATTGCAATTTACCTACTGGAATTATCTTCTGAATAGCTTCTTTCCATGGATTCCATTATGTATATTCTTTTATTTATTACATTTTCACTTTGATCTGCATGCCAATCAAGATAAGCTCAAGATAGAATTTTAATGAACACAAGGAACTATGTGTAGCTGCAACAGCCAGTTTTACTTGTTCTATGGGTGTGTGCATTTATTTTTACTTGTGTAAAATCCAGATTGTAAAGTTGCAGTGTGTGAAGCACTTCATAGTCATCTGGTTGCTGTAAAAAAAAATTATCTATATTATTTTCACGGCTACCATAAGTACCTCATTTTAGCTATATGGGTTTGTTTTTTTTTCAGTTATATGGAATTAAAGGAGACTTAAGCGAAGGGGGAAAAAAAGAAAAGGGAAGACACAAACAACTAAATAGAATCAGGACAAAGATTAATATTTTCCAGAGAAGATACCTAGGAATCTTTAAGAACAGAGACTGCAACCAGTGAAATGTCTACCACTTGGTTCCAGATAAGTTGTAGATGGATATTTCCAAGGTTAAGAACAAAGAAGTTTAAACCTCTTAAAACCCTTAACCTGGAGTAGAAAAGGTGGAAAATAAGCAGCAGTTGCTGGATATCTGTGTTTTCTAAGTAAAAGAAAAGAGGAATGGGACTGAGAGGAACATGAGGAGGAAGTTCTTCCCCATGAGAGTGGTGAAGCCCTGGAATGGGTTGTCCAGGGAGGTGGTTGAGGCTCCGTCCCTAAAGGTGTTTAAGCCCAGGCTGGATGAGGCTCTGGCCAGCCTGATCTAGTGTGGGGTGTCCCTGCCCATGGCAGGGGGGTTGGAGCTATATGATCCTTGTGGTCCCTTCCAACCCTGACTGATACTATGATACTATGATAAGGAAAATACTCAAGGAAGGTCTAAGGCTTAGATAGACAGGTGCAAGCCTTTTGACATCTTTCTTTACTTTTACCTATCTTTTGATAAGTAATATTTGGATTACCCAAATAAGGCAGCACAACCTCCTGGAGAGATTGTTCTTTACATGTGTCAAAACCCAGTCAGATTATGACTGGGAGATAATGGTAACCTTCCCCAGTCCAAGGTATTATTTATGGTCTATTATTATTTATGGTCTAGTTGTTGGGTGGGTTGGATTGTTTGATGGGTTGGACCATGATCTTGAAGGTCTCTTCCAACCTGGTGTATTGTATTGTATTGTATTGTATTGTATTATTGTATTGTATTGTATTGTCCAACCAAAGAATTGTTAGGGGTACATTTTCTATCACAACAGAAAAGGTCTGGGGAAAAAAGCATGTTCCAGCTGTGAGAACAGTTTAAAACAAAGCAAAACAAAACATAAAAACAATGAAAGGAAAGGTCTGTAGTAGAAAAGGTCTTGTTCTGCAAGAATGTAAGGTGCTTTAACAGATAACAACCACCAGAACTGTACACACACATGAAATTAGCCAAAATGTAAGAGTTAGGATTTACTGTCTGTAAAGTAACAGCATTAATAAAAGTAATCATTGCTTCATAAGCAGTGGTCCTTTCCAAAGGGATGTTCTTACAACTATAGTCAAACATGCACTTCATGTTACTTTTCATTTTTATGTCAGTATAGAATTGTCCCCACTGAATCCACTCGTGGAAGTTTGGATTGTGGCACAACATGGACAGCACACTGGGTCAAAAAGTATTGTCCAGGGAGTGCACTCATAGTGGGTACTCCTGAGGCCTGATACAAACTCAAAAGGAACAACCAGTGCTAGACTTGGTGCAATTCATTGTAGTGAAGCCATAATGTTGCAATGCAATTAATTACAGTAGAGCTGTAGTGTTTAGGATCTAGTCCACAACACATTTATCCTAGCAATGAAGTTGACACCAATTGCCTGTCCAAAGTGTACATAGTTGATTTCTAAACAGGCATCGCAGGTTGCTTTGCCATTACTAACAGAATTTTGTGCTTGCAAAGAGTGTACTGCTGAGGGACATAGCGAACTTGAGCTTTCTCCCTTTGGAGGCACCTTGCACAACTGCTGGTAGACTGCTCTGGATGGAGCCAGAGGTCATTGCAGCTCAAGCAGCTAGTGCCACAGAGACAATAGTGTCCATGAGGTAGGGAATATATGGAAAACATGTGACTCTGCCATAAGGATTGGAAAAACGAGAGTGGAGTCCACAAATGGAATTGGAGAATGAGACATAGGATGATGCTGACACAATGGGAAGAGTATATTATGTACATTAGCTCAGTAGCAAGAAGGTATGCCTGTCTCTCAGTGATGCAGGGTGTTTGACTGTTGATGGTTTGTCAATGCTTCTTCACAGAAAGTAATTATGCTCCACTTTGAATGCATGTATAAACGGTTTTGATCCTTGCCTGAATCTTTGCTCAAATCCTCCATCTCCTGTGTCTAGCTCATTCTCATTTTTTCAGAGCAGGACTTCTTGTCAACACATACTCAGTGCAAAACTAGACTTGGCTGGATCACTAGAGATTGCTCTGTACTTTGCATTTCTGCTGGGACAACTCTGTGACTACATGCTGCATTCCCAGGTTTTGATGAATAGGGGCATGCCAGCAAGAGGTCTGTCTACACTGGCCATAACCCTGGAAGAAAACCACTCTTACACCAACTAAGTACTGCAGCATAGACAGCTTCAAGCTCAGATGTGATCATAGCCTTTTGTCTTGTTTCAGGGAAAGCATTACTTTATTCTGAAAGTAGTGGAAGAATCTCTGTTAATTTTCAAGCAAAAAAGTAATTTCTTTCCCTTTATTAAGGTCTGTGGTATAGCAAGGCCTGTCTTTAAATCATTAGCAGAAGTCTATTGCCTTGAGTACTGTGTCCAGTTCTGGGCCCCTCAGTTTAAGAAGGACATCGAGACACTTGAACGTGTCCAGAGAAGAGCAACAAGGCTGGTGAGAGGCCTGGAGCACAAGCCCTATGAGGAGAGGCTGAGGGAGCTGGGGTTGTTTAGCCTGGAGAAGAGGAGGCTCAGGGGCAACCTCATTGCTCTCTACAACTACCTGAAAGGTGGCTGTAGCCAGGAAGGGGTTGGCCTCTTCTCCCTAGCAACCAGCACCAGAACAAGGGGACACAGTCTCAAGCTGCAACAGGGGAAGTTTAGGCTCGAGGTGAGGAGAAAGTTCTTCACTGAGAGAGTCATTCGCCATTGGAATGGGCTGCCCGGGGAGGTGGTGGAGTCACCATCCCTGGAGGCGTTCAGGAGGGGACTGGATGTGGCACTTGGTGCCATGGTCTAGTTGTGAGGTTTGTGGTTACAGGTTGGACTCGATGATCTTCGAGGTCTCTTCCAACCTTGGTAATACTGTGATACTGTGATGCTGTGAAAATTTTGGGATGATAACTAGATAAGAATCCATACAATAAAAAGAAAGATCTCTTGTTACTTGAGAAGTAAGTTAGTGTCTTATTTAGTCCTGATGCCTCCTTTGGTATAACCTTCACAGTTAAAACACAAGATGATACGAATACAGATTGGATAGCAACCGCTGCCCTTTCAAGAGCCTGTCCTGCTTCATTGGCTTCAAAGAAATCTGAAGACTGAAAACAGAACATGGTGCCCTACAGGCTGTGTAAATGCATAAGAAAAGTATGGGGCTGTGGGTTCCACCAAGAAGAGACAACAGCAAGAAAAGCAAGAGGTGTTTGTCCATTACCACAAAGAAAACAAATGTTATATACCAGGCAAACAATTTCACCTACCTTGCCTCAAAGGGAAAATAACCACAAGAGGTGTATCCCTGGTGTACATACACCTTCCCAGGTGAGCAGGGTGGAATAATGAGCAGCTCTCCTGAGATCCCTGCAGGTGTGTGAAACCACACATGAACTCTTCCCAGGGAAGAGTCAAGTTCAGGTTGGTGGAGAGGGAATTTAAAGTGAAATCCTGTACTCAGCACTGGTTAGGCCACACCTTGAGTTCTGTGTCCAGTTCTGGGCCCCTCAATTTAAGAAGGACATTGAGACACTTGAACATGTACATAGAAGAGCAACAAGGCTGGTGAGGGATCTGGAGCACAAGCCCTATGAGGAGAGGCTGAGGGAGCTGGGGCTGTTTAGCCTGGAGAAGAGGAGGCTCAGGGGAGACCTTATTGCTGTCTACAACTACCTGAAGGGTGGTTGTAGCCAGAACGGGGTTGGTCTCTTCACCCAGGCAACCACCACCAGAAGAAGAGGACACAGTCTCAAACTGCACCAGGGGAAGTTTAGGCTCGAGGTGAGGAGAAAGTTCTTCACAGAAAGAGTTGTTAAGCATTGGAATGTGCTTCCCAGGGAGGTGGTGGATTCACCGTCCCTGGAGGTGATCAAGAACGGATTGGACGTGGCACTTGGTGTCATGGTTTAGTAGTCATGAGGTATTGGGCGACAGGTTGGACTTGATGATCTTTGAGGTCTCTTCCAACATTACTGATTCTATGATTCTATAAATTCCTGGTAAAATCTCAGTATGCAGAGGAAGCACCTCATGCAGGCCTGCTGGCAGTGTGAAGCTGAAAGGCACGGCAGTGCACATAGGTAGTCCTTCAGTCACTTTAACCAATGTTGGGTGGCTTCACTGAGGTGACTCAATGCCTCAGAGATCTGCTGAGGCAGACAGCCAGCCTTGCTCATCTCCCAGGGCTGCAACATTTTCTCTGCTGCCACATCCCTCAGGGAGCAGCTTTCCTTTTTGATCAGCCTGGGAATCTGTGGCCTATGGGCTGGTATGGGTCTAGAGCTTTGTCCCACAGGACCTGCAGCCACCACAGCAGAAGGAAGGCAGACACAGGTGTCTTGCTACTGCACAGAAGATGAAGATTAATTATCTTTCTAGTTACCATAGGAGAAGTCTATCATGTGTGTCAATGTGCAGTCCACAAAGAATGCACAAAAATTGCAGCTGAACCCTAGGCTAAAAAACAAATCCCATCCTGTGACTGCAAAATCTCCTTTGTCCATGAATCTGTTGCAAATGATAGAAAACAGAATCACATCAGGTGTTGCAATGCCTGATCCTTCATGTGCCATAAAGCAGATGACAACTCTCCACACAATTGAGACTAGATTATTATTGCAATAAGCATAACCTTGTACTCTCCCAGAGATTAATTTGTCTCTTCTTCTAACAGATGGATTTTGTACTGAGCAGTATAGACAAGAAACCTCTACTTTCACTGAAAGAAATGTAGATTTAAGTCAAAACATCTTTTAAATCACTGACACATTCACTTTTTTTTTTTCCTAAAGCAAAACTGTCTCTCCATTTTCTCTGCCACAAAAATAAATGAAGCATTTCAGTTTTCTTAAGTAGAGTGCTAAATTCAATCTGAAATCTGCACAGTACTTTTTCTTCACAATGAATTCAGGATGCTTTCTTGAATGACAAAAAACTGTTTTCAAGACACGAAGAAAATCTCACAATCTTGTCTCACCAACTACTGGGGGCAGCACCCAAAGGTCACTACTCCTAGGCTAGTGTATTTTTAAAGGAAAAGTGCTCTGAAACAGAATACATTGCAAAGATATGCAAATGAGGCAAATATGATGCAAATGAGCCCCTGAAATGTCAGTTAAAAAACCCAAACAAACCAGAACTTTGAGACATGGCTTGAAAACTGAAGAAATTGGATAAATAAACAATATTCAGAATCATGTAATTTACAACTAAATATCAGTGTGTATATTAAATACAAACATTACAATTGTTTGGAGAGAGAGATTAAAGAGGTTGTAGCCAGGTGGGGGCTGGTCTCTTCTCCCAAGCAACCAGCACCAGAACAAGAGGACATAGTCTCAAGCTGCACCAGGGGAGGTTTAGGCTGGATGTTAGGAAGAAGTTCTTCATAGAAAGAGTGATTGCCCATTGGAATGGGCTGCCCAGGGAGGTGGTGGAGTCACCATCACTAGAGGTGTTTAGGAAGAGATGGGATGCTTGGTGCCATGGTTTAGTTGATTAGATAATGTTGGATCGTAGGTTGGACTCAATGATCTCAAAGGTCTTTTTCAACCTGGTTAATTCTATCTATTCTATCTATCCTGTCTAATTTTTTACTTGTGATTACCTATCCTTGAGGAAACAGATTACAGAGGAATTTGCCATCTAACAAACTCCTATAACATTACAGTGAAGCCCTTTGAAATGTAATTGTGATTTGGCAAAGGCCTCCTAAAGCTTCAGATTCATTAAAATCATTTAGTACTGTGAAAACATTTACATCAAAATTACAAAATTATGTGTCTGTGGAAAAAAAAATATAGTTAGGGTGCCAAACTAAAAACATACCAGGGGAAAAAAACCCAAACCCTAACACTGTACTTAAATTAGATGTTTGACTTCAGATGCAATTTTATGTCAATGAATTAAACTATCTAAGGTAGGAAATTACCTTTAGAGGTTGCCGCATTCCCTGATAATGCCTTACAGGCATTTTTGTAGCCCATCCTTAAAATTGTGGAATGGTTTGGGTTGGAAGGGACCTTAAAGATCACCTAGTTATAACCCTAAAAGCTTTTAAATTCCCTCAAGTGAATATATCTTTCTATGGCAATCTTCTTGCTGTAGCAGACTTTCACTTGCCCCCTCATTCTTCCCCTTTTAAATCAAGCAATTCTCTTTCTGTGGCTCCTTTTGAAAGTCATATTCTCTAAAACTCTTACCCTGCTATTTACCTTCACCTGAAGGTTGGTTACATGCTTGTTCAAGTGCAGAGCCTGAAACTGGGCAGAATCTTCCAGCTGAGGTTTCATCAACCCCAGACAAAGCTGAGAAGTTGCCTTCTGTTGCTTACAGATGGTGTTCTTGATCATATCATGCTGATTTTGTTTTTTTCACAACAGCCTGAATTGCTGACTTGGTTTGTTCTTCACATTAATCTCCAAACACTTTCCTGTTGTGCTGCTGTATTCTCCATCTTATTTGTGTGTTTGATTATTCCCTAAGAATTGCAGTTCTCTGAGCTTCCCCTTGCTTAATTTCATCCTGTGGATTTCAGGCTGTCCTTCACTTTGCCTATTTGATTTCTGAGGCTGTCCTCCAAAGGGCTTGGTGCATCACCCTGTCAGTGCCATCTGCAAATTAACTGAGTGTGTGTGCTCTCTAGTATCTTGTTTAGATCCTTAATGAAAATCTAGATTAGGGCTGGTACCAGGGTGAAAGCCTGCATGGACCCTGGGGAAATTTTCAGAATGTCCAACTTCCCAGTGATTTCCAACAGGTTGTGTTTCCCTACCTTTCTCATGACCTCACAAAAGACAGTGTCAGAAAAGTCTCACCAAAATATTTGTCTGCCGTTTCTCCACCCTTCAGGAGTTAGTTAACCACTCAAAGGAAAAAAAGGCAAGTTAAGGCAATGCTTTCACTCGCAATCGTGCAACAATCCTTCTGTTTTAAACGAAATCGCAAAGTAAAGCGATTTCTAAACTAAATGCCTGAACTTTCACATCAATGATTTAGCAAATGTCTCATTTTTAAAAAATAAAACAAGCAAACAAACAAAAACAACAAACAACTGAGTAAAGACACTCAGACTACAGGTATGTATAAATACTTCTGATCAGATGGCGAATTAATGAAATTTATGCTTGACTTGTATGCTATTTGCTTTGGCACTTGCCATGTAATGCGTCTGCACAAAGGGAAGGCTAGGCATGCAGTGTAATTCTTTTCCCACCTATTCTGGACACAAAGGTTTCTGAAAGTGCAGTTTCTGTCTTCACTCTCTGTACGTAACTTCAAAATGGTATCTCATGGTGACTAAACTCTTATGTTGTGTAAATATCTTTTAGGTCATTTGATCTTCTTCCTCCCTCTTTCCTCCTCTTCCATTAGCATTTTTTATTGCAGCTGCTTGAATACGAGCTAATGAAAGCTCATGTTTCTGTTTACACTAGGTCTGTGTTGGTACACAGAACAAGAGAGGAAACAAAAAGTCTGGGCATCCTTATAGAGATTGTCATCAAACATCCACTATTTTCTCGTTTGCGCTTTAATCGGTGTGTGGAATGACACTTCAGGACCTGTTAGTTAACTCATTCAAGGGACTTTCTCAGGGATTCTCTGCAAAATGCAGTTTTGTTTCTGTGTGCAATGAAAGCTAGCATGTTTTAACATGGTAAATCATTTCAATTAGATCATAAATTAGGTAATAATGCTTGTGTGTGATGCATGATAAACGAGTGATTTGTGTTTGCATAATGATTTCTGTCCTTCAGACAGGATATGTGGCTCTGCCCAGCATTACATGGGGATGGGAGGCGAATCAACCTGTTATTTGTATACCCAAGGAGTCCCTTGGATTTTTCCAAGAAAGCAATGGAAAGTCTCCCACAGTGGGAATGAAGAGGTGAAGTCGGAGAGTGGACAAGCTGCCCAGAGAGTGCTTCCACCTAGATACAGGGAGCTGCTTTTTGCTTTTCTTTTTTTTTTTTTCTTCCCCCATTACTGTACTAGGGCACAAAGCAAGAGAAGAAAACAGCCTGGCAACAGCTCCCCCAGAAGCTCTCTGTTTCTTGATGAATTCCCTCTGCACAGTGACACAAAAGGTGCTAAAGTCCAGTGGCTATTTCATCCACTGGTTCTGTAAGGTCTGCAGGCAAATTTACTGTCACTCTGTGCAGTAGGGAGGAAGAATTTATCTTCTCCTGCACGTCATCTGATCCAGTAAACCAATTCCTGTTTTCCTGTCTGGGGCGTGGTCTAGAGGATATATGGAATCTCTGAGATTCAGGCCAGGTATTTTCTCTGGGGTTTGTTATTATTCTCATTAAACACACTACAGCCAAGACAACTTATAAACAAGTAAGTCATCATGTGCCACTGATCCTTTGAACTAGCACATTTGCAGCAGAAATATGATCATCTTTTTGGTATATTTATTGCAATCAACACTATTAATATCAACATTTCCAGAAGACTGTTTTCCTAATTCTAAACATAGCATTTTAATCACCCAACGCAGACAGAGCCAACTCCTCAGCTGCTTACCAAAGTAGCTCTCCTTTCTCACTGATTAACCTCCAGCTCGCAGCTCTTTCACAAGGAGTGGTCCACAATATGACCGGTTTGCACAGGCAGGACAGAACTAACTACTAACTACCCGCACCAGGTGAGAGCAACATCAGTATGAAGTTTAGTACAGGCAGCACATATATCTCAACCAGTTAAATATTTGAGGGATTGGTGAAAGCCCTGTACTGATACAGTAACACTATTAGCTAGTTATTAATGTGGTGATATTAAACACTGGCTACAGTGATACCCTTGATTGGCATTTAGATGCACCCTGAAAAGTGAAAGGTTTACTAGGCTCATTATCTAGTAATTCTCAACAACAGCCAACAAAGATTGCTGATCCTTATTTGTTCCCTAACTTGGTAAATTTTGTAATTTTCAGTAAAAAGAGCAACACCTAAATGCCTTCAAATGTCTATGCAAGAACTGAATTGATCTCAATTCAAAATGCGTGAATCAAGCTAAAAACTGAATAAAGTGAAAATGCACAGGAATTCCCAAAACTGGAAACCTCAAAGTTATTTGCAAAGAAAAAGAGCCATACTAAATTGCAGGTTCAGTTCTGTCAAACTTAGAGGATCAAATTGACTATCAGTGTATTCTTTATATTCAAAGTGATCGATAGAAGAAGTGAACAAAACTTCTATTGGGAGAATGACAGTAATATGCATTAAGAATTGAATATAGCAAGGCTGAGAGTGAGAGAACAAGAGATAGAGGGACAGATCTGGAATGAGGAACTGTCTGCCCTGTACAAAGATAAGTGGTAGGGGAAATATTCTGTGTGTATTCGATTAGTACATAAATATTACAGTTTCCATGGTGTTGGTATTTGTTGAACTACTTTCTAAGGAGAAGTTCAAATACCGAACAGTTAAATGAGTAAGAATGTCATTTGAATGTTAGTTGCTTCAAAAACTTAGTATGTAACAATATCCACCCAAAGCATTTATAAATTCCAAACCACCACAATTATTTTTGAAATTATAACCCCTCCCATGAAATATGTATAAACAGAACTCTCCCTAGCGAGTGCTTGAAAATCTGGCCCTTTGGCCCCAGTCTTTGGTTCCTTGGTTAGATAATTAATAGGCTTTTCCCAGAAAATAAATTTCATACAAATTAGAACAATGGACAAATTCATGGAAAACGTGAATAGCTCATAGGCAGAATCATGAGCAGAAGAAACGGCTGGAGCTCTTCGGACAAATTGATTTATCTTAAGGCCTCTTATTTCGCTTAATACCAGAAAAAGTGGGGTCTGGTGCACCTGAGAGGCAGTGTGGTAATAAACCTGTAGATGATTAATGTAATTCAAGAGAGAAAATGACAGTCAAATATTGCAATCAGTTAGTCTTCCTTTATTCATTCCTGCATTCCTGTTAAATTGAACCTGTTTTTTTTCCTAATTCCCCATACTGCAGAAACTGAAGTTTGTTGAAACACCCCGCTGTACAAGCGGGTTGCTATAGCAGTTGCTATTCTCTAATTACTACATGAAGCATTAAAGTAATCATCACAGGGGGAGTGAGGAAAATGTTTAAGCATCTTCAAAAATCCTGTGGCACTGCAACTTAGGCACCTAAGTATTTATGAAAAGTTAGCCCTTTGCAGATACATAGTTTCAAGCCTATTGATAGCTCAGTACAGTCAGAGGATGCTGTTCACACACTTGAAGTTACATGTGTTCCTGAGTGCTTTGCAGAATAGGGTTCTACTTGGTCAAATGGAAGTGAAAACAGATGGAAACTCTTTATTAGGCAACTGTAAGGGAGTAAAATAAAATGAGAATTTAATAAATTATTACATTTTTCAATGACTGGTTTTGCATGAAAAATTCAAGCAAGCTCCACACATTTTTGGATGGAAGACTCAAAGGCATATCAGTGCATCCTGAGTAATAAAAGCCCACCCTTATGCTCATATATTTAATTTACCCACTTGCTGGCATAATCCCACACTTTTGAATAAGACAAGCTCTCATTAAAAGTAATGGCAGTTTTGCCTAAACACGCACCTGCAGGACTGAGCTTCAGTTGCTGAAACTCACATTTACTCCCTGAAACTACCAGCAGATCAGCATGTTGATAAGCACTGAATGCATTACCACAGGAGAACATACAAAGCTGCGTTTGAACAGGTGACATTTCCTTTTCAAGGCAGACCTGTTCAAAAGTTTAGCATTAATCATTTCCAAGCAGGCGTAACAGAATTATCTACTATATCTGTCAACTTACTTCTTCTTCTAAAGGTAAACTTCTTCAACCTGTAGAAAGTGATGTAAGAAACAATAAAACAGGGCCACTGATTAACTACTCAGTGCAATTTAACAGCAGCATCAGGATTTTCTCCTTTGACAGTTGGTACATGCCAGCATTATATGTGTATATATGTATACATATTTATAGACAGCTTGAAGAAAGAGACAATATTTGGTTTGGTTACCTCAAGCTCAGTTCCACAGATCACTACAATCACAACTGATTTTTCACCTATGAATGAACTCACTGAACACAAGTGACTGGACTAGCAATCAATTTCCATGTATTCTACAAGAGGATGCAACAGATGCACCTGTGTTCTATTTTTAAGGGCTTCCATGGGTTTTGCTTCAAGTGCTTGAACTGCTACAGCCTATTGTTTGCAAAAAAATGAAAAGGAAAAGCACTTGCTTATTTCTAACAGCATGTATAGCATAACAGAAGCATCTACTAGCACCCACAGAGTTGCTCATGCAACAGAGAAAGAGAGCTGTTCTCAGCTTCCCCAGTGCATGGTTGCCATGATGTGCGTGGCAAAGCTGCTTGGTGGGCTGTGGGGTGCACAGTAGGATTGCAAACTGTGAGGAAGTCTCTCGGACTCTGCAAAACGGTTTTCAGCCACATCTGGGGCTGTGATTGCAGATTTTACTATTTATGCAGCCCAGCAGGACTTACACTAATGAATGACATTTACATGGGACCATTCCCCAGCATTAAAACTGGCCAATTGATACTGTACCCTGCCATTGCTATCAAATTTTCTTACTCCCCAAAACAGGGTGGCCATATTCGTATGACCACCTGGGAACAGTTGCTAGCTTCTGCTGAGTCCCCAGTCATGCCAAGGAATTGCTTCAGGGAGTGCTTGATGGCCCAGGCCAAAAGCATGTCAGCGACTGAGCTGATGACTTAAGTTTCAGTGTCCCAGCACCATTTAATTTACTGGTGGAGAGGCAGACTCAGTGCATGTGGTCTTGGGAGCAGCCTCAGGGAGCATCTCAGCGAGAATGTAGAAACATCCCCTGAGGCTGTTGATGGGACAAGTAACTCCTTGATCTGAGCAAGATTATCAACATCTGGCCTATAATTAACACCACTGTCCAAACTGGCAATACACTGATAGAGTAATACTTAGCATTGTTGTAGCTTGCTCTCTTTTGATTAATGAGTCTGCTTTTAACTAAACAGTATACATTAACTACTATTAACTGCACATTAATTGTTAACTACACACTACCTAGACACTTTACTAGATAACTGCCTTCCCGTTTACATATTAACCAATATGTCTCTAGATTAAATAATAAAAATATAATAATCTCATCCTTACATCACATTTATTAAATTATCACTTTGTGAGGACACTGATTAAAGAATTCTGGGTATTTTAATTCACTTTTTTTCTACTGGGATATTTTTACTAATCCATCTGTGGAAATACCACTCTATTTTTATGATCACCACACAGTTACCACATTCCTATAACCTCAGATCTTAGCATCCTCTCTACAATCTTTTCAAGCACCAGTTATCAAAGTTTACTTATCAGGAAGCTCCCATTCCACAATAAAAATGTATTTCACTGCCTGAATAAATCTTCCTGATAACCCCAAATCCAGGAGTTTTTATTTGGAATTAGACTCTTTGGTTTCCACCTCTATTTTTCTTCAACAGGAGCTTAAAAAAATTGAATATTTACCCAGACTCTACTGCCACAGGCACTAAATTGAAAGGCCAAGCTAGACCATAGGTGGAGAAGGCCTTATGTTTGTTGGTACAGTGCTGAACATGCTGAACTCTCTACAATGATGGGTAACTTGGCCCAGGACTGGCAGAAGCCAGCAGCATGGGGCTTAACCAGAATGAGAAACTACAGCCAAACTTGCTTTCCTGCAACACAATACAGTACAATACAATACACTACACCAGGTTGAAAGAGACCTTCATGATCATCGCGTCCAACCCATCAACCAATCCAACCCACTAAACCATGCAACCAAGCACCCCGTCAAGCCTCCTCCTGAACACCTCCAATACCACAGTAGGCACCTCACTTTCATAAATTCTTGGGGCTTGGGCTATGGAATTTCACCAGGATTGTGCCCCAAACATATTTCTCCCATGACAGAGCTGAGAAGCTTGGCCCCTGTTCAAGCTTCAGCTTCAGTGGGATCCACAGCCTGAGGAGCTTGGGTCCATTGGTCTTTCCTAAGGCATCTTTCACACTGTCTGGATCCATCTCTTTCTATACAACAGAGTGGTTCATATCACTTGTGGTAAAACACAGCCAAAAGGATAGCTGCCAACAACTGCTTTCTACCAAACAATTTGGTGGCTAGGGCATTTCTGAAGGACAGGTGATTTGGAGCCTATGGTAGTTTCCCATCTGGAGAGGTTCAGCTACCTGTCTTCCAACTCTACAGGGAATGCTCCAACCACTGGTGTGTTGAAGTTGCCAGGCTGCCTGGAAAACAAACACAGGGACCAAGAAAGCAAGAAAGGGTATGACTCGGCTTCCATCACCAAGGAGAAGAGTCTTAGGTGTTGGTCCTTGATCCAAGAGTTGTTTGTATACTTTATCTAATGATTACTTCATGTAAACAGTCTTCATATGAAGGAGGGGAATCTCTGGGGCTGATCCAAACCCCATTGAAGTTAGTGGAAATAAAAGCCAACTGAACTCAATAGAAAGTTTTCCACAGATCTCAGTAGGCTTTGGATCACTCCGGGAATACTTCTTGGGTGGTAAAGGCTCCATGCCAATGCACTGAAGGCATGCACCGATTGCATACTAACACACACGTTGTTGTGGCTTATTGCTATATTGGAACCAGCCTTTGAAAATGATCATAATATCCTGAGGCAAACTAGAGAGTCAATTATTCAAAATGTTTGTCTTGAATGTTTAAAGGCCCAGTCATGGACTCCTTAGGCTAAGTTCCCACTGCCTGCAATAAGAACTCTCTCTGAGGACAGGCGGAGTAAAGCTCTGAAGCTCACAGTTGCAGGGTATTTGGATGCCCTTGGCACAGCCTCGACTGAAGTTTTAATGCAGAGAGAACCATCTGACTTGAAACGATGTAATGTGGGTAGTGAACACCATTTAGCCATATTAGCATAGCACTTTATATGGGTTAATTAGCCCTGCCAAGAGGCAGAGTTCATCAGCCTAAGGAGAAAGCTGCACGAAGATAGACTACTTCCGACTCATTGAGACGCAGCTTTGCAAAGCAGTGCTTTGTGCCATGTGGACATGCTGTCTATCCTGTTAGTCCAAACATTGCACAATTTGTGATTCTGCAGCAGATATGGCATTTCTGCAGTTATTGGACCCATACCTTCTCTCCATGGAAAGGTTTGTCATACAGTTTGGTATTTCAATTATCAGAGTGCACAAACAAACAAACAAACAAAACCAAATCAGTTCTTTCAGTGATTTCAGCAGTGCAAGGCTTAGATTCCCAGAGACACTTTCCAGCACAAGCCAATACAACCTCATTACTAAGTCTTGACCTTGTCCCTCATTCCTGCCTGCAGGGACCATTTCTCTAAGTTTTGATGGGTAACTTTTTTTGCATCCAAGGATTCTAGTTCAGATTCTTTTTTCTTTTTACACCTTCCATTAAAACTGTTTTCCTGGCAACTCTGCAAGTCTAATTTGCCCAATGCAATTTTAAGCTTTGTGTATTAATCTGCACAGGGTTCCAGTTAACATATGAGCCACTTCGATATCCTGATTGTTGCAACACCCAAAACTTGACTCCGGGAATAAATTCAGATTCTGCAATTCACTTTACACACTGTTTATGTTGTCTTGATGAATATTGTGCTGGATCTGTCTATGTCTTTGGCTTTGGATCTCCTCATGGCAAGTGTCATAGTCTCAGCCCCAGGAAACGTGTCGTCTGTGAGAGACCTAAATGTAAACTGAAGTTGCTCAACTGAGAACCCCACAGAATTTTACCCATATATGGCGATAAGATCTTTGCCCCAGAGAGCAAAAGAGAGAAATTAAACATAAACACAATCAGATAGACCAGACACCTGACATGTTTCTCAAGTAAGTTGCCACACTGTGGGCATTCATATTACCAGCTGGTGAGGTGTAAGAAAAGGGAGGAGCAGCATTTGACTTGGTGTGATCTGTCAAGACACACCAAGGAGTATCTTTATGGCAATTAATTTCATATTAATTGCCTGCCCTATGTACTACATGGCACCACATAGCACTACACGTTTGTACCTAGTAGGCAATGTAAAATGTAGTTCTGTACAGCTGCCCCAACTGTTCTGAGGTGGCTGGCAGAATCATGCACTTGTGCAGAGTGTAGGATAGGAGTAGGATATAAGAAAGGCATGCTCTTGGAGGTACCTTGCACCCATACTGCCAGTGGGGTATTCTCATGTGTGATGCATGACTCCACTTATAGACAGAAGGCAAATTTGAACCTCAACAGTAACTTTTTCAGAGGACTTAGAAGCTAAAGCAGACCCACTGAGTGCAGGAAGCATCTCCTCATGTAGACCCCAGAAGTTACCAAGGAGACAGATGCAAGAAGGCACTAAACCCTTTGCAGATCCCAGCCATAAATTTGATTTCATGTCATGGTAATGAGAGTGTCAACACTTACTTCTTTGCTGAGATCACAATGCAACATCAGTTCTTGACTACTCCTTCTGAAAGTTATGTTTCAAAATTCACTCAGCTGGCTGCACATAGGAAAATTACTTCTTAAAGCAACAAAGTGATGTTCAAACTTGAAGGTCGAGTGGAGCCGTCCCCATAATGCAGCTCTGTACTCAGGAGTACTGTGTGCTAGTTTTTTTGGGGGAAAAATCTGGATATTTAGAACTGTGAAAGCAAACAAGAATTTCACTCAGCATTTACAGTGCGTGGAATTTTTATCATTTATAACTTTAAAGGAGTTCTCAATGGGCGAGCATACTGCGTGCTTGTTGTACCTTCGTATGCCCAATAGGCCAAATAACTTCAAAGACATTTACTCTGCTGCTTGTTAAAAGGCCTTTTTTAACATCGTACACCTTCAAAAATGTTATGGTACCTGGTGCCAAGAATCTGTATTTTTAAAATTCCCTACTTCGGCCTCAGTTCTGAGCCCATTAAACTCAGTGAGAGTTTTGACATTGACTTAAAAGGGGGAAGATCAAACAATTATCTGACAGACTGTAACAAGACTCAGAAATAATTAGGGAGTTTTGAAGCCTATCTATACAGGGGATTTTTCTTTGCTTTTACCCTTTTTTTTTAAATACAAATGTATTCACAAATGTATTTGGGAAATATTCGCTTACATTTAGAAGTGCCCAGGCAGCCAAGAAGGCCAATGGCATCCTGGTCTGCATCAGGAACAGTGTGGCCAGCAGGAGCAGGGAGGTCATTCTGCCCCTGTACACTGCACTGGTTAGGCCACACCTAGAGTCCTGTGTCCAGTTCTGGGCCCCTCAGTTTAGGAAGGATGTTGACTTGCTGGAACGTGTCCAGAGAAGGGCAACAAAGCTGGTGAGGGTTTGGAACACAAGCCCTATGAGGAGAGGCTGAGGGAGCTGGGGTTGCTTAGCCTGGAGAAGAGGAGGTTCAGGGAGACTTATTGCTGTCTACAACTACCTGAAGGGAGGTTGTAGCCAGGCAGAGGTTGGTCTCTTCTCCCAGGCAGCCAGTACCAGAACAAGAGGACACAGTCTCAAGCTGTGCCAGGGCAGGTTTAGGCTGGATGTTAGGAAGAAGTTCTATACAGAGAGAGTGATTGCCCATTGGAATCAGCTACCCATGGAGGTGATGGAGTCACCTTCATTGGAGGTGTTCAGGAGGAGGCTTGATGGGGTGCTTGGTGCCATGGTTTAGTTGTTTAGGTGGGTTGGATTGGTTGATGGGTTGGACGCAATGATCTTGAAGGTCTCTTTCAACCTGGTGTATTGTATTGTATTGTATTTAGCATTAAGTCAGACATTTTACTCAAGTTTTAGGTCTTTTTTTTTTTTTTTGCACATTTTTGACATCTTTTCTTATCTAAATAGGACTAGAAGAAGCCAGGATGATAGTTAGGTTGAAATTATTGTAATGTGTAACGTTTTTGTTAAGGAGGGATGACACCTCACACAGATGTACACTTTAATTATTCTTTTCAAATCCTTATTCCTGTCCCCAAAACCATCCTGATTCACAGAAGACATCATGAGAACATGGTTTCACTGAACTGTATGGGCGGCAGCAAGACATTTGGTATTTTTTCAGTTACAGCTTGAGAGCTCTTCGGTGAATCAGCAATTGCAAATTGCTTCCAAAATTGAACTTATCAAACGACAAGTCATTGATTTCTGCTGGCTCAGGCTGCCCAAGAGGGTTGTGGAGTCTCCCTCTCTGGAGATATTCGAGGCCCACCTGGATATAGAATAGAATAGAATAGAATAGAATAGAATAGAATAGAATAGAATAGAATAGAATAGAATAGATCAGGTTGGAAGAGACCTTCGAGATCATCATGTCCAACCTATCATCCAACACCATCTAATCAACTAAACCATGGCACCAAGCACCCCACCAAGTCTCCTCCTGAACACCTCCAGTGATGGTGACTCCACCACCTCCCGGTGCGCCCATTCCAATGGGCAATCACTCTCTCTATGAAGAATTTCTTCCTAACATCCAGTCTAAACCTCCCCTGGCACAGCTTGAGACTGTGTCCTCTTGTTCTGGTGCTGGTTGCCTGGGAGAAGAGACTAGCCCCCACCTGGCTACAACCTCCCTTCAGGTAGTTGTAGGTCTCCCCTGAGCCTCTTCTTCTCCAGGCTATGCAATTCCAGCTCCCTCAGCCTCTCCTCGTAGGGCTTGTGCTCCAAACCCCTCACCAGCTTCATTGCTCTTCTCTGGACATGTTCCAGCAAGACAACATCTTTCCTAAACTGAGGGGCCCAGAACTGGACACAGGACTCAAGGTGTGGCCTAACCAGTGCAGTGACCTCCTTCTCCTGCTGGCCACACTGTTCCTGATACAAGCCAGGATGCCACTGGCCTTCTTGGCTGCCTGGGCACACCTCTGGCTCATGTTCAGCCTACTGTCAACCAGTACTCCCAGGTCCCTCTCTGCCTGGCTGCTCCCCAGCCACTCTGACCCCAGCCTGTAGCACTGCATGGGGTTGTTGTGGCCAATGTGTAGGACCCAGTACTTGGATGTGTTAAATCTCATGCCATTGGACTCTGCCCATCTGTCCAGCCTGTCGAGGTCCCTCAGCAGAGCCCTTCTACCCTCTAACAGATAAACTGCTCCCAACTTGGAGTAAATTTCCTGATGACTGACTCAATCCCCTCATCCAGATCATCAATAAAGATATTGAACAGGATGGGGCCCAGAACTGATCCCTGGGGGATACCACTAGTGACTGGCTGCCAGCTGGATGTGGCACCATTCACCACCACTCTCTGGGCTCGGCCTTCCAGCCAGTTCCTAACCCAGCACAGAGTGCTGCTGTCCAAGCCACGGGCTGACAGCTTGGCCATGAGTTTGCTGTGGAGAACAGTGTCAAAGGCCTTGCTGAAGCCCAGGTAGACTACATTCACAGCCTTTCCCACCTTGCTGTATAACAGTGTCTCATAATGATTAAAAGTGAAATTAAGACATGAAATTGGTCAAAGTGCCACTTTTTATGAGTTTATGTCTGGAAAAGGTTCAAACACATGTGCATCAAGTACATAGATATAAAAGTCTACTCATGTCAATTTTCCAATGTTTGTAGTCATAGGAAAACTTGGCATTCAAGAGGCCCCCAGACTTGTGCCCTGTGGATGTACTGTTTTGCAGAATAATTTAACTAACCTGCATTTTACCTTTTGATAAATTCACTGATTGCTTTTTTCTTTCACTTTTGACTGGGTTTCATAGTCTGATGGCTAACCTTGATGATAACTCTACCATGACTTCCTAAAGGCATCTGATAGATGGATCCAAGAAAACCTGGCCCTATGCAAAGCTTGAAAGGGAAGTAATTTGAAAATCCAGATGGCAGAGACACAACCCAATTGTTAGTAGACTGCAAATTCCACCAGCGCATGATCACTGCAGTCCAGGCTGCCCCTGGTCTTGACATCACTTATGAGTTCTCTTACACTTTTGACCATTGCATTCCCTCAGGTAGTGCTCTCTATTACCTGCCTCAAGTGGCACTGCAGGAGTCTCCTCCATTGCCTATAGCTTGCCAAGCTACTTTTCCAGTAAATGTTGGGGTAGTTGAAGTCCCCCAGCAGGACAAGAGCCTCCTGTACCTAAAGTAGGAGTGGGCTCCCCATGATCAGGTGGCCTGTGGTAGATGCCAACCAGAAGGTTCCCTTTGTTCCCTTTGTCTCTTATCCATAAGCTTTTGACCTGTTCGTGGATATTTTTCAGGGACTGCTGTTCACATTCTATCCATTTCCTGTCATTGAGGTCAACCCCTCCACCCTTCTTCCTCCTCTGTCTTTTCTGAACAAGCTGTAGCCATCAACAGCCACACAAATATCAGGTCACAGTTTTCTAGCTGCACAGTAGCTTACAGTTGCTCCTGTTTGTGTGTGTGTTTGCATAGAGGCACTTCCTTTCTTCGCAGAGCTCCCCTTGATTTGCTTGGGGTGTTTCATGAGTTTCCTTGCTGGCTTCTACTGCCTCAGGAGCCCCCAGCTCACCTCCTCTGGATTTTGACTGCTCTTCAGTGTCCCCAGCAAACATCTGGTCAACCAGGTCCAAGCTAGGACCACTTCCCTCTACACATTGTGAGTCAACAATCTGTTTACAGTAAAGCCTGAATTCTTCCCCCTTTCCCTTCACATCTAGTTTAAAGACCTATCAATGAGTCTCAGTAGCTCCTGGGCAAAGACCTTCCTTGCCCTTTAAGAAAGGTGACTCCCATCTGATGCCAGCATACCTGGTGCTATGCAGGTTAACCCATTTTGAAAGGACATAAAATTGTGATGCTGACAGTCACAGAGACATTACCTAAAAAGATCATTCAACTTTCTCAACCAGTGGTGCAGAAGAAGGTACCATGCACTAGGTATGTGCCTCGCTAGCAGCACAAACATAGGCTCCACAGCATCCCTCCCTAGGCTCTCACACTCAGGTCTCCAATGGGGAACTCGCCAACCTGGGTGCAAATGGTAGGAAGGGATTTATCTCTCCTTCTTATTCCATGCCTTCCTATATTGACTCACAGCCTGGTGAAAGCAATGGAATGACAGGGAGGAATGAACAAATGCAGTAGATGGAGTGGAGTTTTGAGTCCAGTTCTGGGCTCCCCAGTTCAAGAGGGACAGGGAACTACTGGAGAGAGTCCAATGGAGTGCCACAAAGATGATTACAGGATTGGAGCATCTCTCTTAAGAAAGACTTGGGGTTCTTTAGCCTCTAAAAGAGAAGACTGAGAGGGAATCTTATCTATGAATACCTAAAAGATGCAGATCACAAGGATGGGGCTGGGCACTTTTCAGTGATGTCCAGTGATAGGACAAGGGGCACATGGTGCAAACTAGAACACAGGAGGTTTCACTTGAAACTAGGGGAAAATTTCTTTACTTTGAGGGTGGCAGAGCACTGGAAGAAGATGCCTAGAGAGGTTGTGAAGTTTCCTCCTCTGGAGACTTTCACAACCCTCTTGGATGTGTTTCTGTGCAACCTGATCTAGTTGTATCTTCTTTAGCTGGGGGTTGGGCTAGAAGATCTCAAAAGATTCCTTGCAACCCCTACCATTCTGTGATTCTCTTATATCCAACACTGAAGCATCCTGTCTTAAGTCCCAGAGGTTTGTTTGCCCTGAGTTGTCAGTGGCCCTTTAAGTAACCCAATCTGTTCTCACCACTGTTGAGATGGCTACTTTAAGACAAAAGGCTTTGTCAGATATAATCCTTCCAGTTTAAAATAGAGACAAGTTCAACCAGCTCTATATTTTGCTTCTTTAATCCATTTCCTTGTGACCTGCAACTATGGGAAAGCTTTAAACTTTCAAACGTGCAACTCATGTGATTTCAAACATCACAGATGATTGGCTGGTACACTGAAATAAGAACTATTACTTTGCAGCCCTTGTTGCCACAGCAAACAGTCCCTTACCTTGGTCTCAAAACCAGACAAAAAAAAAAAAAAAAGGTATTAAATCAGAATAATGCAACATTTCACAGTCTTAAAAGCTATCAGGGATCTGAAGTTTATTTAGTTGAGAGGAAAACTTTTTGAGAGTTCTGTTACTGGGTGTCTGAGTGGCTCTATATGAATATTGATGTTTACTCAGCATGTTTTCCAAAGGTATCATTACATAAAACCAATTGTTTATGTTTGAGTGCCCTCAGTGGCATATTCATAACTTCCCACTTAAATTTACTTACAGGCTTTGTTAAGTGTGTGAAACAAAACCCAAGTGTACAGTGACAGACATGCCCCCACAAATGAGTTCTAATCAAGAACTCAGAAAATTCATCTAAAAATCTGGTTGGACCCCTTTAAATGAACACATTTGCTCTAAACACTGCGTTCAGAGAATAATGAATGAGTGGAACAACCTACTAAGAGATTGAGAGTATCTCCAGCTGAGACCCCTAAGTAAAAACTGCTCTTTGAAAAGACACATCCCAGTTAAACTGTCTGTAATGTTGGAGATCTGCTCATCTCTTTGTTATAGTCTGTGTTCTTTAATCATGTCCCAAGGAAGCTACTATTGCTGTATCCTTATGTTATGTTCAAATCAAAAGAGATGAGTCAAAATAGATCAAAGTGACTGATAGATAAGTAGTTACAGCATCTCATTTAGCACATCTCTTTTCCTTAAACAAAATTGATTCAGATCTTGTGTGGTAAATAATGTGAGTTCCACACAGTCTGCTGTTCTGGAAAAGGATGATTTTTTTCAAGATGTCTCCATGGTGTTTGAAGTCTGCTCCTAGACATCAGTGAATCTCATTATTTCTGTGCTTTTTAAACAAATTTTTATCTAGAATCCTCTTTATAATTCCTTCCCTCCTGACTGGCTTTTCATTTTGAATACCAAAATACACCAAATAGCCAACACCCTGGGTGTGCTTAACAGAGTGCTAGCTGCTGAGAGGTATTAGATGTACAGAAGTTGTGAGTGCTCATTGTTTTACAGAATCAGGCCAAACTTTGCTACTTTGTGATGAACTGGCTACTCTTCTCTCCAGGAAGAAAAGGTTGACATTAATCAATCATGTAAGATCCTAGAGAGTTTTCAAGTGCTGTCTGTCACTCCTTTCATGATTGAATGAACATGTTTTGAAGAAGTAAATAATCAATAGACTAAATATGCTGTGGTTTCTTACCAACACAAGGATTTCCATCAGTAATTGAATTCCACTTGGAGTGCTTGCACTGTGAGGACAGGATGAGGGAGTGGGGCTTGTTCAGCCTGGTGAAGAAATGGCTGCTGAGGCATGCAAGAACAGCCCCCAGTATCTAGAGGGAGGGCAGCAAGGAGATAAGAGCCAGGTCCTTCACAGTGGCATGTAGCAGGAAGACAAGACATGGTGGCCTGAAGCTGAAAATGGGGAGATTCAGAATGGATATTAGGAAAAGAAAAAAAAATCATGGTGAAGATAATTATCCCTTGGACATTTTCAAGACCTGACCAGATAAAGGCCTAACAACCTGGTCTGAGTCTGTGTTTCATCCTGTCTTGGGCAGGAACTGGGAGAAGAGACCTACAGAGGCCTCTTCCAGCCTGAGTGATTCTGTGGTTCTGTATCCCTAATTCCAAGTTGTATGCATACCTGCATGCAGTATGGGAGCTGGAGGCATATTTATCTTTGAAATCACTTCACTGATTATGACAGGGCACAGAAGAAGATGTTGTACTTTCGCACAGGCGTGAGGAGAGAAGAAAGCTATATTCATATCATCTATGTTTACAATTTTTGATGTGTAGCACAGGTGCAACTTAAAATACCTGAACTCAGGGGCTTGTGATCATTATATAATCTTGACAAAGATAGGTGCCTACAGGGGGTGATCATCACATCTATTTTAAATTCATAAAGCCAGGGTTAGTGTCTCCTCAGTTTTCAGCTTGTGGATGTATGTACGGGTATAGATATAATTCTCTTATTCCTTTCACACAACTGGCAGCTATATGAGGACATTGTTATTTTGATCAGCAGCTGGTGTAATATGTTCCTGTTGGCTGTTATATTTTCAGCTGTATCAGAGAGATGTGAGTAATACATTTATTTTCTATGTCAGTAATTTGTAGCTTGCATCCCACCGTAGTTTCTGCATGTTATTAGATTTCCTTTTATCCTCGATGCTTTGTAAAGTGGCCTGTTGAGAGTTTGAGGATGAAGCTATTTTTTAGAATAATAATAATAATAATATAATTTTTTTTTTAAAACACCAAATTTTACAAGCACAGCTAGGTTTAGAAAGCAACTGGTATGTGCATGTGCTTGTTTAACCCCCTAATGTAAATACATACATTCTGAAATGTAATTTAGTCCTCCAAGAAGCTAAGAGCAGCTCTCAAGATCACATGACAAGCAAAACATTTGTTAATCAGAAAAATTACAGCCTATTCATACTTACTGTTTGATTATTTCCACCCTGACCTCAAAGATCCCATTGTTGATTGAACTAGTTATAGTAACTTCTGTTTATTTTTACAACTAGCTATTATGAGTGCAAACTATTCTTATCTCCAAGTGATTGATAGGCACATTAAGAAGCTGTTCAACAGGTTGCTAGGTTTGAAGAAATGCTTAAATCACGATTAGTTATTCCTTATCAGCCAAGAGTGGGAGCTAAGCTCACATAAATACATGGTGACAAAACTCAAATTTTCAACGTCAAGTGCTCTCTCTGTTTTCTGTTTGCTATCGTTAAGCAGAGATGCTGCAGCTTCCTTTCAGTTTTATGTAAGAAGCATTTGGGCTTTCTCAGCAAACTCAGCTGTCATGCTAGTGTGCTTTGGAGAGCTAAAAATCTTGTTCAATGGTAATTCTCATCAGGGCATTCAGGTAGCTTTTGTCAGTGCAGAACTGTGAGTTATGCAAATAATTATTCATACTTCGGTTTTAAAAAATGAGCAGCTTTCATGGGTGAACATGTTTAAGTGTGGAGGTGTTAGACTCATTAAAATTCTTGCAAGGGGATTCATAGCTGCATTTGTGCTATTCAGCATAGTCTTTCTATCAGCTCAGGCCAGCTGTGCAATCTGAGGACAAAAAACAACGGAAGGGCAGCTATAGGTTTTACCAATATAATGAAGTCTCCTTTATTAACAGTCTGCTGATAACATTTTAGGTACATTTCTACATTTATTCTCCAACCCTGGTTACTCTGGGTAACAAACAGCATGCATTCATACAATTTGTGAAGTCAGTATATGGAAGAAGCTCCAACATAAATGACTTGAAACTGAAAAAGAACTCTGCTCATAAGTCCTTGCTTTTGAAAAAGGGAGCTGGAAAATTCAGTCAGCTGTCTCAAAGGAAGGCTGTTTTAAGGTATTTGTCAAAATGCTCTCTACTCAGTTTCTACTCCTTAAACTGTGTTTGTAAATAAAGTCACAAAGCATGAACTAACAACCATGTGGCAGGAGATTTTCTGCATGCAAGGTTTGAGAAAGCCGAATATTGCCTTCTCCAGTTTTAAACCAAAACTACCCCAAACAAACCTTTGACAAAATTAAACAGCAGATGAGAGCAGGGACAGAGAACTAATGTGAAGATGTCACTCTAAAAACGTTTCTGTTTTTTCTATCAACATTCTACAAAGAGGGAAAGGGCTGAGCTTTCACTCCAGTTTACACTTAGAGTGCATGGAAAGGGGAAGTGTTTTCAGGTGCCTGTGAAGCTATGAAATGCTCCATCAAGCCCACAAATTCCTTCCAATAACAAAAAAATCAAACACACACAAGAGAGACAAAACTTGAAGGTAATGTCTTTGCATCCAAGATGATGAGGGCCTCAGGAAGAACTGTGTGAAGCAACTCAGCAGCAAAACCTTCATGGGAAACACACAAACCAGCCATGCTTCTCTGCTTTATCCACAGGGCTCAGGGAGCACAGAGCAGGTAAGAAAATGAACACCAACCCTGGCAGAGAAAGGACATGATAGCAAATTCTTTCATACTCAGTACCTCACAGCTAAAGCACTTGCTCAGGTTTTGCGAGAACTTCCATTCCTTTGTGTGTCTGAGAAGCTGAAGGGACTACATGAATCTCACATCTCCTGGGCATCATTACAATCAGCAAAGGATGCTCAAGGTATGCAGATGGGCAGTTGGAGCCTTCTCTCAGAAATAGCTCAATGTTGAACAAAATTAATAAATATTCATTAAACCAGGGAAATAAATATAAGCAGAGATAAAATAAAACATTGTATTATTGCAAGCAAGAGTTGCTGGGTAGGAGAGAGAAGTGGATCTCCAAAGATGTCCTGCATTGGCAAATACATGAAAAGATCAGCAAATCAGTGAAAAACTCATTAGAGGTTATTATTATCTCCAGTTATTGCAGAACCACAGTTTCCAGATTTTCCACATTTCCTCATGAAGGGACACAGCAACAGTACATAGGAATTCTTGCTGTGAGTCAAGCACTGTTTGCTAAGTCACCAAAGAGATGCTGCACTACAAAACTAACATTTACAACGAAGTTAGAGATGTCTCTGCATGTGGCTAGCCTGTACAGCTCAGGCAATGATGACATTTTGCCCCCTACTTCCAATTTTCCAGCCCAAATGTCTAGGTGTCCATACACAGAAGGTTGACTGTAAGTGGGTCTTAATGGCAGTCTGCACCCAGGCTTGCACTTGCATCTCCAACCCTTCAGCAAGATACAATCCTGCCATTTAAACAGTGAAAAACAAATGATGTTAATAAAGTTAGAAATTATCACCTCCTTAGTGTTGTGTGTTCATCTTATGCTTCTCCCTGTTTACAAACCTCGAGCCAAGCAGATGCAGGATTACAGGATCAAGTCAATGCTAGATTCTCCCATTGTGCTTTCAGTT
Source organism: Picus viridis (assembly GCA_033816785.1). Lineage (NCBI taxonomy): Eukaryota > Metazoa > Chordata > Aves > Piciformes > Picidae > Picus > Picus viridis. The sequence continues at coordinate 71,887,926 of CM066566.1, forward strand.
TGCAATTGCTTCCAGTGAATTAATGCTCTCTGTCTTGTGGTTGGTGGACTTTACATCCCTTCATGCAGCAAAAGGCAAAAATTTGACCTGTGGATTGTAAAAGCCTTTTCTACTCTGTCAGTCTACCCACCTTAGAGACATACTACCTTAAAGGAAGGAAGCTTCATAGGGAAATCACAGATGCAAAATCTGCCTTAAGGAAATAAGTGGGTGGCAGCATGTAATTAATAGAAGAAACCCTGCAGAAAATACTTGCTACAGACAGAATCAGTCTTTGCAGGAGACAGCCGTGACAAAATCCTAACCGTAATCTAATTTTTGTGGTATGCACATCTGAAAATAAATAAACAAAAGCTGTCTCCAGAATACCTCTCTGATACAAGTCAGACTAGAACCTGATACAGCTGTGAAACAAAGAGACTGTGAATGGCTTGATTTTGGTATGAGAGATCTAGCTAAAATTCCCAGCTCTTCTTGGCCATACAACCCAAAGGAGTATGAAGGATTGAGGGTTGTTAGGTTTAGGCTGACTTTGGATGTGGTAAGTGACCTGGGCTGTTTCTTGGTGTTTCGTGTCAGTTAGCTATTAGACATCAATAGATCCATCAACCTTCATACACGCTTCAAAGGAGCCAAGGAACCACTATGAGACTTTGAAGTGTAAGAAGACAGAATGCAAGGACCTAGGGGAGAAGTGTATGGGGGAAAGGAAAATAGAGAACTGGGAATGGTAACACTGCACTAAGGGAACAACAGGGCATCAGCAAAAGTCAGCTGCTTGCAGGATCCTGGGAGGGCTGTATGTATGGAACTCCTTTGAGCTCCTGTGTCTGGGCACATGCACCAGCCACATCCTGACTCCAGAAAGGGTAAAACAGGAGTGCACATGGACTGCTGACTCCTCTAACAGCCCCAGCAGCACCCCAGCACAGGTCACTGTCCAAGGCCACAGTCCGGGACTATAACTGCCCTGAAACAAAGTGTTGAGGATCAGACCCCAGTGACCTTACTGAATGAACAGCTACTGATCCTGAGGGCTCTGCCCTCAAGCTGTCCCTTAAAGGCCATGACCAGGTGAGATCAATGTTTAAAGAACTCTTTTAAATAGAACCTAATGATATGGGAAGCTGAGTGCCTCTCAGGAGCATCCTGTCCCACACAGTGATCCTATACTGAGAAACAAAGAATTTGTGTCCTAGGTTCATGAGAATACACAGTAACAGACAGTTGTGTCTTTGAGTGCAACCTGAACTGTGCTAGTAATAGTACAGGCAATCATGACTCTTGGGTTAATAGCAGCCATGGTGCAACCACAAATCTAGTGGGCATCTTAGAAATAAGTCTAATGGTGAGGGCACATAGGGCACCTCATGCAGCTTCTTCCAGGTGAACACAGTGTACGGTTGGTGAGTAAAGATGGCTGAAGTTTGGATCTGTCCCTGCAACAGCAAACGATCAGAGAGCAGAATGATACAAGACCTACAAAGCAGCTCCCTTTTTGAAATCTCTGGACACTTCTTTATCCACTCTGTTCTTTGCCTTCTGTCTTCTCCCACACATTCAGAGACCTTGAGAGCACAAACATAGGCATTTCCCAGCTGAGGTAGGATTGCTCATAATGTAATAAAATGTAATGATATGGCCTGAAATTTTACAGGTGTCTATCTCCTGCCTGGCTTTCTTTTTATTCTCCTGCTATTTCTCAAATCATTTTTGAGAAATTGGCATGTAAAGCCAATTCTTGAGCTTTTCTGTTAAACAGCCCCGTGCTCTCATGTTTTGTAGTCCTCAGATGTCCAACAAGGATGGCAAGCCTGTTCCTCTTTCCTTCCCTGTCCCTGTGAACATACACCCAAATTCAGGAAACTGAAAACTTTGGGAATTTGAGGCCTGCACCTGCTCAGAGATTTATCTGACCAGGAGTTTTAGCCTGCTCAGGCTAAAGTCCTGCAGCATCACTGAACATGCTTGAGCTTCTCACAATTTCCTACATGTCCTTGCTCAGTACAAACATGGTACTAGGCACAGCATGCAAGCCTGGGCAGGTACCTGCTTCTAAATCACATGCGCAGGACTCTAGTCTCACTATGTATGCAAAACCAAGTTCTTTGCTCATACTTTGGTCATCACCATGTCCAAGGCATTTGACATGAGTCCTTTGATGACCAGGCTATAGGGCCTTTCTGAGACCAGAGGTGGAAGCACAGCCTCTGTCAATCCAAGCAGTGTGTCCCCACAAAGCAATTGAGCTAAAGGAAAGCAGACTTTCTTTGTGACTTGGTGGCTGGTAGAAACCATTAGGACATTATGCACAAGAACCATGAGAAAGAAACTTGTATTTCCTGCATCCTCTGTGCTATCATGGCTGGAACCAAGGCAGTGGGAAGAGGAAACAGAGATGTGGTTTGAAGAGTGAGATGATAAATGTCGGGTTAGAGGGTCAGAATGGTATCTACTGGGAGAAGTACTTTTTTGAGATGGTCCCAAAGCAGAGAACAGAAACCTAGACTGACTGGGTGTGGAGACAGAGAGCAATGACTGAGTATGGAAAATTGGACTGGGACCTGAGACTATAGAGCCAGCTACCTGAGAAACAATGGCTGTATCTGTACCTACTTGCTTTGCAACATATCTTAGGGCCCTCATTTCCTGGTCATCTGAATTGTCAGACATGTTGGGACTTGCTGCAGCTCCAATCCAGCTCACATGCCCAGGTTTCATCCCATCATGGAGCTGGGGATATGACTAAGCACACATCCAGGCCTGGGAACTGTGAAGTACTCTTGGGTTCAACGGTATAAACCCAGACAGCAAGTCTAGATAAGGAGCTTGAGAAAGAGGAATAAATGACTACATGACCATTTTTTGCTAATGGATATGAACAGTTTAAGCATGAGGGAACACCAGGCAGAATATAAAAAGATAGTGAGATGAAGATTTGTAGCTAAAACCTTGTAAATGGGAAGCAGGCTGGGTAAAGCATGGGGGTGGGGGAGACATGACATAGTGGCATGCAAAAACTGTGGGCTGGGCACTAAGGCAGACCACCTGACGAAGCCAAGAGGCTAGAGTACTGTGACCAGATTGGGTTGTGGCAAGTCTTGGCATGGATTCAGACAGCAGGCAAGGAGCTGGATGCAACTGGTGCCTACTTCTGACGTTATACACTGCCCATTTAATCTGGTTGTTTAATTGTTTCCTGACTTGTGACATATAGTCAAACATTGCAATATACCCTGTCCAGTAAAAAGATATTTGGCATGTGGCTTAGTTGTGATACTTGCAGGTAGAACTTCATTGGTAAATTAATGTATGCCTTTACTTCCATCTTAATCGTGATTATTTGGGTCAGGGAGCCTGTTTTATATCTAGTTCTAACCTGAATATCAAATACAAATTCTATCACTTCTTTCTTATGTATCAAAAACACAGGTCAAACCTCTACAAGATTTCTCTGTTTGTCTAAAGCCAGTCTATTGCACCTTTCTTAGTTTGCTTTCTTGTGGCTCACATCATTCTTTAAAACACTTACCTTTATTATTTGGGATCATTCTCCTGACCACTTAAACCAAAATCCTATTAGGCCTAAGAGCTTCTTTTAACACTGATAATAGAAACTGGAAACAGACTTTCCCAGAACCATTATGCTGAAAGCTTCAACTCCTTTTTGTGGGATCGCATTCTTATGTCCAGCAGTCCCGCTGCATATTTTGCCTCAGACAGGCTTTTCAATAAAATTGCAATGTAAATAGCCTACCACTAGACTTTATTTCACTGCAATTTTTCCCAGGTGCTCCAGAGAGTCTATCTGCTTCCCAAGCCTCTCTCAGGCCAGCATCCATTTTGAAATTCTTGTATTGGTAACTGAAAGAAAAATAATAAAATTGTTTCCTACCAAGATGTTTGCCAGGCCCTTTTTTAGAAACGGCAATAAGTAGTTTATGATCAGTTTCAACTAGCAAAGATTCCAATAAAGCTTTTTTACACCTCGTGGCCTGAGACCAAGTCTTCCTTCTCTATTTGAGTGCTGTGACATTTCATTTCTATAAGTACCCGTGACACATGATCCACTGTATTGCTACTTGGCTGGTCTCCAAACAGCCAGGCCAGTTTTGCTGTGGCTTGTTAGCTGCTGGTGGAACAATTTAATCCTGGCTTTTCCTTTTTTGAGGGGATTGGGGCACCAATGTGGCAGGAGAGAGAAGAGGGAATGCAATAGGCCTGATTAGACAAGGAAGAAAAAGCTGAGTCTCTCTCTTGCTGTCTTGGTACCTGGCAGTAGAGTGGTCATTTGACCTTGATTAGCGTGGACATCCCTCCATGCCACCAGCTAGACTGTGCCTATGGCTGCTGTGACCACAGCTCTGACAGGCAGGAGAAAGAAAGGAGGAAAAAGCAGGCCATGAATGATCAGGATAATCTGGTGCTAGGACTGGGAAATAAGGAGGGGGAGCAGGGAGGGATGAGGGAAAGAGGGTGATTCAGAGGAAGGGACATGAGGTGATGGGTTTTTAGGTTTCTGCAGAGGTGAAGAGACTAGATAAAGTCATCAGGACTAGATAAAGACATCTTGGTCAAAGGCCCAGGAGATCTGTAGTTCTTGGTCACTTCAGCTCTGAAGGTTGGCTGGCTCTGAAACAGTCTAGCTTTCAGTTCGGGCAACAGGTTTGTACTTCTAGATTGCTAATTTTTGTTTTGTTTTGCTTTGTTTTGTCTGGGTTGGTTTTGGTTTTGTTATTTTACTTTTCTGCAAGTTTAATCATGCTGTTGGAAGAGGTTTGAACTAGTCTTGTCACAGAGATGTCTGTAGACAATTTAATAATATCTTGATTTTGGACGACTACTTTACTTCTATGCATTATATCAATCATTAGGTTCTTGGTTAACTGACACAAATCCAGTTTGCCCTTCATACAGTCTTCCTTTCCAAGCAGTCCCTGTGCCTTTCAAGTTGCCTAGGCAAGGGTGCTAGGGATGGCATGCTGGTGGCTGTCTCAACAGTAGGCTAATGTAAAATGCATTGTGCATCTCTGAGTCCTTGGGAAAGTAGTCCTCTCATAAGCCTTTTATGCAAAAGTTGACTAGCATCATCATTATTCCCTATAAGCAAAAGAACAGTGGTTTTAGGCTGCTCATAGAGATACCTCTAGAAGTAAGGTGCTATTAACAAGCTGGGCATCTTGACCCACTGTCCAAGACTAGATATCAAAAGTACATTTTTACAAGGGTTAATATTTACCTCTGCTCTCAGCTGAGCCACAGTCATTCCATTATCTTCAATCAAGGTAGCTTTTATTCCTTGTATTTCTTCAGCTAGGATATTGTAGAAGTTACTTCAGTAACTTTGGAATGTGCAGATTAACATTTTTATGGAGGATCTGACTTGAGTACTGTTCAAATGCTTTTTCTATGTTCTCTTAAAACAATAGGCATCTCGGTCTAATGCAAATATTAGTAAAATGATTCTGATCATTTACAAGTACAGCTGCAGGCAATCATATTCACACAGATGTCTGCTAATATGCAATGCAAGTAGCCTAGGATGCCAAAGGTCTGTGTGGTAATTGCTCATTTAAAAGGCTGTTAAAAGCGCTTCTTGGGGGTGGGCAGACAGGCAGCGGAATAGCAGAAAAGACTGGAAGGGAAGGCAGGAAGCCATGGGCAGACCTGTCTTTTGGTGAAGAGTTTCAAAGGAGGAAAAAGAAAAGACTGAAAATGAGAAGGAACCAAGGCAGCAGAAGAAGTAAACACTTTGGCAGCCTCATCAAGAAAGAAGGGAAGGGGGCTGACTGCCCATGAGATAACAAGGTGTTGAACTGCTCTGTCTCAAGCAAAGTCAACTAGCAGATACAGAAGGAAGGACAAAGGTTGGGAAAACGTATGGATCTTGCTAGGAAGGGATCCCTTTATCATAGTGTCTTTCTATACCATTTTGACTACCGAGCCTGCCCCTGCTTTGGGATACTCTTATTTCAAGGTTTGCCAGTAAATGGACAACAGTGCTGCTTGATGGGGGTCCAAAAGGACTGCAGTCCCCATCATTCTCTGAGGGATGCATCCCGTCAAAGTCAGTCTGGTTGGGTGCTAATCATTGGGTGGTATCACTAAGGCCACACTCAGATACCAGAAATATGCTCTCATTCCTAAAGGAGCCAGGTTGATTTTTTCCTCAGCTCTCACCTGTCCAATGGATTCCCAAGGTCACAAGCAATAAAATATTAACATCTAATCTGTCATACCACCAATGAAAACCATAATCTGGCCCATGACCTCATGTGAGTACCAGGTTAACTAAAGAAAGGAATCAAATCTTCCTCTAATAAATACTCTAGACTGTGACAGGTAAAATTCAGGTCATACATCTCCTTTGAAGTTTTAATGGCCACTCCAATTTTATGATAAAGCCACTCACCGTATGTTTGTAGTAATTTTGCAAAGCCCAAAGCGGCTCTAGTCATCTTCGGTGCACAGCTCCCAAGGACAAAGCTCTCATAAAACTGCAAGCTTCAAAGGGATTAGACCTCTTCTTTTCTCTCCTGCTTTCTTTAATGTTTTTTTAATTGAAAAAAAAAAAAAAAAGTAACATTTCTAAGTATTTCTTCTCATTTTCTACATGGCTTCCTAAGAAGCCTCCATGATGAGACCCTGAGCTCCCCCAACTAGACTTTTTCCTCCAGCTCTATCCCTCACTAAGATAAATAAAATAAATAAATAAAATAAAATTTTAAAACCTCTTTTCCTTTTCTTAATAGCAAGTCAATTTTCTGGGACATTTCTGCTCTTTGTCTTTATTCCATTGTCAATGTGGAGTAATTTGAAGTAAATCAATAAGGCCTGTGTATTTGCACATTTCTCAGGCTCTAAGAAGGACCACATGCAGCAGAACAGCTCCCCTGAATGCCAGTTTGTTTGTTTGTTCTCCTCCTTTTAAAGTCAGGGGGAAGCCAAGACAAATCTGGCAAAGCTTGAACTCCAAAGCTAATGTCCATCTTGGTAAATGAAACAGTTCTGAGGAACATTCCCAGGCACTGGAAGGCAACTGTCTGTGCTGTTTAATTGTTAGCATAGTGCCTGGCACAGCAGGGCTGGGGCCAACTTTCCCAAACAATTCCCAAGTGCAGGCTAGCAGTTGGCATGGGCTGGGGCCATGTTAAATGGGTGGTTTGTGTGCTGGGCAGAGAGGGGAGGCCAGTAGTATGCATGTGGTGTTTTCTGTCTCCATTGGCTTCAGAACCAGGGAATGGTCCTGACCATGCTCAATTTACTAGTACAGAAACAGCCACGTTGCTCAAACTTAGTGCTTGTCCAACTACAACATTGTGAGGAGAATGCTACTTGTTTAAATTCCCAGCATAAATATATGTATTTGTTATACACAAAAAAAAAAAAAAAAGGAAGTGTATTTTATGAGTTGACTTGGCTGTAAGATTTGTATCTGTTTACTGCTAAGCATGGTTTTTTCAGATGTTTATGCTTAAATGCCAAGGATGAGACACTTGGGGGGGGGGAAACACATTTGTCCACTTTGCTAATTCTTCAATGACACTAAGAAGCAGAAGGCTGAGAGGGAGCAGATGGGAAATTTCTGCCCTTAGACTGAGCACTAGAAAATGATTCAAATCAGGTGTCTGCGCTGGCATAGGCCGAACCACTCTAAACCACAGTTGTTCAAATAGCACACAGCTCAAGTTTATTCAGCTTTATCAGCAAATGTGCCAGCTCCAGATGTTTATCCAGACATGGTAAGGTGCAGCAATCCAAGAACCTTGTGGCAGTGGTTACTGGTGGCATTTGCATTAAAAGAATACTTGATTGGAAACAAGCTGAAGACTGAATGACCACCTGGTCATCCTCTTTTCAGCCATCAGTCCTCAGCTAACACCCTGTTCCCCATTGTGGGGACGAATTGAGTAACACTGAGAAGAAACAGCTGGAGGTGCCTCTAAGTGACCATCACAAAACAGAAATGCCAGCCACAAGGAAATGAAGGACTATCTACCAGTCACTTGAAGGACTATCTATCAGTCACTTTATACAAGATAAATAAGGTAAACGTACAAAATAATCCACAAAGATGATAGAAGAGGAACACGTGAGTCCCCTGAGCCTAATTTTTCTGCAGATGGTACATGTCAGAAATAGCTGGTATTCAGAACTGTCTTTTCAGGGCATGCTTCTTTAAGGTTACTGAAAAGTTCCTTTATTCAAGAAATTAGCTTAAATGTCCTAAGGCACAGTATGTACTCTGAAAATACTCACATTTCATTTGATTGCTGTTGTTAATGTTTCAGAAATGAAGTAAGTTTTCCCCTGGGGACATTTAGCCTGGCTTACCCATTTGTCTGAGCTTCTTCAAAGAAGGAATGATTCTTAGTTCTAGCCTGATAACAGCACAGGAGCAAAACCAAATGCAGTGTTAGGAAAACAGCAATTTATTAATTCAGGGGTGGAGGGGAAGCCACAGGTAAATTTAGTAATAGCATACAAATATTTGTGTAATAAAACTGCTGCTATTTCATTATTTATCTGAGAAGAGAAAAAACACCAAGCCAAACAAATTTCAGTTTCAAGAGTACCTGAACGTATTATTCTTGCTTTTTCTTAAAAGATGGAGAGGGACTATTTATAAGGGCATGTGGTGATAGGGCAAGGGACAATGGTTTTAAACTAGAGCAGGGTAGATTTAGATTGGACATTAGGAAGAAGTTGTTTGCTATGAGGGTGGTGAGACACTGGAACGGGTTGCCCACAGAAGTTGTGGACGCCTCATCCCTGGAAGTCTTTAAGACCAGGCTGGATAAGCTTTTGAGTAGCCTGGTCTAGTAAGAGGTGTCCTTGCTCATGGCACGGATGTGGAACTAGATGATCTTTAAAGTCCCTTCCAAGTGATGCCATTCAATGAATTTAAGGGATTCATCAGTGATGGGCTGAAGGGAAAGGTTTGGACCATGTCAGGTACTTACTGATAAAGGGCAACAGAGGATGTAGTGCAAATTTTGCAAGACTTATGCCAATTTATACAGCAGAAATCTTAAAAATCTTGAGAGATGACTGTATTCAAACAAAATGGATCAGGTCTAGACCTGGCCCCTGGAGACTGCAGATTAGAAGAGTGGAATCCAGAAATCTGTTGTGAAAACCCCCTGAGAGCAATACACTCTTGAGGTCTTCTTTGGTGTCATACATAAACACAATATTTTTTTGAATTAAACCCCATTTCATTGTATCATTTCAATCAGCTATGGAAGTTCCCTGCCCAGCCTGAAGTGTACAAGGTGCCCAGAGTCACGTAGAAGGTGGTGGCAATGCTCAGCTAGAGCCAGCTCTGCATGGTGATTACCAAGAGAGAAGACTGCTTCTACAGACCCAGACCTCAAGTATGGCTCTGGTGCCAATGCAGCCCACAGCAACAGATTTCTCAAGCATTCTCCAGTCATGTGACCTATTGAAGCATCACATTGCCTCTTCTCACTGAAGCAAAAGATTGTGTCTGATCCTCCTAAAAGGGATTTATCAGCTAAGGTAGGGTGTAATATAAGCACATAATCCCTAAAACCTTTGTGCTGCTAATGTTTAACCCTACAGGTTAGACTCTGCATGCTGATAAATTTGTACATTTAAAATTCCTTATGGTGCTAGAACTGTGCTTGTGCAGATATGCAGCAGAGCCCCAGGTTTCACACTGTTAGGGATGCAGGTCAGGATCCAGAAATGAGGTATTGCCCTGCCTAAATCTTGTGGGGATCTCAATGGCAAAGGTACTCTCCTGGCTTACTTTCTGCACATATAGAAGATGAACCTTTTCACAAACTACTCCCACTTTTCTTTTGTAAAGCTGCCATTTTGAAGGAATGGTGTCCCTCTTTGATAGACTGACCTATGAAGCAGGACAATCTTCTGGTGGCCAGGAGATGCAATACCCGCTCCTCCCAGGCCACAGACAGATGAAAGTCATGTCCCAGGCTTCCCAGGAGACCCACCAGGCCCTGGGCTATTTAGAGGCACAGAGAGGCCTCACTGTGTTCACTTTTGTCATCCTCAAGGCCACACCAGTGAGCATCCAAGAGTGTCAGATTCAAGGGATTGAAAAAAGGAGAGCCATGAGTCCACAACCTTGCAACATAGGTATTGACCTGGAGGACTGGGATTCTGGTCACTCTGAGGGTGGCTATGTCCTTTTTCAGTCTGGCAATCCACCCCAATGGGTTGGAAATAATGACAAACCACAATAACAATAGCCAGCTAAGTAAAACAAGCATAAACAGAAACAACAACTGAGGCTGGGAAGAGAAATGGCCTTTGGGGATATTATTTAGAAGAAACTTCAGACTTTGACTTCCCAGACAGAGGAGATGGCAAATCATCCAGTGTGACTCCTTGATTCTTGGGAAAGAGGCAAACCACATTTTCCTAAAGCTTCCTGTAGCCAAAGCCATTGAACTGACTCTTCTACACTAAAAGAGTAAGGCAGGAAAACAAAGAGGTCAGCACAAAAAGCAAGGCTGGAAACCCTATGACTCCATGCTAAACAGTTAAATGTTTCTTGAGTTGCTGCCTTGAACTGTGAAAATCCCTCTTGGCATCACATGCCTTTGCTTGGTTCCATAAGAGGGAGCAGGCTCTAATGATCTTCCTGAGGCCCATGCAGAAAAAAAAAAACCACACTAGGTGCAAAAGTCATTATGCATGCAGTAATAGTGTGTCCTATATATTGACACAAGCACTATACATAAAGGTAAGAAAGAGGACATTTACCTTGGTTATACAACACAGCAAGACTGGCAGAAAGTAAACAAGCCATACTGTTATTCTTCATGCCACAAATTAAAAGCTAAGTCAGGTTAAGATGTGTGTGCCAGTCAGGAGCAGCACAGCAGAGGGTCATCTGCAGGTAGAAGGACAGGGGCAGCATTGGCCCAAGCCCATCACTGGCAGCTGGCTGGTGGAATGGGGAGGAACAACAGCAGTAGCTGGAGCTGTGGGAGCAATGGGAAATACAGCTTAACCTTGCAACCTATGGGCAGCAGAAATGGTTGTATGCAGAAATCAGGAAAGAAAAGCGGATCCATGGGAGGAGGAGGTCTGCTTTGACGGAGTACATCTGAGATGTCATTTCAGGATGCCGTTTGCTGTCACCTGCACAAGTTCTCCAGGAGAAATAACTCACGTTTTAAACTTGCCTAGATGAAGAGGGAGTTTTATCTTTTTCATTGTAAATTCACTTTGTTTCTGCAACATGCCCTTTATTCACCCCAGAGCTCTCTTTGTCTAATTTAGAAGACTTCAAAAAAAAAGAAATAACCTGCTCCTTGGAAACAGAAATTAGGTTTTTTTCATTTATTCCCCAGCACAGTACACATAGCAGGGAAAAAAGACCTTTATATTTCCTTGATTGTTTGGAAACAATCCTTGGTGTGGAAACACAGGAGCGCCCATTTTCTTCTCCCTCATCCACTCCTGAGCTACCCTGTGGAGCTCACTGCTGTGAGAGGATGTCAAAAACAAGTATTTGCCAGGATTCAGAACGGAGCTGAATACGCAAATGAACATGTGCACACACGTGTGCCAATATGTGTTTGCATACATATTTATATATAAACAGTAGCTATTTTTGAAAAGTACAATAACAACATCAAAGAAATCTCAGGAACCACAGCACTCTTCTTCATTTGCCACAGATGGGCCTTTGTTCACCATAGACAGACTGGATGATGCCTCATCTGCCATAGGCTGCTTCAGTGGCCTGTGTCAGCTCAAATCCCAAATCCTAAACAAGCAGCATTATTGAGGGTGCTAGAAACACAGTAGATGACAGCAACAACCTAATGGTTAGTACTGGAGAAGAGGAATTAAGTAAACACAACAAAAGTATGTCAGTCACTTTATTAAAAGCATACCCATCAGGCTGTTTCTGCTACTTACAGTGGCCAATAAATTCACTCTGTCCTAATATATTTGAAGTGCCAGGATGCATTATTCAGCACATGAGTAGCTCACCACATTCTTTCAGCTAATAGTCAGTCATTGAGCTGGACTCTCTTTCATGCAGGTCAACAGCCACACCACCACTGTTGCTGTAGAGCATGGCAGTCTCATGGCACAGTACCAACCAGATTAAAACAAGGATCTGTGCAAGGATTCCATGTACTGAAGGCCAGAACATTCCCATGTGGGCATAGAGGCACTTCTATGGAGTATCAGGCCATAAATGCACATGGAAAACCACAGGAAGGAACTCAGTATGCAGTCAAGAGGAGGACTAGGTATTCATGTGGCCACTAGAAAAGCCAGTTGGCCCACTGGAGTTTCCCTCTTTGCGTGGAATGATAATTTGGGTGCTGAAGGATAATTGGACATTTGAATTTGAAGGTGGCCTCAGTACCTTGAGGGATTCTGCTCCAACTGCTTTAAATGAACTGAACAGGGGCCATGGTGACACATTTTCTTGCAGATTTTTTGCTCAGCCATGCTGTTGAACTCCTGTATCAATACCAGGCAGATGTAGCCCTTGCCAATGAAAAAAGCTTCTCTACCTTTGCTTTTGTAATGTATTCTTGGTGCATGGGTTTGCTGTGCCTGTCTCTGTTTGCATTAGGTTAAAGGCTGCTGAAATAGATGGGCCTAATTATGGCCTTTCATTCAAGATTAATATGAAGCCATTAAGCTGGTTTATGCAACCAGGTAGCTGAGCAATAGAAACATCTAAAACAAGTATGAGGCAATGTTGGAGGCTGAAACCATACAATCAGCAGGCTTCTGTTGTGAAAAGGCATGAGAAATGCAGAAGTGAGTGCTGCTTTCATCTACAGACTTGAGACAAAACACAGGATGAGAGAAGGTTTACTGTGGAAGACTAGAATGAGTTACCAAAACCCACCCCTGGCCCAAAACCTTCATCAGCAGGCTGAGCTCAACAGGGAGGCTTGTTGGCTCTGAATGCCCCTTGCTGGCTGTTATTACCTTTAACCTGTGCTCAGCAAAATAAGCTCCGATAGCTCTTTTTCAACAGGACAGCACACAAATTATTGTCAAGTTCATTGCCAGCTTCCCCTCCAAGCAGAAATTCTCCAAAGAAACTTGGATGTTTTTCTAATAGCTGTATCAGGATAATGCCACAGCAATGCTTCTGGGAGCTCTCTCCCTGTTCTCCAAAACATTGCTTTTATGTTTGTGGTTGTGCAGAGTTAGGTGAGAGGAAAACATATTTTTTGGTGATTACCCAGGTCTTCACAAACAACAATTTGTTAATATTATCCCATGTGTTTTTTAAAAGGAGGGGTTAACTGACTTGAGGGAGAGACTGAGGAAAACCAACTGAAAAAACAAGAGTTAAAGGTAGCTTGTAAGGAAAGAACATTCCAGAAAGGATTTAGAAGCCAGAGTTTATGAGACAACAACTGAATTCTGAATAAATTGCTAGCTGATTTAATTGCTTCTAATTCGGTAGTAAATTAGATTTAAACTCTTTTATGGGTTTCCAGATAAATTTCTTTCACAGAGCTCAGCATGCTAGATAATCTGCAGAAGTCCCTTCCAAGCCCTATCATTCTGTGATTCTGTGAAAGGGCGAGAAGACAAGTGTTAACCCCCAGATCTGAATATACACATCCACTCAAATGTGTTTAAGGGAGCAACACTTCCATCTCCCAAGAGAAAAAATGCTGAAAATGAGCCACTGTGTGGGGAGCACTGCATAGCACTGCTACAGGACTTTCCTTTCTAGGGCACAAAAGGACTTTTGGGGGATGAAATTTTTTTCTGGGCAACACGGTAGATGAGTGTGAATAGGTTTCACCCATCTTGAAAGTGGGAAAGAATTTGTATACTTCTACACATCCACCAGCTGCCTTCAATTTACAATCATACTGCTGTGGAATGGAATGGAATGGAATGGAATGGAATGGAATGGAATGGAATGGAATGGAATGGAATGGAATGGAATGGAAAAAGAATAGAATAGGTTGGAAGACACCCTCAAGATCATCATGTCCAACCTATCATCCAACACCATCTAATCAACTAAACCATGCAACCAAGCACCCTATCAAGTCTCCTCCTGAACACCTCCAATGATGGTGACTCTACCACCTCCCCAGGCAGCCCATTTTAATGGGCAATCTGTCTCTCTGTGTAGAACTTCCTCCTAACCTCCAACCTAAACCTCCCCTGGTGCAGCTTGAGACTGTGTCCTCTTGTTCAGGTGCTGGTTGCCTGGGAGAAGAGACCAACCTCCGCCGGCCTACAACCTCCCTTAAGGGAAGGACAACCACAGCCACTTTCAGGCTGCTTTAAAGTCAGAGAAGAGCCATCTCCTATCCCTTCACATTTATTATTTTCCTTACGGAACGATGCAGGACTGCCAGGTACTTTCCAAAGAGACAATCCCCGCTCTGAAGCACAGACATTCTTAGCTTAATATTGCTGTGATTTCCAGCCCCCAAAACACAGAACGCCCATTGTCAGGAGCCACAGAGAGCACACGCGCACGCACACATTAGGCACTTTGTTTTATTTTTGCAAAAGAAAAAAAAAAAAAAAAAAAAAAGAGAGTCTTTATATATAAACCATTTCATTCTTTCTCAAAACATTCTACAACTATACAGCTGTTTGCTCCATCATTTGCATAGGAAATACCACAATACAAAAATAAGGTGAGGGGAAGGCAAAAGAAGCAAAACAGCAACCATTTTATGCATGTGTCTTCACGTATAAACATTTGAAGCCTTACAAAATTATTTACATCGTTTGTCAACTATTTACATTAAGAGCAACATTTCTAACTATAACAAACAAAACTATAATTTATCAAGTATATGTAAAATTGTCTTAAAAAAAAAAAAAAAAAAAGGAGTCTATCATATACCACAAATAAATAAAGACAAACAACAGTTTTAACAAAGCTAGGTTTTCCTGCAAGACCCTTTTTGGTATTTTGATTGTCTATTCTAGCCTTTGGTTGACAGCTTAATGTTACGGCTTGTGAAGTCCAGACACTTATTAGGCTTGTTTGGTTTTCTCCTGTTGTCTGGCCAAATCCTACATGGTCTAACCTCATCTTTGGCCCTTCGTCTACTATTTCAAGGCTGAACACGGTGGATCAAAGTCAATGTTAGCATAAAAGGGCACCACTTCATTGACTACAGTGGAGTTTCAGCTACTTTTGTCAGCAGTAAATTTTCCCCTGCATGTGTCAATCTGAACAGTGGATTAACTAGACTGCACTGTAATTCTAAACAAAATTACTCTATCCTTTACCTTCCAGTTAATTACATGCCACATCCCCACATGAAACTAGATCATACTGGAGCTGAACCAGCTAAACATGTCTGTATATAAACCCTGCATCCTAAATCCTTCTTTTTAAAGGGATACTAAGTTTAGCTTATAGTAAAAGGTTTAATATTCTGTGCTCACTGTAACTATCCCTGTTACTGAGGCTTCCAACGTTGACTTTACACTTTTTGCCCTTTTAAGCAATTTGAAAACTAAATCCTGCTTTGAATATTCAGTGCACACCGTTTGAGTTAACAGGTACAAAATATCTGAATGCTTAGTTCATTTCTCTTAGGAAAAACGAAGCTAAGTTGGTACCATTTTGAGAGGTATTTAAATAACTTTTTCCTGTAAATGTGCCGTGTTATCAAATGTAAAACAACTGCTTTTTTTCAGACAATTCTTAGAAAACTTCTGTATTAAACCTAAAAAGCTGATTTGCATATTTACAAAATCTTTGTCATAGCAAACATGCAACATACAGAACAAAATGTTTTGTTCTATGGCTGTTCATGAGTTTTTCTATGTACTTTATCTCCACAGAATGACTTAACATTTAAAAAAAAAACCAAACCCACAAGTACTAAGTATGTCCCATAGAAACCTGACAGGTTACAATTCATGGCTGTTCCACTGAGTTCATTCATCTGCAGCCTCTCATTAATTAATTTACTAAACATTGTCACGATAATGACAGTGCTTTGGTCAAAACACCGCAAGAGAAAAAAAAAATGTATAAAGCTGCAACATGTCAAGACGTAATACTCGTAAAGAGATGAAACCTGCTGACTAAAGCCATATACATCATGAGAGCAAACAAATGACTGAACACTCTGGTATTGTTATACAGTGTCTTCCCTTTTTCTGCATAAATATACAAAATATACATTTCCAGTTTCTTTTGAGATTTCCTTTAAACGGACAACCCATACTCAAAAATTAAACTAATTTTAGTTGTATGTCGAGAGTCAATAGGAAATTGCATAGATACAAAACAGCCTCGAAGACCAGTCCATCTTTTAGTTCTGATGCCTCTTCATGTGGAGAGCCAGGTGATCGGAACGGGAGAAGCTACGGTTGCAGACGGCGCACTGGAAGGGCTTTGCCCCCGTGTGCTTCCTGTAGTGGCGCGTTAGTTCGTCCGAGCGAGCAAACCTCCAGTCACAACCTTCCCATGTGCACTTGTACGGCTTCTCACCTGAAAGACAGCACAGACAAATGAGACGGTCAGCTGCCACTCTTTGGGAGAAATCCGAGGCAAGATCACATTGAATGGCAATGCTTTTCAGATTGAAGGAGAAATGAATGACAAAACAGTAGCCAACATTTCCTAATTAATCACTGCTCTGTTCAACAGGCCCCAATCAACAGCCCCTTTGTGTTTTCTCAGTGAATTTTACTCTGGAATCTATGATTTAATATCTCAATAAAATGTAAGGAACTTTCAAATGTACAAATTGGAGACAGCGACAGTACAGAAATGCAGAGGTAGAAAAACTACATGAGATTGAAATATACTCCCTTACACTCATCTCAGTACGAAAGGGAGTAGGAAAAAAGGCCACCTCATCTGACAGTCTGGCCCAGTTTGTCACTTAGCTCACACCTTTTTAAAATGGGCAAATTAAAGTTATACAGAGCTTTTTTTAAGAGGTCTGAAGCAGGAAGGAAGATTTCTATAAAGGTTCTTTGTAGTGTGCAGATCTGTTCGAGAGCTTCTGATGTATGAAGAAAGCAGCATTGTGTGTTACAAACACAACGGGGATAGCATTTTCTAAAATCAGGAGCAACCAAAACTTCCACTATCCTTGTTTGTACCAACTACATACAGGAGAAAGCACCTAGAATATCAAAGCACTTGTTTCCAGAAGTAAATGTCTACAATCAGGTACTCAAATAGTCATATTTAAGAAGTGGCAAGTGCTTGCTGCCTATTGACACAGGGGGACACAGTGTCTCTGAAAATTTGCTGTGTTACAGCAGCTCTGAATGCAACTTTGAAGTGCCCAGCTGGTCTTAAACACACCAGACCAGGCAGATAAAATAATTCCATTCATCCATTGTAGAACTGCAAGCAGAGTATTTTAAGCATGCCTGTAATTTGTAGGTGTTTGTTGAAATGCAAGAAATAATGAAGCCATGAAGTGAAGATGACTTCTGTGTGAAACCAGAACATTACACATGTACATACACCTGTTCAGGAACTGGAATGGACATGATGTCACCACACAACCAAGCTTCATATAAATAAAGAGGCTAAGATTGCCTATTCATAGGCTATTGCTTGATATTGGTTGACAAAAATACCTTTCACTTGGGAGTGGACTGCTGTCTGTATCCTCTATATTAATTTGACCCATTTGGCAAGAAAAGAAACAAAACTGAAATTATCAAAGCACTCAGCAGTAGCTTCATAGGGAGCAGAATCAGATCAAAGCTGTGCTCTCCAACAAGTCCTCTCCAACACATTTTACAGATCTTCTCTGTCTCCATTGGTCTCAGAACTTTATCCACAGACTCATTCCTACAGCACTGTGGAGTGACTCCTGCTTTTCTGTTTTACCACCACATGAGCACACAGAAGTAAGACAGAAGCTAGTATCCTGCAACCAAACTGTTCTGCAGCAGTTATGCAGAGAATGCCATTTCAGAAACTCCAAAACATTACCTTGGAGATGCTAATTTATCAGTCAGATGAAATTAAGGAACTGATTTTTGTCTGGGAGTTTCTACTGCTAGATAACAAACTAGTAACTGCCTGTCTATTGCTATAAGCAGAATCAGTCCTTTGCTCACAATGGGCACATGACTTCACATTGGCAGCACAGCCATGACCAGAACCGGATCTCTACAAGAAAAACTAACCACCCCACCAAACAACCACCTCTTTGCATAAACAGTGACTGGGAGTCATTGAAATTGCAGTGGAAACATATAATCTCTTAAGGGAAACAAACATAGCTTGGCTTCAGCTCTCAGAGAGTACAAAATTATTTGATGGATGGCAAATCAGAACACAAATCTTTATAAATTTCCGTCTTAGCTAAAATTACTATGTCTGATGCTGACTGAAGACCATAAATCACGCAGGACTCTTTTTTGCTCCATGCAACATATACTGTAGATTAAAATACAGATTTAATTTAAAACCAGTATGTTAAAGCTTTTCTAGCATCAGAGAGGCGAGTTGGGACAACACATTTGATCTTCATGGTAGAACGACAGTAAAGGTCTCGATTTAGCAAGGGACCTTTTGCACTATCCACATCATCCTTAATGTATTCAGACTGGGTTATTTATGAAGGCTGTGTTGCTTATCCATAGCCATGGCATCAGGGAGATCTTCTATGATCACTGTGTTAAAACACATGAGCATACACAGAGCCTGCACCAAAGCATTAATAACATATCCAAAGCACTTTAACTTACAGCTAGTGGATTTCTCTCTTCCCTACCCCCCACCCCCCTTTCTTTCTCTTTGTCCCACACTGGCTTCAAACTCTTCCTCAAAAGCCTTCACTTAAAACTGCCATATTATACTAGATGCTGAACTCCCAGTTTTGTCATCCCCTCACTGTAACTTCCCAGAGAGAGCATATACAGAGTCAGGCCTCTATGCTTGCTTACCCTCTTTTCAGAATTATATGAGAAATGGTAAAGCGGGGGAAAAAAATAGCACTAGTGAAACAAAAGCCTAAGAATATTCAGACTGCAGCAGAATGGAGACCAGGAGATTAAACCCCCAGTTTCCAAGCTTGGAATCAAAGAGGCATTATGCACAACCCCACCGCATGTTGGACTACACTGTACCAAAGAAGCAGTCTCAAAGTTGTCCCGTGTAGGTGGTACCTGACACTGTCTGAGTCCAAACAAAACTGCTGTCCCTGTTTAAAACTTTTCTAACTTGCAAGTAGCATCAGCGGGTGATAGGAATGTTCAAATGAAGTCAGGGCAGGCCTGAATTCTGTTCCCTTGCTGGGTGCCACAGCTTCCAACTCAGTGCTAAGTCCAATGGCCAGATCTCTATTAAATTCTAGGGGGGACCTAATTTCCCAAAGACACTATGTAGACGCACCTCACTGTCACACTCACTTCACCATCTGCCATGGCCACAAATCCTCTTGGGCAACAGTTGCTGCTCAGGGGAAAAGCCGGGCAGTGCCATGCAGAACAGCACTGCTCCTCCTTGTCAGCCGACTTCTGCAGACCTGAGCTAAACCATGCAGTACTCAGAGGATTCACAGAGGGGAATGAGCTGGTGCCTTACACAGATTGTATTAACAGTGTTACTTTAATGTACTGGAAATTAAAGCCAGAATGCTGCTTTTAACCCCTGCACTGGCCAACAGCGAGAACTGGAATATGTATTTTTAGCGCTAGTGTAGAGGCCTGGATTATTTTGAATAAATCCTAGGGGTAAAATACTGAATATCAATGTTTGTGATGCTAGTTTCCGTTGGAAAGTTCTATTTAAGAACTGAATCAATTTCAAATGTTTTCCTTTTGGGCAAGGAGGAAGGGGGGCAAGAAAAGAAGGTGGAGATTATTTTCACTGCTTTAAAGAAAGCAGATAGACAACTAGCTGGTAGTATTTTCCCTCTCTCAACCTATATACATGCTTTTTGTCATTTAGCAGAATTAAGAATTTGGTTTAAGATCCTGGGGCAAGGGAAAAAGAGCCTCAATGTTACGTATTTTCTGAAGTGATCCTATCCCTTTCCTACACAGACTTAAAAGCACTGAGAAATCTGGGGTTGAAGATTTATTTTTTCAAAAAAGCAGGTATACACGACAAGGGACACTGAACCCTTTATCCACTGTTTTCATTGGCTACATAGTAATGTAAGATTTGTTTACTTTAATGATTGTGAGAAATACAGTAGCTGTAAAGTTTCAGAAATACTTGGTTGTCCTCCAGCAATTTAGGGCTTCTATAGGGTGTTAAACCAAGAATACCACTGGTCATCAAATATGAAGGCGGCACGGCTCGGTTACTGGAACGCGATCGCAGTATCAAACAGATATTTCACTGTAAAAGTAAGAAAACAGCTAACTCCTCCACTTCAGGGGAGCTTCCACGGGATTTGTTAGAATGTCAACACTGTTCAACTAAAACACCATGGAGGAAGCTGGTACCGATTTCCAGCCAAATAGCACACTCCAACCCTTTCTTCCCAAGCCAGAAATATTATACACAGCACTTCTGGGAAACAGAGCTGCTTTCCTTTAAATTATACTTCAACAGGATAGGGATTTCGTAAGTTTAATTGGATTTCTGCATAACCCCCTCCCAGTATCACTGATTTAAAATATTTTGCTAGGCTTATACATCACAAAATATATTTTTAAATTCTTGAGCTGTTAAGATGTATCCATTCTCCATTTGTGGGGCATGAGAAACAGGCTTGTACTTGAGCACAGGACTTTTAAGCCCTAATGTTTAGTTTGGAAGCTCTTTTACAGAAAGTACCCAGGAAGAGATAAGGGAGTTTGGCCTGAAAGGAGACTTAGTTTGCTTGCAGCGTGTCTTATCTGTTAAAATAAAATAAAATTACAGTGCTGGGAAATTGCAAGAATGTCAAAAAGGTATCTGGATATCCACATGTAATGTGCTAACCTAACCAGCCACTTCAACAGATAAATTATCCTAAGGTAGATCCCCAGGTTCAGGATCCTTGTGATACCACAAGAGAATGGCCTGGACCAGTGAGCCACTCTGTGTTGACTCTTCTCCTTTTTCTTGGGATTTAGTCATGTCAAAATGCACCTATTTTTTCCCTAACATTAATTATAGTCACCGGCAGCAACCCTCATGACCGTATTCATTTGGGTAAGGTACAGTGTGAGGGGGTGAGGGTCATTTTGAAGACACTCTATATTGAAAACGCAGCCTCTGTTCAAGAAAATAAAAAACCAAGTCCCTGAACACCTCTGTTACTGATGAATATCCCCATTAACAAGAAAATAAGCTTCCTTAGTTCACCAAGGGTTGTGTGGCTTTATTTCTGCAATTAACTTCTAGGATGGCTTTCTTTAAATATAAAGCTGCAAACAGCAAGCACCAGATTTTCAAAACTAAAGTTAGGTAACTCTATTGGTATGCAGAAATCCAAATACAGGTATTACACCAGCCAACGCCTGCAGCTTCTCTTATTTCCTATCAGAGATTTCTGTCCGAGCGGCAAGTTTGGAGTTTCCTTGAGGAAGAAAAAGCAGCACGCGTAACAAAGACTCCAGAAAGACATCTAATTACAGTTCATAAAGGTATAAAAAAGCATAAAGACACCCTCACTCCCCTTCTTTCCATCACTTTAATATTACTTTTGTTTATGATGGAGTCACTTCCAGTAGAATTGTTTGTCCTCAGAAAAATAATTCAGCCAGGAGAGATAAAAAGGTGGTAGGCAAACCAGAACTTTCTGCACCGTAACTCCATGTTATGTACACAATGTACATTATGTCCAGTTTTAAAACAGGTAATTATAAGGAATTGTGAGTCTCCAAGTTTTCTGGTGCACCAATTTTAAATTTTTTTACATCTTAATATGGGTTCTCTTAGTTTCATGACATGCTATAGTCTCAAATACTTAGAAGAAGCAAGAACAAATGAAATATGAAATGTTTTTTTCCTCAGTTTTAGTTTACTTCAAATAGCTTTCCTCTAGTTCCCAGCATCACAGTTTTAAACTCTCGTCTCTCTGGGCTGACTGGAACTGAAAGTAGTTGCTTGGGTGTATGTCTGCACTCATTCAGAAGTTTTTAGTTCCCAACGTTTACCTAAAATTAGACCTTCCTTCTGCCATTGACTAAGTGCTGTAGTCATCATTAAAAGCAGCTTGTTGGTTGGGTTTTTGCCCTTTTTTAATATAGGTTTGTGGTTTTCTTAGAGAAAGAGCAGAAACCTGAAATGTCAAAAACTTCCTCAGGTGTTTAAAAGCTCTTTAGCGCACCGAAATTCCTGGTTTTCTAAAACGGAGATGGATCAGAGAGCTGGCAGCACACACAGCATGTCCAGTTTATTTTGTGAGTGACAAAATAAAATTAGTCCATGACATCTAGCCCAGCAGCGATATGAAAGCATAACATAAGCTGCACATTATAAAGTGGGATTTAGTCTATGGTCTATACTCTCTGCCTAGTATAGTAACAGATAGAGTGTGACCATTAAATACTACTTCATAATGAAACAGCATTTTAAGGAATCCTCTAACAGAGAGTTGTTGTATGTCCTGTCTCATCACTGATCTCTCTAATAAAAGTGTGAAGAGGAAAAACAAGAATTGACTGGTAAGCAAGAGGGATGGTCAGAAGAGTTGAGCAGCATTCGCTTACTGACCAGAGAGGTGCAAAAGGCATTAGCTTCTCGGAGCTCCCACCAGTGCGTGAAGCACTCTTGTTTTGCCAAGTGTTGTCTTACGCAGTTCAAGGATTACGGGGGAATCTTGACTGGCCTGTGCAATGGTTTATTTTCTTTTTGGTATAACATTCTGTCTTAACAGAGGTGGTCTCTCTTCAAGGAGATATGCAAACAAAGAGGAAAGGAATTTTTTAAGTAGGTTTATAAAAAGTCCATGCCATCTGGGGTGCAAGGCTGTGTCTACATGTCCTGTGCTGAAGAACACATTTCCTCATCTATGCCTGTGGTGCAAGAACAGCTCTTTAGCTCCCACATCAATAACACTGGCTCTTGTACAGTCAGATAAGAGCTGCTCTTAAAATGGAATTTATTAAACACGTACTGTAGACTTCCAGATTCCATCTACCGTATGCACACACACACACAAAGAAAAAAAAAAGAAGAATGCAATACATTAAAGCTATTTTAACTCAAAGTGAAGCACTGTACACTTGCCAAAATCAAAGGTTTTAATATGTCCTTAATCAGAGTTGTTAGAGATCACTGAATATAAATAATGCAGCCTGACAGGACAGGAATGTTGCTACCAAGATACTCAGACTAAACTAGGACATTGCTTAAATGTTTCTAATCTTTCACCAATGGGAGGTGCAGGTCATCTAACAAACAACAAACAACACACTATCCTGGAACCAGGAGTCAATAATTCCAGTCAATCTCAGAAATTAATTACATAAAGGAATGTCTAATCAAATAATGGAAAGTTTTAATCGCTGGCAACTGCTGTGAATCTTGGGCCTATATTAGCCTATGTAGGGCAGTCTCAAAATGAACTATATTTAAAGCCAGTCTCTCAGGTCAACAGTTTCCTTATCGGGAATCAAATATCCTGGAACTGAAGTTTAATCCTCTCAGGGAGCAATTGACAGAAACAACAGTTTTTTAAGCTTTCATGCTTAGAGGGACTTTCTAGGCTTTTAATCAAAAAGAAAATACTAGGCTTTTCTTGTCAGTATCTAAAATCTAACAGGAGTACCCCTCACCTGACACCTTGGAATTTAAGTCCTGTTTCTTAAAAACTGTGTGCAGAACACTGATATGAATGACCAGTAACATTTAATTAAAATTTATGTTGCAGAGATTTCTCTTCTTTAGGTTATGACTACAGATAAAGAATTAGGTTATGACTACAGATCAATTAATCCCAAGGCCTGTGATCACTCACAAAGTGTTTGGGAAAAAAAAAAAAAACCACACTATTTTCCCTTAAATTGTGGTTTGCACAGGAAAATAATGTACTTCCATTTCTCACACAGGCAACTAATGGATTTAGCAGAATTCATAAATAAAAGATACCAACATATTCTCCAGCAGAGTCTAGCAACACTGCACTTTAATGCACTTTGTCAACAGTTTTATTTAACTCTCCTCCATTTTTGCTTATTGTCTCTATCGATGCCATTTACTGACACCTCCATAAAGTATAATCTCTCTGACTCATCTAACAGGTTAAAGAAGCAGAATCTGAACAGAATTACTTAATAGCTATTTTCATGATGCAAAGATTTTTCTAGGGTGAGGTTTGCTACATACACAGAAGGCTGCAACCATGACCGAGGCAGAGACTTTTAGGGTATCCATTCCCCACTTGGACACCATGAGTTAAATGCCTCACCCAAGTCTCATGGTGATTTAAGCCAATAAACAATTTTGCAAAATATTATTTTCAAGCAGGAGACCAAGTACCATAATCTCTTCCCTTCTGAACAATGGGTGTCCTCAATTTCCTGGCAATTGTATTTGGTATCAGCTTTGACAAGCATCTGTACACAGCTATGGTAAACTCAGAGCGCCAAGTCCTATGGACTGCTGATATCTATTGCACACAACTAGTTCTAATGCTCATGACCACCAGAGCCTAATTCTGGATCTACTGAGGCAAAGATCGAAAATAAAATAAAACGTTTTAACACCTTGAGGAACAGCACAAGTCAGCAGCTGTCCCATGCCTACATAAACATTTGAAATAACTAGGGACAGTGGAAGTATTTTGAGTGCATCTCATTTAGATAAATGCCATTTCTCTCGAGTTATCTCGGCTTCCACTTCCCATCACCAAATACAAGCTAGATCTATAGATAGAGATGAAATAGTTCTGCACTTAATGCTGCAAACTATTAATGGCAAGCCCATCATGTGACCAGAGAACATGCCTGTACAAAGACTCTGTATACTGAAAACCAACATGCAGCTGGAAAATGTCCTCAATGTGTGTGCCTCGATATGTTCAAAACCCCACCCCACCCTGGAGCCAGAAGCTCTTCTGCAGCATGCGAGGTAGGGTACAGGTAGGGTATTTCAGATGCCTGCATATCAAAGGCTCAACTTCCACAGTCGAAATCTTCAACGCACAAAGAAATCTGACAGGAGAAGGTATAGGGCTGCTGTTCCTAAAGGATTACTTGATAAATATGTATATACTAGACTCCAGAAAAGGAAGCAGATGAGGTTTATCCACAATACACAAATAACCGCTTTTCACTGACATTTGGCACGTTTTTCAAATTGAATACATAGGTATAAGGCCAGAGTCTTAAGGTGGTTTTACTGCTGGACAGCCCGCAATAAACACATAACCCCATCCCCCATTATGTATCGCAGTTGCACAACGATGGTTATGAAACAAAACTTGTTCCAAGACTAACAGGTAAAATTATTTTAAAAGAAGATCTCAGCTTCAAAAGGTAAAACAGTCCAATGTGTTTCGAGAGATATTCTAACAGGTATTTTAGCATGCCATTTTACCTGTTTCGGAACCAACTAGTATTGAGAGAGCATACCATACTGAAGTGTTTTAAGGTATTACAATGTACCAAACATCTGCTCCAGAACTGCATGGATATGGATTCAAAAGGCCCTGTATCTTTGCAGCATTTGAATCTTTGTTCATGTTCAATTTAGGGGCTACCAGTTAAACAACTAATGTTTACTTCGTAACTTGCAAACACTAACGTGTTACCTAGAGAAAGGAAAACACGGCCTGCTTCAGTGACTGGTACAAAAACTTGATTAGCTCTTCACATGAAGACTGGATTCCTCATCAACAGCAAGAGAGCAGTGTAATTGCATTAAACCCGAATAACCATATCAGCTTATAACGCCTGACTTGATGTAAGGTAAACACCTTGGGAACACCTAAGAAGAAAAACGCAAGGGGTGTTCCTCTTGCCCGTTTCCTACAGTTTTACTGAAATGTAATTTATAAAATCTAACAGTGTGTTCATCGCTGAATTGGGGAAAAAAAATACTACAGCCTACATTCCACCTATCAAAAAAACCATTTCCCTTAGGTTTGTTCCCAAAGAACATTTACTAAACCCAGTAAAAGCCTTTCAGAAAAGAAAGGCTGCTAAATAAATACTGTGAAAAGGCTGAGATTTTCCAATACAAAAGGAGAACCATAAGGTCTGTCTTGACTTCTAATGGCAGACAAACTTTGCTGCAGGCTCTTTTATTTTAAGATGACAGATTTCTGAGAAGGGCGGGTACTGCTTGGGATGAGAGAGAGACTGCAGCCAATTTTAAAAGGTATTGTTAAGAAACTAAGAATAAGGAGAAAACAACTTCAGTGGTCCATGATTACTAAAGAACAGGTTTAGCCAGATAAACAGGTCTGCTATCCCTAAAGGGATTTGAAAGAATATCACACACAACTTTATTAAAATGGATTACGTGACACTGGCTTTAAGACTTTGAAGGTAAAGCTTCACTAAAGTCCTTTAAAAAAATAATTTAAAAATCAAAGCTTAATAGTGGTGCATGAATTCATAGTTCTGGGGGATGGGATACACAGAGGCACAAGCCCAAATTTTGCCCTCAGTATCAAGATCTTTCCTTTGGAGATCAATAGCAAGATTCCCCTGCACTCCTGGGAAAGCTGTAAAATTTCACAGGTTTCCCTGAGTTTATGCCCATTTACTTTATCATTTAATCAATTTACGGCACCGAGTTAAGTCAGAAATCTCACTCCTAATACACATTTCAACCATATGTTTAAGGCAGAGATCAGAATCGGTGCTAGAAATCTTCAAGTGTTAAGTGAACAATCAAGAGAGTTGAACTAATCTAAACTCTCAAATAATGCAGGTAACAGGATAGGGACTCACATTCTTGCATGTAATGCACACTTTAGACAGCTTATCCCTTCATTCACCTCCCCAGAAGACCCTTTGTATTACAGACCTGCTTAAGTTCACTAGATTTTTATCTAAAACAACATTCTTGTTTCCATGAATACATCAGCTCCTCTGACCTTTGCACATTTATCCACATTTCTAAGGTCAAATATCTATAGGTAAAAAGTGAAGGCAGCAGTAAATATCAATGGCCCTAAGCAATACATATTTACAATGTGGTATTTATTTCTATGGACACAGGTACTAACTTTATAAACCCTGGCCATTACTACTCAAGGTACAAAAAAGATACAAATTGGTTTTAAAAAGGGAAGGTGTTCTTTTCAAATGGTATGTAAGGTTCATTTTTCAGACTAAAGATTTGCTTTTATCTCTCTTCCTAGTTACTGTATAATAGCGAGCAAGATATTTAAAACCGATATTCAGTTGCTGGCTGGAGTGCGTAAGTGGAAATTGCACACTCTTAAATTTACAGATTATTTATTAAAGAGCAATGGGATTATACTCTGTGACATTCAGATTTACAGCCTCATTAAAATATTCCTTTCTTACTAAGCTTACCGCTAATGACTGATTATATGTATCAAAAATATTTTTAACAATGCTCATGTTTAGTCTGTTACTAATGCAAAGCAATGATCTTTGTACAGTTGCTTTTCATTTTTTTACTGTGACTCCAGAACAGATAACTCATTTAACAAAACAAAATTTCCATAACAACATTTAGCCTGGAGATACTCAAGTTTCTTTACAATAATCCAATGATCCATTCAAAATAGCTGCTGAATAGAAGGCCTTGTTTCCATAGAGATAGTGAAACATTTTGGTATATCATAGCTCACGTTAAGCATTGTTTTTACTCTTGGTTTAAACTTAGGTGAAACTCCAGTAATTGAACAGCACAGTCGTAGCACCAACAGCCTGCTTCAGTAAGTGAGTTGCTTGAACTGTGACTCATGTTTTGCTCTGACTAGAGTTCTGCACATAAAGGAGCTGGGGTTCATACTCGGTTTTGAAAACAAGAGTCACAGGCCTTTCATTTGATTTCTTTATAAAATCAGTCATGTGCTTTTCACGAATTTATCATGAGCAGTTCCGTGCTAAGATTCCAGCAAAGAACTGTCCTAAGTGGTTTCAGGCACGCTGTTGGGGGAGCTACATTTTTCTGTCTTCCTCTTTCCTCCTTCCCCCTGCTTCAGCAGGTGAATGCTTAGGAAGAGCACCTAGGATGGTTCCACCTCCCAGGCACTGCCCTCTGCTTGCATGGCGCCTGCACTCACGCACAAACAACACTGTCCCCACGTCCGCTCCACGCGGGCTTCTGAATAGGGATTTTCTTTGTAGCTGCAGGCAGAATTTGATCAAGATACAAAAAACTGTGTTGCACTTTTCATTCCCACTGTTTTAATGTCTTTCACTGACAAAAAATGTAAATTATGTCTTTAAAAAAACAAAACAAAAAAAAAAACACCATAAATCTGCTTGTCTTAAAACACACCAACACACTTAATTCTGAGGATGAGGAAAATGGACGTATCTTGGGAGTTTTTGTGATGTTTCTAAAATGTTCTAAGATTAAATAATTCTAGCAGGTCAAAGAGAAAGCCCAAACCAGAAACTTCTATTTAGATGAATCATGGAAACAATAATGCTTACTATGCTTAATTCATTATTCAAGGGGGGAAGAAAATCCTACATTTTTAACACTTTATAGCATTTTGGATTGAAAGGAAAGTTTTCATATTTTATCCTTAGCTCTTTTGAGGTCTGTATTATAAAAGTCTTAACAAAACTGCATTAGGAGGCAATTTTCCTTTGATTGACCAAATCTTAAATTTTTCCTAACTGCCATCCTGAACCCATACCGCTCTACAGAAAACAGGGAGAAGATGGCAGATCGAGCATATTTGCTTTCTCAGAAAACATGTAAGCCGTCAGTGAACAAGAGACAGTGAGAGGGTGAGAGTACATACCTGTGTGAGTTCTCAGGTGTGCTTTTAAGTGAGAAGACTTTGTATAAACTTTCGTGCAGCCTACAATGAAACAAAACAGAAAAGGCGTTATGTATTTCAGTAGGGAGAAGAGGGAAGACTCCACACTACTTTATATTTCCTCACTCAGTGCTGGGGTACTATGCGGAAACAAGTTTATTACCTTCTGGTACCGTCATCTTTTAGGAGTAAAATTTGAAACAGAATGCTCCTAGGAGCATAGAAAACATAGAAAAGGGAAAAACTCCAATCTGCCTTGAAGACTTACCACCTTCTAATGTGGCATAGGCTCACAGTTGCTAAAATGCTACATGCAGCAACACCTGCTAAATGAGGTATAACTCAGAGTGAGACTTCACTTTTTTAAATTTCCTAGAGGATTTGATCAAGCCAGAATCTGTGTCAATGTTACCCAGCAATCAGAATAATTCTTCCACTATGATATAGCAACCAAATGGGTGATACACCACTGAGAGTTCTGTGGTAACGGGCGGAAACCAACACAAGCAGCAATTTCTGCGTTTAGACGGGTGTAAGTGTCTTGTATCTGGGATCACATCCTACATGGAGGCACAGTTTATAGTAAGGTCCCTTTTCCCCTTCCACATGTGAGAAGGAGAGGTTGGAGGGGAATCCATCTGGACGATTTTCAGAGTTAGCTTTAATGGATTTATGAAGGCAGAAGACTCCCCTGTTCATAACAGGGAAGATATGACTGTGGCCTCAGCTACCAGGACTTGAAATGACGCTTTCAGCACCAGCAGATTCAATCTGAGCTGCACTACATTGGACAAATTGAGCCTCCGCTTCATCACAGGCACTGGGAAAATTAGACCTTACTTCTGGCTTACTCACTTAGAGAAGGCCACAGGTTTTTGGTTGCTTTTTTCCCTATGGAGGACAGGGTTTGGAAGATGGTAAATTGAGCTCAGGTGTTTAAGACAGTTACCAATGACATGAAGAAAAGGATATGTATTATTTAAAGAATGTGAATGTGTGCTACACAAAATAAAACAGCGAAGAGAAATCCTGTTCCGACAAAGAGTTACTTGGTTCTCCCTAGATTTAGACTACAGCTAAAGAAAACCACTTATGCCTCCATCCATGACTATTCACACTTTTAAAAATTTTATTGCAAGAGTTGGGATTTTCTGGCACAGGTCGCTTACCAGGGTAGTCACAGTAGTGGATACGTCTTTTCTCCAAATCTGGGTTACTTCTCCTGTTGTATCTGACAGGTTGCATGTTCTGGGGGTTATGGGCAGAGTAGCTGGTAAATTTGGATTGTGAATTGCCATCTTGGAAGCTATAGTTGCAGCGTATGACGGAGGAGGGGTTAAATTCTGTAGCATCTCTGCTTGTCTGTCTGGACTTCCAGGCTCAGAACTTGGGGGGGAAGGAGGGAAGTAAGTGGCCTGCTGCGGCAGAAACTGGTTCGGCATGGTGTAGGTGCAGGAGGGGATGCCCTGGAACTGTTTCATTGCAGTCTGTGGAACAGCCGAAGAGAGCGTGTTAAGGCCCGCCATGGCTGATGGCATGGATACATTGTTAAGGGGGTCCATTACAGCTGCCTGAGTAGTAGTGTTGGGCATATCTAAATCCGGTGAGCTCAAAAGCTGATATAACTGGCCTTGCTGGGGTGTGACGGAAAGATGAACATCTGGTGTAGGAAGCTCCTGCTTGATGAAAATGTTGTTCACATCAGGAGTTTGGTGGGAGCTGAAGATGCTGGTAAATTCAGGGAGGGCCTGAGTTGGGGCAGGGGCAGTAGTTTCACTCTGGTGACTGAAGATGGTGACCGGCTCTGTTTTGATGTGGGTTACACAGGGTCGCTGGGATTTGTACAGGCCAGTTCTCAGGTGGCTAATGTCAGGGAGGAAGACGTTCATGTTGATGCTGTAAGGCAACCCTTCGCTGTCAGTGAAAAACTGGTCTACAACCGAGGCACTGTCTCTTCTGTACTTCTTATGTTCGGGGATGACGGGAACGGGTGGGAGCTGAGGTGCCAGGTATTTCTCCATTTCACATCTTGTCTACAAAAACAAAACACACCATAATCCACATGATTTGTTACCAACTAAAAAAGATGACGGCATGCACGTTGCATGAGGCTTTGCAAATAATAGGCAATACTGTTCAACCAGCCACAAGCTACCTACTGAGGAAGTTATAAACATTCACACTAATGAAAACCTGTCTTTTATAATCAGTGTGCTAATCAACATCATCAAGGACAAGGAGATAAAGTCACGGCACAAGCTGTTCACGCAGAGCAGGCATTAAGATCTATCTGATGTTTCAGCATACGACAAACTTTTCATCTTTTATGCCTACAAGACAGTGCAAGGCGTAGAAATGACAGGCTCTGCACCTAATCTGCAGATCTCCTGCTCTGGAATTCACTGCTCGAGCAGGGTCATTGCCTATGTGTTTCACCCGCTTCTCTTTGAAATGCTAACTCCAGAAGCCACAACCTCAGCTGGCTATTTGAATGTTAATACTTCAAATAATGTTTATATATAAAAAATATATTTCTAGGATTTTTAATGTTGGTTGTTTTTTTTAAGTATCTGATTGGAAATACAACACCGATGTGCAGTTATAAATAATACTGAATAAAAGGAAGATAGGTTGACTGCATCAGACTACCCTTGGTGTAAAGTGTCGCCGAGACTATGCTCAGAAAAATAATCTATGCAGTGTATCACTGGCTAATAGTGTGATAAACATGTCCCTATCCATGCCTCGATCCTAGGAGAGCTCTTCAATTACTGGAAAAGCATTCTCTTAGAGTAGTGGTGCGAGGGAATCCGTGGGTGGCTGGAGCCCGATACGTTACTGGTACAGTCATCGGCAAAACATTTATCACGCACTCTCTAGTGGGCAAATGCTACATTCCCCTTTGCCCTGTCAAGAGAGCGCTCATACCAGACCCGTTTAGCACCCCGCAAGGGAAAGCAGCTGACAAACAGCAACTCTGCCGGAAAGTGGATTTTAGGATCTTTCTTCAAAGACCCCCGGTAAACACCACAAACAGAGCCGCCTTCCCCTCCCTTTGATGTGGATCTGCCCCGACATGCCAAGCTACTTTTTTCTGGCTCTTGTTTACGAGCCGAGGGCAGCTCGCTTTGAAGACGACAGTGAATTATTCCTCAGAGAAGACGCCACCGAAACGCAGCAGCACCGGACAAACCGCTGCCCTGCACCGGAGGCTCCCCGGGACTCCCGGTCCCATCGACCCCTGGGGGCGAGGAGCGCGGGTGGCCCCTCCGCTCAGAGGGAGGGCCAGTGCCTCGCCAAGACGCCCGCTGCGGCCCAGCGTGCGCGGGAAGCCGCCTCGCGAAAGAACACCGTCCGCGGGCTGAAGTCCGGCTGCGGTCGGCGCTTTCCCGGTTTTAGCTCCTCCAGCTGTTTTCCTGAGAATCCGCTCCCAAACAGCCTCTCGGGACAGGCAGAAAGCCCCGGGAAGTCCCCCTTGCCCAATGTGTCGTGTCTCCCCCCCCCACCCCGAACATGACTCCCTGCGTGGGCGAGGAGGACAGGCGGCCGCTCTAATTCTGCCGCCGGGCAAGTGCAAAGGCAGCAGCTGTAGCTTTCAACACACCCACAGGGGCAGCCCTGCTCGCCCCCCTGCCGCTCCGGGACGGCCCGTCAGCCGCCACCGGAGCCCGCGCTCCGCCTCAGCCCCGGCAGCCTCAGCCGCGCCCCGGGCCGCCTCACCGCGCTCCGCCAGCGGGAAGGCGGGAGCTCTCCCCGCTCACAGCCCTCCGCACAGGCGGGATGGACGGGGAGGGCCGCTCCCCCTCACACGTACACATCCCGCCGCCGCCTCAGCCCCGCACCTCGGGATCCGCTGCCCCGGCCCCGCAGCCCGGCCCCACCCAGTCCCGCCCGCCCGCTCCTCAGCTGCCGCTCGCCGCCCGGGCGGTCCCGCCACCGGACAGGGGCGATGCCCGGCGGGCATAGAGGAGGGTTGCAGCCGCCTACCTGTACCATCTCCTCTGCCGGCAGGGTCGCGCCGCCGCCTCCGCCTCCGCCGGCCGTGTGCTGCTGCTGCTGCTGAGGCGGCGGCGGCTGCTGCTGCTTCAGATCGTCCCCGGGGAAGATCGCTGCTTCCCTGGCCCCCAGTACGGGTTTGAGTTGTGCGAACACCGGCTCCTCGGGCTGCGGCACGGGACCCAGGCGGGCGCTCATGGTCAGCACCCTGGTGGCCATGAGGCAAGCTGGCGGCGGCGGGTGCGGCGGGTGCGGCGCGGACGGGTTGCCCGCCCCGGCGTAGGGGGACTGGCCCGCGGGCGGCTCCGGCCGGGCGGTGGCTACTCGGGCGCTCACTCCCCAGGAACCCCAGCCCCAGACCGCATCCACTCCGGTGTCGTCAGTGCCTCCGCCTGTACCTGGCCACGAGTATCTACCCGGTGACACACGCCCGCCTCTATTTCACCCTACTCCACCCCCAGCCCCCCTACACCCCACCCAGCCCGGCAAAGGGGCTGGCTCTGCGGGACTGCCCTGCCTACGGGGAGCCCGGACGGCTCCTCCCCGCGGCGCGGCTGCCGTGCCCTACCCTGCTCCGCCGCGGCGTGCCTGGCCGCTGGGAGCGCGTCGGACGTGGTGTGGGGTGGTGGGGTCCGAGCCCCGGTCCTCGTGCGGAGGGGCTGTAGCGGGCGGGCAAGCGATAGACGGACTGCCCGCTGCCGGCTCAGCGTCCCGAGTAAAGGTCCAGTAGCTGCAGGCGTGCCGCCCTGTGCCGGGAGGGCTCCGTGCCGGCTGGGCTGTGGTGTGCAGGCAGTGCTCTGTGCAGGCAGGGCTGGGGTGTGCACGCACGGGCGCCCGGTGTGGTGCTCGCAGTAGAGTGGAAGAGGATTTTCAACAAGTGCGGCGGCCTGCCGAGGCCCCTCTCGTGCTTTAGTATTATTTATAGACTTTTAAAGAAGCGCTGCTAATGTAGGCATTTTAAAATAACCGTCTCTCCTATCTTTCATCTTCAAAAGGGTTTTAAAGGCAGTCATTCAAATTTATTATTTTTTGTCCTGAAGGCAATTCGTACCAAAACCTGCTGGTAATAAATTTCAGCGCTGCAATGTACATCACCATACGCTGTGAAAATACTGTTACAGAAATAGTTCAGGGTAGAAGGAAGAAGAGGAGAGGAAAAGAGGGAGAGCGACAATTGTCTCTTCTTCCCCCTTTTCAGATGAGGCAAGTTTCTATTTACTTGCTTCGAGATGTGGTTTCAACACAGCATATTTCCCTGTAGACATGGGATGGTGAGCTAAGCTCCTGCATGTTTCACTGAAGGGGAGAAAAAGGAGGGACGCTGTCCTTTTGTGCAACACCAAAGTGCTCATGTTGTATGTGAACAGTACAGTGTGTAGTGGAGCCTTGGAAAAAACTCTTTAACTTTCCACCATTCTCCTGGCCCTGCCAGCCCTGTGCTCCGGATTTGTGGAAATGTTGGCAACTTTTCCCGCCCCGCATTTATCTTCTATCTTTTGTAGACGACACCTTTTTTTTTTTTTTTTTTTTTTCAATGTAATAAAGCATTTTTCTGGTCAGCCTGGAACTCCTGCCCTTTACCTTTCAGTCCGCAGCGAGGACAATGTCTCAGAGCCCGCACGCAGAAAGCTAATTACAGAACCAGGAAAGAGTTCAGCGTAACATTTCTTTACACAAACTCTCTGTTTAGCAATATGTAGCCGCTTGCTGCTTGCTATTACTAAGGCAGATCCAGCTACTCTCATCAGCGTAGCATTTAAAGTCATGCAGGCTAATTTCCATTCAGCACTAACATGTATTCACATTTGTACAGCACGCAAATACGGTGTCCTTTTCCAAAGACTCGTCACTACCATTTTTTCCCCATTCTACTTCTAGAAACAGGTGTTTTAACCAACAGATTTTAAAATCATGTTTTGGTTTTGTATGAATGTCCTTCACATAACCCTATATTAGGGTTATGGTTCTAACTACTTTTGGAATGCCCTCCACATAACCTATTTCAACCCTGTTGGGCTTTGAACTATATTTTAGACCCTCTGAAACAACAGGTTTAGTGTAAACTGCTCTGCAACAGCATTAAAGATTAAAACTAGTAATGCTGCACTATGCTGTCTGAAAATTAATTTGGCTGCAAGTCTTTGAGATCAGGCACAGTATAGGGCTAGGCAGCATACACTAGTAAGACATTTCAGACATTTATGTAAATTGTATAGCTGTAGTAACTGAAATGTTTCTAGGACTTGCATACTTTAATTACATGTTTTACCTCCATCTGATTAAATGAATGATAAACAGATAATTTCCAAATTGGTTTTTTGTTTTGCCTTGTTTTATATATGTACATTTATAAATATGTACATTTGCTCTGGCAAATGCTTTGGCAGGTTAATTAGAACGGTATTGTGGAGTAAAGTTCTGTGTGTACTAAAACATTTTCAGAAGCAGCTCTGGATGTGTTCTAATCTTTTTCAAAGGGATATAATTAGGTCTAAACTGCAGGTAAATAAATCCATTCTCATCGCCATGTTTTTGTGCTAATGGTGGGCCAGCTCCTACGGTCTTTTTTCCAGCAACAGTCAATGAAAGATTAATAATTACTATATAATTTTTAAAGGGTGATTTTTTTTTCCTTTTAATTTTAACATTTCTACTGTGACTAACAATTAAACAGGCAAGTCAGATCAGCTCTTGTTCTTGCTCAGGTTCGCTTCTTATCTGACTTACGAAGCACTGCATTTTTTCATTTACAGATAACCTAAAAGCATGTTCAGATCCAGGAAGAAAAAATTATTGAGAATTCCCATTGTTGACTAGATTTTCTTTTTCTCTGGAAAAAAAAAAAAACAAACAACTTTTTATTTATGAAGTCTGTAATAAACTTCCAGTTAACATCTACTAAATGAAATTGAAATGAGAGTTCGTTCAGAATTAATCATCAGGAAAAAAGATAAGAGTCTACAGGTGTAACAATTTTTTCACATTTTTGTTTCTCCACTGATTTTGCAGACCAAGTTTACATCCTAACAGACAAATTTACTGCAGAAAATTGAAAGTAAATTCTTTTAAACCCAGTACAGTTCTGTTTGTGTAAATGAGGCTTTCAGCAGATGTGTTCAGGAGTTTCGGTAAGTGATTAGTCCTCTGCAGCACAGTTCCCTAAGCATCTTATTAAAAGGACAACTCAGGGTCTTTAGTTACTGTCCCACAGAGCAATAAAGGAGAAATTAAAAAGCGAGTGGTAAGCAGCTAAAACTGGATATGTGTAAGACACCTTTCAGTGCGTTTGGTCACTGATAAGGAAAGCACAACGCTCTGTGCTTGAAAGAGCTTTACCAGGTTCAATGAAAAAGGGTTAAATTTTGTGAAACTATGTAAATGCTGCAGGTTCTGAGCGGGCAAGGATCCAGGCTTTCTGAATGAATGTAGACTCAATTACTTTGAACTCCCTTGTTCTGTGCATTCCTCTTCGCTTAGTAGTGCTACAACCATTAGGGGAGACAGGAGAAAACAAGAACAAATGTCAAGTCCCAGGCGGTTCAAGCTTGGCAGTGGTGGAGCACAGCATTGCCTTGTGGGAGAGGGGTTGGGAGCAAAGGAGTTCAAGATGGGTGGGTGGAGAGATGGGATGGAGACCGGCTCCTTGCTTTCCTAACCTATCATCTCTGCTAGACATGCCTCTTAGGAAGGCACTTAGGCACTTAGATTGCACTGTCCTGATAGGGAGGATGACCAGAGTTGAGGAGGACCTTGCACATGCATTGTTTGGAGGAGTAGGAAAAGAGTGGAAAGATGTGGACAAGTTGTTTCAAAATAATGAAGTAAGGGAAGCCAGACCTCAGCTGAACTGAGCCAAAGTTGAAGCCATAGGATGATGCATGATAATAATCTCAGGAGCTTTCAGGACATTCAGAGGCCTGTTCTGAGTCAGCAAATACCCACTTCATTTTTCGGGTAAACTTCCTTCCCGCAAAATCAGTAGCCATCTGTACTTTTGTCAACCTATAAGACTCCATCTCCCCAAGGGAAGAAATTATTCTCCTCCTTATATTTTGACTTGCAAGAGCCTGCATGATCTCATTCTACCTTCCCACTGAAAACAGAATCGTGCTAGCCATGAGGTACCCTTTTAACTCATGACAGGCTTTGTGAATGCCACTCATGCTATATAATATAGCACCACCACAGCAAGGAATGTAGTAGGGTGACTTTCTGTTAAAGTGAACTTGGAAAAATCATGAAATGATAGCCTGTTGCTGTTGCCATAGACTTAGCTGTTGCTATTTCATGGTTAGCTTTCAGAGATATTCCCTTTGCTTGTGCAAAAGCAAGCCTGGTTCCCATTTTTCATGTAACTTTACCAAAAATACTGTGATGGACCCTAAGGACAAAACTATATTCTTCTTGAAATAAAAAAATATCACTCTTTAATTAGTTCAGCCTGGCATTTTGAGTAAAGATACACTTCATCTTGACTTCCTTACCCTCTTAACATTTCACTAGACATTCAGTTCCACCTTTCTGCTCTGGTGTGCAAAGTCTTACTATCAGGAGAATGTCTCTAGTATCTCTTGGATGAGGCTTTGTTGTGAGGCATGTACAGAAGATGAGTTATTATTTTGCCATCTCCCCACTGTACACTAGGACAGCTGTGTAAAACCTTCCTGTTCCCAGTGGAGTCCCTCAGGATTTCTTTGCCATGCTGCCAGGAGTGAAGAGTATACCTTCCTGAACCAGCCTGTTCTTGTTTCTGGAATTGAACTAGCACATCATGGCAGGTTGAAACCTCCTCAACAGAGTGATTCCAGCACCAGAGAACTAAATTTGACAGACTTTTAGAATATAAAGTTATAAAAACTGCAAATCAATTGATTCCTGTATTCTGCAGGCCAAGAGAGAGTCACCACTGCCAAGTTTGGTAAGGACTTTATAAAGTGAGTGGTGTACACAAGCTTCCCTATTGCACAGCTGAAAATGAGGCAAAGCTTTTTAAGTTGTATTTGAAGTTTGCTAACATTGCTAAAAGCACTCAGATGCAGTTGTACTTGTGCTTTGCTTTTATCCTTTAGCTAAACATACTTTTCTTTCGCTGTAAGTTGAGTAAATTAGAAGAACAGTGAAGGTTTGTGACAACTAAATGAAGGTATGTAAACTTACCAACTTACCCACAACTAACTTGCCCATTTGTTATTTTTTTGCAGCAACAGGTAAAGATCCTACCATGTCTGCACTTTCTGTGTTTTGACCTCACTGAGTCAGTCTGCAGTCTATAGAGCATAATTACAGATGAATTATATAAATTGGTCTATGCAGAGATCTGTTCAAGTATTTTCCCTCAAGTTTAACTTAAGCATGTGTGTACGCACTTGCATGCATCAGTCTGATTTGCTATTTATCAAGGCCAGTGCTGACTTGGCGGAACAGATGCTTCAAGATGGAAACTTCAACTGCTCATTACTTGAATTCTTGGATTAAGAATCATCAACCTGTCTGGAGGAAACAAGACATCTTACTCAGTAGCTGAACCCAGTCTTCACACAGATTTGAAGGACTCTGAATAACTATAGGTAACAGTCTTACATTTCTCGGTTTCAGGTACGTTTCAAATATTTTCAGCCCATGTGAGAAGAGGAAGTACAGAAAATCTTTTATTGTTTCCAGTCCCATTTTTTTACCTCTATAGGCCTAACATATATCTGAACTAGAGGCTGTTTATTAACAGCCTTTTTGAGAACAACAGGTCACTGACTCAGCTTTAGGAGATGAGTGTTTCCTGTATTTTCATCTGTTGTCATACAGCTGCTCAGCTCTGACTTGTACAGTAGGGCCAGAAACTACAACATCATGCTCCTTAAGCATGTCATTTAATTATTTATGTACTATTAGTGCAGATGGAAATCTGTGCATGGGGGTAATTACACAAGATTAATTAAAATGTGCACTTAGAAAATAAGATTCATGGTTTTTGGAAAGGTGGTTTGCCTGTCACTTGGAAGTTTGGTGGGAGATATCACCACTCTTTCCTTCTGCCTCCCCCATGCAACACAGAGACTGCCCACTTTATAAAAACAAATGCTGTTGGCAGCATTTGCTAGCAATGGGTGGTCCTATGCTGAACTGCTTGAATATATGAGGCAAAACCACATTCTTTACTACTGAAGAAAGTATTTTTTGCTCCAGAGTGTTTATGCTGAAAATTTGTTAACAAATGCTAACTGTAAAAGTGACATACTTGCATGTTTGGTCTGAAATCTCCTGATTAGAGAAATAGTGTAGAGTGGTTTGAGGTTTGGAAAATACTGGCCCACCAGTTGGGAGATGGAGCCTTTACAGGCTTGGTCATGGCAGAAAGAATGGTCTGGCTGGACAAGCTAGGAGAGCATCAAAGCAATGACATGCTACTTGTTTAACAATCCCTGGGAGCATAATGAGGTAGGACAGCAAATACTCATTTGGAACTAAATCCTGATGTTGAGAGCAAAAATAATTAAGGGATGTGGTCAGAAAAAATTCCTTCACCTCTTATGCTGCGTTCTTTCAAGCAAGGGAAGAAAAGATCAGCGTCTTAATCAACTGCCTGTAATGTGCAGAAGGAAGATCCTGGGGACTTAAGAGCATAATATCTTCAGGACACAATGTGCTGCTTATTGCAATACTAGGAGCACTTCAAAACCAGACGGGCCACTTTGCCTACTCAGAGAAGCTGAAGACCCTGTGTGGCTATATTCCCTGTGGTACTTGAACTATTCAGAGTAAGGGTAGGAATCTACATTTCAGTGTGTCATGTCACTATACTCTTAGTGCTGAAGCAATAGAGCTCAGGCTATTGGCACTAATGTCTTCACAATTTCTAAAATTAAGCAGTAGTCTTTCTACTCCAACAATCTTGCATCTAGCATAGGGAAATTCTCCACTAGACAAGTTTATAATGATCAGATCTGATAACTGTTCAAAGAAAGGGAAGGTTTTGGTGGGCATCCCAAAATGATTATTTAATCATACTACCTGTAATCAGCAGAAAGAACTGAAATAAAAAGATTCAATTATTTAAATGGGCTAATTTGACAAAGCTGAAATAAACAGTAGGCTTAAGAAGCAAGCAGTGAATAATGAGGCAGAGGCTGAGAGAGGTGAGTACAAACTCCAGAAGCTAGTCAAAACAAAACACACTTTCCTCAAAAGAACAGCCTCTTTCCTTCTGCCTCTTTGGAGGGCATTCTGTAAAGCAGTTATAATTATAGATACCCAACAGCTGGGAAAAGTAACAGCAAATATAACTTTGATGGCAGTGATTGTGGAAAAATAATATGGAGGAAGAAAGATGCCTAAGAAGTCAATGACCCGCATTGAAAAGAACAGCTAAAAAAAGTCCATGAAATGTATTAAGAACTCTAACAATTAGCTCTTTTTAGATAGAATATGTAGAAGTGTTGATAAGCAAGGAGAAAAAAACACACCAAGTGTTCCCGTGCTGTATTTGGGAAAAGAGTGGGAAAAGTATTTGTATCATATAATGACAAAATATTTTCCATTTCAACAGTAATTCAAGAGCATATTAAACCAGCTACTATTAATGGTGTTAGATGAGTATGTCTGGATAACTTCACACCAAGAATTTTAAAAGACCTGCTCAGTGAGCTTTCAGGATTAATGCTCAGTAATTGTTAGAATATTAGACATGTTCCAGAAGGCTGTTAAGAACGCCAGAGTTAAAAACTATACTTAAAAGAAACTGTAAATTAAATTGTACAGGTGATTATAAATTTGTATTGTGACATTAATTTGAGCACCTTAACGTGAATAGTCAATGGGCAGATTTATTAAAAGAGGAAGATAACAAAATAATTGCCACTCAGTATATGCTTGTGAAAGAAACAAGAGACTTTTCAATAAAGTTGGTCACAAAAGATCAGAGAGTATACAAAATGCATTATTGTAAAGTAAATCACTCGATTCAACTCAACATTTGAAATTAAATACCTGATTCAGCCCTGTCAGTGGGGTTGGATTAGATGATCTTTTGAGGTCCCTTCCAGCCCCTAACATTTGGTGATTCTCCATTTTAAATTAAATTCCTAATTGACAAGTTTTAACATTTTTCAAATTAAATATTGCTGGGTTGGTGTATAAGGTTGTCATGAGATTTTGTTTTTTTTTTTTACCAACAAGCTATTTACCTTTTTTTTAAAGAAAACAACTGATAAATTTATTGAGGAGATAAAGTATGGGGGGAGAAATAAATAGGAAGGCAGGAAATCTGTCTGCTGAAACAACAAATTCCTAGATTTCTTGCTACATTGGATATTTCTAAACTACAGATCTTCCAGTCTAAATATATATGAGGACACAAAAAGGTTCTTGGCTTAAAAATGGCTAATTAGCTCAAGATAATTCCTCATGGAAGGATGTAAATCTTAGATGCCAAACCAAGTGAACCTCGTGTAGAACTCTTACACTGTAACTAGGATTGCTGAGGGTGTTTTACTGAAATGCTCTGTGCTTTTCGCCATGCACAGTTCAAGCGGGGTTGAAACCTACTTTCTCACACCTGGCTGAGCCTGCACTGCCTTACAGTGTCTCCTGAAACAGTTGGTGTATAGACAGTGGAGAGAGCTAGGCCTCCAGGTGGAGTCAGACACTGTTTCCCTTTGAAGGCCTTAATTCTGTATTGACCATGCAGTAAACTGAGGTGTTTGTCAGTCATTGTTTCGGATGGCCTTTTTTTCTTTGATTTTTCCCCCTCATTAGAAATTAAAAGCTTGTATAATGAATTAAAACTGATTACCATCATGAATTAAAACTGATTACCAACAGGCTTGCTTTTCTTAATTACCTCTTGAGGAGTCCTACTAGTGCATGAACACAAGCTCACATACTGACAGCTGTTTCGAAGGACCTTTTCAGTACATGCTTAAAACATTTGTGCAATAGAGATGCCTAAAAACTCTTGTGAATGGATTCTTTGAGCTCTCAGATAAAGATCTACCGTGGTTGAATGTTGAATAGTTGGAGTTAAATCTGGACAATTTCAATCTTGATCAGTCTCACAAACTGAGATTGCTTGAGGGTCATCAATGATGGATCATTTTTGTTAGCATTTGAGAATCACTCTGAGCAGCTTGCAGAGCACTAATGCCCTGGAAGTGTTTAAGACCAGGCTGGATGAGGCTCTGGCCGGCCTGATCTAGTGCAGGGTGTCCCTGTCCATGGCAGGGGGGTTGGAACTAGATGATCCTTGTGGTCCCTTCCAACCCTGACTGATACTATGATACTATGTGCACCATAGCACAGGAGTTCTCAATTTACGTGAACTGTGATTTTATTGCTACATTTTTGCTGTTACACACCCCAATTCCATGACCTTTCCAAAGAACCTCCCAAAGGAGCACAAAGAATTAGGTACTATCTCCTGTCTTTCTAAACTGTATTCCTCTGGGGATGAAAAAAAAACATCCCCATAGGAAAGAACCAGCCCTTCTGCTATTGGAAATGACTGCTGTGGCAGCAAAAGAAATTTCAGTCAGTTGAAGGATATTGAAATTGCAAGAGGATTCTCTCTTAATGATAAGGGTAATAACTCAGATGACTCTTATCTTTTTCAACATATCCTGGAAGCTTAATTATTTTTTTTTTTTTTTTTTTTTTTAAAGAGGAAGCTTGAGAATGAGCAAGTAATTAAAAAAAAAGTCAACAGCAAATACTGATTTTCTATGCATCTACCTCAAAACTAAGAGAGGTTTGACCTCCACCGACGACACATTAAACATCTTTCAGTAAGTCATGAAATAACTGGATGTCACTTGTCAGGAGGAATAACAACAAAGTAGAGATTACAAAAACCAACCTCAGGCTGCACTTAGAAGGGTGAGTCAGGAGTTTGAAAGGTGCTTCCCGTAAAAGTTTCTGAAGGTGTACTTGATTTTTCATCCTAGTTACACCATAGAAGAGGAATGTAATTGTGTGAAGAGAATGTTTAAAATTCCAGAAGACAAAGAATGTATTTGGACTCAAACACAGAAGCTAGAAACTCCTCAGAACATCTGCTGCATTTAGTGGCTATTACAAGTTGAATGATAAGATGAATAAGCCAAATGCTACCAACCTCATAGACTGCTGTCTTCCACTATGAAAAAGCTGATCAGCCTTGATAAAACATATCTGCATGTGCATCCTATCTCCTGTTCACTTTGGGGCTTACAGAATTGGTAACATTTATTTTGCTGGCCAGAGAACTATCACTGTTTCTCATCGTGCACTGTAATTAAATGACACAGCTGCATCCCCCTTCAGTTTGCCTCATGATGTACTCCTCCCATCAAGGAAGCAAATGCCTCCAGTCAATTTGTCTAGTTTCATTTACTTAGGCAAGGTGTAGTCAGAAAATGACCGATTTACCAACAGTTGAACAATGGAACACAGAAACGTCCCTCTTCTCAAAGAAATAACATAAGTAAGATGTCCATTAAAAAAAACAAACCAAACCAAACCAAAACACAAATCAAATGCTACAGTAGGTAAATGTCCAATGACACAGGACAGCCTTACAGATCTCTCCTTAGTGTAGCCAACTGTATTATTCCCATGAGCTGCAGATGCGTTCAAAGTCCTTTAGAATGCTTTTAGTTTCAGTTTTCAGACGTATGTCAAGCAGTAGATTATGTTAAATAATGCAAAACATAGTTAAACAATTAATGCAAGTGTAGGTTTTCTAACCCTTCATTATTTTCTCTCTTTCAGAAAGTACGTAGAGCTCAAGCAACAGAAGGAAATACTTTTTCAGTGAGAAACCCACGAAACACTTTATTAGCATATTGGGACTTGGAGCTTGAAGCGTTACATTATTTTCTACAAAACATGCTGGGAAAAAATATGCAACATAATATTCAGCACAATATTCCATCCAGCTTTATTCTACACATATTATGAGGCTATTCATTAATTCAGGTAATTAAATCTACTACTTTCCAAAAAGAAAGATTTAAATGGTAATCATCTCTTACAACCAGCTTAGCTAGTTTTCACTTGTATTGTACTAACAATTTTTTTTAAGTTCATTTTTTTTTCATTATTCCTTTTCAAAAACTGTTTAAAAATATATCAAAGAATAAAATAAGTAAAAAGAAATATTTACTCTCAGATCAAGAGACTAATAGAATAGAATTAACCAGGTTGGAAAAGACCTTTGAGATCATCAAGTCCAACTTATGACCCAACACTATCTAATCAATTAAACCATGGCACCAAGTGCCCCATCCAGTCTCTTCCTGAACACCCCCAGTGATGCTGACTCCACCACCTCCTTGGGCAGCCCATTCCAATGGCAAATCTCTCTTTCTATGAATAACTTCTTCCTAACATCCAACCTAAACCTG
The DNA here is from genome assembly GCA_033816785.1 of Picus viridis. Taxonomy (NCBI): domain Eukaryota; kingdom Metazoa; phylum Chordata; class Aves; order Piciformes; family Picidae; genus Picus; species Picus viridis. The sequence continues at coordinate 71,932,111 of CM066566.1, forward strand.
GCACAGCTTGAGACTGTGTCCTCTTGTTCTGGTGCTGGTTGCCTGGGAGAAGAGACCAGCCCCCACCTGGCTACAACCTCCCTTCAGGTAGTTGCAGACAGCAATAAGGTCTCCTTTGAGCCTCCTCTTCTCCAGGCTAAGCAACCCCAGCTCGCTCTGCCTCTCCTCCTAAGGCTTGTGTTCCGGACCCCTCCCCAGCTTTGTTGCCCTTCTCTGGACTCATTCCAGCAACTCAACATCTTTCCTAAACTGAGGGGCCCAGAACTGGACACAGGACTCAAGAAACCTTTCTTCTTTTTTTTTTTTTTAATTTATATATATATATATATATATATATATATATATATTATTTGAGCAGCTCTAGATAAAAGTATTTATATATTGCAGTGTTCACATTTGATTCCTAAATAGTCTTGATAGGTGACTTAATGAAGTCTTGGTCTATGTCTGCTGTGTTATGGTATGGAAAACTGCAGGTCATGAGTTGTAGCCCATTTCAAAGGCATTTACCTGACCGGTTCACAACATGCTTAGTTAAGCTGCAGAGGCTGCTTACGCACGGACTCACAACTCATGTGGCAAGTTGGATGAAGCAAGACTTTCAACAACACGTTTTAATCCCTGTGCTGCTTGAAAGATATAAATAAGATAAAGGAGAGGAAAAGTTGATTCAATCTTTTAACAAAACAAAGCTTCTTTCTCCCTAGATTGCATATCAGGAACTTTGTAGAGTAACAAAATACAAAGCTTTTTTTAGTGATTAGAAAGTCTTGTGTGGCATTCAAGGTAAAGGTCTAATGATTCACAAATCTGGCACACAGTATTGGGTACAAATTGCCATAAGATACTGCATCACTGCATGCAACCAGTGGGAAAAAATACTCTATTTTATTGCACTGGAGAAACAAACTAACATTAAAGCATATTTTTTGGCAGGACCAAGGTAAAATAAAATCTTGTTCTAGATATTTTAAAGTGGTTTACCATGGCAGCACTACATTTTTTTCATATTTTAAGTTTTGTTTTCAGATATTACTTCACTGAAAAAGGAAAGAAGTTAAAGTGGAAGGGACAAAGAGGATGTTTACTCTTCTTTTTTTGCTTCATGTTAGCATTTCCTGACCATGCAAATAGAGCAGGTTGGAAATGCACAAACTGTCTTTTATCAATACCACATCAGCTGTCATCCCTGTTATTTTAAATCTTACATTAAAACAATTATTTGAACATAGTGAAATTCCCCTATGAGATAGTTATTAATCACAGTAGTTAGACCAGCTTGGTCCACTGTTCTATCAGCAGAAGCATTTTGCAATGAACCATTGCATCACTTCAAATCCAGGTGACATTACTTATAGTTTGAAGCAGTGGCAATAGTCTTTCCTGGTATCTAATTTAAGAAGAACAAAAAACCCTCTGTATGTTCTTTATCCCAAGGATAATGTGATACTGCTACACTAGTCTCATGTCAGTGATTCTTTCAAAAATACCACACTGAGAGACACTGTAATGCAATGCCTGCTTCTCTCTGCTCTGAATGCAGGTGTGAAAACAGTGCTCACAAGCAGTGCTCACAGGAAGCTAAGCGATAGCCAAATAGCCAAAGAAGTTGCCTGTTCACACTGAATTATGGAACATGTGGAAGTCCCCTCTACAAATACTTTGTTAAACATTAATGCATTATATTTTAAAATATCCATCCTCCATCAAACGCTATGGCCCCCTAATTAGCATCATTGGACTAAATCTACTCTTACTGGCAACATAAAACTGAAAAGCAAGTGCTAACCTTTGCAAAACTATGTGGAAGTAGTCATAGCATCGATATTCTCCAAGATTTGTTCAAGATTCCCTGTTGTTTCCTGAAGCTACGTGCTTACGAATGGGATAAATAAAAAGTAGAAACCCACTATTTTTAAAGTAAACATGATAAAATGAAGAAGGAAGAGGCATATATTAAATTCATTATGCTGTCAGTACTTAGGAGCTTTACGTAGTCTGTAGAAGGTGCTTCAACCAGAATCTCTGAATTTTGTCTTAGATGTTTCTTTCCAAAGCTGAAGGACTGAAAGTCACTCCTTTCCTTAGAAATGCTCCAATTATTACCTTGCCCAAAGTTAACTACTGTGAACAATCAATGGGGATGATCAGATTCAATCCTTTCTACAACTTTACAGAATCACAGAATCAACCAGGTTGGAAAAGACCTTTGAGATCAAGTCCAACCTATCACCCAACACCATCTAATCAACTAAACCATGGCACTACGTGCCTCATCCAGTCTTTTCTAAAAATACTTCCAGGGATGGTGACTCCACCACCTCCCTGGGCAGCCCATTCCAATGGGCAATCACTCTTTCTGTGAAGAGCTTCTTCCTAACATCCAGCCTAAACTTCCCCTGGCACAGCTGGAGACTCTGTCCTCTCATTCTGTCACTGGTTGCCTGGGAGAAGAGACCAACCTCCACCTTGATACAACCTCCTTTCAGGTAGTTGTAGAGAGCAATAACGCCTCTCCTGAGCCTTCTCCAGGCTGAACAACCCTAGCTCCTTCAGCCTCTCCTCATAGGGCTTATGTTCCAGACCCCTCACCAGGCTTGAAAGAAACAGTAACATTTAGCACAGAAGCAGTATAACCACTGTAGAGCACTGTGAAGCCGATAGCCTTGCCGGTCCTGTTCAGACTGGGCTCCAGTTTCTGGTCCAATATATAACATGTTCAGTATCACACTTCTTATTATTAAACCAAACCAGATAAATAGTGAATAGAATAGAATAGAATAGAATAGAATAGAATAGAATAGAATAGAATAGAATAGAACAGAATATAATATAATAGAATAGAATAGAATAGAATTGAATTGAATTGAATTGAATTGAATTGAATTGAATTGAATTGAATTGAATTGAATTAACAAGGTTGGAAGAGACCTTTAAGATCATCAAGCCCAACCTATCATCCAACACCATCTAATCAACTAAACCATGGCACCAAGCACTCCATCAAGTCTCTTCCTAAATACCTCCAGTGATAGTGATGCCACCACTTCCCTGGGCAGCCCATTCCAATGGCCAATAACTCTTTCTATGAAGAACTCTTCCTAACATCCAGCCTAAAAAGTGAAGTGCTTTAGGCACTGTCATTTCTCTATGAAGAAGTAGGACCTAGCATTGCCATGACTGGGACAGGCTCAGCTGATCATGGAGAATGCTGTTGTATCTGTACTTTTGGTACCTCTGTGGCTGAGTGGCATCAAAGCAGAGTTTTAAGAAACTTACATCTTCGTGTTTTCAGAAATTAGAATAAAACAGAAAATCTCTTACACGAAAGAATAACGAACAGAGCTGAGAAGATGGATATGCCATTCCTATTTCCAGAAACATGCAGTGAATCGGAAAGTTTGCATATTAAAGGTACTGGGTATTCTAATTAAAATGAGGGCTCTTATTCAAATTAGTAAATCATAGTATCATAGTATCAGTCAGGGTTGGAAGGGACCACAAGGATCATCTAGTTCCAACCCCCTGCCATGGGAACAAGGGACCTCCAGAGGTCATCCAGTCCAACCTCCCCGCAGTCAGCAGGGACATCCCCAACTAGACCAGGGTGCCCGGGGCCTTGTCGAGCCTCACCTTGAATATCTTCACCAGGCAAGGAGCCTCAACCAGCTCCCTGGGCAACCTGTTCCAGTCTTCCACCACTCTCATAGGGAAGAACTTCTTCCCAATACCCAATCTAAATCTGCCTTTCTCTAGTTTGAAGCCATTGACCCTCATCCTGTCACTGTAGGCCTTTGTAATCAGCCTCTTTTCATGCTTCCTATAGGCCCCCTTCAGGTACTGGAAGGTCACTATTAGCTCTCCCCAGAGCCTTCTCTTCTCCAGGCCAAACAACCCCAGCTCCCTCAGCCTGTCCTTGTAGCAGAGGTGGTCTAATCCCCTGATCATTTTCCAGGCCCTCCTCTGGACCCTCTCCATCAGGTCCATGTCCTCCCTATGTTGCTGTGCATGGAGGACAGTAGCCATTATATTTGTAAATGAAGTTAATTTCAAGACAAGACAAGATTAATTTAATTTTTGACCAAAAGCACCTTGAACATGGATGTTCAGATAGAAAGTATTTTGCTTAGTATTAAATATAATTCAACTCAAATAATGTAACACATTTATGTTAAAAATGAGTATGTATTTATATATATTATTTCAGTATGCAACTACAAAAGGGTAATAGTGAACAATCAAAGATTCTTGATGCTACTGCATCCAGAAAGGTAAGAATTTACATAATTTGCTTCTTTGTAACTTCAGGGTTCAATGTACTGAAAATACTCTGTATTTGTTTTTAAGTCATTCAGCTATCTCAGAATTACTATTACGGTGTAAAACTATTTGACAAAGGTTTCAGCCTGAACAGATTTGGAATGGCATATCTGAATGAAAACCCACTATATTTCATAGGACTGGGCATTTGGTGTTCATTGACAGCAGATCTAATCAGCACCCTTAGGTTTCCCTAAGGGAAATTTCAGACAGTCTCCATTGTGTAGGAGGGCACCCTAGCTGTGCATTGAGATTAGCCTGCAGATTTTACAGGGTTGAGAAAGAAAGGTAAGCTCCCTCCTGCTGTTGCTAAATACTGTTATTGTTCTCCCTTCCCTGCTGAATGGAACAAATGCAATTCTGCAGAGTTAATTACTGCAATAATGGAAGAAATGACACAAAATGACAAGGAATGTGGTAATTCAGTAAGGCTCAAGTCACTGATGTATTAGTCCCTTTACTGCTAGTTGTTACTTTCAGGCACGTACTCCTTTGCTTAAAAATACTGAGTGGATTTGGGGGACTTAGTATTTAGGTAATAAATTAGTAAACTAAAGATTAATGTGCAAGAAGTGGTGCCTAATCATCTCTTAGGAATTTTCTGGACAGTACCTGAGAACTGAACAGAGATCTCTTATGAAGTATCTGTATAGAAGGACTAAGCAATCCTTGCAGCATGTTTCCTTTTCAATAGCCAAGAAAGAAGACTCACTATAATTCTATTTACATCCTAAAGTAATTCAACCCAAAAGAATGAAAAGGTGACCATTGAATGGGCTGCACCAAAATACTGTATTTTTTTCCCTTTCTTACACTTTCTACAGCATCACAGAGATGAGTGATACTAATTTTTGTGTGAACATCTTACACACAGCTTTGGATGACAGCTTGTGAATCTCTGTTTACACAGCTCCACTGGCACTGGGAGCTGTGCGCTTGGAAACCATAGGCCTGTGAAACGTAGAGTGACAAGTCTCCTGTATGTGTGGCACAAGAAAGCTTGGGCACAGAAACGACCCTCTCTTGAGGTCTTGGAAAGAGCTAGGTGAGAATATTTCTTACTCTTTTAGAAAGGACCACTGCACTTAAGCAACAATCCTGTTTAAAATCTACATATACATTCAAGATGACAACTCTCTTGTCAAAATCAAGCACTGCATTGCCAGGCTGTATCTAATAATAATGCGCAAAGAAACAAATTCTTCTAAAGAACTGAATAAGAAGGCAAAAGAAAGTACTGCATGCTGCAGTATGTATCTCTAAAATCATGATAAAGAGGAGCGCTGGGAATTGCTAACAGTTTCAGCTGCAACGATGAATAATCCAAGTAATCCTTCTTCTATTTAACCAAAAGGAAAAATGAAAAGACTTTCATTGAAATACAGTCATAAATTCCATCCATAAGACTTTTCCTGCAATTAAGTTACATTTACTGATCCACTACTCCTTAAAAGAAGCATTAACACAAAGACTTCAATTATTCATGGTCAAACAAAGTTGATTCTATTGCTTCAATCAATGCAGCATTCTCTTTTGCAGTGGTTATTTCTGTAGTATCTTCAAAAGGGCACACAGTCTATGAAAACATGTAAGTTTCTGAGTAAAAGCTGTTTCATGATCAATCCCAACTTTCTGCATTTAATACCACTGCCATTTCCTGCTTTCATGGGGATAAAATTTTCCTCTTTTTTTTGGGTCCCTTTTATCCTTTAAAGGGTAAGCTGATTAAAATTCACAATTTTTTGAACCCAGTTTCATCAGAAGAAGGAGTCTCTCTCTCAAAAAAGAGAAAAACAAAAAAGAAAAGAAAAAGAAAGGTATTTACTGTTATGGAAAACTTATCAGTGAGAAAAAAATGCAGGGAACTGCAAAAATGGACTCTGTGGAACAAAGCTGATGGTTCTTCTGCTGTCAGCAGAGGGCTTAAAGAGCTGCAGAGGGTCTAGTTTCTGTCAAGAGCTGTACCTACTTTTACTGCTCAAAGCTTATGCAATACATGCCACTCTTCCATCATTCCCAAGTATTGCCCGTTTCCGCTAGCAGTGCCGTCCCCCAAGAGTTAGCACCTTCTAGTGCTGCTGATTGCCGCCCAGCTTCAGCCTGAAATACTCCAAGTGTAACTGCCTTAGTTAAGCTAGGGAAGTACGCATTTTAAAGGTCAAGAGTTCCCAATGAATCCTAGGAATTTAAGAAGGGGATAATATTGCCCAAAGACACTAAGCAAAACTTGATCTTCAGGGGATACTTGTTTCATTTTCAAAGGTCAAGAATGAATATAGATTTTCAGTATCCTTTGGTATAAGAAAATACCAGAGATACACTTCTTTGACTCAGTAAAAAGTCTGGCAAGTGTTCTCTTAAATGTAATGTTAACAGGGAGATAAATTCTTTCCTCAGTAGACCTTCTAATGAGAACAACCCTGAAAGCTGACAGGCTGTTACAGACTCAAACTGTTGTGTATAAAGCTGTTTTCACATGTGAAACAGACTGAGGACTGAGGCACATGTACATGCTAACATGAACACTTCTTCAAAAGATAGTAAGTTGCTTCTAGAAAGTCATGCTCTTCAAGTCATATCTTCCAAAGGCAAGGAAGTTGATGAATGCAGAAGAATTCTACCTCGCCATCTTGCAGATGTTGGAAGTTTAGTAATGTTCCTTTTTATTGCTGTAACTAGTTATCCTATAAAAGCATAACTGAAATAGAAAATAACAGCTAAAGTGTAAGAGGCAGCCCACTATATCCCAGAGAACCTGAAAACTAAACTAAGAGAACTAATATTTGAATGTACAGTTCTTCTTTCACATGGTTTCATCACAGTTTTGTAAGGAAGTCTTGAAGGGCACAAACACTACAAATCCCAAGGACATATTGTGTCTTTGTACAGAATATATTTAGAAACTACAATTTCAGTGAAGTATGACCACAGGGTTCAGCAACAAGTCTTAAAAATTTAGGTCCCTATTAAAAAAAGTGCAATTTAATGTTTTCAAATTTTTCCTCAAATAAGAAATTTCCTTGATGTGTTAAGAGCAAGGGACAAAAAGGTGAGAAAGCAATTATACTGCTAACCCCCCCCCCCAAGAGACTAAAACATCCTAACCTGCTCTAAAGCAACGGTCCTTCCCTCTTTCCTGTTCAACCCATACGCTTACGAAACTTATCACTTAAGTAACACCAACTTAACGTACCAAAAAATGTAATAGTGGGCAGAGATTTTTCTATTTCCTCCCTTTGGTTTGAAAAGAGGAACTGAAGATGATTCTACGGGTTGGACACTTCAGTCACAAGTTGCTTACATGCATGACTACCCTTAAACATTTCTCTTCATCATTTTTGACTCGTGTATCATTGACACAAGGTTTACTACAACAGGAAAATGCAAAGACCATGAAGATGAATTTTGGAATAACTTCATTTGACAGATGTTTGTGAGAAAGAACACCAGTAAAAATGCTGTACAGGTAATGCAACTCAACCTTTTCATTACTTAAAGGGCAAAATGGTTCATTAATTTTTGCTGTAAGGCATTTCACAATTGAATAGTTATATTTAAGTGACATTCTAGCTTTCACATGAAAAGCTTAGAAGGTCTCCTCCTAGATAATTAATTATACCCTTGGTCTATTTAGGAGACACAGGAAAAATACAAAGTCTTCAAGAGAAAAAAAAATGCATACTGAAGAGATTTGCATAGGGACTAAATGGATTACAAGAACTTATCAAGTGCATAATGTGTTATAAGCATAGGCTAACAAGTTGCTTTTATTTTTGCAAAGTTAAAGATGGACCTTGTTAGCAATTTTCTAATAAAACCCCCACAAGTTGCCAGAATATGTTTCCTTGTCATCTGAGGAACTGTTTAAATGTCAGGATAATTTTGCCACAGGTCAGCCCAACTTTTGGTTTCTCTAGAAAGTCGGTCTGCCTGGAGGACACAGAAATGTGCGACACACAATTCATTCTGGAAGCGTCAAAAATGTGCTTGTGTATTGCATTCCCATGGAAGAATTAAACACTTTGTGGCTTTTGGATGGTAAGAAGTAAATGAATGTCACTACACAAACTTATTTAGAAATATTACCATAGAGTAATTAAGGTTGGACAGCAATTATGAAAATCAATCATCTAGTCCATCTCTAAGTCAGGTCCATTATACCAGCTTGCTCGGGATACTCTCCATCTGAGTTTTGAAAATCTCTGAGGATGAAGATTCCAACATGTGTCTGGGCAACCAGTTCCAGTATCTGAGTCCCCTCACAGTGAAAACATTTTTCATAATAGCTAACTGAGTTTTCTAGTGTTCTATCTTGTGTCCATTGCCTCTTATTCTATTGCTGTGCACCTCTGATAGGAGTCTGGCTCTGTTGCCTCTCTACCATCCCGTTTGGTAGCTGGGGATTGCAGCAAGTTTCCCCACCAAGCCCCCTAACCTTAAGGCTAAACAAGTCCAGTTCTCTTGGCCTGCCCTTCTATATAAGGCACTCCAGCCTCTGATCATCTTGAGAATCTCTGCCAGACTCACTTCAGTATGTCAATGTCTATCTCGAACGGGCCCAAAAATCAGATGCAACACTCCAGATGTGGTCTCCTGTGAGCCACACAGAAAGGAAGGATTACTTCTCTCCATCTGCTGGCTCTCCTGTCGTTAATACCACCCAGGATGCGGCTGGCTAGCACATTGCTGACTCATATTCAGTTTTTTGTCCACTAGGACCTTGATGTCTGTTTCTGCTAAGCTGCTTTCCAGCCAGTAATAGCATACGGGTTGCTCCATCCTAGATGTGAGATTGCAGTTGCTTTTGTTGAACTTCACAAGGTTCTTGCTGACCCAGTTTCCAGCCTCTTGAGGCCCTTCCAAGACCCTGCCCTCCAGTGTATAGTCTACTTCCCCAAATTTCTTATTGCCTATGAACTTGCCAAGAGGTGCTACTATTTGTGAGCTGCCAGCTGGTCTTTGCATTGCTGATCACATTTCCATGAGCTTGGTGTGTCAGCCAATTTTCCACCCACCTCACAGTGCACATGTCACCAGTTCTTCTATAAGGATACAATAGGAGAACAAATTGGGAATACTTAAGAACCCAGCTAGTATCTTGCCTAAAACAGTCCCTCTAGATAATAAAATTTGTTAATTATTAGGCAATAACAGACAAACACCCTAGTATAGGAAGTTAAACTAGGGACTGTGTGTGAATCATCTAAAGTATCTACTACAATTAGTATATGCATATGGGAGCTGTTTCACGTGACAGAAAAGCTAATGATTCTATTCACATAAAAATAGAAGTTAGATAAAAACCCTAGACTTCAGGAAACCAAGGTTTATTCAGGAATGTCTGTACAGAGAGGTTTGTGAGCCCAAGGCTTGTGTATTTTTTCCGTAGTGAACACTAGTTAGCCTAATGAAAATTATTATCTCTGTCTATACACCCGGCCTTCCTCACTCATGGAATGATAACTTTAATCCTGTGATGTGCAATTGCTAGCATTTTTACCTCAACCTGTCAGAATTAGAAAAAAATTAATAAAGACAATTAAGCTTACCTGGAATTATTGTTGTGCTTCAAACTGCTGTTTGGAAAATGAAGATAAGTGTAACTAGGAATCATAAGATTGATACAGCTCAGTATTATATAGTAAATGATTGTTCATGTCTAGCTAGGAACAATTAATCACTTGAAGAGACAGTCAAGGAAAAAAGGAGGTAAGAAAAAGGAACTTCCCTAATGAAATCTGAGCAGTATTTTCAGTGTACACTCAAATAATATCCTTTGTATTTGTTATGTATAGAAATGTACTATATGCAGTCAAAAGGGCTTTAAAATATTAGAGGTCTTTTCTGTAGTGTAAGTAGACTACAGAAGTGGAGTCTATTTTGGGGGGGGAGTGGAATAAGTAGACTGTGTTCTTGGGAAGATGTGGCTTATTTTCATACAATTAAATATGACAAATTATCCATTTCATTATTACATGCTACAGTACTCACACATAATGGTTCTATTTTTATTATTACACTGATGTAACTACACTAAAGCAAGTATCTCTAGACAATTAAATGTCAGTGCTGATAATTAAGATGTTACTTTATTGCTTTTTTAGAACATTTTAACACCCATTTGCCAGAAGAGATGACATCAAATGACAAACTGCACAAATGAAGGTTGGTAAGGAATTACTTTTTTTTTTTTTTCCACCTGACATGAATTTCCTTCACAGAGAGTAGGACTTGTGTGTATTTTTACAACACTTGTGTATATTTTTAAAATTTCTATGAGCCAGAATAGTTGCAAGGAATGTGGCATGAAACACAGGGGCCAAGAAAAACAATATAAAAAAGCTGAAACATGCATTAATTTGAACACTCCAAATAACACATCCTTTAACTGCCCAGACTATGAAGGTGCACAATATGCTAGTGTTTATTTATCTTAACATTTTCAAATGTATGTTGGTAAAACCACTGCATGCATCATTTCCACACATTTTATTCACAGGATGGATCTAAAAATTGTTTTGTGACACGTTAAGACCATTTGACAGGCATAAAAGAAGAGTTAAAAACTCAACAGTTGTTTGCTTTTGTGGCAGAAAGAGCATCGTTGTGGTGAAAATAACTTTCTTCAAATAAAAGCTTCCCAAAGGATTATTTTGAATAATTTTGGGGGAAGTGCTATGGTGATGCTTTCTTCTGCAGTTTCTTGTACCATACAGGTGCCTCTTTATTTGTCTGTAAAAGAAAGAACATTGGAATAGTAAGACAGTGAAAAGTCAGAAGAGAAACATGCAGTCTCCACTGAAGTCTCTTTCCTTCCCGTGTAGTTCACAGTGATTGTGCTCTTTGCATTAATACAAATAGATTAAAAACAAGACTATGCATTTAAAGTTATTACTAGTACCTCTCTGTATTTAAACTTCCCTATTTCTGGGTTTTAAAAAGAAGAATATACAATAAGAATTAAATCATTTAAAAATGTCAATCACAATAAAAGCATGCATCAAATGTGCCATAAATAGGTTCCATTTGAAATAATATCTGACTTTCCCGGTTGACAAGGGGATGGAACTTAGAAAAGAGATCTTAGGTATGGCTTAACTGACCAGCACTTCATGCAGAAATAGGGTCTTTAAAGGATTATAATTAATAATAAAAGAATTCAGCAGTTTTCTGATATGTAGAAAGTATTATAATCACAGAGAATTATCTGTGAGCAACTTTGCCTTGCCCTCATGATCCCACCGGCTACTGCTATACAGTCAGGATTCATTAACATTCTTGTGGCAAATTTGGTTGTTTGTATACAGATATAAAACTAACTGAAGGTTGAACAAGTTAAAGACTCTCCTGCTTTCAGGGTTGGGTATAATCTCTTGTGTTAGTGAGTACTGTCTCCTTGGTCTGTTGTCCCTAAACTTGTCCCTTCCTAGCTCCATTTTCTGTCTGCTCTCTATATGCTCTTTCCTGCAAGACTTAGTAACCATTCAATTAAAAAAATCGACTTTATTCAGCTGTCCTTTCAGTGGGAGATCTCATCACATTTTAATCTCCATCCTTCTTTCATTTTGAAGATTTCAGCTAAAAAAAAAAAAAAATCTGCTCTATTTGTGCAAGCTCTTGGAATTCTAGAAATTGACCTAAATTAGCAGGATTTTCACAGCATAGCAGGATTTTCACAGCACTACTAACTTCTTTTCCCATCTAGGAAGAAACCTTGCTGTCTGCCCATATTCGGCTCCCTGCTCAAAAGTCTGAAAAGCCTAGAATTTTTTAAAGATAAATTGGTTACAATTTCTAAGTATAAAAGCACTGAACAGCTCCTTCAAAAATGAGGTTTGGGCAGTATGATTTAATACAACTGAAAAGGTTGTGGAGGAGACAACACTGGGTATGCCTGTGTTTCATCTTACGTGATGCCATACAAGCAAGTTTTGAACCCCTAAAATCCCCAAATGCCCTCAACAACACATCCAAGAGATGTGATCATTTCCCACATTTTGCATTATAAACCCCCAGTGTCTGATGTGCTGCAAGACAAACCTCATATTGTTTAAGACAATGAATTTTAAAATCTCCACCAGGTAAAAAAAAAAAAAAAAAAAAAAAAAAGGCAAAAAACTATATAGATGTATGTCTGAATCAAGATAATCGAAATAGGACATGTGCTATGCAGTGTGGATACAGTCTACCCTAAAGAAATGGAGTTTTAAATTTGTTTTTTGATTCAGCATTGTGACTTGGCTCTCTTAAATATATCAGTTTAGACACAGTCATAATCAGAAATTTCTAAAGGATTTTCTTGAAGCTTTCAAATACTAGAGGCACGAAGGCTGAAGTAAGACACTTGAAGTATTTAAATCCAAGCATTTAGTTTCTAATGATGTAAACCACATTTTTGCAGTATCATGTATCCATAGTAACAGAGGTGATATCAATGCTGGACATGTACTTTTAAAAAAGCATATTTAGATATATACACACATTAATATAAATATATATAAGTGTACATAATATAAGTATACATAAATACACCTGTTTCCTCACTTCTGCTCCTCTCTATGTACATATGCACAGTCACCTCATACACGATTGGGGAGATTTAAAATTGTATACGTAGACTGTGGATCCCTTCAGCTGTTAAAATTTTGCTAACTCCTCTTAATATTGTAATATTATAGTGGCACTTAAAAGTAATAATCTAGCTCGTTGTAAATTTAAGATGTAGAAATACCAAATAGCTAAATAACATTATAAACCATAATCTATCTCCTCAGCTTTGACCATTCCCATAAAGAGTTGCAAGTATTCAGCTGAATTAAAGATACAGCTTGCAGGATGAAGCCACAGTTTTCATTTTAAAAGGTGAAGAGACTTATCAATAAGCTTATGGCACTTACTCTTATCACAGTACTTACAAATAGCGTTGGCTTAGGTGTAAACATATTCCCATCTTCATGTCCCGGCAGCAGTTTTACTGAAGGGCTTGATTTGTTTTTTGCCGTTGCACTTTTTACATCAGTATGAGACTGAGGTAAATTTTGTTCATAGTGTTTACCATGTAGACTAATTAGAATCTGTTTCATTGTGGCCAGTTCCTATAAAACCACAGAAGAACAACACTAAGTTATTCGGTAAAATTACATTTGAAACTATTAAATATTTCTTTGTTAATGATAAATTTCTATTCACCAACCTAAATGTGCAAATGGGTAAAGCTAACAAGGACGAACATATATTTGGCATATCTAATAATATGACTAATTGGACACTAGTCAAAGTAAGAAAATGAAAAAAAGACATACAGGATTTATACTTCTCAGAATGTGTGTTGCTTAAAGGGTGTAAAAAAGAACATTTACATTAAGGAATCTATCATCTCTTTTAAGTTAAGCTTCCATTTAACTTCAGATAAGTCTCGAATTTTTATTGTCAGGCCAGTGTGAGTGTATAAAGCTAATTTGAGCGAGTGTATCAAACTGTGCTTTCAAATGCTAGGTCTTGCACAGAAGTATTATGAATATATTGCTAAAAATGGATATATGTCTTTATATCCAGCTCAGAAATGAAAAATCAGTGACAATCCATGAGAGGACCTACAGCAAAACCAGGATTGGAGTGGAAAATAAAACTTTTTGGAAAATAGAAGTTCCAACACAGGAAAAGAAAAACAAATGCACAGGGGAATGCAGACTTTCTGGTTTGCTTTGCAAACAATTTGGATTAAGTTAAAAAGCAACCTTATCTTACTGCTTAGCTGAACAACACAGATTATTCAAAATGTGCAGGAGAGTGAGACAGGGAAAAACCATAATATTTGCTGATGGTAACTGGACATCTTCTTCTGTCATCTTTCATCACAATGCCTGAGATTCTCTCCCCCCACATGTAATGGGTGTAATTACTATTAAAAAAGTTACAGAATCCAAGGCATTATTTATTGTTATTATTCATCATGCTATTATTATTTAAGAGCATTTGTTACTGCAAAACTAGAACAGCAGGGGCAGCAGAAAAGACTTCCAAAAGTAAATTTTAAGACGATTTTACCTTTTTCTTTAACTAGCACTGGTTTTGTTTGCTTGCTCTTTACAAATGCTGTTGCCTTCAATAAGCTTTACTATTAATGTGTTAGCATTCTATATAATTAACGTTCTATCACAGCTCTCAGTCAGAACAGGGTAACTTACATTTGTAGCCGAATGATAAACATTTTGTTGTATCTTACCTATTTCTTAGTACTTGCCCAAAAATATATATTGACACACATTCTATTTTCATTGCATTAGGAGTAATCAGTGTAAAAAAAAAAAACCCTCAGCCCTTTATAACATTCCTGCCATATACCTTCTGTCTGTCCACTGCTGTAAACAAGATACAAAGCCAAAAGAATCATGAAGTTGCCTTTAAATTGTCCCATGCTAACTCAGATGAATGCACGTTAAACTCCACAGGCTGGCTTTATCGCGTGTACAAATTGTTCTTGTATCTCAGTCATTTAATATTAACTATTTGCATAATTCAGCCATGTGTGGTGGCATGTTGAAACAGCATGACTGCAGAGCAGCTGTTTAAAAGGACTGCACAGTTGATGCCAACATGTTTTTCAAAGTTGTAAACTCTGCAAAGATGTTGCCAAAGCGACACATAGACAGCATTTCTTGATGAAAATAACTCAAGCAAATATATAGCAAATAAATACACCATCACAGGAGACTGAATTGTACTTAGCAATGTTTTGACATTAACAAATGCTTTTCCTATACTTAAACTGCAGTATTCTGTGGACCAAGCAGTTGCACATTTGAATAAGACAAAACCCCAAAACTGTCAAGCGGATTTATGTCGCAAATAGTTGAAACCTCTATGTGTAGGATCAAATTCTCTTGTGTCAAGATCCACTCAGCAAGATCTAAGGTCTTCTCTACTTCACAGTATTAGCCCTGTACTTGACAGCCCTGTCTGTTTTCAGACTAGGAATAGGCTCTAGAGGGTCAGCTCTCACACAAGGTTCCCCTGTGACAGGAGAGGTCTCTAATGTGAAGCTATGGGAAGGAAAGACAGGGAGTGGGGATGCCAAATTAGCCTACAATTCAGAAATTCTTTTGGCATCACAGCCAAATTTATCATGAGAAGTTAGCTAAAGTTTCCTTAATATTTATTCTAAAATCCTTCCACATTTAGTGAGAAAGACCTTAATAAACTTGGCAAAATAGCACAGGAAACACTGAATCCAAAAGAATCACTGGTATGTGTACTGCTAAACAAGAAAAGAAAACTGGCCCAACACATTTGCAAGAGATTTGCTGTTTTCAAATACTGAAAACAAAGTTCTGTGAACTGCAGTAATTTTACCACCTCTTTAGAATTCTCTGCTCTTGAACACAACCTTAATACTTAGCTTTACTTTTAAGTTCTAAACAGAGAGTTATTAGCACTACCTGCTACTGTTACTATGCTACCATGATTAAGTAATATTAAAAATACTGGCAAGTTGGTCTAGAAAGATAGCAAAGAAAAAGAAGCTCTGGAGATTGTGCCTAGCAGTAATACGTGAACTTGTTCCAGTGTGAGCAGGACCTTGAGATTAAAGGGGCAGCAGGTATAGAGATAAAAAAGGATGGGAAAAATATTTTGTGTAGAAGGACATAGTTAGATTCAGGATGAGCTATGTAAAGAAAGATGTGAAGAGAAATGAATTATTTAAATTTTTATACATTTCTGCTGTGTCAAGTCCATAGTCCTATGTCCAGACAGAGGTATGCAAATTGTTTACTTATGGTATTCAGTTAGTCAGTGCACTGTAGAAACAGTATTGCTAAAGCTCTGCATGTCCCAGTTTCTCTGTGGAGGTATTTGGTCTTGCCAGTCTGGCTCCTGGATGTACAAGCAAGCCATGCTATGGAAGCTATGTGTCACAGTGTGGAGGCTTCCAGGTCTGAGGGCTCTGGTCTTGGACAGCTGGACAGCAATCCTTCTTGGGAGGACTATGAGTACTAACACCTCTGAGTGGATTCACCAAGCTCCTCTGCCTGGTGGCTTTACAGCTTTGCTCTCACTGCCTCAAACTTCGGGAACACAAACACCCACTCCCTGCTTATGCAGCATTCTGTGGGGATGTGGCAGTGCAGATGCATGGATAATGCAGTTATCAAGAAAAGCTGGGTTAAGATGAAACAAGGAAAAAGCTGAAGTATGTACCTGGCACAAAATCACTGTTTATGTACAATGAGTGTCATCCATACAAACAAGTATCAGGGCTATACTCTGTTATTAAGTATTTGAAAGTCTGTCCACAGAAACCCAATGAATTTTTGTTAAGGATGCTAACCTGCTCTGCCTACCAGCACAAATGTCAAAAAAAAAAGCAATGACCTGTGTAACACTTTAAGTGAGATTTAAACTCTGGCTTATAAGACCTAACTTTTATGTTTCTAAATGTAAGCATCTACACATGAGCTAGGAATCTAATTTTCCATTACAGACAGCATAGCTTGGAAAGTGATTCATTCAGAAGTGGACACCTATTGGTGTGAGGCTGAATCATGTTGTAACAACACTAGCCATATTGACTAGGCTGCTATTGACTATAAAACAAAGTATGACACTTGTTTCACCACAGACACCTCCATCCAGATACCTAAATTTAGTTGTCATAAGATGAATACATTTCTCACCTCTTATCTCTCCTTCTATGTCATCTAACACTTTCATCCTGAATAGCCAATACACAACCACAGTTTTTCTTGAACACATATTGAAGTATTGAATTGCTGTGTTAAAAAGAACTGCATTTTTACAACAGGTTTTCACACCACAGATAGCTACTCATGTAAGTTGAACATACTTTAGAAAAATCTAACATCCTGTATACCACCTATGTAGATTAATTCACATTTAGTGAAGGTTACTATTAAAGAATTATTGAAACTTTTGCATACACAACCATAAAGTAGCTGGAATTAAAAATAAGTGATTAGAATGAACGGACTGAGAAGAATGGGAACAATGTTCCAGCAGGAGCAGGGAGGTCATTGTGCCCCTGTACTCTGCTTTGGTTAGGCCGCACCTTGAGTCCTGTGTCCAGTTCTGGGCCCCTCAGTTTAAGAAGGACATCGAGACACTTGAACGTGTCCAGAGAAGGGCAACAAGGCTGGTGAGAGGCCTTGAGCACAAGCCCTATGAGGAGAGGCTGAGGGAGCTGGGGCTGTTTAGCCTGGAGAAGAGGAGGCTCAGGGGCGACCTCATTGCTCTCTACAACTATCTGAAGGGTGGTTGTAGCCAGGAAGGGATTGGCCTCTTCTCCCTAGCAAACAGCACCAGAACAAGGAGACACAGTCTCAAGCTGTGCCAGGGGAAGTTTAGGCTGGAGGTGAGGAGAAAGTTCTTCACTGAGAGAGTCATTCGCCATTGGAATGGGCTGCCCGGGGAGGTGGTGGAGTCGCCGTCCCTGGAGGTGTTCAAGAGGGGACTGGATGTGGCACTTGGTGCCATGGTCTAGTCGTGAGGTCTGTGGTTACAGGTTGGACTCGATGATCTTCGAGGTCTCTTCCAACCTTAGTAATACTGTGATACTGTGATACTGTGATGTAGCAGAAGGTGAGGTAAGGTAACGTATTGCACCATAAATAGAAGAACTTACTTGCTTATTTCAATTCATTTTTTGGTACTATAGTGTCTAACAACCTGAGTTAAAAATAGCAAAAGCAATATTGTGTGCCAATACACAAACAGAGAAGGACATATTTAGGTACTGACATAGGACAGGCACTGACCTTTTCCATGATGTTCATCAATTAAAATATTTTCTGCTTTGGGATTTTTTCCCTGTTTCTACCCTGTTCTTAGGCTAACTGCTATCAGTGTTGTTGTTGTGGAACTCTTATAGTCTGCAAAAACTGTGTATCATATTATAATCATCAAGCTTTAAAGCAGTGTTAAAGGAACCAAACAAAAGAAGTGTCTATCTTTTTTTTTTACAGGTAAAGTAAAAAAGGCAAAATAGTTGGATGCTATCTGCTTGTGTTAGTCGTATTTCATAAGAATCTGAGACTGATGATATCTGACCTGTCTTATTTAAAATTGTTTTTAATCTGTTTATTATGGATAATTGAAATTATTCCTACAAAAACAGGAGACTGAAGATCAGTTGGGGAATATGAATGATAAAATTTGATTCCTTCAACAAGCAATGTAACTAGAAGATGAGCAAATGTAAAAAAATAAGGCATGCAGTGATATAAAACACAAACATGCTTTGAGTTACAGATAGTATAAAGAGATCTCTCTTAACATTGTTTCTTGTATTAGAAAAGCATCTAATTCAATACTACAAAAATTCAAAATTAGTGTAATATTAAATATTATTAAATAATAACTCACATAATTAAAACAAAAAAGAATTGTCTAATATGGAAATGACAGAGGAATGCTGTTTTATCATGGAAATAATTGATGATGTATATGCAAAAATTGCCTACATGAACCCTAACAGGTACTGATCAGGACAGTCATTCCATTTCTTTTCAGTGGAGTGTCAACAAATATAAGGACTTTTTAATCTCACTGTCATGTTACTACAGTTGAAGCAAGAAAGGATCCTCTCTGTGCACTCAAAATCTTGCTTAGACACTTAACATTATATATATGTGTGTCTATAATTACAATAAATATGTAAATTTATATATGTAGTTAATGTGATATATATTTATGTATCAAGCTCTGGAAGCAGATGCAAAATAGCAGTCTCAAGAAAAAGCACCTGGGTTCCAGGAATCAACTACAAAAATGTCAGTTCTTATAGCCATGATGTCTCGTGCCTTCGAATAATCTCTATACAATGAATGATCTTAAAAAGAAACTCCACAAAGATCAAACTGAACAGTTGGAAGAGCACAGGAGGAAGAGACATCTAATTCTCTGAAGATGATATATTCTGATGGCAAATTTAATGTTTTGTTCCTATCACTAAAATCATCACAGAAGAAGCCAACGGATGTCAGGTCCATCTGCTCCTTCCTCATGCAGTAGAGTCCATGGTTACTGCATTCAAATATCCTCTGAAGCAAAAGTGATGGTAACAACAGCATGTACGGTTAATGGAACCAAATGGTCTCCTTTTAGCTTTACATTGCCTAATCACACAGCAATTTATGATTGCAAACTTCACCTTAGATTACAACTCCATTTTAAAACACAGAACTTCTATTGTGGAAGCCTAACAAGAAATTTCTGTCCTAGAAAATGTATCAGATTCTGGCACAACCACCGAATTTTGATGACTAACAAGTGTTCCCATAGAAGAAACAGCATAAATTCCCAGTAGAATAATGGAAATGCAGATGAGGTGCTAAATACTATGATCTTTAATCAAGAAAACCAATTTCAATGACAAAACCAGAAAAACCATCTGAAGAAGGGGTAAAACCGGAGGTTTGTCTCTCTCAAAGATGCTGTCCAGAACTTAAGATCTCTTAGAATTTGTGAGTCAAGTACTAAGATGATGATTTTAGATGTGTTTTTCTGCCTCCAATCTGTAAGTTTTCTCTGCTGTTAGAGTAAAGCATGCACATTCAGGAGCTACTTTGGAAAGCTTTTATTCTTCATTTTAACTGCCATATGGTCCCCATGTGGTTAAGCTATAACTCAAAATAAAAATATGTATCCAGTCTGCAGAAACATGAAAGATTGCAGCACTGTCTTTATGTCCAAGAACAGCTGACTGTACACCCCCATGCCACCACACACCCTTGCACAGAGGGGACCAGACAAAAAACTTGGTTCCCCGGAGACAGTGCACTACACCTTGATTCTAGAGACTGGAATCTTCTCAATGTGAGAGCCAAATAGTAGGTTTGAGTTTAGCAGTCTGGTGACTATTCTGGGTATATTAACTTCCAAACTAACAACAATAAAAAACAATAGCCATAATAGAACATGTAAATGTACTGAGATAAAAAACATGCCCATGCTAAGTCAATGCAATCTGTCTTCACATGCACATATCCTCCCATCTAGGCAGCTACTGCAGTCTTCAACAAGTCAGCACAGGGAAAAGCAGAGTTCAGAAAATGAGGTTATGGATATGTTAAAAGTAATGATTTGAGAAACCTAAACCAGCAGTTAAGAATGCTGTATCCATTTGGTAGTGCTTAGTGAAGAGCACATTTCAGAATTTTTTTATCAGCCTCTCCAGAATTAGAAGTTCATGTTCAATAGATAAATGTTCTTCGGAGGATTCAGAGAAATAAAAAGTAAATTTATACTTCCTGTAACTCCTTTTTTGAGAGAAAGTGATCTCAATTTGGAAAAGGGTAGGGCAGGGTTGTTCAGAAGGAATTGTCTTCATTTGTCCATCTCAGGGTGTTCAGCAGGGTCAAGCTGGATGGGCATATAAGGTGGTGGCAGAGAAAATATTAAGGATATTGTCCTCTATGACATCTGTGCCTTTTCTTCCTTGGTTCCCTGTTAGATTCCTACTGTGATTTTCTGTGAAAGTAGAGGTGTGTGAAAAATAAAATATGCTAAGATGGAGAGGGCTCTTTGTGAGAACTCTGGTTGCAGTTCAGTTTTGGAACATCTGGCTGGACACTTGGATGGACTTTCTCAAATGGACTGCTAGATATCTTCAGTTATAGTATTTAAAACTAGGCAATGAACTTGTCTGTTCCTCTATATAGCTGTTGCTGAGAAATTCATAGGTTACAATTAATTTTACTGAGGATAGGGCAAATTGCACCCACACAGTGCCTGTTGTTCTATTCTGACTACAAATGTCTAGATAACCATAGAATCATAGAATCAGTCAGGGTTGGAAGGGACCACAAGGATCATCTAGTTCCAACCCCCCTCCATGGGCAGGGACACCCTACACTAGATCAGGCTGGCCAGAGCCCTGCCCAGCCTGGTCTTAAACACCTCCAGGGACGGGGCCTC
Organism: Picus viridis; assembly: GCA_033816785.1. Taxonomy (NCBI): domain Eukaryota; kingdom Metazoa; phylum Chordata; class Aves; order Piciformes; family Picidae; genus Picus; species Picus viridis. The sequence goes on from CM066566.1 coordinate 71,953,363, forward strand.
AACCACCTCCCTGGATAACCCATTCCAGGCCTTCACCACTCTCATGGTGAAGAACTTCCTTCTCACATCTAGCCTGAATCTCCCCATCTCCAGCTTCATTCCATTCCCCCTAGTCCTATCACTACCTGAGATCCTGAGAAGTCCCTCCCCAGCCTTCCTGTAGGCCCCCTTCAGATACTGGAAGGCCACAATGAGGTCACCTCAGAGCCTTCTCTTCTCCAGACTGAACAGCCCCAACTCCTTCAGTCTGTCCTCTACGCTACAGATTTTTAAAACTAAGAAAGATCCATCTCTGCTTTGTCCTTTGACTTGATAAATGACTGCTCACACCATCTTTACACTGGTAGTACTCTTTAGGATCACTGGAGTTCACCAGTTAAAATGAAGTAAACACATGAAGCCTTCTGTACAGATTGCTGGCTTAGAACATCAAATCACTGACATATTTCTGGAGAACAACAGAGCAGAGGACTGAAATAGAACCTGGTCCCACCTTTTAACATATGCAAAGAAAAAGTCTGAGCATAGTACTCTGACTTTAGAGTGCACCTAGGAAAAAGAGACATACAGTCATACAGTACCTAGAAAATCTCCTCTTTAGAAGTCCAAACAATTCACACAAATAATTACTTTAGAATTGCTCTTCAAGGGTTTTATTTCTGCCAAACTGATAAAGACACACTGCGGAAGGGCTATATTTGTCTCCCTTTTTTTGACTGAAAATCACAGTATCACAGTATCACAGTATAACCAAGGTTGGAAGAGACCCCAAGGATCATCAAGTCCAACCCGTCCCAACAGACCTCACAACTAGACCATGGCACCAAGTGCCATGTCCAGTCTCCTCTTGAACACCTCCAGGGACGGCGACTCCACCACCTCCCGGGCAGCCCATTCCAATGACGAATGACTCGCTCAGTGAAGAACTTCCTCCTCACCTCGAGTCTAAACCTCCCCTGGCACAGCTTGAGACTGTGTCCCCTTGTTCTGGTACTGGTTGCCTGGGAGAAGAGACCAACCCCCTCCTGTCCACAACCACCCTTCAGGTAGTTGTAGAGGGCAATGAGGTCACCCCTGGTCCTTCTCTTCTCCAGGCTAAACAACCCCAGCTCCCTCAGTCTCTCCTCATAGGGCTTGTGCTCAAGGCCTCTCACCAGCCTTGTTGCCCTCCTCTGGACACGTTCAAGTGTCTCGATGTCCTTCTTAAACTGAGGGGCCCAGAACTGGACACAGTACTCAAGGTGTGGCCTAACCAATGCAGAGTACAGGGGCACAATGACCTCCCTGCTCCTGCTGGCCACACTATTCTTAATACAGGCCAGGATGCCATTGGCCCTCTTGGCCACCTGGGCACACTGCTGGCTCATGTTTAGGCGGGTGTCGATCAGCACCCCCAGATCCCTCTCTGTTTGGCAGCTCTCCAGCCACTCTGACCCCAGCCTGTAGCTCTGCATGGGGTTGTTGTGGCCAAAGTGCAGCACCCGGCACTTGGACTTGTTGAATGTCATCCCATTGGACTCCGCCCATCTGTCCAGTCGGTCGAGGTCCCTCTGCAGAGCCTTTCTACCCTCTAACTGACTGACATCTATTCCCAACTTGGTGTCATCTGCAAACTTGCTGATGACTGACTCAATTCCCTCATCCATATCATCAATGAAGATGTTAAAGAGGATGGGGCCCAACACTGATCCCTGGGGGACACCACTGGTGACTGGCCTCCAGCTGGATGTGGCACCATTCACCACCACTCTCTGGGCTCGGCCCTCCAGCCAGTTCCTAACCCAGCGCAGAGTGTTACTGTCCAAACCATGAGCTGACAACTTAGCCAGCAGTTTTGCTGTGGGGGACGGTGTCAAAGGCCTTGGTGAAGTCCAGGTAGACCACATCCACAGGCCTCCCCACGTCCACCAGACGGGTCACCTGATCATAGAAGGAGATCAGGTTGGAGAGGCAGGACCTGCCCTTCCTAAATCCATGTTGGCTGGACCTGAGCCCTTGGCCATCCTGCAGGTGCGCAGTGATTGCCGCCAGGATAATCTGTTCCATCACTTTCCCTGGCACTGAGGTCAGGCTGACTGGCCTGTAGTTTCCGGGTTCCTCCATCCGTCCCTTCTTGTGGATGGGGACCACATTGGCCAGTTTCCAGTCATCTGGGACCTCTCCAGTGAGCCAAGACTGGAGGAAAATGATGGAGAGCGGCTTGGCCAGCTCATCTGCCAGCTCTCTCAGCACCCTAGGATGGATCCCATCCGGTCCCATGGACTTGTGGATGTCCAAGTGGCTCAGCAGGTCCCGAACTAGTGAAATGAAAAACTAGTGAAAATGAAAAAAGACCAATACTATTATCAAAGAATTAATGACACTGGGCATTAATATTAATGATTACAAAGTGTAAAATACTAGAAAGACACTACAGAAGCTCCATTTAGGTGTGACCACAAAATTAAGCAAATAGTATGTCATTCCATCTCACTATTTATGACTGCAGATGGATATGATGGAGTGGCACAAGCAGTGCAAATTCAGCTTCAACACCGGAAAACTCTGGGCTTGTGCCTATCAGGAGTAGAACCTGCATGCGTAATAGAGCTCCAAGAAGATTTTAACAACCACCTATGCAATTAAGAAAACAGCACAAGACAGGGTTTAATCCCTCATGCAAGGCAGAGTGTATTTGACATAGTTACATCCTCAATTGCAGCTGTACTGGAAATATGACAAGTCAGCAAGAATTCTGGTATGAGATCTGCACCATATGGTAATCCTAGGCACATGGATACACACTGTAAAGCTAGAATCTGGAAGACAGTATGAAATGTTCTGATCAAACAAATGAACCTGATAACTGGGTGGTGGAAAGATGCCAGACCATATGCAGGATGTTGATATCTTCTCTGCACTACACTTAATTCAGGAGTTCTCTATATCCCAGTGCATATAAAGCTTTAAATGAACTGACAGATCTGTGACTACTGGCAGTTTTATAAGGTGAATGCATTGTACCTGTGGCAACAATAAAATGTCCCAGTCCCTGCAGTGAACAGCTTCTGTCTTTTTAGACACACAAAAATCTCTGCCTATTTCAGATGTATCTTAAATTTGTTCTTACCAGTTAAAGCTTCTTTAGAAAAGCAGGCAATATTTTTTCTCAAAATTCAGAACTTGCATGCCAAATCCTGAAAGTTTTTGTCACTTTTTGTATTGAAAATCAGAAATATATTTGCAATTACAACTAGGACTAAACCCTCAAACATTTTTTTAATCTGAGCCATTCTGGCATTTCTTTATGCAAATTCAAGTTTATTAAATAGTATGCTTTCTGAGTAAGTTCTACTTACAGGAAACAGATGCTAAAAATGCTAACATGTCAAAACAGCCTTATTTGCCTAAGTTATTATGTACAAGTCTCTGCATTTTCTGAGAGGGTAACATTTTAGGTTGATTCTCCCCGTCTTTGGTATTTAAAGAGTATTTAAATTCACTTTCCACTTGGTCATATTCAAATGCTATCATAAAGTGAGCAAAAGTAAAATTGTTACCCAGATGGATAAGGCGGAGAATGTGATGGAACTATTCATAGCCAATACATGAAAAATGAATTGATTCAATGTTTAGAAAATCTGAACAATTTCACATTAGTCATCATCCAATGATTTCTTTTTAAAATGTTTATCACTTAATTGTCTCTCTAAAAAAACCATACTTTAAAATGCACACCAATTCCATTCCATAATCCATAAATAAGTTAAAATTTGTCTACGAAATGTCATACTTTTGAGAGCGAACATGTATTTGTATTTCACTTACATTAATTGATATTACTAAGCCCTGTGCTGTTCTAAAAAAACCACAAAACCACAAAAGACAAAAACCTGAGCAAAAATCACCATTCAGGGTATACCACTGCGAAAGGAAAGATAATTGTTTGAAGACTATATATGAAAATTAATAAGCCATTCTGCTCCATGAAAATAACGAATGCACCCAGCTGTTAAGTCCTTCCTTTTCCCTAAATTCACTGCAATTCAGAATTCAAGTTTTATTAAAGCTGAACAGCAACAACACAGATAATAAACATGAGAAATACTGCTTAGGAGCATACTTTTCTTTGTGAAAAATGAGCCAGAAACTTCTCTACACTCGTTTAGCAATGTAAATGTCACTTTGTTTCTCCAAGCTTTAAGCTGAGAATAGCTCCGGGGCTTACTTGTGATGCAGAAATGTCCCTGTAATCTACTTAGAAAACATGCAGAACATTAATAGAAACTAGAGTCTTGGAACATAAACGTAGCATAAGAAAAATGATAATTACTCTGTGGCTTAACATTTAAAAAGAGAGCTAAGCATTGTACATCAGCTTTTTTTTTTTTTTTTTTTTTCTCCTTTCCATATAAAACAAGTCACAGCACATAGATGAGCAGGAAGTCATTCACTTTAGAAACAAAAATAATTCTGACATTATCATGTACAATCTTTTACACAGAAAACAGGGGAAAGAGGCAGCGCTGGAGACTGTTCGAAGGCACCTGTTACAAATCACTTCTTTTCAGTTGTGTCTTCCCAACCCCTGCAGATACCCCTTCCTTCCCCTCTCCCCTAACAAAGCACTTTTCTCCTTTTATCCACTAAGCTTCCACCCCTGCTTAAACACGTTCTGCCCTCCCCCTTATGACTCCAAAGCTTTTTATGAGCCTCTGAACTTCTCCCTGCCTCTCTTTTTTCAAGAGGGAAGATGTTGCTACTCTCCAGGTTGCTAAATCAAACACATTGACTAGAAGTAACGTAGAACAAAAAGCCAATCTTATTCAGCATTACTTAATTACAGCTAAGGATAGTATTAGACATACTTTAAATTATGACTTATAAAGAAATACTGAAAACTCATAGTGAGTCCTAAACATCAGTGCTGAGAAGGAATGAAACTGTGAGCATAGAGAATTTAGCAGTGCAGGGCATTCCCCAAAGACAGTAAGTAAGCAAGATAAACATGAGAACATAGGAGTAACTAGTCAAAGTAAGGTAAAGCACATATAGGTCAGGAGACCTTGCTTCTCTTCAGAAGTCTTTTATTTCACTTTTGTAGGCAAAGTAACAGGACAACTATAGAAAAGTAGCAGAGGTTTGTGCAGAATACTAACATAAGATGAATGAATGCAGCAGACAAACTACCAGATTCTCAGACACTGTGGAAGCATTAAAATTTTGCAACAATTGTCATGCAATTGCAAATGCTTCTGACAATTCATGTGGCCATGTTTCAAGTCTAACATTCATCAAGATTCATGCATAAATTCTTGGGAACCATAGCCTGATAATTTATAGAAGCTCTTTAAAACACTCTTAGAGCAATTAACAAAGTATGCATATCCTAACAGGTCTAATTATTATCTGTTCCTCCTGTGTGCTCACGTGAACTCTCTTCAACCTTATACACACTTGGAAGATGTATTTGGTAGCCATTTACTAAAAAAAACCCACAAACAGATCAGATTTTCCTCATTTTAAAGATAATGAAATAACTGTCATATGTTAACTTGACCTTTCTTTCTCACTTGTTCTTTCTCTACTTTTACTAGTTACCTACACAAAGATGCCTTATGTTTATCCTCTTTCCTTGCATCCCATCAGATTCTTTGTTTGCTTGGACAAAATAAGCTACACTTTCAAACTCATTCACATAAGAACTGCAACGTGCTGTGATGTTTTTCCCTCTCTTTTTTTTTTTTTTTTCCCAGAAAATATAATATATATATATATATATATATATGTAAATGTGTGTGTGTGTGTATATATATATGTCCATTCTACAGTTCTAACTTATAAAATCATTAGATGTTAAGTTTTAAGAGACTCACAGGACTTTTTGAGGAGGTGTGGATCAAAAAATGAATGAAAATGTAAATTCTTGGAATGATACAAAGTGAAAATGTAATTTGTTTGTGAAAGTACTTCCAAATTACAGTTAGTCCATACATAAATATATGATTCAGAGGGAAGAGTTCATCTGTCTCCAGTTAGGAAAAATTAGCAGTAAGGAGATTTTCTTTTCAGGCTTTTGAACGGTCACATTCAAAGAAAGAAGAATGACTATGATTAAGATATTGCATTAGGACATGAGAACTCTTAACCTCTACCACAAACGCTGGGGAGTTTTGGGCAAAGCACTGTTTCTTTCATGGTGGTTGTTGCTTCTGCAGAACATTGGTACTGATACTATTATGCTTTAAGATGTAAAGATAATACTTGTGAAGTGTTCATTTACTGTGATGAAGGCCAGAGAATATTCAGTTACTAAACAGCGTTATTTTGACCCTTTGTTAGGAAACATGGAAAACCTGGAAATGGGGAAAAATGCACACTTGTAAAAGCAAAACATCAGGCTCACTCATAAATGGTGACTTATACATCAGATTTGGAAAGCTTCTGGTCTTTTAATGGGAAAATGAATTCAGAATAACAGTCACTTAGGCAATTGGCATTTTAATATTGACCTGGTAAGCCTAATCTTAGCAAGCACATCTCAATAAGAGTTTTTGACTGTACCATGTTTTAAAAAGAACAGGAGCTTAAAATGCCTAACCTGAATACATTTTAACCCAGTCTAGTTGAAGATCTGCACCAATTCAGGTACAGATATTTAGACAGATCTAGCACTCCAATTTAGAGTGGCACCACCATTTACTGACATAAGCTAACCAGATTTAAGTAAACAAGCAGCAATCAAACCCCATGTGTCCGTATTCACTTAACTGATTGATATCAAATAGGTTTATTTAAACTACTACTACATGTTTTCTACTTTGTCCCACAGCAGATAGCCAAAGCCTAGTTTCTGGTTGCTAACTTCACTGGAAGAGCTTTGGCACAGTAACACATGAATGTGTCAATAAAGCAGGTGACTAGATCAGCAAGTTTACATTCTATCACTTGTGTGCACAGCTGCTAATGTACCACAAGTGCACAGATGTGTGAAGGAGATAAAATATCAGCAGGTTTTCATATCTTTTCAACCACTATATAATATTCATGTGTTGATAACTAATCCTGTCTGCATAAACAATTGTGTTACAGGAAATTAATGAATGTTATAAACAGCCTTCATTTGCACTGCTTAGGTCATAAATGTTAACCTTGTATTTCTTATTACAATAGTTTCACAATACTAGTTCATTAGATTAAAAAACTACTGTACTGCCAGACTGCACTGCACACAGGTGATTCCAAGCAGTTTCAAGAAGGTAGTGTAAATTAAAACCTTCGTGTAAACTGAAACCGATCTCAGCAGTTAGAGAACACCTTTTTAAAGCCTTGCATTGATGTTTCTTACACCACTATCTCATTTTTTAAAAAAAATTTCATGCCTCCTTCTATTGACAACATAAAAAGAACTACATTGGTTATATTTGCTGTGTTGCAGTGTTGGTTTTTCCCCCACCCAAACACCCCAGTGGGTTATAAACTCCACATTAAAACTATAAACAAATTGGTTAATTTTCAGCATTCTGGAAGTCAATTTCTACACTCTGCACTACAAAGAGCTAAAATAAATAATTTATTTGTGTGCCTTAGTGATTTTCTTTACTATGATACATCTGCATCTTAAATATAAGAAGAAATAATACAATGACACACATCAAAGCATAGGAAATTTATAACTTCTTAAATGGAACCTCAGAAAATGATTACTGAAACTTCTTGCCAAACATCTGAGTGTTGACAGACTGCCCTTCCAAGTTTTCATCTGAAGTTTGCAAGCCAATGGATAAAGCCTAAAATTCCACTTCTGATGTTCCCAAATACTAATAACTGCATCAAGCATGAAAGGCAATGGAAGTGCCAAGATCACAGAGCTCATGGTAAATATTTCTTTTAGTCAAAGCCTGCCTGTTGGAAGAGAAGGGGGGAAAAAAGCCATCCTAGATAAAAAGAATCATAGATCAAGAGTTTCAGCTAAAAAGATTTAGTGAAATCATCCTATTTAATTTTAGCACTTAACAGAGAACTGCACTTTGGTGCCTTTAAGTTATAGACTCCTGTTATATGTATAAAAGGGTAAAGTTTGGATGTAGACACAGGATGCCACAGACTCTTTTCAGTCTTGGACATAAAATGTCCTCTTTTTCTCAGGTAAGTAATATTAACATACAAATATTTTCACTTGCTCTTTTTCTTGCTGGACCCTTTCCAGAAGTGATTTAAACTGCTGGCCTAACAGACAGCAATTCACTTTTGTGGTTTTCTTTTTTCAGTCAGGTTAGGTTTCTGTTTAGTGATCTGAATGGTCCCAGTGCAGCATTAGAGATGTGCCAGAGCTGGTGCAGGAGGAGGAGAGAGAATGAGAATCAGAAGCAAAGAGGTAAGGCATTGTATTAGATCAACTAAGGCATAATGTACAATTTCATCTTAATTTAAGCTTTGAAGGAGCATCCTTCTTGCTTGTTCCTCCTTACAATACAATGACACTAGGGCAACAAGGGGCCAAATCTAGGGGTAAGCGATGACGTTAGAGTGGGAAACATCAAAAATACAAGCCTTCTTTTTGGTATGGCTTGGCTATCCAGAGTTAAAGATAGAGGGTCAAAAGTGTAAAGTTCAGATGACAGAAAAGGGAACACGAGCTACAAATAATAATGCAAAAAAAGTCTGGATTTGAAATATCCTTTTTAAAAAAAAACTCACAACACTGTTTACTAGAAGGTTATTTAGAGGAGACCCCATTGTTCCTCCAAACAATGTTTTACGCTCTCCTGATAGACCTGGAAAAACAATTAAACAACTCTTTGAGGTCTCTCCCAACCTTGGTGATACTGTGACAAAACATATATAATGTCTTATTCTGAAATAAGCCGAAAAATTTGGCTGTACTAACTGTACTTGCTGTCATGCAAGGAGGGATTTACAAATTACATCACAATACTACCCACCTAAGTTCTTTCTGATAGCTCAGAGGGCAGCAACACTATGAAGGCTTTATTATTGACCTCTAAGAACATAATCTCAGCATGATCCTGGATACTGATAATTCACAATAATGCCATTGAACTGCCTCTCAAATAGTGGACTGCATTCATATGAAGAAGATAAGACATTTTCTCATACCATCCAATTCTCAATAATTTAAGTGAGAAGTTGGATTAAAAAGTTTTCCACATTCATTTACTAAATAATTTAAAACCAACCAAACAAAACCTCAAACAAAACCAAAGAAAACTCAAGCCACCATCAAACTCAAGCCGCCCCAAAACACCAAAAAACTCAAAACCAAAAACAGATAGAAGGAAATAATAGCACAGGAAAGAAATAAGAATTTGGGCAGGACAAAACAAAAACCAAGCAACCAAACAAAAAAGAATTTTATTCATTCATGGGTGGGCCTAACCTTTAAAAAATGTATATAGTCAAAGGACCACATTTGACTTTAATCTCCCACAGCAAAATACAATAATCATCATCAAACTAACTGTCTATATAATCTGAAATAATGAAATACTTTATTACATGAATATCTAACGTAACTGTTTTCCTCACTTAAGAGCCCTATATAAATTATTCCAAGATTCAGATTTTAGTACTTAACTTTTTTCTTCCCAAAATTAAAATAAGTAACAAGGGAAGTAAGATTAAGCATGAATATAAGCTCTTAATTTAAATAGTGTATAAAATGTTACAATTACCCCCAAAGCAAACATGATGAATCCAGTTGATATCACAAGTAGATAAAAACTCCCAATACCTCAAACTCTTAACATTTCATTAAAAAGAGTTAATACAGTCTGAGACCACACAGGCTGGAATACCTTAAGTCAAAACTGTGTACTTATTGAAATATGTTGCTCTATGTTTAGTTGATTAGATGGTGTTGGAAGATGGTTGGATGCGATGATCTTGAAGGCCTCTTCCAACCTGGTCTATTCTATTCTATTCTATTCTATTCTATTCTATTCTATTCTATTCTATTCTATTCTATGACAGCATTAACATTGCTTTGGTATTTTTGCTTATATTTTCAACATACTTAAACTTCATTTTTAAGCTAACTATTAAATATCTTGGGTTTATCTGGTCAGGAATTCTAATATTTCTACTGCACAAGAGCAGTAAGGAAATTCCTAACAACACATGACAGTTTAGTATGTGCAATGACTAAACAAGACTGATAGCAATCATATTACATGATAGCATGTACACAACACATAAATCCATAATTAATAGTTTTCAAATTGCATGAACCACAGAAAACATCTGGTTGGAAGAGACCTCCAAGACTATCCAGTCCAACCCTTGACCCAACCATGTCCCTAAGTCTGCTTAAGCTGCTTAAACACCTCCAGGGACGGTGACTCCACAACTGCCCTGGCCAGACCAGAAGAGGAGGCTCAGCGGAGACCTTATTGCTGTCTACAAGTACCTGAATGAAGGTTGTAGCCAGGTGGGGGCTGGTCTCTTCTCCCAGGCAACCACCAACAGAACAAGAGGACATAGTCTCAAGCTATGCCAGGGGAGGTTTGGGAAGGATATTAGGAAGAAGATCTTCACAGAAAGAGTAATTGGCCATTGGAATGGGCTGCCCAGGGAGGTGGTGGAGTCACCATCACTGGAAGTGTTTAAGAAGAGACTGGATGAGGCACTTGGTGCCATGATTTAGTTGATTAGATGGTGTTGGGTGGTAGGTTGGATGCAATGATCTCGAAGGTCTTTTCCAACCTGGTTAATTCTATTTTTATTCTATTCTATTCTATTCTATTCTATTCTATTCTATTCTATTCTATTCTATTCTATTCTATTCTATTCTATTCTATTCTATTTCTATTTCTATTTCTATTTCTATTTCTATTCTATTAAATTCCAATGTTTGATAACCATCTATGTGAAGAAGTATTTCCTAATGTCCAGCCTGAACCTCCCCTGACACAGTCTGAGACCATTTCCTCTAGTCCTGTCACTTGACACCAAGGAGAAGTGGCTGGCTCTCTCCCTGCTCCAATCTCCCTTCAGGTAGTTGTAGAGAGTGATGAGGTCTCCCCTTAGCCTCCTCTTCTCCAGACTGAACAATCTCAGCTCCCTCAGACACTCAGCCAGGCCATCTGCTCCAGACCCTTCGCAAGCCTCACTGCCCTTCTGAACACACTCCAGCACCTCAGTGTCCTTCCTGTAGTGAAGGGCCCAGAACTGAACACAGTACTCAAGATGTGGCCTCACCCATGCTGAGTACAGGGAGTCGATCACCTACCTGTTCCTGATGGCCACAGTGCTTCTAATACAAGCCAGGATGCCACTGGCTTTCTTGGCCACCTAGGCACACTGCTGACTCATATTCAGTCACCTATCAACCAGAACCTCCAGGTCCCTCTCTGAGTCACAGCCTTCCTACCACACGTCCCCACATCCGTAGCTTACCATAGGGTTGTTGTGGCCAGGTGGAAGACCTGGCACGTGGCCTTGTTGAACTTCATACAATTAGCCTTGGTCCATCAGTCTAACCCGTCCAGATCCCCTTGTAAAGCTTCCCTATCCTCTAGCACATCGACATGGCCACCCAGCTTGGTTTCATCTGCAAACGTACTGATTTATCTGCATTGACAGACTTCATTCTGCTTTTATTTAACAACACATCCCTTTGCTAAATAAAGCTGCCTTCACTAATGCAAGATCAGAAAATTTGGATTTTTTTTTCTATTAGCAGAGACAGTTACTGTGAAATTGTGATGTTACTGCATATTTAGCTTTTTTATTAAGATGGCAAAAATTGTCCTATCCTGTACAAAGAATTCAATGCATGAGATAGTTGTCTTTTAGAGAACTTCATAAACTATAAAACTACTGGAAGAGGTCTGCATGGAACAGGAGAAAAAGATAATAAAAGGCTGCATTGGCAGTAAGCAGAAATGACAAAAGTTAAGCACATGCACACATACACAACGCTAAAGGCAGTTTTCACATCTTTTTACTGAAACAACTTTGCCTTATTTTTGTGTTCCTTAGGGTTTTCTGTGCATTGTACTAGCATATCAGAATGTTCTTCCCACAAACATGCAACTCCCAAAGTTTCTTTTGTTTAGATGACTTGAAAAAAACATATTATTATCGTTAGGTACATTGATATGACTAATACGGCATATTTTTAACAGATATAAAAAGAAATTTGACAAAACAGTAACATGACAAAACAGTAATATTTTCAGACTCAACTATTAGCTCTTTTTCTAATGCCTGTCACACTTACCCATGCTTGCATTGTTTACCACAGTTTAAAAATGTAAGGAGATGAAGTGACACAAAGGAGCAAACTGTTGTGTATCAGGAATAGTTTATGAGGGTGCTTGTAGGGGCTAATGCTGTTTGGATGTAAACAGTGCCACACAGCTGAGGTAGAAATGTTGCAATCTGCTTACAAAACTTTGTTAAATGTTACCTTTATCTATCACTTTCTACTGATTTTAATCAGCTGCAATGCATGATGGTTGATATGACACTACTAAAATTAGGCACCCAAGGCATAACTACTTTGAAGAGTAACTACTTGGCAGCAACACTACTTGGGAAGGAAAGAGTAGGCACAGAAATTGGGAAATAAATTAATTTGAAATTAGCCTGCAAAGGGTCTCTCATATTAGAAATTATGAAAATTCACTACATGTTTATACAATAAAGTCATGATTCCTTTAGCGTATTTTTCATATCACTATAATGATAGGGCTTATAAATTATCTAGAAGTGCTTCAAATATTTTGTTACATTGATAGAGACCAGCGAGTTTCATATAAATTGAAAAATCACACCCCCCACCCCCCACCCCAAAAGCAAGCTATTTATGAAGTTGCTTTCTTTTCACTTCTGAGGTTAATTGTTTCACATTTGAGATCTGCACTCAGGGACCAAAATTAGTACAGTTTTCACTTAAGTCAAGGCTCACTCAGACTCAGTTGTCAGTGAAATTGTTTTGCTTTTGGTTCTAACAAAAAGTGGTTTTGTAAATGATCAGCAGAAACAAACTGGTTTGAACCAATCCATGACGTGGATTTTGGTTTACTGGTCTAAGGAAGGGAATTTGGAAGAACTGCAAGGAGACGGAGGTGGAGTGAGAGGATTTCAAGAGGTGCATGGATAGTCAGTTTTCTATGAAGAAAATGGTATCAAAATGAGTAACAATGCAGTCTCAGACAGGATAATTTAGGGGGGCTGTAGATTCCTTGAAAGGAATCATCTCATCTTCTCCTCTCTTCCCAAGCAGAGAATGAAAAGGCTGCTTTCAGAGAACTAATGATATAATAACCTGATGATCTTTCTGTATAGATACCTGTCTATTTAGGTCCCATAATGGCATATATATGCTTGTCTTGGTTTTCCTCACGTTCACAATTTTTGATTCATCAGTATTGTATTTTCTCTGCAAATCTTTGCCAAATCATTCAGCAGCTCTGGGAGATCATTTTAAAACTGCCCATGGTAAGCTTTTGGGTTTGCATCTTCAGTATTCTGTAGCTTCAGCAAAGTTTCCAAATTACCATTTTTCCCTTTTTCAGATAATTTGTGTAAGGGACTCCTTTGGTAAACTCCATTTATTTCTATCTTTCGCTTCAGACATTTAATCTGCAGAAAGATTTTTCTCAGAGCTCATGACATGTTGATGTCTGAAGATTGTTCAAAATCTTGACAAAGCCTTTTAGGAATCCCCAAACAGAGTATCTATTATCAATGGCAATATTTTGCATCCTTTTAGATCTGAAAGTATATTCCAGTAGCACCCAACTCCGTGCTTAAATGAAATTCACTGAAGTACATAAAGAAGTACTCTGACTCTTGTCTGGATGAAACCTGTGTGACTACTGTCCTGTTTCCTCTCCTCAAATCTAATTTCGGAGTTGAAAAGAAACTTGGATGTGTGTACTGCAAATGAAGTGAACAATGCTTCTTCCCGGTTTTTGATCTTAATGACTGGGGAGCAGGGATAGATCTCGGAGAACATTGTGAAACAGATAGGCCTTGCAGGCTACATGTCTATCAATTTAATAATTTAATCATCTTCATCTAAATATTTGTTAGATGCATGCAAATGCTAATCACTTTGCAAGGACAGTTTTATGTATAAGAAAAGAACAGTGAGACAAATCAGAGTATTTAGCAAGTGACAGTATAACTGAGTACCACTGAGAGCCTTCAGAGTGCCTGACAGAGAGGGTCACCTGTGTTTCTGAAAATGACACAAACAAAAAACCCCAACAAATCAAACTAAAGTAAAATGAGCATCCCCGCCCCCCTCCCTGGTGTTAAAGGCTAGGGAGAGCAAAAAACAACACTTATGGTAGAAATGCTGGAACAGGAAGATTACCTCACGGTGATTTAGAAGTCTCTCCAAATCTGCTGCCATTTGATTCTTGACACGCAGCAAAGCTGTCTTTTCTTTATTTAAAAGACTGGTAGAAAGAGGATAGGAAATGCAGTAATAGCAACAGATAATCTCCTTTAATCTTGTATTCTGGCTGAAAACACACATTTTCTAAAGCTAAATACCGGCAACAATGCAAATCTGCTCAAGTAATTGTATCAAAGGACCCCTCTCTATGTTCAAACATTGTCATGTTTATAAATGGGCCTTAATGTACCAATACATAAAAAAATCCTCTTTTAGACAAACAGACATGCGATTCAAAATCTTTGTAAAATATGGAAGGGGGATGCGTGCTTGATTCTCTGAAGGGTAATTTAAATCGGCAGAATCTTCTGTTACTACCTCTCGGTTTCTTCTAGGCAAAATGAGTTCATTTTATAAGCAAAGTAATGCTGCTTATATCTACACTTCTATATCAAAATATGGATTTCTTTGTTGTACATATCATTAGCAGCAGCACATGCTGCTCTCTCAGTGTCATCTCTCTTTCTGCTACTGTAGAGACAATTTGGAAAGTAACGAGTACAAGGAACAATAACATCCAGCTCTCCCTTTTAGCCATGTGGTTTCTGCAGAAATTGGGTAGTGTATTTTTGGTATTTTTTTTTCATTTTATATTCCAGCAAAATGCATGGGCTCAAATTCATCCTGTGAAACAAGTATGAGAACCGTTTCAGCAGGAAGGCATGCTTTTGTAGCACGATGTCAAGTTTAGCTTTAATTCCTCTTTATTTTCCTAGTTAAAGATCATGAACATTTAAAATGTTTAGCATACACATTCTAATCACAGGCAGCAATTCTAATACAGTTAAACATTTTTTCCTATTTAGCACCAGCATCAGTTTCCAACAATAAACTTCAGACTAATGCATGCATAATGCCTGTATATAATCTGGTTTGATAAAACAGCCATGGAGGGCTTCTTGGAAGACTGATGTTATATATGTAATTATCATGACTTAACTAAATAGGTGTACAGTATAAACTATAGCATAAACCAACAACTATGAAAAATACAATCCTGCATATGGAGTGCAAATATCTTAACTGAATACATCAGGAGTTCAAAGACAAATCTATTAAGATTTTATAAATGGAATGGAGCAATTATATATGTTGCAAGCACAAATTATTTAACATTCCCAGTATTTAATCCAGAAATTATCAACAAAATAAATCATCCTTTTTCTTCAAGTGGCTTCAATTCTGTCATCTGCTTGTTTCAAATAAGCAACATCATCCTTTGCCCCAGAGATTTTCTGGCAGTTCCTTGCAAGCTCTGTACTGTAAATTACGACTGTCAATTCCTTCTAGGCAATCATTAATTCTAAGAAAAAAATGTATGCTTTGGCCAAATCACTTAGTTGTCTGAGCTGGTTAAAGGGAAATTAGGAACATTTATGAAAAAGCTACAAAGATATTTTAATATTTTCAAGATGTTTATTTTCTGTGACATTTTTAATCATGATGAAATTGCTGTACTATTTTTTTTCTGGGGTTCATGGGTTGTAATTTACTGATATGTCAGTTTTTCTTGGATTTCTGTACTTCCTGACAGCATAGAGCAATCCTTTTAGAGAATGACTCACAAAATTATTATAGAAGCAATAAAAAAAAAAAGTTCCTTTATCCCTTAAAGGGTCTACTGAATAAGCATAAACTGCAGTGTTCATGACTAAATCAGGAGTTCGTGTTCAAGATTCAATTTCATCCACAGATCAGAACCTACTCTACTTATACTAGTTATACCTTCTTAAACAATATGACTGATCCAAGTGGGCCAGCTCTAATTTTCTTTCTTTATGGTCAAATATAGGAATTCAGTGGCATTTGACTTGTTGTATGTCATACATATGAATATAGAATTACCAAAGCATGTGTAGACTTCAGAATTAGTAGTTTTGCAATAGTTATGTGTTGGTTTTTTTCATCATTGCTGACAGAAGGAATAAATTCAGGTACTTCTGAAAGAATACTGAAAAAGAGGCATCTATATGTTTAACAGAGTGAGAAAGCAGTTACGAGATAAAACAATAATAAATTTACACCTGTAACTACCAAGTAAAGGAGAAATACCTCCAAAAGTTCCACTCTGGGAAGAAGACTGACCATTTCAGTCCGTGTTATGAAAATGTTCTCAACAGCCATCTTGGATATCAGCAGTCACGGAGATTCCAGCTTTAAACTGCCCTACACTTCCATTAAACAGTAGTTTAACCTAATCCAATTTTAATTGACAGTGTAACAAATCAGAGAGCAGCTTGACAGCTTGTTTTAGCTGACCTAAGTGAATACTTAGATCATCCTTCCTTAACCACATACTGGTAACCTGCGCTTTGTGTGGTAGCATAAAATTTGTGATGTGTGAGTAGGTCACTTCACTGATCTATATGGAAGCTGCAGTCTTTTAAAAGGTGATTTTTCATGTGGATGACCAAAACCTCTTGATTTACCAGGTACAGTGGAAATCCACAGCTGAAGGTAAGGGTGAAACTGCTCTGTTTGGTGACCTGATGCCTTAACTGTCTTACTATGATTCTGAAACCACAATCTGTATGTCTCGACAAATCAGCTTCTCACATCTGAACTCAAGAGTTGTACCTTCCATCTGAAAAGGCAGGATCTTTTTGACCATCTTTAATAAAAACATACTTTTAAGTTTTCATGGCAAAAAGATGTATTAAAGCATTAGTGTACCAAACACTGAAAGAAATCTTCCAGTGACTTGTTCTGGGGTGAGAACATACTAGCATTTGGGGGAAATGGACTGTGTCAAAATGATCTAATATCCCTGGAGTTATTCAACAGCACAAACGTCTGTTTTCACACAGCACAGAAAGTGTAGACCATGCTGTGCTCCACGGTCCTGGTCACTAATTGCTCCACCCTGAGTGTGGAGAAGGTGCTCACCATATAACCATGGCCTCAAAAAGTCCAGGTTGGTGAATTAACTGAAAAGCAGTCCAGCTCCTGTTTTTCCTGTGTGCCTGTTTCCAGAAAAAATTACAATGTCTGGGAGGAGGTCCAGTTTCATTCCATCATGCTTTCAAAACCTCACCAGGTATGAATCCAGGTACCAGGAATGCCAGACTTACCATGGAATACACTTGTCATATACATACACATTGCTCATAGCAACTACTCGCTTGTTTTGTTTTGGTTTACTTGGGATCTAAGGCCCAGGTAGCTTGGATATTAAATGTAAGACATTTTCAGGTCACTTGATCCATCTGTAGAATGGAGACAAATATTTCCCAGTCTCAGACTTTCAAAGACTGTTGAATTTAGGCAATTAAGCCATCTTTTAAATCTCCGGTCTAAATATATTAGCTCCTTTCTTGTTCATAAGCTTCTATTGTTAGATGATGTGGATAATGATGCGTCCAGTTCTGGGCCCCTCAGTTTAAGAAGGACATCGAGACACTTGAACGTGTCCAGAGAAGGGCAATAAGGCTGGTGAGAGGCCTCGAGCACAAGCCCTACAAGGAGAGGCTGAGGGAGCTGGGATTGTTTAGCCTGGAGAGGAGGAGGCTCAGGGGAAAATTTTATTGCTGTCTACAACTACCTGAAGAGAGGTTGTAGCCAGCTGGGGGTTGGTCTCTTCTCCCAGGCAATCAGCACCAGAAGAAGAGGACACAGTCTCAAGCTGTGCCAGGGGAAGTTTAGGCTTGAGGTGAGGAGAAAGTTCTTCACTGAAAGAATTGTTAGCCATTGGAATGGGCTGCCCAGGGAGGTGGTGGAGTCACTGTCCCTGGAGGTGTACAAGAGGGGATTGGATGTGGCACTTGGTGCCATGGTCTAGTCATGAGGTCTGTGGTGACAGGTTGGACTTGATGATCTTTGAGGTCTCTTCCAACCTTGGTGATACTGTGATACTGTGAATACGCTTATGCTGCACATACTAAACAAACACAGGTTTACATATTACTGGGTTTAATTATTTCCATTCAGTTTGAAAAAAATACAGGTTTCTTTTTCAGTGAGCTGTGTACCCAAATGCTGTAAGAAATAAGGATTGTGCCTTTATGTTAATGTCACACTACATCATGAAGAAATTGAAAACTGAAGTTCAGTCTGGTGGGTTTTTGTTTTGCATGTTATGTTCATATGCAAATATTATCATTAAAAAAAGAATCCAACACAAATTATATATGTGGAAGTTTTGTACATAAAACTGAATATATAACACAGGCATATAGCGCAGCTATCCCTTCTCTGGAAATTACAGACAAATAGCTCAGAGCAGACAACTAATTTCTGAAGTCCAAGTCAAATTTTCTTTTTTAAGTCATGTAGTTAGAGAGGCAGGTATGAAAAATTCTGCCAATAAAAGGTCTTCAGAAGAACGAATACATGAATAATTTGTGATCTGTCATTGTGCGATTAAATAACCACAGATCAGATTTTCAAAGGCATTTAGTATTGCTTAATGATTTTAATTGGAGTGCTTCAGGTTCCTTTGAGAACTCATCTTTGTTGTGTTCCAATGGAAAAGAAGTTATTTTCTCAAATTGCAAAAGGAAACCCAAAAAGCTCTTAAAAGTTGTAATATGTGTCAGAAAATGTTCATTTGTAGGAAAAAAAATACATATATTTCTACAAATTGTGTTTGGAACATTTCTCAGGTAAACAGCAGTAGTGTTGAAATAGACTCATTGCCCATTCCATGATGGGAAAAACTCAACTAACACTGTATGCTGAGCTTTATAATATTTGGATGGCAATTAGAGAACCCCAAATGTTTAGGTAAGGAACATTTAAGTACATAGCTTCTTAGTGAGCAAAGTCCTTGTACTGCTTCTAGATTTGCCACACAGTTAGGCCTTTGAGGAGTGCTTTAGGGTAAGTGAACCACTTTTAAAACCTGCCATTGGTACAGAGAAATTTGAGTAACTGCATTTAAAATAAATACCCTCTCCTTATGAATGAAGTTCTGTTGAATGTCTCCAGTTATTTATAACCCTAGCTGTTTTTAGCAGAAAATTATGTACAACTACAATTACTTCACTACACACATAAGAATGAAATTCAGAGATTTGTTTTGCCACAGCATGACACAGTTACAAGGCATTTCTTTTCAAGAGGAGTGCTAAATGGGGTGTTTTTATTTCTGGTTAAAGAAGTGTAGGCTAGAGAGTGTTCTTTATAGTAGGAAGGAGCCATCCTCATACACACCACTGCTCTTATTAAACATTGCTATTTACTTCTAGTAAGGAGAGAGCTATCTGGACTAACATAAATGAGGAGTTACTTAATAGAATATTTTGAGAGATATGGACCACCTATAAATTCACCCTACAGATGCCCTGTCACTCAAACCCAGAGGTTTTGTATCCCAAACGTATCTGCAGGTGCATGGCTAAGTGCACAAGCACACAAAGTGCTCTGCTGCCAGGGCCACCTCAATTCTCTCCACAGCCAAGTACCAACACAGACTGTGGCCTGCCTTGGAGAATTTCTACGTGTTGGGAAGGAGAGTGGTAGAGAACATACATGTGGGCCACAGCTGACAGAACTTTGATTACCCTTAAACAACCTCTCCTTTTATTTTTGAATAGTAATACACTTGTGCCGTCACACTTGAATCTAAGCAGTAATGTCACACACCTGTAACAACCTGGAGGTCACACAGAATCACAGAATCTTAGGGGTTTGAAGGAACCTTGAAAGATCATCTGTTCCACTCCTCTTTTAGAAATAACTGGTGTCAGAAATGACAGTTTTAGAGAATGATGCAGTGTGAGGAATCAAAGAACCACATAATAAGTCACTTGTGGCCAATTTGTGATAAAATGGTAAAAACACGGCACAACAATACCCACAGCCCAGACTATGGAGACTGCTGTCATAACCAGCCTCCTGTGCTGATTTCATCAAGGCTATTTCATCACAGAATTAAAACCACATCAGCCTTTTCAGCAGACAAGGAAATACAAAGTACTGCAGGTTGCTGCAAAACATTTCTAAGGTTGCAAGAAAGTACTGACTCATTATTTTGGGAAACCTGCTGGAACCCAATTGCCCTAGGAGTACCTTCTAAAAGAGATTATTGGCCATCATCACTGTCCACAGAAGCCAGTTATAGATTAAGCCTAAAAAAAGCAAATTCATTAGCAAATTATCCACACTCAGCTTAAGTAAGAGGTGACAGAGAACACTGGCACTGATAACATAGATGTGACTGCTCTGTGATTTAGATAATGCGGAACCAACTTTCTTGATGAACGGATGAGATAAAAGCTTTACACAAAAAGAACATTCCTCCAGCACAGATTCTGCACACTTAACACAATGGAAGGAAAAGCATGATTACTCATAGGGCAGCTGTGAGGATAAAGCTAAGCAGTCAGTACTGATTGTCAGGGTGCAAGGATATGATCAGAGGGCTGGAGCACCTCTCCTATGAGGACAGACTGAAGGAGTTGGGGCTGTTCAGTCTGGAGAAGAGAAAGCTCCAAGGTGACCTCATTGTGGCCTCCCAGTATCTGAAGGGGGCCTACAAGAAGGCTGGGGAAGGACTTCTCAGTCTATTAGGTAGTGATAGGACTAGGGGGAATGGAATGAAGCTGGAGGTAGGGAGATTCAGGCTGGATGTGAGGAGGAAGTTCTTCACCATGAGTGGTGAAGCCCTGGAATAGATTGTCCAGGGAGGTGGTTGGGGCCCTGTCCCTGGAGGTAATAGTAATAATAATAATAATAATAATAATAATAATAATAATAATAATACAATACACCAGGTTGGAAGAGACCTTCAAGATCATCGCGTCCAACCCATCAACCAATCCAACCCACCCAACAACTAAACCATACAGCCAAGCACCCCATCAAGTCTTCTCCTGAACACCTCCAGTGAAGGTGACTCCACCACCTCCACAGGTAGCCGATTCCAATGGGCAATCACTCTCTCCGTGTAGAACTTCTTCCTAACATCCAGCCTAAACCTCCCCTGGCACAGCCTGACACTGTGTCCTCTTGTTCTGGTGCTGGTTGCCTGGGAGAAGAGGCCAACCTCTGCCTGGCTACAGCCTCCCTTCAGGTAGTTGTAGATGGCAATAAGGTCACCCTGAGTCTCCTCTTCTCCAGGCTAAGCAACCCCAGCTCCCTCAGCCTCTCCTCATAGGGCTTGTGTTCCAAACCCCTCACCAGCTTTGTTGCCCTTCTCTGGACACGTTCCAGCAAGACAACATCCTTCCTAAACTGAGGGGCCCAGAACTGGACACAGTACTCAAGGTGTGGCCTAACCAGTGCAGTGTACAGGGGCAGAATGACCTCCCTGCTCCTGCTGGCCACACTGTTCCTGATGCAGGCCAGGATGCCATTGGCCTTCTTGGCTGCCTGGGCACACTGCAGGCTCATGTTCAGCCTACAATCAACCAGTAAACCAGGTGTTTAAGACCAGGCTGGATGAGGCTCTGGCCAGCCTGATCTAATGTGGGGTGTCCCTGCCCATGGCAGAGGGGTTGGAACTAGATGATCCTTGTGGTCCCTTCCAACCCTGACTGATACTATGATACTATGATGCTCTATTAACATTATGTTAATTTGTCTACAATCTGGTACTCAAACATGAGATTTAAAGAACTGTATTAAAAAAAAAAAAAAAAAAATCACTAATATTGTTACGGGTCCGTCTGAAAAGTAAAAATAAAATGTTGTTTTCCTATTAGCTGGTACTTGAGAAATTGCTTTTCAGAAATAAAATTAATGCACATATGGCATGTAAAATTAAAAAAAAAAAAAGTACTTGGTGTAACAGTGCCATAAATTAAACCTCCATTTTAAAAGGCGATTGCAGAACTGCAGTATTAACTATTAATTAGAGGTAATGGTTGAAAAACAAAGTTCATTTTGAAATGGCTTTACAAATATTTACTTCTTCCCTTAGCTCTGAGATACAGAGAAACCAGGTTTCATAAAGCATGTTCACTATTTTTGCTGTTACTGTTCTAATAGCATCAACATTATCTGCAGAATGTAGGGCCCTCCTTGAGGAGAATTAATTCTCTGAACTCGTTCTCTCAAAAATATTCCACACGCAAAGCAACAAAATGCTGTTTAATAAAGTAAGAAGGACAGGAAGAGTGGTCTAAATCTTTTGATCCAGCAGAGCTTCACTTGGCATATATTTGGTGCGGATTACCATTAATTTACTTAAATCTCATTCTGACTCAGTTCTGGAATAGCTGGGAGCTAGACTGGTCTGCAGAGTAATCTGAAATCACCTAAGGGATATTTTAATTTAATACTGTCATCAGAAGATTCCAAAAGGCTATCCTCATGACCAAAGATTGCTGGAATGTAATGGTGCTGTGGTTAGAAATCCCTTCCTCTAAGCTTTGTCTCGCTTACGGGAAAGCAAAGGACCAATATTATCAATTTTATGCAAGGTTATGATTTCTCCTGTGCTCCAGGGAATATCAGCTAACAAGTTAGGATGTTGGTTTTAAATGTGGAGTTACAATTAGCAAAATTAGGGACTAGTGAGATGTATCAAAACCTTCAAGGCATGAAGCTGTTTTGAACATTTTCGCTGGCTTATGAAACTATGGCAAAACTGAGGAAAATGTGTGATAAGGGAACAACAGTTATTTTTAGTTTACAAGAAATATTGGAAAATACAGGAAAACACTTCTTATGAAAGCATTTGATGTGTCAAGTAAGGGTTAGTTTTTTTGCTACAAAACCATTGAGGATGAAAATATATTTTTGTCAGACCACACTTTCATTTACAGAAGCACAGACTAGTGGTAAGCACACCCCAGCTCACCACAGCAGAGTACTGCTGGTATGTTTACCATGAATGCTCACACTGTGGTGCAGATGCATTTTCTTCTTTAACCTCAGGCACTTTAAGATGCCAAAAATTCCCTTTATAGTTAATGGAGAGCAACAGGCATCTCTAGTAAATGACTCAGTCCATCCAAAATCTGAATTGCTTTTTGGAGATGCCACTTCCTCCTAAGGAAAGCTGACCAAAGCTTCTAATTTAGGTTCCTTAATTTGTAGGCTATACTTAGGAAGAATATCTGGGCATACAGCTGATTTGTAACAGCCATAAAATCTCAACAGAATCAATGCTAATAATTAATTGAATTTCTCATATATTTTAAAGGCATGAAATACACACTTTCATAAATTACTTCACCTATTTATTCACTTTTCTCCTAGTTTTTGGGCAGCTTTTGGACTACCATGTGAATAATGAATGTTATTTTCATGTTACCATAATTAAAAAAAATATCTGCTAGTGACCAATTCTTTCATGATTTTTATCAAAAAATGGAAAAGTAAGTTCCTGTATAAAGAGGGAAGATTGTGATTTTTTGCTTATGGGAAATTAAAATTCATCTTGGAACTGTTTCTTGTATCAGGTCTAGGAAAATACTAAAAACATTTGATTCTGTAATAAAAAAGGAAAGGATCTAGTCTTACTGAATGAAAGTAAGACCTGTGAGAGATAGCTTGTCAAGAAGTATGAAGGATTATTTCTGCTTTCTTGGAAAAAAGTTGTATTTTTCACCTAATTGCTTCATAATACAATCATATTAATGCTTCAAATTGTTACTGCATGTCTTTCCTAAACCAAGATACCACATAAACACCTAAGAGTTAAAATGCTAATTCTTCTGTACTGCAGCAGGACATAGCTATCAACTTCCCTGAAAATGAAGGGGCAGATTATTCTATAGTAGCTTACTTGGGAGCCAGATGTTAAACACAGTTCATAAAGCTGCATGAATGAGGGAAGTTGCTCAGCAATCAGAGATCTGGCAGATGGACCTAACTCCAAATACGAGTCTCCACTAAAGGAAGTCTGCTCCAATTACGCCTGATACCCTTTGCTGGCGGACTTGTCTATTATTTTTCTTTTACTTTATTTCTTTATTTTTTACATCTGTAAATCTGGTGTCCTTTTAGGTCTTCTGAACTCTCCCCTACTTTGTGAAAGCTCTTATCAGCTCAAAACTCACTTTAAACCTGGCTATCATTGCTGCTTTTTCAAACCTAAAGCCTCTTTTCTGAGAGTGAATGAAATCACAGATGTTAGATTTCCGGTATAAACGCTGGACTTGATGGAATGTCAACATCTCCTACTTCACAGCCTATAATATAATTTTTTTCCCAATGTTAAACAAATAAGTAACTTTACTTTCAGTTTGAAATAAAGAAGCCGCAATTTTGATTACCTGATATCTTTTTCAAGTTGGGTAATACGTTCTTTTTGTAGATTTATTTGAGAATCTCTCTGCTGTACAGTGTCAATGAGGTATCTGTACGGCTGTTGTACTTGACTCAACAAAGAATTTGCTCTGTCAAGCTGCCAAAAAAAAAAGTGTTACTACTATAAATTTTGTAATTTATAAAGCATAGTTACTTTATTATTTAATTAATATTAGCTATTACCAATTATTACCAACAGCATAATAATATAAACCCCAAAACTCTTATTTCACAAATATATATGAAACAAACTATCCTAAACTACTATCTAGCACATTATGATCTCACTTTTCTGGTCTAATTGTATTGTATTTTCACTGCAATTACATTGCCACTCTCTACAGTTCCCTAAAATGAATTTTCAAGAGTTTTAATGTAACAGCTTCCATTGATGAAAAATATCAGTACAGGTTCACCTTATTGAGCACAGGTGAGTTTTAAAAAACAGTACACTATTACAATGGAATTTTCAGATCAGAAATTGAATCCTAACAAAACCATGGTAATAATGAAAGAAAACTCCCCTTTCCTCTAATCAGTCACTATGTATGAACAGTGAAATCCAATGGGATGTTTACAAGACTAGTATAAAATAACTGTATTCTTAATGATCTTGAAGTTCTTTTCCAACCAGAATGATTCTAAGATTCTAGTCCTATTCCCCTGGGCAAATCAGAATCATTAGGTTTAAAAGTCTCACATGATATAGCTCACATCTTGAGCATTTAAATATAATCATTCACTCAAATCTGTCCAGAATTAAAATCACACATGAAAACTTAGCAGTTTCAGCAGCTGGAGTACATAGAAGTCTCAAGAATACCAATTAGATTCTTGGAAAAATAAACTAAAACCTTTAAAATATTAAATGCAAACAGGTCTATAGAATGAGTTAAATGGAAAATAATTTACTCAGCCCTGGTTAGGCCACACCTTGAGTACTGTGTCCAGTTCTGGGCCCTTCAATTTAAGAAGGACATTGAGACTCTTGAATGTGTCCAGAGAAGGGCAATGAGGCTGGTGAGAGGCCTTGAGGACAAGCCCTGTGAGGAGAGGATGAGGGAGCTGGGATTGTTTAGCCTGGAGAAGAGGAGGCTCAGGGGTGACCTTCTTGCTCTCTACAACTACCTGAAGGGAGGTTGTAGCCAGGTGGGGGTCGGTCTCTTCTCCCAGGCAACCAGCACCAGAAGAAGAGGACACAGATTCAAGCTGCGCCAGAGGAAGTTTAGGCTCGAGGTGAGGAGAAAGTTCTTCACAGAGAGAGTTGTTGGCCATTGGAATGGGCTGCCCAGGGAGGTGGTGGAGTCACTGTCACTGGAGGTGTTCAAAAAGGGATTGGATGTGGCACTTGAAGCCATGTTTTAGAAATCATGAGGTGTTGGGTGATAGGTTGGACTTGATGATCTCTGAGGTCTCTTCCCAACCTTATTGATTCTATGATTAAACGTTCAAATTACTTTATAAAATTTATCAATCTGCATTTGCCAAATCAGACTCAGGAGACAGTTGACCTATTGTTCCAAACAAGCAGGGTTGGAACTAGATGATCCTTGTGGTCCCTTCCAACCCTGACTGATACTATGATTCTATGATACTTCTCTCTGTACTCTGCCAAATATGCAAAGAACTTAATAGTATTAAAAAAACAGAACAGAGGTGAAACATTGCTTGCCCACCTTACTTGCCTCACTAAAAGGGGAGTTAATTCCACTTCATGTTTTAAAAAGTGAAATGAGAGGCTTACACATAGCACTTCATCAAATTTATGCAAATTCTGAAGTATTTAAATATGCTATTCTAGTGCACAGTGAAATGCCAGTTTTACTGCAGAGAAGTAAAAACGTGAGGCAATCATCTTCTTGAAGAAAGTAATAATCCTCGATAAATTGATAAACACATTTTAAAAGCTATTATTTTTCCCAGAGTACAAGCTATCAAAAATGATCTCCTTCAGGAAGACAGCACATGACAAACAGGCAATTCCAAGATACAGTGTATTAATCCAGGATGGTCTAATAAATGCAGCACAAAACCTTGACACTGCCATTATAGGAGAAGACTAATCCAAGTGATCTTGTTTGGAATCCTGTTCTTGACAGCCTAAGATTTTCAAAGGATAGAATAGAATAGAATAGAATAGAATAGAATAGAATAGAATAGAATAGAATAGAATAGAATAGAATTACCAAGGTTGGAAGAGACCTCGAAGATCATCGACTCCAACCTGTAACCACAACCTCACAACCAGACCATGGCACCAAGTGCCACATCCAGTCCCCTCCTGAACGCCTCCAGGGACTGAGACTCAACCACCTCCCCGGGCAGCCCATTCCAATGACGAATCACTCTCTCGGTGAAGAACTTTCTCCTCACCTCCAGCCTAAACTTCCCCTGTTGCAGCTTGAGACTGTGTCCCCTTGTTCTGGTGCTGGTTGCTAGGGAGAAGAGGCCAACCCCTTCCTGGCTACAACCACCCTTCAGGTAGTTGTAGAGAGCAATGAGGTTGCCCCTGAGCCTCCTCTTCTCCAGGCTAAACAGCCCCAGCTCCCTCAGCCTCTCCTCATAGGGCTTGTGCTCAAGGCCTCTCACCAGCCTTGTTGCCCTTCTCTGGACACGTTCAAGTGTCTCAATGTCCTTCTTAAACTGAGGGGCCCAGAACTGGACACAGTACTCAAGGTGCGGCCTAACCAAAGCAGAGTACAGGGGCACAATGACCTCCCTGCTCCTGTTGGCCATACTATTCCTAATGCAGGCCAGGATGCGGTTGGCCCTCTTGGCTGCCTGGGCACACTGCTGGCTCATGTTCAGCTTCCCATCAACCAGCACCCCAGGTCCCTCTCTGCCTGGCAGCTCTCCAGCCACTCTGACCCCAGCCTGTAGCACTGCATGGGGTTGCTGTGGCCAATGTGCAGAACCTGGCACTTGGATGTGTTCAATCTCATGCCATTGGACTCTGCCCATCTGTCCAGCCTGTCGAGGTCCCTCTGCAAAGCCTCTCTGCCCTCCAGCAGATCAACTCCTGCCCCCAGCTTGGTGTCATCTGCAAACTTACTGATGATGGACTCAATGCCCTCATCCAGATCATCAATAAAGATGTTGAAAAGCATGGGGCCCAGCACTGATCCCTGGGTGACACCACTAGTGACAGGCCGCCAGCTGGATGTGGCACCATTCACCATTACTCTCTGGGCTCGGCCCTCCAGCCAGTTCCTAACCCAACGCAGTGTGCTCCTGTCCAAGCCATGGGCTGCCAGCTTGGCCAGGAGTTTGCTGTGGGGGATGGTGTCAAAGGCCTTGCTGAGGTCCAGGTAGACCACATCCACAGGCCTCCCCACATCCACCAGGCGGGTCACCTGATCATAGAAGGAGATCAGGTTGGTCAGGCAGGACCTGCCCCTCCTAAATCCATGCTGCCTGGGCCTGAGCCCCTGGCCATCCTGTAAGTGCAATACTGCCATGATGGATGCTGCCATCACAGTGTGAAGTTCTTCATTGTTCTCAGTGATAAGAATCAAAGTGCTTCAGTGGGAAAGGACAAGTGAGGTAGTGTAAGCTTGGCTTGATGCTGCTAAGTTATGTTAACTTGCTAACTTTATCAGCTATAAAGCATGCTGCTGTTATGAAAATAAGGCTGATCCTTCCTTCTCCATGATGGTGCTTTGTAGCCTGTTTGATTTTATAAACTTAAAAGAGGTTGTCATTAAATTGTAATAATTAAGTGTTAAATGCATGTAATGGATCACTTTTACTAATATACACACACATATAAAAATTATCCTTCATCAACAGCATTCATTTTTGTAAGCTACTCTAATTTCTTTCGGTCTTGATGTATGAGATTTGCTTAAGTATTTCTGTTTCATCCTTGTAATAAGAGATCTCATACCTTGCAGTTGAACATTTATTGTTTATCTCTGAATGGACACCTTTATTAAGGTGAAGGAGTTAAATATTTTTCAGCTTGACCCATATTCTCAGAGTGAGATGTAAATCTGCTTTTGTTAAAAATGTTTCAATCAAGGCATACAATGTTATGATGAAGGCTTGAAAAAGTCATTTGGCAGCAAGCCAAATGTATCATCTTCATAAATTTCTGTATTTAGCATATTGATTCTACTGCACACAGACTCAGCATTTGCTTTTTAGGTCACCCAAAGACCATATAAGCCTTTGAGACATGAGAGATTCTCTACCCATCAGTTCTGGCACTGTAGCTCAAAACCTCTGCGAAGTTATTTCATTCCAAAATTTAGATAGGAAGCTAAACATAGTAATTTTTGATTGCTACTAGAAAGAAATATGAAGAAGGATTCAGACCTGAATGCCAGACATGAGTTTACCAGAAAGCAGGTCTTAAAAGATTTAATTTATCCTTAGGAGTCTGATAGTAATAGGATTAGTAGCTGTGTATTAGCTATCTGCAAGATACTGAACTTTGTACTAGATGCTATTCTGATTTAAATTATAAAATTATATGATAGATTATCAAGAAAGGGCTACATCACACCTCATGGGGGGATAAACATGAGATGAAGATGTTCTAGTGGAATTTTTGCACAAATGTGAACTAAGATCTCTCACTGAATCTTTAATCAGTGATCTAGAAGCAAATATAAACCCATTGTGGTTAAAGGGAAATGTATTGAAGTGGAAAACAGTGAGATTTAAGTGGGAAATAAAGCACAGATTTTATTAACAATAGCAAAAGAATACTATAGAAAAAAATCCTGAAAACCACATTGGGTTCACAAATCTCTTGATGTCATCAAGAAGATTTGAAAGATATGTTTTAGTCAAATACAAATTACTAGGATTTACCTAAGAATAATTCATAATAAATTGTGTATTGGTTTAAAAAGCCCATAAAACATCACTGTTTATTTATGCTTCATTATAATAATGCTTTATTATTATAGTGTTGCTAGGTCAGGTAGGAAAAAATTAGAGAGGCAAAAGCCCATTTAGAGCTTAGGCTGGTTACTTCTGTGAAGGACAATAAAAATGCTTTTATAAAAGGCAAAAGGAGGGCCAAGGACAACCTCCCTGCTTAGTGGACATGGATAGGAATATTGCAACAAAAGATAAGGAGAAGGCAGAGGTACTTAACACCTTCTTTGCCTCAATTTTTAATAGCAAGATAGGTTGTCTTCCAGACAACTGGCCTCCTGAGCTGGCAGATGGGAGTCAGGGAGCAGTATAGTTCCCCTGTAATCCAGGAGGAAGTAGTTAGAAACCTGCTCAGGCACTTGGACCCCCACAAGTCCACAGCACTGGATGGGATCCATTCTAGGATGCTGAGAGAGCTGGCAGATGAGCTGGCCAAGCCACTTTCCATCATTTTTCACCACTCCTGGCTCACTGGAGAGGTCCCAGAAGACTGGAAGCTGGCCAACGTGGTGCCCATCCACAAGAAAGGCTGGATGGAGGAACTAGGGAATTACTGACCTGTCAGCCTGACCTCAGTGCCAGGCAAGATTATGGAACAGGTCATCTTGAGTGCAATCACACAGCACTTACAGGATGGCCAAGGGATCAGGCCCAGGCAGCATGGATTTAGGAAGGGCAGGTCCTGCCTCACCAACCTGATCTCCTTCTATGATCAGGTGACCCACCTGGTGGATGTGGGGAGGCCTGTGGATGTAGTCTACCTGGACTTCAGCAAGGCCTTTGACACCGTCCCCATAGCAAACTCCTGGCCAAGCTGGCAGCCCATGGCTTGGACAGCAGCACTCTGTGCTGAGTTAGGAACTGGCTGGAGGGCCGAGCCCAGAGAGTGGTGGTGAATGGTGCCACATCCAGCTGGTGGCCAGTCACTAGTGGTGTCCCCCAGGGATCAGTGCTGGGCCCCATCCTGTTCAATACCTTCACTGATGATCTGGATGAGGGAATTGAGTCCATCATCAGTAACTTTGCAGATGACACCAAGCTGGGGGCAGGTGTTGATCTGTTAGAGGGTAGGAGAGCTCTGCAGGAAAGCCTTGACAGGCTGGACAGATGGGCAGAGTCCAAGGGCATGAGATTTAACACATCTGAGCGCCAGGTTCCACACACTGGCCACAACAACCCCATGCAGTGCTACAGGCTGGGGTCAGAGTAGCTGGAGAGTGGCCAGGCAGAGAGGGACCTAGGGGTACTGATTCACAGTAGGCTGAACATGAGCCAGCAGTGTGCCCAGGTGGCCAAGAAGGCCAATGGCATCCTGGCCTGCATCAGGAATAGTGTGGCCAGCAAGAGCATGGAAGTCATTCTGCCCCTGTACTTAGTACTGGTTGGGCCACACCTTGAGTCTTGTGTCCTGTCCAGTTCTGGGCCCCTCAGTTTAGGAAAGATGTTGAATTGCTGGAACAATTCCAGAGAAGGGCAACAAAGCTGGTGAGGGGTTTGGAGCACAAGCCCTATGAGGAGAGGCTGAGGGAGCTGGGGTTGCTTAGCCTGGAGAAGAGGAGGCTCAGGGCAGACCTTATTGCCGTCTACAACTACCTGAAGGAAGGTTGTAGCCAGGTGGGCATTGGTCTCTTCTATCAGGCAGCCACCACCAGAACTAGAGGACACAGTCTCAAGCTGCACTAGGGGAGGTTTAGGCTGGATGTTAGGAAGAAATTCTTCACAGAAGGAGTGATTGCCCATTGGAATGGGCTGCCCAGGGAGGTGGTGGAGTCACCATCACTGGAAGTGTTTAAAAAGAGACTGGATGAGGTACTTAGTGCCATGGTTTAGTTGATTAGATGGTGTTGGGTGATAGGTTGGACTTGGTTAATTCTGTATTCTGTAACACATATACACACACTTATAAAATACATGGAAGTTTTAAACTATGTAGGAAATGCAAGTATTTGCACCATGAAGCACTTGAGTATAGTTATCCTAATTTATACTGACCATGGCTTTAACAAACTGTTAATTGCATTTCTAAAACTGTCAGCCTAGGAATTCCATATGGTGGCAATATCTAATAGCAAACCTGAATGTTCTTTGGTTCCTAAGAGAAAACTAGAAGACAGTCTTAAAAAGATTAAAAACAAAATTAGCTTGTCCTAATTCTGGAATATTTCAAAGTGACTTTGATTTAGTCTTTGTTCTCCATATCAATACAATATCTGATTTCAGGTGTGATATAGAGAATTTTAAAATAGAATGAAATTAAACTCATTGTAACAGAATAAAATAAAATAGTAAAAATTTGGCTTTTTTTTAAGAAAAAAGAAGCATATATTAAAAATTCCCTAGATTGGTATGTTCCAAAGACTGAAGAAAAGAATTTGCATGACTTTAAGATTTTAAAAGTGATTTTAAGAGAAGAGCTCTGTAACATGTAAAAAGGTATTAATTGAAAATAACCAAACAGAACAAACTAGTTTGGCTAGCTGGTCTGCTCAGAAATCAGAATGTTTTCTGTCTGGCTTACATTCTTGTTTAGCCTGTAAAGTAATCCCTCTTCTGATCTTCATTTCAAAATACAATATAAAGTTCTTTGAAAATGTTTAACATAGAGTTTTAGTTAATTATGAGGCCATCTTTTGACATCAAATGGATAATAAACACTGTTTAGAAAATATTTCATTTTATGAACAGCTGTTCTGCAATGTTTATAGTCTCTGCAGATTTGATTTTTTGTAGCAGTAATTTACCTCTTGTGAAATCTGTGTTACTTGTTCCTTCTGATGTTCCAGATCTTTTACAAGCAATGAGTTTTGCTTTTCTAGCTGCAGTAACCTCCTTGCCAAGTGAACACTGTGCCAATAAAAAGCAAGCTCAAGTTGAAGTTTTTCCAAAATATGCAAAAGAAATTCTCACATTTATACTTCAGAACTTGATTGCCTTAATTTTTCACCAACACTTAAATACAAATATATATAAAGTACACAGTGAAACATTCAGAATGGTTGAAGTCAGAAAAACAATGAAAACATTACAAAATTTAACAGCACTGAAATAGTATTCCCATAGTTATGCCATTGTAGTGTTTTCTTAGAAATCAATCACCTATGTAGTTTGTACAATACTATACAGTTGCAGTAACCATGTCAAAATGTTTCAACAAATTATCAGTATTTACTTTTTAGCAACTTTAGAGAGTATCTGCAATTGGCTTCTCCTTAGTTTTTTATTTTTTTAAAGAATAGTTATATAAATTTTGTAGTGGAATACTGAAAAATGTGGTGCTTCAGCATTTTCAAAACAGTTGGAATTGTTTTATCTGACATCTGATATGCTACATAATTAAATATTATCACCACTTTAAAAGAATTAGCTCTTAAGCAGATTCACAAATTAACTTTGAACTGAAGAGAAAGGACTACTGAGTTACTTAAACATCCTAGCTAAAAAACTAGATCCTCAACCTCTTTCATGTTTCATGTCTAAACTCAAAAGAGTTTATCATCAATAAGCAGCAACAGGAAGACTCAATATGCAATTACAAAGCCTACTTTCAGATACCTGACCTGGTCTTTCAAGCTGTTATTAATCATTTAGATCTATCCAAAACAGTCTGTATAGCTTGACTACATTCCACTACAATGAATTCCTGGATGGTGAACTGAAATGTACTCCAAACTCTGTTGACATACTGATTAGAACAGAATCGGTTATAGTGGGAAGTTAGATGCTGAGTTTCTCTGTTAAACCTAGGATTAGATGTCTACATCCTGGAATGAATCCTGCCATCTTTTTCTTTTTTTTTCAGGATTCAGCAGCCTGGTGGCTTATTAGCACACTTGTACCTAGAGAATTTATCATTGTACCCCTCTGCATTTAGTTATTCTGGTCACTGGTCTATTTCACAATATGACAAAGGAATTCAGAGCTCTAAAGCCAAGGAAGACACACAGGGCTAATACCAACTTCCAGTGTGCCTAAACCACTGGACTAATGGCTCTCCACAACAATCTACCCTTCCAGTGAAATGTGTGGCATTTTTCAGAAACTGGTACATTGAAGAAAGGGAGAAGTTACTCCAGATCTTAGACTCTCAATGCATACCATCCATAAACTAAAGATGCAAAACTTATTCTTCAAATAATGGATAGTAAAGTGTTATCCAGTCCTTGACCATGATACTGAATCTGTAAGAGTGTAAGTGGTCTACAGGAAACCAACTGGGAAATTATATTTACCCTTAAACTGAGGCTTAGAATGTGTAAAGCTAGAGAAGTACAAATTTTCTCTGAAAAATTAACCTGTCATAATATCCACCTTCTCCTCAGGAAGAGGGAATACATTTTTAAGATTTGGCAGAAGTTTTAATATTCTTCACCTGTGTTATAAGCCTACCCTTTCACACAGACTATCTTATTATTTTCATTTTATGAGAGGAATTACCTGAAACTCTCCATAGTATTTACTAAGAGGCTGATTCTCACAGTTACTACTACAAGGAGCTTTAGGCTGTGCAAGCAATAACTGAGAAAAAAAATCTCCAAACCAGTCACCTGGATTTTTATTTAGGAGAAGCAAGATGAGTGTTAAGTTCCCATCTAGTACAAAAAGAAATTAACCACTTCTTTGACTAGTTAGGGATCTTATGCATTAGTTATAAACAGTGCAAGGGGAAACTTCCCATGGCAAATTTGGGAATGTAGCCTATCATAATTTTCCCAGCTATAACTGTTTAGTGAACTCAACCTGAATTTCCAAGTATTTAAGGATACACACAAGTACATCTTTCAAGTATGCTTGCCAGTATGTTTTTTAACTAGTTTAAATTTAAAGGAAAACCTAATTCCAACTACACTAGAAAAATTAGGCAGTGCTCAACAATGTGATAGTTTGTTGCTAGCAAACCACCAAAGTATTCTTTAACACTAGTTCCTAGGCATAGCTGGAAAGTTAGCATGGGTAAGCAATTACTGCCAATAGGTAGTTCACATGCAGCAAACCTGTACTGAGAGTTCAGTTTAATGGCAGCAGGCTGTTACATGCCATTCAGCCACAATGCTTCAGAATGCTCCCAGGCATTTACTAATTTACTACTAGGGGTGTATGGTGCCTATGTCCAAAGTAATGGAACAGTTCTTTCTGGCAAGTAGGCAAAGTTAGCACATGCCATGATCTTGCAAGATACCATGTGTCTGGAATTAAAAAGCAGGTAGTGAACTCAAAAAAAAAAAAAAAGATTATTCACATCTGCAATAGATTCTCTTCCCTTAAGCAGTCTCAGAGAGCAGAACATTTATCTGTGTTTCTTTAATGACTCTAAATATAGAAGTTGGTGTTAGAGAGATTTTGCTTTAAAGTTTAGGTAGGCAAAGGTGTCACAAATTTCCTGCATGACGGTTATCCTTGAGTCCAAACAG
Organism: Picus viridis; assembly: GCA_033816785.1. Lineage (NCBI taxonomy): Eukaryota > Metazoa > Chordata > Aves > Piciformes > Picidae > Picus > Picus viridis. The sequence continues at coordinate 71,988,268 of CM066566.1, forward strand.
CAGCAGGTAAACCTGCTTTTTTAATCTTCTTATTTTAGAAGATAAACAAAATATATGAAGTCTCCAATACCATTATGAGGAACTAAATCAGCTTCATCTGTCAATGCTTTTTGGAACTAGAGTAGTATAGGAGACATTTCAACAGAGCCAAGCATATCTGAAATCCTGGCTTATTGATCATCAGATTCACAGGATTCTGGACACACACACACACAAAATCACATTATTTTAACCTGACATTGTGAAAGAATGTGGAATAGAGAGAATAAAAACTTATCTGGAGAACCTCTTGAACACTTGTATTTGCTCTGAGCATGGAGCTGGACCCTGCTGCTTTCAGTTGTTCCTTCTAATCTAAATCATTTCGCTATTTCATGATTCAAGTTGTAAAAGTTTATGTCTACTTTTTATACTATCTATACACATTTTGAAAAACAGCAAAGGTTTTGTTGTGGTTGTAGCTTAAAAATATTATAAATCAATCCACATTACCTATACTTCACAATAAGATGCAGCTTTCATGCTCATAATGATCTATCTGAAGGGCACTATTATTTCTTCAACACAGTGAATAATATATTACCTAAAAAACGCTGTGATCAAAAGGTTTGTTACTCAGCCTACACATCATTTTTATCTATTGATCACATGGTGCCACAGCAAATTTAAGAAACATAACTGGAAGCAGACCCTGTATTAATAAAGATGAAATAGGGATGCTCTGAAATGTTGATCTTCTTAATTTCCTCACAGAAGTGTTTTTCCTACGATTACATACAATCATTTTTAGAGTATTGAACATTTATTGCCTGTTACATATATGTAAACAATGCAACTGTTTCTACAGCTGATTAGTTTCATACAATTAAAATTAATCTTTTGGTAAAACAATGAAAAGATCATAAAACGACCTAGAAAAACATGCATATGTTCACTTACATGCATCAATCACATCAACAGGTCCTAGTCTTCATTCTATTCCTGTATACTTAAGTCATTAAAAAAAATGTTTTATGTTAATCAAACTGGCTGGATTCTAAGACAAAAACTAATTCACATAATTACTTTATCTTGGAAAATTAAATTCAGGAGGCACTTTTATACCTTTGCTTTAGTCGTCTTTTGGCTGTTGTAGGAATGTTAGCACCATACCCATATGAGAAGAGGACCCTTTCAGCTTCAACTTCATCTTCCACTGAAAAAAAGCACAGGATGGTGCTGTTGGAGGATATAATTACAGTCCAAGAACTTACAAACTTCTCATCAATTCTGTTTATAATTCCACACCTGCATAAGCATTTTCGTAGAAGCTAGATTTTCACCTGGTGTAACATTATGGGCTTGAGTGGAACTATTTTGTTCACAATTGGCATTAATACAGTGACATACATTAATTTATTACAACAGTGGCTATCATCAGATTTATGCAATATGAAAGTAAAGCAAAAGAGTTCAGAGTCCTTGCTTATTCATATTATTGGTATAATCAAAAAACATGCACAAATAGTGTAATTCAGCAGTACAGGGATTTTTCACACAGAATTCATTTTCTGTGCATATATGAGGAAGCAGAGACAAAATTAGGGAGGGTTTAAGCCAAGTGGATATAAACAAGTCCGTGGAACCAGAAAGGTCACATCCAGGGCTACTGAGGGAGTGATCTCACTGTGAGGCTGCTCACTGCCATTTTTTAAAGACTATGGTGGTTAAAAACTTACTTCTGTTAACCTGGGGAAAATGAACATCATACCAATCTTCAGAGAAGGGCAAGTAGGCTATTCTTATGTGTATACAAAAAAAACCCCAAAATACAATAATCTCTATCTCCATACATGACTTATTTCTGAAAACATATTTCTAAGGATTTAAATACATTGGAATTGCTTTGAAAAGAAATCTCAACAGCAACAAGAATAACACATGTAGAGATTTTAACATTTCAGCTCATGGAATTCAGGTTTCCTTGTTCCTGTAAGATATAGTGGTCCAGAAAAAAAAGAAAAATTGAAGTGTTTGTGAGGGAGATAGGGTCAGAGAGAAGGGGACACAGAGGAGGAGTAAAGGAGAAAGGACAAAGAGAAAAGTGGGAGCAGCAGAGGTGTGAAAGAGCAAGGGGTACAAGTGTACAGCAACCCAGGCACCATACAACAGCTTTCATGAATCAAGCAGTTGGAAACAGGAGAAATAAATTTAGGAAATTATGTGACTATCCTATCTGACTCATCTTTCCTAATGCTCAAGCACCTCAAAATCAGAAATACCTTCTCCTTTCCCTTTTAATATTATTTTAAACAAGAATTTGTAAAAGACGTTCAAAAAGAGAAAAGCCTCTAGAGAGCACTTCTGATAAGTCATAAACATAGTTACCCAAAACAACAGCACAGAAACTCCAGTATGACACAAAGAGCTTGCTGATCTGGCAGTACAAAGGCCCTAGAACTTCAGAATTTTAAGGGATTTTTTCAGTGCCTTAAATACTTCTGGTTCAGAAAACCATAAAGAATAATTTAGCCTGCCCTAGTCATAATCTTTTTTAGCTATGAATTTACTCTTGCTTGTCTCAGAAAAAAAATCAGTATGATCCTGCCCTACAAATTCCTGTCACCAGTGTCCATATGAAGCAAAAAAAACCCACAAAGGTATAAAGCCAAAGTCATGTTCCATATTAATTTGTGCTCCTTTTATGTTTTTCCACCTCTTCACCTGATTTAGTGGTGTAAAATGCACATTGTCTCCATTAGAATAGAATAAACCAGGTTGGAAGAGACGTTCAAGATCATCATGTCCAACCTATCATCCAACACCACCTAATCAACTAAACCATGCAACCAAGCACCCTATCAAGTCTCCTCCTGAACACCTCCAATGAAGGTGACTCCACCACCTCCACGGGTAGCCCATTCCAGTGGGCAATCACTCTCTCTGTGTAGAACTTCCTCCTAACATCCAGCCTAAACGTCCCCTGGTGCAGCTTGAGACTGTAGCCTCTTGTTCTGGTGCTGATTGCCTGGGAGAAGAGACCAACCTCTGCCTGTCTACAACCTTCTTTAAGGTAGTTGTAGAGAGCAGTAAGGTCACCCCTGAATCTCCTTTTCTCTAGGCTAAGCAACCCCAGCTCCCTCAGTCTCACCTCATAGGGCTTGTGTTCCAAACCCCTCAACAACTTTGTTGCCCTTCTCTGGACACGTTCCAGCAAGTCAACATCCTTCCTAAACTGAAGGGCCCAGAACTGGACACAGTACTCAAGGTGTGGCCTAACCAGTGCAGTGTACAGGGGCAGAATGACCTCCCTGCTCCTGCTGGCCACACTATTCCTGATGCAGGCCAGGATGCCATTGGCCCTCCTGGCCACCTGGGCACACTGCAGGCTCATGTTCAGCCTACCATCGACCAGTACCCCTAGGTCCCTCTCTGCCTGGCCGCTCTCCAGCCACTCTGACCCCAGCCTGGGGGTTAGGGGACACTTATTAATGAATAAAGTTTTTTACATTATTAAGATAAAAAAGTACCACTGTGAGAATATCAAAAGGTTAAATCTTTTTTATAAAAAGATACTAATCAATGGAAGCAACAAAAATCACACAACTAGACTACAACAAAAATATCCCCAAATGAAGGTTTCACCCTGAAGAGACAAATGCCAAGAAAGTCTACTATTATTATTCATGTGGAAACCACTCAGATGATGTAAGGAGTGGCTACATAAGTTCTTGATGGTTTCCTGAACAGGCTGTTTCATGTTATTTCAGTATTAATAAAATTAGGCAAAATAATGAGGGAATACAAGTCACAGTTCAGTGATCTCTTCCACATGCACATTCTCCAAAGGAAAAAAAAGAAAGCATGTATGATTATATGACTAAAGCTGCCTCATGTGCAAATACACTGTTTGTTAAAAAGTCTAGATCACCCAATCCCCAACAGTACAGTTGTTCTGCTTTTTCTCAGATCACCTTGGTGATAGAATTCAGTCTTATTTAGTACTAATAACAACTTTCACTATCATTTATGATATAATAATAGTAAGAAAAAACAATTGTAGAAATTAAATAGAAAGAATATTGAAACAATATTGAACTATAACTCCCCTTTCTAATCCCACAAAATCAGAAAATAAATTATTTGTATTTTACCAGAACAGTCCATTTAGAAATTTTAATTTCTTTAAATCACATTCTATAGCACAGAATATTAACTGTAATTAAAATACATAATAAGAAGTTCAGAATTATTTGGTTCTGCAAAAAAAAACTTTACTGCCATCCCAAGAAACATAAGGAAATGTCAATCAGTATAAACAAAAACCACCATTCTGAACTCTTCTCCATGGAAAAAATCAAGTAAGGTCCAAAACTTCTGCATAAAAACTCTTTAGGCAAGTTGATACATATACACTTTAACAAACATGTTACTGACTAAAACATAAGCATGTATATAGCAAAGATGCTTATGGTCAGACTGGAACCTTTGGTAATCCATGTCATTCTAACAAGGACAAGCTGCAGTGTATAAAAATTAATGAAGTGTGTATAGTCTAATTACTAAAGACACAAAAATCACTTCATCCCAGCAATATGAACTTTGCTCTATACTATTTTTATATATAAAGCTTATGCAATGATATTCTACCTGGAAAACATTACTTATAAATTGTGACTGCTTTTTGGAGGAGTAAAGAAAGACAAAAAGGACAAGAACACTCCATGAATTAGTTTGAAGCCTTAAAATGTCCTGGTTTGTTTACACACAGGCTAAAGGATTTCAAGATTAGAGTCTTAGTTTCAATTAGAAATTATTTGCCCTGTGGATTCATTTAGGCTGAGAATCAATAAAGATTTCACAGGAATTTTTCTGTGTTGGAGAACATGATGTTGTTTTTGTCATCCAGAGACAGAATTTTTTAAATGTAATCAGGCCTGAATTTAATCCAGGTTTTAGTACTTAGAAGAGTCTGATCTGCCACAAGCAACTACTTAATGTCAAGCTATTATTAACTCAACACAGGGAAGGGCTTTCCCCCTCCTAATTAATGGAAAAAAAATAATCACAATAATCATGGTACTGTATTATGAAACTTACAATTGTCTGTCAATAAAGATGGTTTCCCAGATTTCAGCACATAGCTAAATAACAGAAAAATCCTAAAATGCCTAATTAATTATAATGGATTACTAGAAAAACAAAAAGATAAATGAGGCAAAAAACCCACTGAGATGATTTTTAATATCCATATGTCTAAGTTCATGTTTACCTGATACAAATTTACAAATACATTTAGAAACCTATCATTAATATTTTCTATCAAAGTAATTACTGCATCTTAATTATCAGACACAAGGAGAGAGAATGACAGGCTCTGTAATATTTTCCAAACACTGTGAGAAACAAGACATCTTGTCATAATGCCAGCAATGCCTACAGATACAACAGAATTTGTGGCAGAACTTACTTTCTGCTGTCTGCAATATTATCTCATCAAGCTCTTTCTCAAGTTTTTCATAAGTATCTAGCCTTGCTTGAAACTCAGAATTCTGTGTTTGAAGTTCAGTGATGCGCATTTCACTAGAAGACTGAAGACTATAAAATTCCTTGGTAAGCACCTGGGAAAATAGGTAAAGGAAATATCAGGGATTCAGCATTACAGCCATTTATGAAAGAGGCAAAATATAATATGTGTGAAACACATAGCAGTAGGATACTAAATACTTGATGTAACTTTTGCACAGGAAAGATGAAAAAAGTTTTAAAAACCAGTTATTTTTGCAACTATATTCTCTTGCACAGATTATACTCTCAGGTCATATCACTTATGCCTATCCCCTCACATCTTAGTAATTCTAAGATTCTCTGAAAAAAACTACAAAAATTTTAAAGGAGAGTGGGGTAAAAGCAACTAATACATAGCAGTTAAAACAGTGTAAATGCATTTATGTTTGTTGCTTTAGCTGGATTTATATTTCAGTTACCAATTGAAAAAAATGGCAAATGCATGAATATCAAAATTTGGTATTTAAGTTATAACAGATTCTTATTTTTTTACTTATACAATAAACCAGGTTGGAAGAGACCTTCAAGATCATCGCATCCAAACTATCAACCAATCCAACCCACCTAAACAACTAGATCATGTCACCAAGCGCCCCATCAAGTCTCCTCCTCAACACCTCCAATGATGGTGACTCCACCACCTCCCCAGGCAGTCCATTCCAATAGGCAATCACTCTCTCTGTATAGAACTTCTTCCTAACATCCAGTCTAAACCTCCCCTGGCACAGCTTGAGACTGTGTCCTCTTGTTCTGGTGTTGACTGCCTGGGAGAAGAGACCAACCCCCACCTGGCTACAACCTCCCTTCAGGTAGTTGTAGAGAGCAATGAGGTCACCCCTCAGTCTCCTCCAGGCTAAGCAACCCCAGCTCCCTCAGCCTCTCCTCATAGGGCTTGTGTTCCAAACCCCTCACCAACTTCGTTGCCCTTCTCTGGACATGTTCCAGCAAGTCAACATCCTTCCTAAACTGAGGGGCCCAGAACTGGACACAAGACTCAAGGTGTGGCCTAGCCAGTGCAGTGTACAGGGGCAGAATGACCTCCCTGCTCCTGCTGGCCACACTGTTCCTGAGGCAGGCTCATGTTCATCCTACCATCAACCAGCACCCTCTCTGCCTGGCCGCTCTCCAGCCACTCTGACCGCAGCCTGTAGCACTGCATGGGGTTGCTGTGGCCAATGTGCAGAACCCGGCACTTGGATGTGTTCAATCCCATGCCATTAGATTCTGCCCATCTGTCCAGCCTGTACTCTTAACATTCAGGGCTATGGCAATATTTACTCCACTAAGCTTGAAGAAAAAAGAATATATTGAAAAGTAAAATTATGAAGGTCTATATAAGAACTAAAGCCTGATATAGTGCTGGAAAATACAAAACAACACTGATAACATAATGAATATAAATGCAACTGTAATAAAAAAATCCTGGGTAAGTAAAGTATCATTCTACATGCTTTGCAGGAAAAAATCTCACCAAAATAAGTAAAGTAAAAATCAAGTAGTACTGTAGCTAAACTTAATGTAGATGTCCCAAATAAAAATACCATATACTTAGGATGAAAAATGAATATAAATCTTAAGATACAGAAATACATTAATAATGGATACAAGAACAAGTACAGGGTCCTGCATCTGGGTCGAGTCAATCCCAGGCACAAATACAGGCTGGGCAGTGACTGGCTGGAGAGCAGCCTGGAGGAGAGAGACTTGGGGGTGCTGGTGGACGAGAAGCTCAACATGAGCTCTCAATGTGCACTTGCAGCCCGGAAAGCCAATCGGATCCTGGGCTGCATGAAGAGAAGTGTGGCCAGCAAGTCAAGGGAGGTGATTCTCCCCCTCTACTCAGCTCTGGTGAGACCCCAGCTGGAGTACTGCATCCAGTTCTGGAGCCCCTGTTACAAGAGGGATATGGACGTGCTGGAAGGTGTCCAGAGAAGGGCCACGAGGATGATCAGAGGGCTGGAGCACCTCTCCTGTGAGGACAGACTGAAGGAGTTGGGGCTGTTCAGTCTGGAGAAGAGAAGGCTCAAAGGTGACCTCATTGTGGCCTTCCAGTATCTGAAGGGGGCCTACAAGAAGGCTGGGGAGGGACTTCTCAGGATCTCAGGTAGTGATAGGACTAGGGGGAATGGAATGAAGCTGGAGGTGGGGAGATTCAGGCTGGACATGAGGAGGTTCTTCACCATGAGAGTGGTGAAGCCCTGGAGTGGGTTGTCCAGGGAGGTGGTTGAGGCCCCGTCCCTGGAGGTGTTTAAGACCAGGCTGGATGAGGCTCTGGCCAGCCTGATCTAGTGTGGGGTGTCCCTGCCCATGGCAGGGGGTTGGAACTAGATGATCCTTGTGGTCTCTTCCAAGCCTGACTGATGCCATGATACTATGATACAACAGTAATACCATATCCACTGTCAGTAACACTAATGAATGCACAATGCTTAGAGAAACAAGCCACTCAAATATAAAAAGATTGGTCCAGTATGTCAGAGGTTGAGTTTTAAGTTTGCTGCTACTCATGCCATCCTGCCTCATGTCTGTTTCAAAAACGAAAGGGCTGCCTGGAGCAAAGTATTATGGGGCTTGAAGTTCACAGTGTAACATGGGAGGCTTCCTGATCCAGCTGCTGCTTTTGGGTTCTGGGTTGTGGCTGTGGGCTCTTCATCTGAGATGGCAGCAGGAGGAGAAGGGATGGGGGAGTGGCTGTGGGTTCTTCATCTGAGATGGCAGCAGAAGGAGAAGGGATGGGGGAGTAGCTCTAACTTGGGTTTTTAGCTGGTGTCATAGCTTTAGGGAGTGGTCAGATGCTCTTTACCCTTCCCCAAAGGAGTAGAAGAAAATGCTCCAGAGAATGTTCCAAAGAATTGGAAATTTAAATGGGAATATTATTCACAACTGTATATAGCAATACAAAAGCGCACAAAACACCCAACAATTCATACTCAGCCTCGGCCTATCTCTGCAGCCTGGGCTTCTCCAAAACCTCACTAAGTCATGACCTTTCAAAACCTGCCCCCCAACCAGGCCACAATACCCCAGGCCTCAAAGCACACCCTCCCACCCCTACCCCCCATGCCTTCCTACCCAGGTGCAAATGACACAGTAAGAAAATCAGCTTGCTTGCACCAAGCCCCACTCCTCTGCAAGTACCAAAGACACAAGAGTCCCCATGTGCTGGAAGAAGAGAGGGAAGAAAACGGCAGGAACTGACTATGCAGACATTTTATATAGGGAAGAGAGATGCAGGCTGATGAGAATGAAATAACAAAAGATTACACTTTCTAGTCCACCTTCTTACACCTCTCTGGTACTTGGAGGACTTACTATGCCATGGTTAAGTCATCCAAGTTCTTAAACCCATAACAGCTCGCTTGCTCCTGCCTGCTGCTGCTTTCTGCTGTGTTTTTTCTGCAAAAAGTCTAAGGTAATTCTGCATTTGTATTATGATTATCTGATTTGCTCAGTAAACTCTATTCTTATCTCACTAGTATGTTGGTTTTTTCCTCACTTACAAGCTGGGGGAACAGACAGGTTAATCTATTTGTTTTCATTTAAACCACAGAAGAATAAATTAATAGGTTAAAAGCTGGCAACAAGTAAACCATGTGTTTCCTAGTTTTAGCAAGCCCAAGGAGAGAAACTACCCTCTGCTTAAATCCAAATAAAAGCAAGAGTTGGTTCACAAAGCAACTGTTACTGAGCCACAAGATACTACTGAATACACTATTAATTAGGATTGATATCCCGTAAGAAGAGTAAGAAAAAACCTTAGTACATTGATTCTATACAAAAGAAAGGAAATTAAAAAAAATTAGGAATTCAGCCACAAGGAATAAAAAGTAAAAACTTCACACATTGAGTATTTAAATTCTGCAAGAACATTTCTAAATGAGTTTCAACGCATCTCTCTAAAGAGAAAAGGAAGTGCCAATAGTGTTAGTAAAATTGAATGCCAAATATTCTAGATGTTATCATATCACATAAATATCCACAAAGAAAATGGATACATAACTCAAATGTAACTATCTTCTCGAAGTTTAGACATGCCTGTCCAATTGAAAATCTGTTTGGCAACCTCAAAATCTAGAAAAACTGGCACTCCCAGTGCTTGTGACCACAATTAACCTCAATCAGCCAGATCTGAATGTCCCCAAACAGACAAAACAAGAAATTACATTTTCTCTAAAAGTCTCCAGTTCTGTTTCCACTCTGTAGTTTCTTTTCATAAACACCCTAGGCAAACTCAGCACTAGAAATGCAGGGACCTGAAGAACATCCTTCTCCAAAACATGAAGGCTGCCATATCAGGCACTTGGGGAAAAAAAGCCTTTTAATTCTGCCCTGTCCAGTTTGCATCTTGACATTTAGACACACATTGCCAATCTCATTTAAATCTCAGTGAACTCAGTGATATGATTTGGCAGGGCAATTGGAACTAGATGATCCCTGAGGTCCATTCCAACCCTCACAATTCTATGACTCTATGATTTTGAGACTAACTTTTGTTTTAAAGTAAGTTTCACAGTATCACAGTATAACCAAGGTTGGAAGAGACCCCAAGGATCATCAAGTCCAACCTGTCCCAACAGACCCCACAACTAGACCATGGCACCAAGTGCCATGTCCAATCTCCCCTTGAACACCTCCAGGGACGGCGACTCCACCACCTCCCTGGGCAGCCCATTCCAATGACGAATGACTCTCTCGGTGAAGAACTTTCTCCTCACCTCGAGCCTAAACTTCCCCTGTTGCAGCTTGAGACTGTGTCCGCTTGTTCTGGTGCTGGTTGCCTGGGAGAAGAGACCAACCCCCTCCTGTCCACAACCACCCTTCAGGTAGTTGTAGAGGGCAATGAGGTCACCCCTGATCCTTCTCTTCTCCAGGCTAAACAGCCCCAGCTCCCTCAGCCTCTCCTCATAGGGCTTGTGTTCAAGGCCTCTCACCAGCCTTGTTGCCCTTCTCTGGACATGTTCAAGTGTCTCGATGTCCTTCCTAAACTGAGGGGCCCAGAACTGGACACAAGACTCAAGGTGTGGCCTAACCAATGCAGAGTACAGGGGCACAATGACCTCCCTGCTCCTGTTGGCCATACTATTCCTAATGCAGGCCAGGATGCGGTTGGCCCTCTTGGCTGCCTGGGCACACTGCTGGCTCATGTTCAGGTGGGTGTCAGTCAGCACCCCAGGTCCCTCTCTGTTTGGCAGCTCTCCAGCCACTCTGACCCCAGCCTGTAGCTCTGCATGGGGTTGCCGTGGCCAAAGTGCAGCACCCGGCACTTGGACTTGTTAAATGCCATGCCATTAGACTGTGCCCATCTGTCCAGTCGGTCGAGGTCCCTCTGCAAGTTTGCTCTGCTGAGTACCAGACAGCTTTCTGATACTAAAATACGTGAATAGGATTAGATTAGTTTTTGAAAGTACATGGTTGAAAGATAGTAAATTCTAAGCTTGTAAAGATAAACAGATCCTAATCATTCAACACTATGTAAACAGGTTCACTGGGTGCAGATGCCAGGTGCTGGCAGTAGGCAGTTGGGGGTGGCCTCTGTGAAGGTCAGCCATGGCTGCCCCATGCTGGATTCCACTGGTTCCAGCTGGCTCCAACTGAGCAATCACAGGGGCACAACTAAGCCCAGAAGCCAAGATGGTGGCACTTCATGGAAAATGTATTTAAGAAAGGATAAAAACGCTGCAGGACAATAAGGAATGAGAGGAAAAAAAGTGTGACAAACATCTTTGATGCAGACACCAAAGTGAGAGGGAGGAGAGGAGGTGTTCCAGGTGTCAGAGCAGAAATTCCCTTGCAGCCCCAGGACAAGATCATGGTGAATCAGGTTGTCCTCCTGCAGACAATAAAAGACCACACTGAGCAGATATCTTCACTGCAGCCCTTAGAGAATCCCATACTGGAGCAGGATCTGTAACCTGTGGAGTACCCAAGTAGGAAAAGATTTTCTCCTGAAGGAAGCTGCAGCCAATGGAGGATCCACAAGAGAGCAGAGTAAAAGTGCACAGAGGAAAGAGTAGCAGAGATGAACTCTTATGGAGGGGGAGGTCAAGGAGTCAGAAGTTAAGGAAGGAAATTAAAGTCAGAAGAGAAAGGGATGAGAAAAGATGCTTTAATTTTTATCTTTGTTTCGGACTGTCCAAATATATTTCAATTGGTAATAAGTGAAATTAGTTTTCCTTAGGTCAAGTCTGTTTGGCCTATGACGGTAACTGGCAACTGATCGCCTTAACTTTGTATTACCCATGAGCTTTTTCAGTTTATTTGCATCCCATCAATTTGAGGAGAGGAAGTGAGAAAGTGTCTGAGTGGGTGTCTGGCAACTGGCCAAGATCAACACACCACAATAGGATTAGGAATGTCAGATCTTTTCAAAGCTGTGTACAATATGCTCCCCTAGACTTCATTAGCTGTTCCAGAATTGCATGTGAATATTGCACACCACATTATCTGACAATGCTATTACAAACCCCAGCTTTTAATAATGATTCTGAATTCACCATAACTCTTCTAGTGCAACTGCCTTCTTTCCCTATAATAATCACATAGACTGACATAAGTATTACAGTATTACCAAGGTTGGAAGAGACCTCGAAGATCATTGAGTCCAACCTGTAACCACAAACCTCACAACTAGACCATGGCACCAAGTGCCACATCCAGTCCCCTCTTGAACGCCTCCAGGGACGGCGACTCCACCACCTCCCCGGGCAGCCCATTCCAATGATGAACGACTCTCTCGGTGAAGAACTTTCTCCTCACCTCGAGCCTAAACTTCCCCTGTTGCAGCTTGAGACTGTGTCCCCTTGTTCTGGTGCTGGTTGCTAGGGAGAAGAGGCCAACCCTTCCTGGCTACAACCACCCTTCAGGTAGTTGTAGAGAGCAATGAGGTTGCCCCTGAGCCTCCTCTTCTCCAGGCTAAACAGCCCCAGCTCCCTCAGCCTCTCCTCATAGGGCTTGTGCTCAAGTAGCTTTGTGATACAAGCATAAATACTTCACATGAACTCCAACATGTCTTCAACACATCTCCATGAAAGACCATTTTACTGTCTTGTCCCTTAAGCCTTGTTTTCCAATGAACTGGTCAGACTTAATAAGCTTTGCCATTAGATTCTTGTGGTGGGTTGAAATTCCCCCAGCATAAAATTGCTAGACCAGTTCAGTTGAATGCAAATGAACCTGTATTTACAAGCAAAAATACAATCTAAAATATGGAATGCAATGATTATGTACACAATACACAATATTTACATGTATTTACAATTTATAAACAACACAAGAACCCTCCTGGACAAAACCAGGGCGGGGACGGACTACCAACAGATTCCCTCTCCCTGGCTCCCTTCCCTTCCCCCTGTACAAAGGACAAGAAAAGAAAGAGAAGAAAAGTAGAGAATGGCTTGTTAGTACTTAACCACAACTAGAACACAGCCAAGGTCAGCAAAGCCAGCAGAAAGAGTAGCTAGTATATGCCAGAGGGAAGGAAGCCAAAAAAGCGAGAAAAAGCTCGTGTACACAACTCACTTTATGTTGGTAATAGAATAGAATTAACCAGGCTGGAAAAGTCCATTGAGATCATCCAGTAATCACACCAATGAGATTATTTAGATCATATCACTATTTCCCCTTTTACATCCAATGGTAATTTATTTACACTCTATCACTTTCTGTGCAAGATCTGTAGAAAGTTTTCCTAGGCACAGCCTAAAACTGCCACAATTCTGCTTCGTGAGAATTTGGTGGAAATATTAATTCAGCCATGTATGTTCATTGCTACTTTCCCCAGATGTGTTCCATTTTACATTCCAATTTAAGACAACTAGTTAATGCCCTGTAAAGTGTCTCTATATAACATACCTCCAGTTTTCTCTGATATTTCTCACATTCCATTTGGCATTGTGAAAGGTTCTTAGCTGTTTCTTGTTGCATGAGTTGAACATGTTCACTTTCAAAAGACTTCAACTTACTTTGGTGTAGAAGTTCAGCTACTTTGCTTTCTGTGCCAAACTGCATTTGTCTATACCTAAAAAAAAAAAAAAAAAAAAAAAAGAAGACAAATGATGTTTTGGTGATTCAAAAATAAACAACCTTAGAATACATGCTAGTTCTGTTCATTACAGGTATAAATTTCAGAAATTTATACAGTATTTCTAAGAGTTTAAGGGTTTAGGGGACACAGTCTCAAGCTGCGCCAGGGGAAGTTTAGGCTCGAGGTGAGGAGAAAGTTCTTCACCGAGAGAGTGATTCGCCATTGGAATGGGCTGCCCAGGGAGGTGGTGGAGTCGCCATCCCAGGAGGTGTTCAAGAGGGGGATTGGACATGGCACTTGGTGCCATGGTCTAGTCATGGGGTCTGTGGTGACAGGTCAGACTCAATGATCTTTGAGGTCTCTTCCAACCTTAGCGATACTGTGATACTGTGATACTGTAATAAGTTTTAATATGGTTATCGATGTAACTATTGCAACTTGTATTAAAAACATCATTAGGAAAATTCGTTACTGTAACAACAATACAGTATCTGTGGAAAACTCAGTCCATGATTTTTCTCAATATGTGGTTAATGAACAAGCAAATGACAATGGCCTTACAGTGTATCTTACTTTTAAAAAATGTTAGATCAATATAAATCTCTTTCTTGGTACACAATTGTATGCACTGAAGTCTTTCATGGGAAAGATACTAAGGATGTTACATGTGATAGGGAGTATTACACATCAGTGGTTATTAGTGGCACATCCCTCAGGACATCCCTTTGGATATCATGGATTTCAGCTACATTGCTTTTTCTCATATCTAAAGATATGAAGAAATGTCATAACAGAATGTTGTATTAACTTCCACAGACATTTGGAATCACAGAATGTTAGGGCTTGGAAGGAACCTCCAGAGATCATTGAATCCAACCCCCTGCCAAGGCAGGACCACCTAGGGCAGGTCACACAGAAACATATGCAGGTGGGTACTGAAAGTCCCTGGAGGAGACTCCGCAACCTCTCTGGGCAGCCTCTTCTAGTGCCCTGAAGTAAAGGTACTTCATTTCTGCTTTTTGAGAATATCACTGCAAGCTAATTACAGGTGACCGATAATACTCCATTTAGAAGTGAACTTCATTCATTCTACTCATTATACTTAAGAGGCATTCTCAAAAGAGAGGAGTAAAAAAGTTTGTTGATAAAATACTGAGTTGCTGAACTATATAAATGAGTGTGATGTGAAGACCAGTTGAAAACCTTATGAATCAGTGCTGAGCCCAATGCTCTTCAACATCTTTATTGATGATCTAGATGAGGGCATTGCGTCCATCATCAGTAAATTTGCAGATGACACCAAGCTGGGGGCAGGAGTTGATCTGCTGGAGGGTAGAGAAGCTTTGCAGAGGGACCTCGACAGGCTGGACAGATGGGCAGAATCCAACGGCATGAGATTGAACACATCCAAGTGCCAGGTTCTGCACATTGGCCACAGCAACCCCAGGTGGTGCTACAGGCTGGGGTCAGAGTGGCTGGAGAGCGGCCAGGCAGAGAGGGACCTGGGGGTGCTGGTTGATGGGAAGCTGAACATGAGCCAGCAGTGTGCCCAGGCAGCCAAGAAGGCCAATGGCATCCTGGCCTGCATCAGGAACAGTATGGCCAGCAGGAGCAGGGAGGTCATTCTCCCCCTGTACACTCCACTGGTTAGGCCGCACCTCGAGTCCTGTGTCCAGTTCTGGGCCCCTCAGTTTAGGAAGGATGTTGACTTGCTGGAACGTGTCCAGAGAAGAGCAAAAAAGTTGGTGAGGGGTTTGGAACACAAGCCTTATGAGGAGAGGCTGAGGGAGCTGGGGTTGCTTAGCCTGGAGGAGACTGAGGGGGGTGACCTTATTGCTCTCTACAACTACCTGAAGGGAGGTTGTAGCCAGGTGGGGGTTGGTCTCTTCTCCCAGGCAGCCAGTACCAGAACAAGAGGACACAGTCTCAGGCTACACCAGGGGAGGTTTAGGCTGGATGTTAGGAAGAAGTTCTATACAGAGAGAGTGATTGCCCATTGGAATTGGCTACCCATGGAGGTGGTGGAGTCACCTTCATTGGAGGTGTTGAGGAGGAGACTTGATGGGGTGCTTGGTTGCATGGTTTAGTTGTTTAGGTGGGTTGGATTGGTTGATGGGTTGGACGCGACGATCTTGAAGGTGTATTGTATTGTATTATTAAAATAAAAAAATATATTTTCAAAGTATATCACATATGTGATTTATATAAAAAATTATGAACTCCTAGCTGACTGTTTTCATTGACAAGTGATATCTCAGGGTTATTCCAGATAAACCCATGAAAGCTTTGTCTCAGTTTTAAATAATGGTTAAAATCAACATTTTTTGAATTACTGTGAAGTCAATAGAGAAAATACAGAAATCATCATGTTACTTTACATTTCATGCTGTTGCCTGCATACTGAATGCTGACTGCCATTCTAGCACCACACTGGGAATATAAAAGAACTGGTAAAAGCATCAGAGTCGTAAGGATTACCTTTGACAACCAGCAAGATGATGTGCTTACGCTGTTGCACTGTGTGGAATAAATTATTCAAACAAGATAGGACTCTACAGCTTGGAAAAAGAGATGGTGTAAGGAATGAAAGAAATTAGAGGGGTCTGTAACAACATCATGAGTGGCATGGAGAATGAGAATAGAAATAACTGTATTTTCCAGCAAATTAATATGAATGCATTTAGTAAAGCTAACAAATGCAGAATGGAAACAAATGGAAGTAGCTCCTCACACACGAGAGCTGTGAAATTCCTTACTGTAGGATGCTGTGGATGCTGAAAATTAACACTTGCTCAAGAGGATACTGAGCTCTCACAGCAGAGCATCAGTTTGACAACTATTAAATGCAAGATGGTACTTATCACATAGAAGTCATCTAATGACAAATAGTTAGAATGCCCGATAAACCTTTACCCTAACTCAGCATGGCTGTTATGCTAGCTGTCATTTGTCAAATAGCAGTTGCAACAGAATTCCATCCTATTTAGCACCTAATCTTTAGGTGGGATTGAGAAGGTTTAACAAAAACAGGGGGATTACTTCAAGTATTTTCCCTGAGGATTGCAGATGTTGGAATGTTTCTAAGGCACAAAGAGGAAACCATTTTCCCTGGAATTAACCTGAAGAAACAGGTGTCACTATGATGCTCTTTATAATCATTCTGTAGACATCAATGCATAAGTAAACAATCCAATAGATGAGTTGGCTCCCACAGAGGCTGTGTGAGAGACTGAAAGTTCTGCTTCCTAAACTCATCAGCAAATCACTTTTTTTAAAGCAATTTTAATTTTCAATAGTATGACATTTGTTCTCAGAGTTACTGCACTCAAACTGCAAATGTTCTGTGCGGTTATCAACTACTGCTGTTAATTTTACTTGAGGATGCTTTTCAAGTGCTGATACTTTCAGTATTTCATTACTGCTCTCAGACTGCATGTTTCTATTTAAGTTTTACCACACAAAAATAGTTTCAGCACTTGCACATTCTCCATACTTTGTACATGATTGGCTGCAGACATGACATTGAATCTGTTCTGCTATACACATCATTTACGACCATGGGAAGATTGTTTTGCTCCAAAATGAGTAAGTGTTCACACAGATACATGTAATCCAGCCAATTTAGGTACAATGAAACACACAAATTAAATTGATGTACAAGTTGTATTTATTGACTAACAACAACAAATTCTTACCTTCTGCTGTTACATAAAATGAATAGCAACGCCTTCCTGGACAGAGAACTCCAGATCTCAGATTAGTTTGAGGTTCAATTATCTGTTCTGTACACAGCTTATACACTGGAAATATGCATAAACACAGGCTATTCTCTGTACCTATTTTCTGGACTACATAGTTCTCTGATGATTTTGTAGATCTGCTCAATCATCTTACAGAGCAGGCTTATCAACCCAATCATGAACAGTAACTTCAGAAAAAAGACTTTGTACTTTGTTTTGGAAGGTCACAGTAGCTTACATGTGCATGATCTGTTTTGTTCTGGTAAGGTTATGAAGGGTCAGGGTTTTTTTGACCTTACTCTGCTGTTGAGCTCACTAGTAACTCCTCCACTGCAGTACCATTCAGAGTCTCTTTGTCATATTTGCTTTTACTTGGCCAGATAGCATCTCTGGCTTCTTGGCTACTATTTCAGCACAAGTGTATGTGCACGTCTGTATAGAGCCATGTAACACAATGTCAAAACACATTCCTTAATCTGCCTAGATGGTCTCTAAGGGAAAGCAAAAGAAAACAAAACCACCCTATGCTTTAATACGACAATTATGGAAAAAAACAGTGGAATGCGGGTGTGCAGGATTTTTCTCCATCAAGAAACTAGTAAATTTGACACAGTAAAAGAGTAGAGTTCTTGTTGTCTCATAGAAGAATGAGGGCTGGAAATGCATAGGAAATTACAGATTGAGCTAATGAATGCCCAAAAAAATAAATAAAAAAAATCCCCCACCACATGTGAGAATCATTTGGAGTGAACTCTGAGGTTATAGAATCATAGATTGTTTTGGGTTGTTATCAAGGACCGATATCAGGGATTGCCCTGACACAGATGCAATACTTTGCACTTGGTCATTTTGAACCTCTTGAGGTTCACACAGGCCCACTTCTCAAGCTTGTTCAGGTCCCTCCTAATGACATCCCATCCCTCAAGCTTGTCAACTGCACCACTCAGCTTGGTATTGTCTGCAAACTTGCTGAGGGTGCACTTGATCGCACTGTGTATGTCATTGATGAAGATATTAAGGATCTGTTTCATGATCTTCCCAGGCACAGAAGAACAGGTTGTTAGTTCCCAGGGGTCCAGCTTTCTACCCTTTTTAAAAATGGGTGCAATATTTCCCTTTCTCCAGTCTACAGAAAATTCACCTGACTGCCGTGACTCCTCAAATATCATGGACTGTGGCTTGGCAAATACATTAACCAATTTTTCTAATTTCTGGGATGCATCTCATGTAGATTTAGGTACGTTCAGGTTCCTCAGCTGGTCATGAACCTGATATTCTCTACCAGTAAAAGTGACCTTGCTTCCCTGGTCCCTGTACAGTGGCCCTGTATTGTGGTTCATCAACTTGGGAAGTGTGGGAAGAAAAGTTGCCAGTAAAGACTGAAGCAAAAAAGTTGCTGAGTATCCCAGCTTTCTCCTTGTCTGTGTTTCCTTATGTCTGTGCACCTTTAGGATGACTGGTCAATAATACCTGAAGGTGCTAAACCAGGGTGACAAAATGGTTATCAAAAATGTTATTTCTAGGGTAAAGTATTCAGAGAGGCACTTAAACTCTGTTTTTTAAGGATGTTTATGAGACAGTTCAATTAGAGTGAGGTTTTGTAAATGGAGGATAATGATCTAGTTCAAACTGCATACAGTGAGACCAAATGGAAAGATTTAATGGTAAAATCATGGAGTCTGTATATGGAAGAATACAGAGCAGCCAACTGCTTTCTGAATGGAGAAACTATGAAACACATCCAGCACAGCCTAATGTAATACTGATATTCAAAGATTTCTATCAAATATGTCTGTGAAACAAGAGTCACTCGACATTTCCAACTTCTTATAAACATCCAGTAAGTACTGAGATAGCAAGTCTAATCTGTTTTCCTAACAGAAATAGTCTATCCCACTGACAAAATTTGAGATGTACTCCAGTACTCCTCAAAAGTGTAACAGAAAAATGAAGTACACTAGAAGACAGTGAATTTGTAAAATTAAGCTTTCAAGAAGCAGTATATCCTAGTATTATGCTTCTTAATAGGAAAGAATGCCAAGCAGGTAAATACAAATTATACATCTTCCACAGAAGGTCCTACCAAAATTATACAGAACACCAACCTGTTGATTTTGAAAACCTGATTACCCTAACCTAAAGCTCTTTAGGAAGTATTTTTGACATTATTTTTCAAGTTTAAAGAATACCCTGTAACTTGTCAAATCATCCTGACTTCATAGATGGGTCAGTTTCACATCTTTAGAGTAATTACAATATGCTCTCCTACTTTTGTACAAATGCCTGTTCTTTGGCTCAGGGCGAGACTTGCAGAGAAGTCTAAATCCTACAGATATTACCTCCCTAACCCATCCTATTGCAAACCTTCCACTTCTAGTCCCAACATGTCCTCTAATGTTTCTGACCTCCTCCCTCTTTGTCCCAGTGCCAGTCCAGACTTCTTCTAATTTCCAATTCTATTTTCATTCTACTTAGGGTATCTGTTTTCCTTCTCAGCTGTGTTCCTAGCCTATTCAGCTTCCTCTCCTGTCTTACAGCCCTAGTCTTCATCTGCTGGTTTTCTTTCTTCCTGCTCCATATCACCCTCGTAGTTTGGAGTCCTTCATCAAATCCCATCTGTACTTCTTTCAAAATTAAGTTCAATCCCAATTTAACTTCCTCACCTTTTGCAAACTAAGTCTGGCAGTTAAGGCTTCCTTGTTTGCAAGAAGTCAAAAGCTAAGTATGAAACTACAGGGGAGTTGGACTAGATGATCTTTTGAGGTCCTTTCCAGACCCTAACATTCTGTGCTTCTGTGAACAGAGTTCTCCTTACTCTTCATTGTGCCACTTGAAGTCTGTAGTAGTTTGGGCTGGGTGCCCTCTGCTACGGGAGTGTTTCCTGTGTCCAGAAGTCCAGCCCAGTGGGCGGACACAGGAAACTAGGTATTTCATACCATAATTCACTACATCACTATAAGATCCAGCGCGGGGTCTGGCACTTTCTCTTTTCTTCCCTCTCCACCACCTGGTAACTGGGGGAGATGTCTCCCGGCCTTGGGCCTGGCTAGGCCCAAGGCCACAGCGAGATGGGCAGCTGAGACTAGCCTAGCAGTGAAGCGGGAAGAAGGAGCCCTGAGGGTCTTGGGTGCACCCTCAGGTGGGGATGGGATGTTTCTGGGTCTACTTTGGGGTTTCTTTTGTCACTGCGCTTCTGGCTCTCTGTACACATTCACCACTTTCCATTTAAACTTTCCACCACTTTTGCAATCCGTTTGTCTGAGTCGTTATTTCTGCTTGTGGTGGGGAGGGGGTCTGCCTCAACCCATTACAAAGTCACAGAAGGAGTAACAGCAGTCCATATAGACCTAAATTAAATTCAGTCATGTTACAGACTGTGCGTACACTGTCCACACAGGTCGCAAAATGTGAGACTCCAGTTCAAACATGGGCATTCAAAAGATCTTGTTTTCGCTGGTTCGCTTTTTGATCCTTGGCACTGTAAGCTGGCTGGTATGTTTCTGAGCAATCAAAAATTTCCCATGAATTGAGTTCACATGCTACCCACTATGTAACCAAAAATGTAGAAACTCTGATCCTTAGTTCCAATTGCTCAGCTTATGAAACACTGAAAAAAAAAGTCAGGTCCATCAGGTTTCTGGCTGGTTTCATGAAGTCAGTCTGTTCTAATATTTACTATAAAATGGGTAAGAAAACTCTCAGTGTTCATTTACATGCACCTATTTTATGGAGATTATTACACTACCCTTGTCGGTATTTTCAGACTTTTCTACCATCTACCGCTTCGTTAATGACTACCAAATGTGTTAAATTATTTCTAATCTGGACTAAAATAACAATGACTGTAGTAACAGCACATTTAAATACCTCCAGTAGAGGATAAGCTCCCAGCATAATGATTTAACAGAAGAAGATGCATCATGCCATCTAAAATAGTTTAAACAATGAAAAATTTCTTTGCTGAAATGGTTTTCACTTGCAATTTGTTTTCCTCAAATAGCATGCTGACAATTTTTTCAGCATAGCACTCCTGGTTTAAATTGCTATTTCAAAAAATAATCCAGAAATGTATAGCTTAAATGCTAAAGGGTAAACATGATTTAACATGCAAGTTCTTGCCAGATGTTACATTTGCTTCGTATCAAGTAATTAAACGTACAGTACTTTTGCATGTGGTTTAGTAAAATCTGTTTGAGAGAGAAAGCTTAGAAGCTGTGTTTAAAGCTGCTTGCTTCAAAGCAGATTTTTGTGTTTTGCAGTATTCTAAGCATTTGTTGTGTATTGGCCTCTGATCCTCATTCTGTCGAAACAGCTTCCTTGAGGCCAAAAAATCCGTATATTATTTTGCAGTTTGTAGGAAGTGCTAGTTTCAAACATTCAGATTCAGGAAGATAAAACACTGCTTTACACCACCTGTAGTTTCAGGACATCAGAAGCCCAAATTACCTATGCAATAAGTGGAGTTCTTCAGCATGTAGAACCCATGTATTCTTTCTACCCCACTTAGACTAAAGTCCAATGTACACTAGATTGGACAATTTTCTCTGCTGGGTCCAGTGAAAACCTGTATACTTCCCATGTAATCTTGTGCCTTATGCCCAGGAAAGGTTAGTGGCTGCACATGTTTTCTCAATAACCTGTAATGCAACTAGCAAAGAGCAAAGTTACAGGTGGGGTTGTAGAATATGGATATTAAAGACACATCTTGAAGAATTAATCTAGAGGTAGCTGCTTATCTTTGTGATTATGCCACTAGGACAGATACAGTGACCTAACTGCCATGATGAGTCATCTCTTTCAAAAACCTGGAAGACTGAACAACATGAAAGATGAGTCTGCTTTAGATATATCTGTTAAATCATACTGATTGGCAGGGTTTGAAATGAGTTTGTTTCCTTGTCTCTGGACAGCTCTGACTGTGAAACTTAAGATTCACTCCTGCACTAAGAGACAGCTTCAACAATAATGGCAGAAACTGCTTCAGCCTGGCCTCACCCAGCCTGTGCTTGGGAGTTGTATTTCAGTCATGAGAAATTCACAGTAAACCTCAACTAGGAAGCTTGCTCTTGATCCTAGAGCTGTGACGGACGTTGAATCCAGCATTCCACTTCCTGAAAGTGTGTGCTTACTTTTGGGCTACCGTAAAAAAAGATGAGCAATTCTGGTCATGCTTTCTTTAAAAATGAAACAGGATGTGGTTGTTGTTCTGTGTTAATTCAATGCTGCTGATGCATGATTAGTACACTCAGAGTCACTTGCTCAGACTGTTATTACTTGGTTTAAGTAACCATCAGTTTGATTGAGTTAACTCCTTTGCTATTTGATTAAATGAAATAAACACGAAATCTAGTAAAATAATCTAACTGAACTTTATCAGTATAGAGATACTAGTAATGGCATCCTTGACAAAAAGAAAAGATATGAAGAAGCCAGTAAGCATATAATAAGCAGTGGCATGCAATTTCTGCATTTCCTCCTTTTTTAGATACAGAAATAGGAGAACAGAGTCACCCCAATAATTTTTAGGAGTCTAATCATAGTTACTTTTCTCTTTGCCTATACATCTTAGTCAACTTATATATCCCTTGAGTTTGTGAATCCAAATATGGGAATTAACACCTCACAAAATCTCTTGAATAAAACTCCAAAATAATCTCCAAAACCAGATAACAGATTCCTCTTTTTCAAACAGGAAGGCTATTAAATGAATTCTCTGATGCCCACTGAAGAGACAACAAAGGAAATAACTTTACAGAATTCTCCTAACTACAGGACAACAATCTAAAAGGGAAACATAGCCAAGCTAAAGGATGTAGATACCAGCAACTCTACCTAAAGCCAAAAGCAGTCAGAAACAGCTAAACAGTTCTATTGTTTCTGGCACAGCCTCAATGTACTGTAAAAAGCCCTCTCTTGCATCTCCGTGCACTAGCACATCAAACAGCAAAAGTCTCCAGTCTTGAAAGTATGAGAAACATATTGAACTGAGGTGGAACACACATCTGGACCAGCAGCAAAATAAGCAGGATGAGATTTCTTATTGCCTAAATTACATCTTTGCTCAGACAGATAAATTCTTCAATGTTTTAAAAAATTCACTTTGAAGTGACAAATTGAAAAGGATCCCTCCTCTGCAATACAGTTTTGTCTCCTGTATGTATTTTTTATGCATTAAAAATTCATGTCTCTAGTCACATTTTCTGTGCACACTATTCTCCATTCGATTTACCATGGCATTCCAAACCATCAACTTTATTACATCAAAAATTTTATTTCATGGTTTACTTCAATCCTTGCAAGAATTGCCATGTTAATAAAGCTACATTTTGCACTAAACTAATGAAAAGGTGTGGAATAGTACAGAGTTTGATCCTTCAATAATGCACATTGATTGCTATAGAAAATATAGCTATAAGTTAGTAGATGCCTTGACTAATTGTTAATGTTTTAAAAAATATCTTAAGTCACAAAATTTAAATCCCTGCAGGTACTGAAATGAAGCTACTGAAAACTTCTAATACACACATATTGGTCACATCTAAACCACAAATTGAACAAGGGGAAGGTGATTCAGGGAAATAAACTGTCTGATGTTCATGCTGACAAAGTTTGTTACATGATTTACATTGTGAACACATTGATCTGTAAATTTCATATACTTTTCTCTCCAGTCCTTTCCCTTTCTACAGGCTACGTTGCATAAGCAGTTTATTAAAATTAAAACCCAGAAAATTAAAATTGGATTTCAAAGACATTTTGAAAGAATATATGGTTCATCCAGTGAGTATACAGGTATGATTTAGTTCTATTTAGAGCAGAATAGAAGAGAATAAACCAGGTTGGAAGAGGTCTTCAAGATCATTGCGTCCAACCCATCATCCAACACCACCTAATCAACTAAACCATGCAACCAAGCAATCTATCAAGTCACCTCCTGAACACCTCCAATGATGGTGACTCCACCACCTCCACGGGCAGCCCATTCCAATGGGCAATCTCTCTCTCTGTATAGAACTTCCTCCTAACCTCAAGCCCAAAACTGCCCTGGCGCAGCTTGAGACTGTGTCCTCTTCTTCTGGTGCTGGTTTCCTGGGAGAAGAGACCAAGCTCCACCTGTCTACAGCCTCCCTTAAGGTAGTTGTAGACAGCAATAAGGTCACCCCTGAGTCTCCTCCAAGCTAAGCAACCCCAGCACCCTCAGTCTGTTCTCTCAGTTCTATAAAAAAACTACTGCTGAGCAAAGGGCAGCTAGCCATCTCATAAAATTTTTGCAGTTAACTCAGAGACTGAAAGAGTAACAAAGGTAACAGTTTGAATTGGGAAATTCAAGTCACATTCTACATATTTAAACATAATAAATTTCACACCGTTACAAAGCTTTAAAATATTTCAATAATGTTATTCTCTACCTTCCACAATAGACTTTGCCTATTGTTGTGTATGCTGCTGTTTCTCTAACAGAAAATTCATCAAGGTACCTCTAAATGTAAATATATACTTAATGAAAGGTGATTGCTATATGATTTAATGCCAAGAGGGAACACATCAATGTGACATGATTGGCAGAAGAGCAGTTACATAAGTGACAAAGCAATACTGAAAAGTCCTTCTCTTTTAACAAATAAAATCCCCACAGCATTAAACCACAGACAGCTACAAAAAGAAAAAAATGTTTGGAATGCCATATGCCTCCTTAAACTAGCCACAGATGGACATACAAATATTTAAGTTCTTAATTCCACAAATGTAACCTCCATGTAATTAGTAATACCAAATTCTACTCTACACAGTAATGAAATAAAGGATCCTTTTGAGTAATCAGCAAGGAGAAAATAAGATAAGGAACTGTCAATG
Source organism: Picus viridis (assembly GCA_033816785.1). Lineage (NCBI taxonomy): Eukaryota > Metazoa > Chordata > Aves > Piciformes > Picidae > Picus > Picus viridis. The sequence goes on from CM066566.1 coordinate 72,013,432, forward strand.
CTAAACTTCTCAGAAAAGGACAGGGTGAAAAATGAGAAAGCAGGGACAAGTTTTCTGAAATAGGCCTAACGGGGAGACCATCAGACAAAGCTCCTCTGACATCGGAGGTAGAAAAGATGTATGTAACCACTCGTATCAGCAGAGAGACTGTTCTCCCCCTCCATGTTCTTCACTGAAACTCTGGCAGAGTAGGTCAGAAGGTTAGGGTTCAAATTGCCATAATTTAGCAAATGATTGGTATGTCCTTTATATCACTCATAAGAGGTATGATTTCCTGATAAGCAGAGTTCAAAGTACAGCCATATCTTGTTGTCTGTTAAGAATGTGTTCCTAAAAGTGCTACAGTTAGCAATGAAGGATAGCAAAGCTGCACCACATACGCATGCATAAGTCTATAGGGCTAGATGGCATCCACCTGAAGGGTATTGAGAGAGCTGACAGAAGTCCTTACCAAGCCACTTCCCATCATACACCAGCAGTCCTGGGTAAGTGGGGAGGTCCAAACTGACTGTCCCAACATGACACCCATTTACAAGAAGGGGCAGAAGGAGGACTGGGAGAACTACAGACCTGTCAGTCTGACCTTGTGCCCAGGAAGGTGATGGAGCAGGTCATCTAGAGTGCCATTACGCAGCATGTGCAGGGCAACCAGATAATCAGGCTCAGTTGGCAGAGGTTCATGAAGGGCAGGTCCTGCTTAACAAACCTGATCTCCTACAACAAAGTGACCTGCTTAACGGATGAAGAAGAGGCTGAGGATGTTGTTTATCTGGACTTTAGTAAAGCCTTTGACACTTTCCCACAGCATCCTCCTGAAGAAACTGGCTGCTTATGGCTTCGATGAGTGGACGATTTGCTGAGTTAAGAATTGGCTGGATGGATGGGTTCAAAGAGTGGTGGTGATCGGAGTTAAATCCAATTGGCAGCTGGCAATTGGTGTTCTCCAGGGCTCAGTATTGGGTCCAGTCTTCTTTAATATCTTTACCAATGATCTGAATCAGGGGATTGAGTGCACTTGAGATTTTGCAGATGACAGTGAATCGGGTGGGAGAGCTGATGAAGTTCTTCACCATAAAGGTGGTGAGACACTGGAACAGGTTGCCTGAAGAGGCAGAAGCCTCATCCCTGGAATTTTTTAAGACCAAGCTGAATGTGGCTCTGGACAACCCAATCTAGTGGAAAGTGCTCCTGCCCATGGCAGGGAGATTGAAACTAGATGATCCTTGAGGTCCCTTCCAACCCTGACAATTCTGTGATTCTGTGGAAGGTAGGAAGGCTCTCCAAAGAGATGCGGACAGGCTGGACAGATGGTCTGAGGTCAACTGTATGAGGTTTAAAATAGCCAAGTGCCAGGTCCTGCACTTGGGTCACATACAACAACCCCAGGCAATGCAACAGGCTTGGGATAGAGTGGCCAGAAAGTTGTCTGGTGGAAAAGAACCTTGGGTGTTGGCTGACAGCTTTGTGAATGTGAGCCAGCAGTGTGCTCAGGTGGCCAAGAAGGCCAACAGCATCCTGGCCTGTATCAGGAATAGTGTGACCAGCAGGAGTGGGGAAGTGATTGTGCTCCTCTACTTGACACTGGTGAGGCTGTACCTCAAGTACTGTAGTTTTGGGCCCCTCACTACAAGAAAGTCATTGTGTTGATGGAGGGTGTCCAGAGAAGGAAAACAAGGCTGGTAAAGGGTCTAGAGAATGAGTTTTACGAAGCTGAGGGGAGTGGGATGGTTTAGTCTGGAGAAGAGAAAGCTGAGGAGAGACCTCATTGATTTCTACAGCTACCTAAAAGGAGGTTGTAGTGAGGTGGGGATTGATCTCTTTTCTCTATCATTGGATGACCTGACAAGAGGAAATGGCTTGAAATTTTGCCAGGGGAGGATTAGATTGGAGATTAGGAAAAATTTCTTTACGAAAAGAGTGGCCAGGCATTGGAACAGGTTGCCCAGTGAGGTGACAGATTCACTATCCCTAGAGGTGTTCAAGAAATGTGTGGACATGGCATTTTGGGAAATGCTTTAACAGCCATGGAGGTGTTAGGTCAGTGGTTGGACATGACAATCTTAGAGGTCATTTCCAACTAAAACAAGTCTATGATTCAAGTAAGATCTCAACAATGCAAATGTGAAATTGAATTTCTGAGTAATTTGGGTCAGAAGGGATTTTAGGGGATAGCTAACACAGCATCCTGCTCAGAGCAAGCTCAACCATGAAATCAGAACAGGTTGCTCTAAGTTTTAGCCCCTTCAGTCTTGGAACCTCTTAAGGATCGAGACTGCATGTAGTAAAAGCTTTTCCTTACACCAAGTTTCAACTTCTGTTTCAACTGATGTTTTCTTGTCCTCTTACTACACTTTACTGTGGAAGGTCTGGCCCCATCTTCCTGAGTGACCTCCTCACAGGCATTGCATTACTTCTGTTAGGTATCCTGGCAGCCAGACTGAACAAATCACTTCATCAGCTGCTCCTCATGGGGCAAGTGTTCTGGCTTTGACCATTCTGGTGTCTCTCCACTAGAGTGAATGTAGTTTATCATTATGTTACTTGTACAGCATATTGCAAATCTAGACATCCCTTGATGCTTTGACTACTCTGTTAAAACAGCTCAGGGTGCTGACAGGGTACACTGCTGGCTAATGCTGACCTTACTCTTTACAGAGAAAACCCCATGTGTTGCCTTCAAAGACAAGAAGAATGACGTGTAGTCATACACATGATAATTTGCATTTCCTTATTAACATCTGAATGCTACATGTAAGCTATTAAAATATTAAAAACCATGTACCAAAGAGTACTATAGCTGCATCTTCAGCAGTTGTTTTAAACTAAGTATGACATAGGAAAAATACATGGATTTCCAGCTGTCTTTCAGAACTTAAATGAACTTCCATTAAGCTGCCTGCGGGCCATTGCATATGCTTCAGCGCAACTGGGCAGCCCAGGAAAGTTTCTGCTAGAAGAGCAAAGGATGGAAAGACACAATAATGGTAATAGCTAGCAGAGATGGGTCTTACATAATCAAAGGATACTAAAATGACTGACAGACAAGCAAGGGGTAGGGGAACATTACGGTCTTCTTTTATGTATAAGATGTCTATCCTTTCCTATACATCGGTAATAACTGGAACCACATTAACATTACCAGTAATGGGAAAACAAAGGAGACAGCATGAAGAACTCTCTCCATTTCATATGACTTTAAAAGTAAGCTCATCAACTGCATTTCAGACTTAGAGGGAACTATAAAACAATAAAATGTTATATCCTAGCTGGTTTGTTACAAGTCTCAAGACGTAGATATCCCTGTTTGTCATTATCAAAAAATCATTATCAAAGAATCACAGAATTTTGGGATAAAAAGAACCTTTAAAGGTCATCATGTCCAACCCCACTGCTGTGCTCAGCTTGCTCCGAGCCACTTCCAACCTAACCGTGAATGTTTCCAAGGACAGTATCTCTCCAACCTCTCTGGGCCATTCTGTTCACCATTCTCAAATGTGAAAAATTTCATGTTCATATCTAGTCTGAATCTACCCTCTTTTAGTTTAAAATCATTGCACTTCCCCTCATCCAGAAGAACTTTGACAAGCTGAAGAGGTGGACTCCGGTGAACCTCATGAGGTTCCACAAGACCAAGTACAGGGTCCTGCACCTGGGCCAGAACAATTCTCATTATCAATACAGGCTGGGGGATGAGGTGATAGAAAGCAGCACCCCTGTGGAAAAGGACTTGGCAGTTGTGCTGCATAAGAACTTGGATATGAATAGACAGTGTGTGCTTACAGCCCAGAAGAAAAATCACATCCTAGACTGCATCAAAAGATGTGTTGCCAGCAGACCAAAAGAGGTAATTCTACCACTTTATTCTGCTTTGGTGAGGCCTCACCTGGAGTACTGCATCCAGCTCTGGTGCCCTCAACACAAGAAAAACATGGACCGGATGGGGCTGGTCTAGAGGAGGGCCATGAAAAATATCAGAGGGCTGGAACAGCTCTCCTATGAGGACAGGCTAGGAGAGCTGGAGTTGTTCAGCCTAGATAAGAGAAGGCTCCAGGGAGACCTAATAGCAACCTTCCAGTACCTGAAGAGGGCCCACTAGAAGGGCAGAAAGAGATTGTGTACAAAGGCCTGTACTGATAGGTCAAGGGACAATGGTTTGAAATTACGGAAGATTAGGTTTAGGTTGGATGGTAGGAGGAAGTTCTTAACCATGAAGGTAGTGGAACACTGGAACAGGTTGCCAAGGGAGGTGGTTGAGGCCTGTGACAGTTTCAGGCTATGCCTTTAAAAATTAGCTGCAGATTTTCGAGCAGAAGAGTGAAGAAGTATAAACAAATCCACAGTTGGGTGTAAAAAGGAAAACAAGAGATTATTCCAAACAAATTTCATTGGCCAGATGTGAGATGTACCCTTGGCAGTCTTGTTTCCCACATTCATTCCTTTTCCTTTCTTCTGGCTGCCTGGCTGGAAAGGATCTTATCTAACAACCATGAGATAACCACACTAACGATGCTTTTTGGAGCTAACAGCACTCCTAACCTCTTTTCTCTTTCCTTCTAATTAAATATAGAAGGGGAGGAGGTTGGGGAGGTGGAACTGGGGCAGTTTCCCCATTCAGGGGGTTTCTGTGCTGTTTTCTGCCTGTAAATATCTGTATAATATTGTAAATACTGCATATCTGTACATATTCATTGCATTCCATTGTAGAGTATAGTTTTGCTTGTAAATGCAGCTTCCATTTGCTTCTCCCAACTGAGTGAGCCAAGTTTTTGTTAAGGCTGGTGGGCCAAACTACCACAAGGCCCCAACCTTGAGATATTCAAGGTCAGGTTTGACAAGGCTCTGGGCAAGCTAATCTGATGGAGCACATCCCTGCTGACTGCAGCAGGGCTGGACAAGACCACCTTTGGCGGTCACTTCCAACCCAAGCTATTCTATAATTCTATGAGCATTTTTGTGACTCTCCTCTGGGCCCACTCCAAGAGGCTCTTATCTTTCTTGTGCTGAGGACTCCAGAGCAGGAAACAGCTCTCACGAGAGTAACATTTTTGATGTATCCTAGGATGTGGTTCATCTTCTGGGCCGTTGTTGACTCATGTCTAGATTTTCATGCATCAATATCCCAAAATCCTTCTCTGCAGGGCTGCTCTCAGTCCCATCCTGCATTGATATCTGGGACTGCCCCATCCCAGGGCAGGATCTTGAACATGGTGTTATTAAGCAGGCCTGTCAGCCTGACCTCAGTGCCAGGCAAGATTATTTTGAGTGCAATCACACAGCACTTACAGGACGGCGAAGAGATCAGGGCCAGCCAGCATGGATTTAGCAGGTCCTGTTTAACCAACCTGATCTCCTTCTATGACCAGGTGACCCACCTAGTGGATGTGGGGAAGGCTGTGAATGTAGTCTACCTGGACTTCAGCAAGGCTTTTGATACCATCCCCCATAGCAAACTCCTGGCCAAGCTGGCAGCCCATGGCTGGGTTAAAACCTGGCTGGAGGGCCAAGCCCAGAGAGTGGTGGTGAATGGTGCCACTTCCAGCTGGTGGCCAGTCACTAGTGGTGTCCCCCAGGGATCAGTGCTAGGCCCCATCCTGTTCAATATCTTTATTGATGATCGGGACGAGGGGATTGAGTCCATCATCAGTAAGTTTGCAGATGACACCAAGTTGGGTGCTGGTGTTGTTCTGTTAGAGAGTAGGAGGGCTCTGCAGAGGGACTGTGATAGACTCTGCCCATGTATCCAGCCTAACAGTATGAGATTTAACAAGTCTAAGTGCTAAGTTCTACACCTTGGCCACAACAACCCTCTGCAGCACTACAGGCTGGGGACAAGTGTGGCTGGAGAGCAGCCAGGCAGAAAGGGACCTGGGCGTACTGGTTGACAGTAGGCTGAACACGAGCCAGCAGTGTGCCCAGGTGGCCAAGAAAGCCAATGGCCTCCTGGCCTGTATCAGGAGTAGTGTGACCAACAGGAGCAGGGAAGTCATTCTACCCCTGTACTCAGCACTAGCTAGGCCACACCTTTAGTACTGTGTCCAGTACTGTGAGGCATGTAGTGCCATGGTCCAGTTGATTAGAATAGAATAGAATTAACCAGGTTGGAAGAGACCTTCAAGATCTTCAAGTCCAACTATTACCCAACACCATCTAATCTATAATTAGATATGGTTGGGTGATTGGTTGGACTTAATAATGTTGGAGATCTCTTCCCATGTGGTTGATTCTGTGAAATCTCTTGAGGTTCAGACAGATCCACTTTCTCAAGCTTGTCCAGGTCCCTCTGGGTCGCATGCTATCCCATTATCCACAGATGATACATAGATTTCTGCAAAAATATTCTCCTGAACTTTACACGTCCTTCAAGTTAATCAGAGAGTCTTTTGTAGCTACTGTAAGGATAATAAACACACTTAAGAAAATAGCATCAATAGTATAGAGAGAATATGGAATATACTTTGAATGCCCAAAACAGAAGGAAGGAGTTACAGTCACATTCTGCATGCTGTTAAGAGCTTCAAACAGAGGAATAAATTAATTCTGAACAAACAGATTACCAAGATGGTTTTGACACTAATGAAACCATCTAATTTCTTTTCATTTCTAAGCAGGAAGAAGACAAATGAATCTAAGTTTTCTATAAAGCAGCCTATCCCAGTTCTTCAGTTATGAAATTATCCTATGTTACCTATGAAATTATGCTATGTTACCTGCTGAGGCATGTGAAAAATGAAAATACTTCAAAAATGCAATTACTTTGAAAAACAATCAGTTAACTCCAAGCTGTCTCCATTCTTGAGCATATTTGCTTTCACAACATACTCTTCTGTATTTTACCAGTTGTCTGACAATTATAAACAATTATAAGAGAATTTTTACCTAGACAGACAGCTTTGCCATTATACAGCATCTCTACTTTTTCTTACTACTGAAGTTATTCATTTGAGGAGAGTAGTATTGCTGGAAGAACACAGAAAAGAGAAAACAAAATCCAGATTTGAAAATAAAGAAGTCAGAATCAATAAATTATGAAGATACTCAAAGGCTTTGCAATAAAAATATACGCATACCTTCCTAGAAGAGCCTTTGATGTGATATAGCCATCACCTGGCTCCTGAAAGACCAAAGCAAAAAGCACTATTTAATTCTTTGACTAACCAAGTTTACTGTTTCTCTGCTTCCTCTAAGTATGTCCACCTCTCTTCTCTCTTCCTACATATGTCTTAATTTTTGTATTTCACCTCCCATTTTCTCTCAGCATTTAACAACTTCTTCGGCACATCTAAGAAACATCATTTTCCTTTTTCTTTTTCTCTTACTGGACTTGAAATCAAATATTTGTTCTTACAAGCCTTTATCCTTAATGGGACTTGAGGACAAGACACTTCTGACCTCCAAATGTTCCCTATACCAACTGAGTACCTACAATCTTTTCTTTTAAGCCTTTAGGTAATATCATATAGAAGTAGTGTATTTTGATTGTGGAATAGAAAGAGAAAGCTCCTGCTACTCTTTGTGCTCAGTCCTTGCACAGTATCAATCCTGTTCTTAACCATTCTATCTTCTAAGAGCCCTGGAATATGCTACATCTATCATGCAACTAAAGAAGTAACTGAAGACGCAGTTCTTGTATTCAATGAACAGCAGCTGGAAAGGTCTCTTTAACACAGCCACACTGTTAACATTAACTCCTTTAATAAAAGTAAAGGAACCCATTCAGTAAAAAATAGTAGGTTAAAACATGGCTTTAACCCTTTGCAATCTAGTGGTTTACAAAAGAGACTTCCATCCAATGGGGAACTTAGTTAATTTCCCTTTACAATTTGAAGAATGAACTGTTGCACTTCAGTCTGAATGATGCTAGTTACCTGTTTTGTGTGAATACCTAGGTCATGAGTGAAAACTAATCTAGTTACTACTGTACTGTTAACCTTATTTTGTATGATGTGCAGCTTATTTAAGCAACTAATTCTGAGAGTACCCTGGGTAGCAGCCCTTAAGAACAAAGGGGTCCAGGACGGTTGGACCTACTTCACACAGGAGTTCTTGAAGGCACAGGAACTGGCTGTGCCAAAAGATGAGCTGCCAGGGAAGGTGACTGGCCTGGATGGGCAAGCAGCTCTTGAAGGAATTAAGGGAAAAAATGAGGGTGTATCACTTTTGGAAAGGGGGGAGGCAACTCATGATATGTTTAAGGATGTTGTTAGATCATGTAGGAGAAAAATTAGAGAGGCAAAAGCCCAGTTAGAACTCAAGCTGGCCACTCCTGTGAAGGACAATAAAAAGCATTTTTATAAATATATTAATGCTAAAAAGAGTGGCAAGAAGAACCTCCACTCTTTAGTTACCATGTTCCCCTTCAGGTCCAATAAAGATGAGGACAAGGCTGAGGTACTAAATACCTTCTTTGCCTCCATTTTCAACAGTAAGACAGGAGGACCTTCAGGATAACTGGCTCCTGAACTGGCAGATGGTGTCAGGGAGCAGTACAATCTCCCTGAAATCCATGAGGAAGTAGTTAGGGACTTGCTGAGCCACGTGGCTACTCCTAAGTCCATGGGAACAAATAGGATCAGCCCTAGGGTACTGAGGGAGCTGGCAGATGAGCTGGTCAAGCCGCTCTCCATAATTTACCACCAATCCTGGCTCACCGGAGAGGTCCAAGACGACTAGAAACTGGCCAGTGTGATGCCCACCCACAAGGGCCAGATGGAAGAACCTGCAAACTACAGGCCTATCAGCCTGACCTCAGTGCCAGGAAAGATTATGGAGCAGATCATCTTGGGAGCAATCACAGTGCACCCGCAGGACACCCAAGGGAACAGGCCTAGCTAACATGGACTTAGGAAGGGCAGTCTCAAGCTATGCCAGGGGAAGTTTAGGCTCAAGGTGAGGAGAAAGTCCTTCACAGAAAAAGTTATTGGCCATTGGAATAGGCTGCCCAGGGAGGTGGTGGAGTCACCATCCCTGGAGGTGCTCAAAAGAGGATTGGACGTGGCACTTGAAGCCATGGTTTAGTTAGTCATGAGGTGTTGGGTGATAGGTTGGACTGGATGATCTCTCAGGTCCTTTCCAACCTTATTGATTCTGATTCTTTTGCCTTCTTTAGTGCAAGAAGATCAAAGTGGATGAAGGTGTTTAATATTTTTCCACAGTATTTTAAACTCCAGTCCATGATGAGCTCCATTCTCAGTATTCCATTCTTCCATTGTTAAAGCCTGAAGGGGTTGGAACCAGACTCTTAAGCTTAATCTAAAACCACTTAACAGGCCATTAGTACAACTTGTCTTAATTCAAAATGGACTATGTCTTTCAGAAAACAAGAAAGTCTGCTTACTATCAGCTGTTCTTGAAGACGCAGTGTTTACAGGGACATTACACTGAAGCATCATTGTCTCAGCAATACTAACAGGCCATACAATTTAATACTTTGACTGCTATTATTCAAATGCGATGGAGTTTCGCTCCTATTTTAACTTCTTCCCAATTTCTGACTTTCAGGTAACCATAAATGGCCAAAGGCAAGGAATAGAGAGAGTGCACTGTAAACATGCATATAGAAAATACACCTTAAAGAGCAATTACAGGTATATTTGCTTCAGGACATCCACAATGTTAGTGACTTCAACCTGTATTCCCCACAAAAATACTATGAGTAATGGGCAAGGAATCTTCAATAAGAACTGCAGAATCACCACTCTGAAAGTAGTATAATGCCTACTGGTCTCAGGAGCTAAAACAGACCAGTGCAAACCTCAGGGGTGAACTTGTGTTGGGATCCATGACTTCACAGTCATGGCTTTCCTGGGATCATTCTGTCACACACAAACAAAGTATTTAAAAGTCTCGAGTCTATTACCATCAGTTATTACCATGCCAGCTATATAAGCGTAAAGTTCACTGCTGAAGAGTGAAAGTTTTTCTTACTGCCTGACAAAGGGACAAACATTTCAAACTACAGTATGCAATGAAGCACTAGTCACATTATCCTAAAAGAGGTCAGTGACCTAGTCATATAAGTCAAGAATCTAAGTGAGTCAGCCATAAACATTAATTAATACTTCCTTGTATCAGGCTACTCAATACCTGAGATGAGTAGAAAAACTACTTCTGCCAATATAGCAGTACTCCTGGCAGGGGAGAGATCTGAGGCTTACATGAAAAATCTGACCCTATTTCAAGATAAATTTTTTGATGAATACTAGCATTCTCCTCAACATCTATGTAGGAAGCCTTATTAGAAAAACTTCATTTGTGGCATTTCCATTAGCAGAATCGTCATTGTTACAGCATGTTGGGTATTTACTGCATAGATGATTCTGGATGGCCAAAGCAACACAAGAGAAACACTCAACAGCTTTCCCAGCTAGGAAATAATAAAAAGGCTTCTCAAATTCATTCTTCCTTTGTCCAAATTTGAAGAGAAAGATTTACATTTCGCCTTGGTGTCTAAGGTAAGATTACCAATCTCGTGTGATCTTCAATTTCCTTGAAAACAATGTTTGAATCATTATTCTTCACTTTAATTTTTTTTACTATTAACAAGCAACTCTGCCAATTGATGAACCACTTCCATTTATCAGTTATTCTTAAGTGAGGAGATCCTATACTGACTTTAAATAGTAAATTATAAGAAAGTCAAAGCCAGTTTGGAGGAGGCCTTGAGCAACTTGGTCTAGCAGAAGGTGTCCCTGTCCGTGGCAGGGGTTGGAACCTGATGATCTTTAAGGTCCTTTCCAACCAAACCCATTCTTTAAATCTCTAAAATAGTGCCACGCCATCATTATTCACATAATGATACTTAGTTGACAAGGCAGAGGACTTTGTGAATACTTTTTCCTATTCTTAAGTTCCAGTGTGATTCTTAAGCCTTACACATTACTGGAATGATGTCTTTGGAGGAGGTAAAAGGTCTCTGTCATGGGAGTGAAGATCAAAAATACTTTTATTCTAACCAGGACCTCCATCCAGGTTTCCTGTTTTAGGATCTCACAGACTGTTTCAGAAGAGACCCCATCCATAATTTCTAGGAAGTTTGCTTTTGTCAATGTTTTGAACCTTCAATGAAATACCCATTTTCATTCTTTGAAGCTGAGTAGGAAAAAAACCAGAAGTGTGAAATCTGAGAAAGTTACCTTCAACGAGAAAGTTACTAGTGGAGGTGCCAGCCCTGGAGATGTGAAGAAAAATCAGAAATCATAGTATAATTCTGGATCTCGTGCTCTGTATCCTCAGCTTTGTGTAAAAATGGATGAAGTGTGAGAATGCAGGACTGTTTATCATAGGTGACATGGCTTGAATATTGATAAAGGAAACTGTCCCTAGACCAGAGTGTGTGAATGCGCATATATGGAGACAAACTAAGGGAATGAATATTCTCTTAAAATATTGCTACATCTGGGTGACTGTTGCTAAATTGGCAAGTCTTTTGGACACAGCAGGTTTTCAAAGAGAGATCTGAGCTTTCAATAATGAGGAGCATTTTCCAAGGCTCCAGTCAATACAAAAGCTAACAACAGTAAATCAGTCTCCACTTAGCTTTGTACTGAAACTAACAACAGTATGTTAGAATAGGCTAAAGTTAGATCAGAAATACATTCAAAACCACAACAAACTGCGTCTCAGATATAGCCAAAAGTTAACCACAGAGTTCAGCTTGTTTGACCCACATAAATCCCAGGACTTCCCTGAATTCTTGTTCGATTTAAAATATGTCAGTAAGAGTAAGGAATATCTACTTAGCGAGAAATGCTATTTTAGATATGCATTGACTTCTTTTCTTTTTTTTTATTTTGAAGTGGCCTGTGGCTTAACCTGTTTGAACAATTTTCTTTGAACTTTCAGGTGAAATTCCCCGCTTCAGAGGAATAAAAAATACCAAGCACAAACACTGAGAAAATACAGAATATTTAGCATTTTATCTCATCATAACATGGCCTCCTCAAAATAGAGGAAACTGTTCTTTATTAATCTTTTTTCACCTAGTCACAGAATGCAATTCAATGGAACTTTTTAAAATACAAAATCCATCTTTTTAAAGCCAAAAGAATTAATGGTCATTTGCCACGTACCACAACACACAACATTATCAGTTAATCAGAGAACAAAACTTGTTACAACAACATAATCATGCTTTTTTCACCCATTCCAAGGTTTTTTTGGTGGTTTTGGGGTTCTCTGTTTGGTCATTTGGTTTGGGGTTTTTTTGTCAACAACAAGAAATAACTTTTTCAAATGTACTTGCCAGACTCAAGAATTATTTGTAGGTTTGTAAAGACTTTGACAGATTTGAGAAGTTACTATATCTATGTCATTTTTAGGGACTTTTCTGAAAGCAAGCAAACAAACAAAACCCCCTTAAATTCAGAACTATTTAAAGTAAAACCATACACATTTTTATTACTGCAGGAACCAAAACTGTCAATAGTGTGTCCAGACTTTTGGTATATTCAGTGCCATGCTGTCAAGTCTCTACCATTACCTCTCTTGTGTTTCTACAGTAGTGTGTATTAATGGTAGACATGACACTAATATACATAATGCTATACAGTCCAGTACTTCTGCCTTCTTACCACTTTTCCTATACTTTTCAAATTGTCATTTACTCTATTACCTTACATTCTTGCTAAAAAAAATGACAAATGACAATATGAATTATCCTCTACAGCGTGGAATAAATCAGGTCAACGTTAAAATAGGACAAACATGTTGCTTTGGCACAGTTAAGTTAAATACAGGCCAGCTTCACCATTTCCTTGGTATGCTGTCATCTACACATTCTACAACACGAAAATACAAGCAACAACAGAAAAAATTCTTGCAAATATATTTACTTAAAATGAGAAATACATGAAATTATTTTTGGCAATTTCAAATGAGACTAGAGATCAGAACTGTTTCTTTCATTTGGATGTTGCAGATGTACTGAATTGAAACAATGTTTGACAATTTGTACAGTCAACATCTACACTGCAGTACCTTTACCTTCAGTCTACATTAAGGCAACTTAAATTATTTTTTTCTACTTTGACCTAAGTTAACTACTGTTTGAGTGTATTCCTAAAACACTACATTTCTCAGCTGTAACAGCATCTGTCATTCCTGGCTTGGAAGCAAGCTCTTATACTAATGTGAGCCATCTTTTTTTGCTGCTTTAGAAATGCAGGGTATGTTCAACAACTGTACTACGGATCTATAGGAATCTAAAGCATGTGTTTAAAGTAATTCAAGACATCTCTCAGATCATGATCAAATACAGCATGAACTATGATTAATAAAATAAACAGCATAGTGCAGTATCTAGTACTCTTATGAAGACAGAGAACAGGATGATAAACTTTTGAGAGATGAAAGCAACTAAAATCTACACAAGAAGAATTATAACATTCACACTCATTTATCTTTATGGATTAAATAATCATTGCTACTTCAAATATTTTTTTCCAGATTTTTTTACTTTAAAATGCAACAACAAAAGCAACAAAACAGTACTCTGCTACTATTCTCCTATGAAGTCCAGTTTCCCCAACTATGATGGCATGTACAGTTCCCATTCTACATTTCTCACTGATTTCAAATAGCTTATGTATCTTTAAAACACACCCCCCTCCCCAAAAAAACCCACATACACAAAAACCCCACAGCCCCCCCAAAAAACTAACCAACCAACCAACACCAACCAATCAACCAAACAAAAAAAAACACCACAAAAAACACCCTAAAGACATTTGGAAGTTAGGGTTGTTCAAAAGAAGAGCAAAATAAAAACAGGTTTCTCAAGAAGAGAAAATAAACCTTTGTACAGTACTAATTTTAAAGGTTTCCTTTACCTTCTGTGATTGAGAAACCATGCTGCCAGTTTTTTTGCCACTGAATTTCAATAGTGAAATTGTGTGGGTTTTGGACTGTATTAGAAAAAGCATCTTTTTCTCAAAGCCTTCTCAAAATATCATTACATTTGTAAGTATTATTAGTTCTGAAACTGTTGCCATTATTAGTATGCAATAAAGATGAAAACTCTGAAATGGCAATGTGAAAAAGCTGACAAAAATATCAAAAGGAAGAGGTCTTCAGCACACTTCAGTTGGTAGGACAGGAATTCAGATTTTTTTTCTTTTAATCTACAAACCCATTTATATACATCAGTGTTGTACTGGCAAAACTGTTCTTTCTTTGGTAAAATCACATTCCAGTTACTTTGTATTTTATTTATTTCAGGAGATTCTCCATTATTATATTCCCTCCACTTTGAAAACATACCATGGTTCTAGTTTTCAACTAATCACAGATAATCACAGAAAGATTCAGGTTGGAAAAGACCCTCAGGATCACCAATACAATACAATACAATACAATACAATACAATACACCAGGTTGGAAGAGACCTTCAAGATCATCGCGTCCAACCCATCAAACAATCCAACCCACCCAACAACTAGACCATACAGCCAAGCACCCCATCAAGTCTTCTCCTGAATACCTCCAGTGAAGGTGACTCCACCACCTCCACGGGTAGCTGATTCCAATGGCCAATCACTCTCTCTATATAGAACTTCTTCCTAACATCCAGCCTAAACCTGCCCTGGCGCAGCCTGAGACTGTGTCCTCTTGTTCTGGTGCTGGATGCCTGGGAGAAGAGGCCAACATCTGCCTGGCTACAACCTCCCTTCAGGTACTTGTAGAGAGCAATAAGGTCACCCCTCAGTCTCCTCTTCTCCAGGCTAAGCAACCCCAGCTCCCTCAGCCTTTCCTCATAGGGCTTGTGTTCCAAACCCCTCACCAGCTTTGTTGCCCTTCTCTGGACACGTTCCAGCAAGTCAACATCCTTCCTAAACTGAGGGGCCCAGAACTGGACACAGTACTCAAGGTGTGGCCTAACCAGTGCAGTGTACAGGGGGAGAATGACCAAGTCCAACCCAGAACCCTACTCGACAAGGTTCACCCTTAAACTAAGTTTAGTATGTCAGATGATTATTTTTAAACTATTCATTTAATATTTCAGCCTTAGTGTGGCAGTAATGGAAAATGACTGCTTTAGAACTGCATTTAAAGATTGCTGAAATGATATGAAATGTGGACACATGCAACAACAACAAAGTATCTTTTTCAGTGATTGCACATTTACATGCATAAATATATCTGACTTTGTCATTTCATAGGAATGCACAAGCACACCATTAAATGCTCTAAGAGTTTGTAATATGAATCATACATTATAATTTGTACTGTTGGCATCTTGGCATCAATCTCAATATACAAAGATTTACTTTGTAGGGTGGTAAGTGGAGTCAGGAGGCCAAGGGAACTAAGTACAAAAACTGCTAGAATTGCAAATATGGTACAAAAATACTGAGAGAGGATTGAAGAAGTGCTGCTTAAGCATGTCTAATTATCTAACAGATGAGCTATAATACAGAGTAATTAAAAGTGTAACAGGCAAGAGAAAGGTAAGCCTACTGTTTAAACTGTAACTTAATTTATACTACTCTCTACTAATTTATACTTCTCTCTTCCTTTAGTACACTCTAGAAGAGTGCACTAAAAAGGCAAACATTTTGTGTTTAAGACAACCCAGAATGGTCAATACGACTACTAACCAGCAAAACAAATATACGATTCTGACAGGCAAAAAAGGTAACATTAGTCAACATTTTCCTAATAATTACAACTAAAAAGAGTTAAAACTTCTGCAAGCATAAAACTTACAGAAAACCTGGTGTAATTTGTTCTATGACTTTTCATATCTAGACAATACAGAAAAAGAATATCTTGACAGGTTTGTATGAACTGTTACATGACAAAAACAAGGAAACAACTTGAAAGTATTTGCACTTTTCACAGATGTTATTTTCTCCCCCATAATCATTAGTATAAATTTGCACTGGGTAGTATTACACACCAGGGAGAAAACTGCAATTTTTGAAAACTACTTAATTTCTTTTCTGAGCTATTTTAATTATTGTATGTTACTGAAACATCACTGAATGTGGAGGATTTAGTTGTTTATTTACTATTAGATATATAGACTAAACATGTATTTCAGGAATTGTTGCTCAGGTAATGTGGTGGGGTAGGAACGTTTCCCCACACACACACAAAAGAATCCACAGCTAACTCAGCCGGAGAAGCAGATGAAAGCTATATTTTACAAGCAGAAATGGAATGCAATGAATATGTACAAAAACATACAATATTTACAATATATACAGAAATATACACAGAAATATACAGCAATGTATGTAATACAGGAGACCTTTCCCCAACCCCCCTGCGGCCAGGGGGGTTCGGCCTGTTCCCCCCTTCTCCCTCCCTACCTCCCCTTTTTCCCAAAAGGGTTAGAGAGAAAGAGAAAGGAAGGAAATTAAAAGGGTAAAACTTTGTTAAGCTCAAAAAGCGAATGCAAGAGTTAGTTTTCTTATCTGGTTAGCTCTGTTAATCCAAGGTCATTCCTGACATGCAAGCTGTTGCTTCAGAGAGAAACAGGCCAGCTCACAGTACAGGGAGAAAAAGAGACTGCCCAGACTGACAGACTAAGCTAAAAGTTACAGCTGCGTTCTACCAATGAAATTGGTTTAGCATATCTTTGTTTTCTGTTATAATCCCAAAACATTCAGCCAGAGTGTTCAGAAAGTGTCAATTTCTTAAAGGCACAGCCTAAACCAGTCACAGGTAATCATACCACATCTCAGTCTAGAGAATGCTGTAGAAAAGAAAGATGGGATAGGAAAACAGAAAAAATAACTACTCACAGCCAATTCACTCTTATCTCACTAAGATAAGATTGCTTTCTACTTCACATCAACTAAATTTTGCTAAATCCAATTCTAAAATGCTTCAAATACTTCCTTTATGAAAGTGCTGTAGGGATTAAGTTTGTAAAGATTCCTTGATGTCACTGTGACATAAATTTTTATTGTGTCATCATACTACTACTTACAGTTTCTCCATTTTTTGCACAGCTGACATTACTCTTTACCAGATCACCTGTAAACACTTAAAAGCACTAAAGTGGATGCAGCCAGACTGTTTTCAGCAGTGCCCAGGGAGAAGACCAGAACCAATGGCCACAAACACCACCACAGGTTCCATCTGAACATCAGAAAACACTTTTTTGCTACTGTGAAGGTAACAGTACTGGAACAGAATGCCCAGAGGGGTTGTGGAGTCTTCATCCTTGGAAATAGTTAAAAGCCATCTGGATATGGTTCTGGGCAACCAGCTCTAGGTGCCTTTCAACCTCAAATATTCTGCAATTTTTATATTTAAGCTTAGATTCCTACCTCTAAGTTAGATCCCCAGTATGACTAGTACAAGTTGAGTCACTGCAGTCAAAGGCTTATAGAGAATTCTTTGCAGCCCTGAAGCAACCACCTTTATTTGGTCAACTGTACTGCTCTCCAAACCCTCCGATTGTGCTTACTGTATTTCTACTGACTATAATGATATCTTACACATCTGAAACTCCTTTGTAGTACCCATGCTGAGCACACTTATACTTAGCCAAGTTGCATCTCATGTCAAGTACTTGGAGCAAAAATACAGCACATCTTCCACAGTGATGTGCCACTCTGATACACTGGAAAGTGATTCTTACATTATTGGCATAATCACAAAACTAAAATAGGGTGCATATACGCATCCAGGATTTAGAGCAGGACCAGAAAACTTTAGGAATTGGCTCTTTTCGTCCAGACACTTAGAACAAGCTGAGGAAAAGGATTTAGACTCATGAGCTACGAGACAGAAAGGGGAATCAGAATGAGGTCATGGCAATAAAGGAGGAAGTGGTCAATGATTTGCTACGCCACTTAGATGCACACGAGTCTATGAGGCCGGATGGACTACACTCAAGTGTAGGAGTGCTGAAGGAGTTGGCAGACTTGCTCAGCTAAGCTGCTTCCCATTATTTACCTGAAGTCCTGGCTAACTGGGGAGATCCAAATGGACTGGAGAGTAGCAAATGTAACACCTATCTACAAGAAAGGTAGAAAGGAGAATGTGAGAAACTTCAGACCTGTCAATCTGACCCTGGTACCAAGGAAGGTCATGGAGCAGATCATCCTAAGACCCATTACAGGCCATATAGAGGACAACCAGGGGATCAGGCCCAATCAGCATGGGTTTCTGAAGGGCAGGTCCTGCCTGACCAACCTGTTCGCCTTATATGTCAAGATGACCCTGCTTTTGGATGAGGGAAAGGTTGTGGATACTGTCTACTAGACTTTAAAAGCCTTTGACACTGTTTCCCACAGAATTCTTGGGGACAAACTGGGTGCTCATGGCTTGGATGAGCACACACTCAGCTGGATAAAGCACTGGCTGGGTGAAGGTGCCCAAAGAGTAGTGCTCAAGGAGTTAAAACCAGCTGGTGGCCAGTCACAAGTGTTGTTCCTCAGAGCCGAGTGTTGGGACCACTTCTGTTTAACATGTTTATTGACAATGATCTTGATGAAGACAGAGTGTGTCATCAGTAAGTTCACAGACAACACCAAGTTAGGTGGAAGTGTTGATCTGCATGAGGATAGGGAGGCTCTACAAAGGGACTTGGATAGATTGGATCTATGGGCCAATGTTAATGGGATGAACTTAAAAGAAGGTCAAATGCCAGGTCCTGCACTTGGGTCACAATCACCCCATGTAACGCTACAAGCTTGTGGAAATTTGGCTGGAAAGCTGTCTGGCAGAAAGGGACCTGGGTGTTCTAATCGACAAGCAACTCAATATGAGCAAGCAGTGTGCCCAGGTGGCCAAGAAAACCAATGGCATCCTGGCTTGTATTAGAAATCCTGTGTCCAGCAGGAGTAGGGAGGTTGTCTCCTTGTACTCGGCTCTGGTGAGGCCACACCTCAAGTATTGTGTCCAGTTTTGGGCACCTCAATCCAAGAGAGATGATGAGATGCTGGAGCAAGTACAGAGGAGGGTGACAAAGCTGCTGAAGGGCCTGGAGAATAAATCATATGAAGAGTGACTGAAGGAGCTGGGGCTGTTCAGTTTGGAAAACAGGAAGCTGAGGGGAGACCTCATTGCTCTTGACAACGACCTGAAAGGACACTGTAGAGGGGTTGGTGCTGGTCTCTTCTTACAGGTAATTAGAACAAGAGGGAATGGCCTCAGATTGAAACAGGGTAGGTTTAGACTGGACATTAGGAAAAAAATGTTCACCGAAAGAGTCAAATGTTGGAATAGACTGCCCAGGGAGGTGGTTGAGTCACCATCCCTGGGTGTGTTTAAAGGTCATTTAGATGTAGTGCTAGGAGATATGGTTTAGAGGTGAACTTTGTGTAGAGTAGGGTTAATGGTTGGACTAGATGATCCCAGGAGTCTTTTCCAACCCGAATGATTCTATGATTACATGATATCTGGGTAACTAAACTGCTAATACGATCCAGTTATGCAAGACACAGTTCCAGGAATCACCGAGGTACACCTAGCGGAAATGACGGCATCATACAAGATAGAGCAGGAAATTATCTGGAATATTGGTCAGAATTTCAGTTATCTGTGTTGAAGGAAGGTCAAGATTAAAATAAATATTACTTGGATGTCTAAGAGAACAAGGAATCTATCCCAAGAGAGGTCACATAAGTTACAACCTAGGAAAATAAAATCTGACTAAGAGTTTAGGAGGGCAAAACAACAGATATTTAAGGACTAATGATGGCCTCAGAACTCCTTGCTACAAACCAGGAGAAAACAATCTTTAGAAGACAAAATAAAACTCAGTCTGAACAAGAAGACAACTAGAATAGCTTCCACTAAGACTAGCAGAGATCAGAGTTTAATTTATGAAAACACAAAGCCATAAGAACCAATGATCACTCTCAAACCTTTTATGTAACAACTTCATTGCAAATATCCACAATTGTAGGTTTGTTTGTTATTGTGGTTTTGTCTAATAATGGAAGGAGAAATGCCAAAAGGCAATTCACATAACTAGAAAAGTCTAAAAGTTCTATATTAATTGTATCGTAGTAATTTTTCTAGAGATGTGTATGATTGGATTTAAAGAAGAAAAAAAAATCCCCAAATGTTTTTGGTTCTCTTTTGTGGCATTTTGCTTAACTCATGAATTATGTGCATCGACACCTGTTGCCAGTAATTCTGATCAAATTGACATAACTCCCAGGTAACACCGAGACCTGTTAGAGACAGAGAGAAAGGACCAAGGTCTTGAACTTCCTGGGCAAGTGCTCAAAGCATGTTACAAAAGAGGTAAGTTTAGCCATTACCTCCTCTTCTAACAGTGTTCCAGAGTGAACTCAATGATTCTGAATGAGTTAGCCATGAGCTAATAAAAACAGGCCCTTCAGGGACTTGAATAGAGTTCAAGCACCTCCCTACCCATATCAAAATAAGTGCTTAGCTTTCCAAACCAGGAGACTTCCGAGCATGCACAAGGACCTCTACCTAGATGTGCTCCAATTTGGAACGTAGACTGATTAAGTGCCTCTGAGGTTAGGTGGTGCTTGAGAACAGGAGGTATTGGTAATACTTCACTGGAATCTAGTCAAGGAAAATCTGCCCCCAGATATCACTATGACAACCTGCTGGAAAGCCATTAGCGCTGCACGAAACCTGTACTTACCAACACAAACATGTATTACTTTTTCAGTACAGTTATTGCATATTTTGTTTAATGGTGCTGTCACATTTAGAGCTCAAGAGACTTACATGCATTTTGTATTATGCAGTCTGGTGTACTGTTCAAATTTTGTCTGTCCTTTATCCCTTTTTCTCTAAAAAGACAAACACAATTCCTCTTCATTTACATGTGGTATCTCTTCTAAGAGTTACTGTAAGATAGCTAAAAACATTTGAAGGAGTATGGTATCTTCCTAACATCTGTAGTTTTATTAACTAGATCTAGACCTTTGTATAATCACAACTCTAGACTTACATAATCTCAATGGACTTCTGTCAATCAAAATCATCCCAGAAGGTTTGATGGCTTTAATGGAACAGCCCATTTAAAAAACAAAACCAAGTAAGAAAAAAAAAAAGGCATATGAAGTATATTATACTTCATAATGAAACATGCAATTTGATGACCAGCATTTGACACAGTGTAAAAGGCTTAAAGATTCTGCATTGGAAGAGGACTCTAGTGATGGTAAAGCCTAAAAGCTCCAAAAAACATGGATTTATGAAGAGATTCTATGCTGAAGTCCCATAACTCAGGAAAGACAGGTGGGACTTGCCTCACCTAGCTTCAGAATTTTATAGTGTGGGCATCTACATTTAAGCCTGTCATGCGGACACTTTTTATGTGCCAGCAGAAAAAAGAAGTGCTTTATAGACATAATTTCATCCTAGTACAGGCATTTAGATAAGACTGACAACAGCCACAGTAAAAGTTGTTCTGAAATCGGTGTTGCATTTACTTACTTTTCTCAGAAACTGTTTGAACTCATTCAAAATCTAACAGTAGATTACAATAAATAAATAAAAAAGGCTTCAAAGAGGTAACAGAACTCTAGAAAACTGCAGTCTCTGAAAATGGATGTTCAAGGGTTTTCAATGTTAGGACTGGAAGGATATGTTCACTTTGTACTGAACAAAATGCATACCAAATAAGTTACTAACAATAGGTTTTACAGTTTCCACCTTTGCAAATCACTACACAGAAGTAATTGGATGGGCAGTAGGGGAGAAATAGACTCTGCCACTACCCCCTCATTGCCTGCCATTCTTCCAATCCCTTAATGCAACTGCTTTGTCTTTGCCTGACTTAGACCATTCTTCTAAAGAGTAAGACTGGCAAACTGCACTATATATTCTACACTCAGATGAATCTCACTCAGTAAAGTTTTCATGATTGCTCTCTCTTTTATTTAATACATTTTTTAAAAAATTCACATTACATGCCTTTCTTTACCCCTCATCTTTTAATGTTTATTACCTTTCTTCTTTTCCCTATTATCAATTGTTCGCAAGTTTCGCATCAGCTTCGACACAATGGAAGAAGAATGTATCTGTATTTACCTGACAAAATAATTAAGACTCTCAACTCCCTAAACTAACTTCTCCCCCTCATTTCTTCAGTTTCTCCTTGATGAAAAATTAATATATTTAAGGCAAATTTGGGGTGAGTGGGGGTGTAAGAAGAAGGGTTTTGAAATGCTTTTTCTTTATATGCATATTATACCACACAATTAAAGAGACTCCAAGAAATCTTTGAATTAAAGACAACACAATACAATACAATACACCAGGTTGGAAGAGACCTTCAAGATCATTGCATCCAACCCATCAAACAATCCAACCCACCTAAACAACTAAACCATGCAGCCTAGCACCCCATCAAGTCTCCTCCTCAACACCTCCAATGAAGGTGACTCCACCACCTCCACGGGCAGCCGATTCCAACGGGCAACCACTCCCTCTGTATAGAACTTCTTCCTAACATCCAGCCTAAACCTCCCCTGGCACAGCCTGAGACTGTGTCCTCATGCTCTGGTGCTGGCTGCCTGGGAGAAGAGACCAACTTCTGCCTGTCTACAACCTCCCTTCAGGTAGTTGTAGAGAGCAATAAGGTCACCCCTCAGTCTCCTCTTCTCCAGGCCAAGCAACCCCAGCTCCCTCAGCCTTTCCTCATAGGGCTTGTGTTCCAAACCCCTCACCAACTTTGTTGCCCTTCTCTGGACATGTTCCAGCAAGTCAACATCCTTCCTAAACTGAGGGGCCCAGAACTGGACACAGGACTCAAGGTGCGGCCTAACCAGTGCAGAGTACAGAGGCAGAATGACCTCCTTGCTCCTGCTGGCCACACTGTTCCTGATGCAGGCCAGGATGCCATTGGCCTTCTTGGCTGCCTGGGCACACTGCAGGCTCATGTAATCCATGTTTTAAATTTTTTCTGCATCTTCTTCTTAAGTCTAATAAAAAGCTAAAGAGACTTTTAAATGGTGGCAATTACAGTAAGAACTTACTGATAACATGGTGTTGCATTGTGGACAAAATACAGATGGTTAAAGCTGGAAGAGAGAATAATCACAGAGTTGCAAAGTTAGCCCTACTGTGCATATTCAACTCACAAGACAAATGCTGCCAACAAATGGAGAAAAAAAAAAAAAATAGAACGGTATCCAAATCCAGACTGCAGAAATGTGTCCGAGCACAGGTATTAAAATGTGAGCAAAGCATAAATCCCAGTAAGTGTTCCAGATACCAGGAAGCTAGGACGAGGAAGTTAAAATAATAACTATTCTTTAAGTAATACCTAAATGGAAATAAACTTTCTCACAAATGGAACACCAGTGATTTTGAGTTGGTTTTGGTTGGTTGGCTTGTTTGTTTTTTAAGTCTAAGTATACCTTGTCTGCCTCCCCCTTTTTCCTTCCACTCTATCCCCATTGTTCAGGTGGGTTGGATTGGTTGAAAGGTTGGATGTGATGATCTTGAAGGTCTCTTCCAACCTGGTTTATTGTATTGCATTGTATTACTCTTAAGTCCCTTTTTATTGTACAAAGTATTCAGGTTTGAATTATTTTCTCATATCTGAACTATCGAGGAAACAGATTAAAGTGTGGAATAGCATGTAAACATAAAAAAAAGTCATATTAAAGCAGGTAACACTACATTTATCTTGAGAAGGTTGTACTACATTGAAAAATGAAGTAATGCAAAATTTTGCAAAACTCAGGACATATACCTAAAGAAAGGTATCATTTGCCTTGCTAAAGCACTCCATTTACAACATTTTGCTTGTAAACTTTAAGGCCCTTTCACAAAAATGTTCTCCGTATTTTACAGGATGGTTAAATCAAAGTATGGTAAAGGCAGGAAAAACCCACACCAAACAACAAAAATAAGATCTCTGCAAATACTTCTGGGCTATATCACAAAGGAGACTTCTCCATTCTCAAAGGCCTATTCAGAATCCACATGTTAGTAAAATATTCTTTGGAAGCAGTTTTGAAAACTGGATGTAATATTCATCGACATTTATCTGCCAAGATTCTTAATGTTTTAGAAGCTAAACTAAAACGTGTTGAAAGTGACTCATTGTGGTATCAGAAGGAAATAAGAACTCATTTAGAAGTGGGAGAAATACACTCACACTTCATCTGTGGGAATTCACTAGACTTCTCTTCCAGTAAACATTATATTTTCAAATAATCATGGAAAACATGTTTCCTTCAACTGAAGTTTATGAAGAGATTTAGACTGTTGGCATAACAAAAGAGACTTATAAGGAAAAAAGCAAAAAAACCCCAATCTTTAAAAATAATTCACAAGTAACTCTGCCAAATGATATCAATTTAACAATAAAAAAGCTTGCAATTATTTTTGCTTACTTTAAGGGATAAACTAAAACTGTTTAATACAGTTGTGCCACATAAAGAGAGAAACATTCGAGAGACAAAGGTCAAAAGGAAGATTTGACTATTTTACAAAGAAAATGCAAAGTAGGGGGAGAGCCCTGGCAGGCAAATAAATCACCATAATGTAACTCTTCACTAACTTGTAGCACATCAATTGCTTTCTGTTCACCTGCATGCTTTAACAATGCAAGTACCTTGCAGCAAATGCACTACTTTAAAAGTTATTTCTTTCTTTGAAAAAAAGGTATTCATCTGGCAACGAGAAAATAAACCAGAAACGTAACCCATTTATCCCTGTGTATAGAACACTTTGAAAAAGCCCAGAACTTTGACATAACACAGAAATTAAACTCAGATTTCCAAACTTGTGACTGGGAACAGTGTGTCACAAGAGACAAATCTAAAACAAAAAACCCCAGCCCCAGAACCTTCTAAAATGTACACTTCCTGTAAAAAAAAATATTAAAGAAATCAATAAATATCCTAGATAAACACGCATCAGAGAAAAACAATACAATATTTCCTCACATAACTTAGGTAAAAAAAATCTTAGCATTAAGGAATTGACTAAAGCTTTGCTCCACTTAATACTGAGCATTTCACATGGGCACAGGATTTACATCAGTCACACTGCATTTGTCCTCTACTGTTCAGAGTACTCAGATTCAAGAGTCAATTAATCACCTGAAGTGAGATTTGTATGAAGACAAGGTCTAGAGGTTTCCCCACACCACCCCCATCTGCATATGGTACTGTTTTGCACAAAAAATAACCCTTCTTCCCTTTCCATGGCGTTTTGAACAGGACAAATTTTTCCCCTTGCTACAACCCACAACCAGTTCTAGTGACCCCTGCAATGTATTCCAGAAAAAAATGGGAAAATGTAACTTTTTAAGGCCTTTTGAAACTTATGACCTGGATTATATTTCTGGAAAGGAAAAGGTTAAGATACCAGGCAAATCAGAGTAAACATTAAGGGAAATTTCAGCAAGGATGAATCATTCAACTTCTATATCTGTTTACCCATGGCAACAAACACTTTCCATGAATCAATTAGCATATCCATGAAAACAATTCCAGATGACAAGATTCTATACATAAACACACAGTAGTATTTG
This sequence comes from Picus viridis, assembly GCA_033816785.1. Taxonomy (NCBI): domain Eukaryota; kingdom Metazoa; phylum Chordata; class Aves; order Piciformes; family Picidae; genus Picus; species Picus viridis. The sequence continues at coordinate 72,038,870 of CM066566.1, forward strand.
TTAAAACATCAGCCAAGAGTTTCAGCATTTTGACAACATATCCACTACAGTTTAGAAGAGATATTCAAATGGGTTAGTAAGTGCAAGCATGTGCATTTATGTTTCACATGTGCATTATGAAATCTAATGTTTTATGAGTGGCCTCCTGAGCTGGGCAGTGGGGTCAGGGAGTGGTGTAATGCCCCGGATATCCATGAGGAATTAGTTCAGGACCTGCTGAGCCACTTGGACACTCACAAGTCCATGGACCGGATGGGATCCATCCTAGGGTGCTGAGAGAGCTTGCAGATGAGCTGGCCAAGCTGCTCTCCATCATTTTCCTCCAGTCCTGGCTCACCAGTGAGGTCCCAGATGACTGGAAACTGGCCAATGTGGTCCCCATCCACAAGAAGGGTCAGATGGAGGAACCCGGAAACAACAGGCCAGTCAGCCTGACCTCAGTGATAGGGAAAATGATGGAGCAGATTATCCTGGCGGCAATAACTGCACACCTGCAGGATGGCCAAGGGCTCAGGTCCAGCCAACATGGATTTAGGAGGGGCAGGTCCTGCCTCTCCAACCTGATCTCCTTCTATGATCAGGTGACCCGCCTGGTGGATGTGGGGAGGCCTGTGGATGTGGTCTACCTGGACTTCAGCAAGGCCTTTGACACCGTCCCCCACAGCAAACTGCTGGCTAAGCTGTCAGCTCGTGGCTTGGACAGCAACAGTCTGTACTGGGTTAGGAACTGGCTGAAGTGAGAGTGGTGGTTAATGGTGCCACCTCCAGCTGGAGGCCAGTCACCAGTGTCATCCCCCAGGGATCAGTGCTGGGCCCCATCCTCTTTAATGTCTTCATTGATGATCTAGATGAGGGGATTGAGACAGTCATCAGCAAATTTGCAGATGACACCAAGTTGGGAGCAGATGTTGGTCAGTTAGAGGGCAGAAGGGCTCTGCAGAGGGACCTCGACTGACTGAACAGATGCGCAGAATCCAATGGGATGGCATTCAACAAGTCCAAGTGCCGGGTGCTGCACTTTGGCCACAACAACCCCATGCAGAGCTACAGGCTGGGGTCGGAGTGGCTGGAGAGCTGCCAGACAGAGAGCGACCGGGGGTGCTGATTGACAGCTGCCTAAACATGAGCCTGCAGTGTGCCCAGGTGGCCAAGAAGGCCAATGGCATCCGGGCCTGCATTAGGAATAGTGTGGCCAGCAGGAGCAGGGAGGTCATTGTGCCCCTGTACTCTGCATTGGTTAGGCCGCACCTTGAGCACTGTGTCCAGTTCTGGGCCCCTCAGTTTAAGAAGGGCATCAAGACACTTGAATGCATCCAGAGAAGGGCAACAAGGCTGGTGAGAGGCCTTGAGCACAAGCCCTATGAGGAGAGGCTGAGGGAGCTGGGATTGTTTAGTCTGGAGAAGAGGAGGCTCAGAGGCGACCTCATTGCTCTCTACAACTACCTGAAAGGTGGTTGTAGCCAGGAAGGGGTTGGCTTCTTCTCTCTAGAAACCAGCACCAGAACAAGGGGACACAGTCTCAAGCTGTGCCAGGGGAAGTTTAGGCTCTAGGTGAGGAGAAAGTTCATCACCGAGAGAGTTATTCGCCATTGGAATGGGCTGCCTAGGGAGGTGGTGGAGTCACCATCCCTGGAGGTGTTCAAGAGGGGACTGGACGTGGCACTTGGTGCCATGGTCTAGTCACGGGGTCTGTGGTGACAGGTTGGACTTGATGATCTTCGAGGTCTCTTCCAGCCTCAGTGATACTGTGATGAAAAGACTAAATGACAGTCATCCACACAAGGTTCCTTTAAAACCCTGCTAATAAATAGGGTTCATAAGAAAGGGCTGGGGACAGTTCTATTTAATATCTTTATTGATGACAGGATCGAGTGTACCCTCAATAAGTTTGTAGATGACACAAAGCTGGGTGGGTGGGACTGTCAATCTGCTGGAGGCAAAAAAGGCTCTGCAGAGGGATCTGGACAGGCTTGGATTGATGAGCAGAGGTTAACTGTATTAAGCCAAGCACCAGGTCCTAATACTTGGGCCACAACAATCCTAAGGCAATGCTACAGACTTGTGGAAGAGTGGCTTGAAAGTTGCCTGGCAGAGATGGATCTGGAGTACTGGACAACAGCTGAGAATGAGCCAGCAGTGTGCTCAGGCAACCAAGAAAGCCAACAGCATCCTAGCCTGTATCAGAAACAGTGAAACAAGGATGACCAGGGAATTGATCACAACCTTCTACTCAGTGATCAGAGAAAGGAAATGGACTTAAGCTGCACCAGGGGAGGTGGAGTCACCATGCCTGTAGGTATTTAAAAAACATTTGGAGGAGGTACTTCAGTACATTGTTTAATATTTATATATAAGGAAATGTTAGCTTAGGTTTGGACTCAATGATCTTAAGGTCCTTTCCACCCAGGCAATTCTATGACTATATGTTCTTATGAGCAACATCTTTATGAATTCTACCTAGTGGTAGGAACTACAGAAGCCCTTTATTTTTTGTAGTAAAGCCTTTTGATTTATTCTTTCACCTGCACCCTTCTAATCCACCTCTGTTCAGTTTCCAGGTTCTTTGTTCTTGCTGCCTTTCACCACACTGCTCTCAATCAACACCAGCTATGCTCAGCAGCAGTCCAGTGTATCTACTTCATACAGTCTTTCCTCACACATTATCTTCAATCTTGCTGAAGTTCTGTTTGCAAGTAACTTGTTTTATATTTAAAAAAAAAGGTACACATCCATATAGTCACTGTTTGGTAAACACGTGATGCTAGCATGTCACAATTACCACCCTAGAGCTATCCAGAATCAAAGTATTCCATAGCAAGCTCTTGAAATCTGGTTAGGTATGCAGTGAACACTAATTGCAGGTTCATTTTCCTCATTTCACAGAATATTCTTAGAGAGTTACCCTGATAGTTGTATTAGTAAACACCTATACTACAACAGTGCCTTAAGATCGTTTAGCTAGAAACACAAACAGCTGTAAAAATTACCTAAATAGCTTTGCACTGAGTAAACTAAAGGACATGGCCTTCTCCACTATCCAGTATGTGATGCAATATTTCAGTGCTGAAGGCATGTAGTTTCAAAAATGAAATGTACTGGTCTGCCTGCATGTAAACAAGTCTCTGAGCCAACCCTGACAAAATCTGGGATACATTCCTGAGGAAATCTTACCTAGAAAGGAGACTGTACAAAAAGCAAGTCAGCCATCCAACCCTGGTCTTCCCATTCTCTTCTCACCAAGGCATCCATCATCAAACAAGAAAGTCTCATGACGAGAAAGCAGTAACAGTCTGCAAAGGACTCACTTGGTTGTTCCATCAGTTGTGAACAGGGATTTCATCATTTGTGAGCACTGCATGTAAATATCATATGTCCCTCTCTTTTGGGAAGTCCCCAAGATGACTAAGATTAATTACACATATTCGATACTGGATGGACTAATGCCACAGGCAAACAGCTCCCTGTGGGTGAAACTTCCATGGCTCACTGACGTACGTAGTCTTAGCAGTGTGCTCATAAATGACCACAGTATGATGGCTCTTCATTTATTCATAGTCCTTCATGTAGTCATTTACAAATGGACTATCTACCTACACTCAATATGCTAGTTTTCTTCACACATGAGAGTTAGTTACATGAAATGGGTATCACCACCATACAAGTGACAACCAAGCTGAGAGCAGTAGAGTTAGGGCTTCTAGTGATACTTAACATTTTCTCAGCTCTTTAAATGGGATATTGCAGAAGGCAAGCTCTGGCCAAAACTCTCTTGTTAGCCAGACAGACTTACATTTATATTTCTGAGTTTCTTATGAGATCTGTAACATTACAAAGCTGTAACTTCCTTCTCAAACCACATAAACATCTATTTGGACAGACTGTTCTTCATCAGTTTGTTATTCAGATAGGAGAATAGTCACATTCTTTTCCAGAGGGTAATCAGAATGTAATCACAGTAGTTATATTCTGGAATTACAGTCTGAGTCTATTGAAAGAAAACTTTCATGGTTTTATTAGACTAAAATGTTACATAAGCAGACAATTTGAGTACCATGTTTTTTGTAAAGCCACACAGAAAACACAATATTCCTGCTTTGAAGAATTTTTACTTGGAAAAAGCATTATAATACACAGTTTTGGTAGATGCACACAGTTGACAATCACTGCCTGCACTAATAGTTAAATTGTTATTTGTGACTTCCTTCCATATTCTAAAACCTGTGTACTTGGAGTTTCCTATAAAAAAAAAAAGTTATTTTCTCTTATGTCAACGAAGTAGTTTTTGCTACCTAATGCTGCTAGGGACTTCACACAAATGTAATCCTTCAAGCTCAGATGGCTAAAAATATTCCACACAAAGCACACAGTTAAGAGGTTGAGAAGTCCTCTAGTGTTTTTATAGCTTGCTCTGTTCTGTGTAAAATAGCTGTACATAGAATAGCTCTAGTGTATCACACAAAAGGCCCATGCAGCCTGATAATCCCATCTCCACATGCAGCCAAAAGTGTACGTTTTGAGAAAAGCAAGAAAAACTTCTGCACAGATTATGTTTCTCCCTAATCTTCTACTGCTAGTGTTTAACTATTTCTAGCTCAAGAATTTCCTGAACTGGATGTGGTTTCTGCTTGCTAAGTAATTATCTAATTTATGCCTGAGCTTTTTCAGTCTCCATTTGAACTCATGTAACCTTTTATCATTTACAGCATCATTTGGTAATGGGTTCCAAAGGACCCCTGTTTGCTCATCCCATTAGTTATCATTAAGGAGAAGCTGCACACAGCAAATCACAAACATGTTTGTGTGCAGGAGGGATACTAAAAATCACAACAAAATCATGGACTGCAGTGGAAGTTTCAACTCCACAATTCAAGAAATTGCAAGAGCACCTTTATATCACACAATGCTTCCTTGAAGGAGATTAGAACTGCTTTCAAAGTTGTTCTCAAAAGACTCTGACAGTTTTTTCAACATTTCCTGGCTAACAAGAAAACCCTAAGGACTTAAGAGAGTAAATAGTTTCTTGGCTATGCAAGCATAACAGCCATCACAGAATTTTAACATTCCTGCTAACAGGAAGTGAACAGGTAAAATGAAAACGTCACGGCTTTAGGAAATTCTGTATGATGTAAGGATATCTTCTTAGTACAACCTCCCCAGAGTACTCTTCAGAGGTTAATAATATTTTGTGAGAATTATTTCTTAGGATCTGAGGCAAGAGGAACTGAAATAAAAGGACTTCTACAGCTATAATTGTTGAACATCCCTTGTGCTGTAAGAGAACAAGCTTCAAAGCCTCTGTTCCAGATGTAATGAAGCTCTGAAAGGTTAGCCACAAGACCAATTTCTCATTCCTGTGAGTCTTGACACTGATAGCACTACAACATCAAGACAGTTACAGCTAAGAGGTGACCGGTTTCATTCGGGAAGAACACTACCTTAGCTAAGAATATAAAATTTTGAGATCCTTATTAGGAAACAAAGACAACTGGGCATGTCTTAGCAAGTCTGCAGTCTTACTAACGCTACCACTCATCTATTTGATAGAGAAATGAGAAATGTCCCTGATTACTGCAGGGAGGTTGGACAAGATAACCATTAAGAACTCCCTTCAAACGCAAATAATTCTATGATTCTATTCTACAATAATTTTTAGTGCTGGTTTTGTGGTGGTGTTGTTTTGTTGGGTTGTTTTAAGCAAGAAGTAACAGATTAACAGTCAATAGATCAAAAATAACACTCCAGGTATACTGAAGAGAAGCAAGAAGTAACAGATTAACAGTCAATAGATCAAAAATAACACTCCAGGTATACTGAAGAGAAGGAAAAGTTAACTCTATTTACTATCTACACTCCACTATGAAACTATTATAGAATTGCTCTCCTCATTCAAACCCTAGACACTTCGACTGAGGCAGTACAGCTTTAAAAGCAGAAAAGTCTGAGACATTACCAGCAGTTTCAAACAAAGGGAAAAGGTTTCCATTTAGTCACTGGTGTTTCTGTTTGGTTGGTTTTTAGAGCATGTGTGACATTGACCATAGTATAACCAAAAATAACAGATCAGTTGTGGGTTTTTTTTTATCACAAGTAAATGAAACATGGATTCTCACATGGTATTATACAGTTGTGTAATACATCCTGACATCACAGTGATCTAGTCTGAAACTCAAACAGCAGGTTCTTTCTCAATATCTCTCTTTCATTAATATTATAACTTCTGTATTTTTTTGCCATTTGTAAACAGCCATTTACAAAAGGCTATCACAAACATCAGTAAGAAAAAAAATGAAAATGCAGTTGACTATAAAATTGGGTATTAGCTACACTTCTGATCACAAGATTTGCCAGGGGCTTTATTTAATCATCATTCAGGCCAGTCAACATTCCACATGCTTCTGAAGCTTTCAAACATGTTTGTTTATAAAGATTATGATACCAGTGGTAACTACGATGAGTCACCTTGTTTTCACTGAAGCAGAAATAGCTGTTATAATCACTTAAATATAGAATTGGGCAGCACAGGTATTCCTTTTTTTATCTTGGGGGCTTCTGGTGATATTACAAAAATCTCTGTGTTCCATGGAACTGTCACATGTCAGTCTACAGTAAATTCAGAATTTGAGGTCTTATAAGTTAAGGCACTTATTCCATCTTACCATGCCAGCTTGTTACTTTATAGCTCATTTAGGCAGCTGATTTGGAATGCTGAAATAGTCACACTCTTGACAACTGTGCTGTAGTTAGAAGTGAAGTAGTTTTAAAGGGAAGTACATGTTTTTCATTTCCCAGAGTTTTATCTCTGAAAAGCATAATTTTGTGAAGCTGAATCTACTATTTTGAACTCCAAAAACTCAGTATTTATCAACTTATTAAAATTGAGGAGAGTTTTACTTAGTTTCTAGCTTATTACTAGAAAAAGCTGCGGGAGAACAGAAGTAAAATAGAATAAACCAGGTTGGAAGAGACCTTTGAGATCATTGTGTCCAACCCATCATCCAACACCATCTAATCAACTAAACCATGGCACCAAGTACCCCATCAAGTCTCTTAAACACCTCCAGTGATGGCGACACCACCACCTCCACGGGCAGCCCATTCCAATGGGCACTCTCTCTATGAAGAATTTCTTCCTAACATCCAGTCTAAACCTCCCCTGGTGCAGCTTGAGACGGTGTCCTCTTGCTCTGGTACTGGCTGCAAGGGAGAAGAGACCAACCTATGCCTGGCTACAACCTCCCTTCAGGTAGTCGTAGAAAGCAATAAGGTCACCCCTCAGTCTCCTCTTCTCCAGGCTAAGCAACCCCAGCTCCCTCAGCCTTTCCTCATAAGGCTTGTGTTCCAAACCCCTCACCAACTTCGTTGCCCTTCTCTGGACACGTTCCAGCAAGTCAACATCCTTCCTAAACTGAGGGGCCCAAAACTGGACACAGGACTCAAGGTGCGGCCTAACCAGTGCAGTGTACAGGGGTAAAATGACCTCCCTGCTCCTGTTGGCCACACTGTTCCTGATGCAGGCCAGGATGCCATTGGTCTTCTTGGCTGCCTGGGTACACTGCAGACTCATGTTCAGCCTACAATCAACCAGTACCCCCAGGTCCCTCTCTGCCTGGCCACTCTCCAGCCACTCTGACCCCAGGCTGTAGCGCTGCCTGGGGTTGCTGTGGCCAATGTGCAGAACCCGGCACTTGGATGTGTTCAATCTCATGCCGTTGGACTCTGCCCATCTGTCCAGCCTGTCGAGGTCCCTCTGCAAAGCCTCTCTACCCTCCAGCAGATCAACTCCTGCCCCCAGCTTGGTGTCGTCCACAAATTTACTAATGATGCACTCAATGCCCTCATCCAGATCATCAATAAAGATGTTAAAGAGCATGGGGCCCAGTAGTGATCCCTGGGGCACACCACTAGTGACTGGCCACCAGCTGGATGTGGATTCGCTACCACTCTCTGGGCTCGGCCCTCCAGCCAGTTCTAACCCAACACAGTGTGCTCCTGTCCAAGCCATGGGCTGATAGCTTGGCCTGGAGTTTGCTGTGGGAGACAGTGTCAAAGGCTTTGCAGAGGTCCAGGCAGACTACATCCACAGGCCTCCCCACATCCACCAGGCAGCTCACCTGATCACAGAAGGAGATCAGGTTGGTCAGGCAGGATCTGCCCTTCCTAAATCCATGCTGGCTAGGCCTGATCCCTTGGCCATCCTGTAAGTGCTGTGTGATTGTACTCAAGATGACCTGTTACATAATCTTGCCTGGCACTGAGGTCAGGCTGACAGGTCTGTAATTCCCTAGTTTCTCTATCCAGCCTTTCTTGTGGATGGGCACCACGTTGGCCAGCTTCCAGTCTTCTGGGACCTCTCCAGTGAGCCAGGACTGTTGAAAAATGATGGAGAGTGGCTTGGACAGCTCATCTGCCAGCTCTCTCAGCACCCTAGGATGGATCCCATCCGGTCCATGGCCTTGTGGGGGTCCAAGTGGCTGATAAGATCTCTAACTGCCTCCTGGAGCAGCAGGAAACTATGCAGCTCCCTGGCTCCTTCTGCCAGCTCTGCAGGCCAGCTGTCTGGAAGACGTTCTGCCCTGTTAGTAAAAATTGAGGCAAAGAAGGTGTTAAGTACCTCTGCCTTTTCCTCATCCTTTGTTACAATGTTCCCCTCCGTGCCCACCAAGGAGTGGAGGTTGTTCTTGCCCTTCTTCTTGCTATTAATATATTTATAGAAGGACTTTTTGTTGTCCTTCACAGCAGAGGCCAGTCTAAGCTCTAAATGGGCTTTTGCCTCCCTAATTTTCTTCCTACATGTCCTAGCAACATCCCTAAACATTCCATGGGTTGCCTCCCCTTTCTTCCAAAGATGATACACCCTCTTTTTTTTTTTTCCTTAGTTCTATTAAAAGTTCATTACCCATCAAGGCTGGCCGTCTGCCCCAGCAGCTCATCTTCCGGCACATTGGCACAGCCTGTTCCTGCACCTTCAGGAGTTTTTGAATGAGGAGCTGAGGGACATGGTCTAACAGCTATGTACAGGGAGATGTTAGGTTATGGTTGGACTTGATGATCTTAAGGTCTTTTCCATCCAGGCAACTCTATTCTATATCTATGCTAAATTACCTCAAAATTTACTATAACAAATAGTCTGCATTCACAAAGAGTGAAGCTGTAGAACAGGATAGCAATACTACATGTAAGCAGGCAGAAAACCAGCCATAGTTTCCTTCTCTGTATGAGTTGCACATTTGTATAGACACTATGCATTTTGTATATAGAATATGAAACACCAAGAAGAGACAGCAGTAAGAAAAGAAGTACATAGCAAGTACTGGTAGTCTCCATCCACACTTTACAAAAACCATAAATTGAAGTCATCATACAAGACATTTCCTGCTTTCAATTGAAGAGGGAAAAAAACAAACCACCCACAACATCAAAAACCAAAAGGTTCAGAGTATGACCACTCTTCCATATAGCACGCAATCCACATTCTTGCTGTGAGATGCATAATTATGCTTGCTTGTCTTTGCAGAATGATCAGCCTTTCATATTGTTACTGCACTGATGTGGCAGGTTGAAAATTCCCCCAACATAAAATTGCCAGACCAGCTCAATGGAAGCAAATGAAGCTGAATTTACAAGCAAAACTACAATATAGAAACAAAATGCAATGAATATCTACAAAATATACAATATTTACATATATGTACAATTTATAAACTACACCTCCTGGACAAACCAGGGGGCTACTAATAGCTTCCCTACGCCCTGCTCCCTTCCCTACCCCCTGTACACACAGGACACGAGAAAGACTAGAGAGTTGCTGTTAGTTATTTAACCGCCACAAGAACGCGTTCAAGGTCAGCAAAGACAGCAGAAGCCAGAAGTTAGTATCTGCCAGAGTGAGGAAGCCGAAAAAGAGAGAAAGTGACTTTTGTGGTAGATCTGTCCGATGGGATTACTGAAAACTTATCATTATTTTCCTTTCACACCCATTAGTGATTTATGTATGTTCTACTACTTTCTGTTCCAAGATCTGTGGAAAATTTTCTAGGCACAGCCTGAAACTACCACAACTGGTACTAGGAAAAAAAAAAAAAAAAAAAGTAGAATTACATCTGTAACTTCACTGAAACAAAACTTTAGTAATTCAATGTATTCTTCAATCAGCAGAAAGCCAAAGCAGTCATTCCCTCTACCTAGATATTTACATCTAAAAAGTTTTAAGTTGTACCTTTAGATTTTTTCACTATGCATCTTGAAAATATACTTACTGTTCTAGGAGTTGATCATATTTTCTTAAAGCATCCTTCTCAGCAATAACTGCTCTTTCTTTCTCAGCAACAGCATTATCTCTTGCTTCTCTCAAATTTCTGAAACAAACAAACAAAAAATCAAACAGTTATTCTGTCAAGAAATCTGTCAAGAAAAAGACTGGTTTGCTTCAGTGCTACCTTCTTCAGTCTCACAGAATGATAGAGTGGTCTGTCTGCCTATATGCCTATTGATTAGAGGCTTTACATCAGATTATTTTCATATATACAAGCAAATTTCTCAGTCCTGAAATTCAAAAACTATTATCAAACCACCCATTTAGATGTAGAATTATTTTTTTTTGGGGGAGAGGGGTAGGAATTAAATGCATTCCAATAACTTTGCTTGGTACTTCATGAGTAACTAGGGGAACACTGTCCTAGTTGAGATGATTTGCAACTTCTATGTCAGAGCAGAAAAGATTATCTAGGCATAGAAATTCTACTTCTACAGACAACTAATTGGCTAGTTAGCTCAAAATATAGATAACTGCTCATCATTGGTGTCTCCTGGCTTCTATTGCTGGCATAATTTTTGATCTCCACAGAACCATAACAAACATTTTACTGCATTTAAAACTTCTGCAATTTTTTAACCAAGAATCAGTCAGAACTTGCAAACTATCTCATTATTTCACCAACGTGAAGAATAATACATACAGTATTTGGGTAAAAAAATTAACTAGGTATTAGTAATCTGTTAATACGTATTCTTTTACAGCACAGCACTGCAATAAACTGTACTAAGTGGAAATACTGCTCATATAGTGCTATAAGCTGTATCTCCATTATTTCATGCAACACAGTAATAGATTATTGACAGAGCAAACAGTGGTTGTTGAGGACCAGACACCTAAGTTGTGACTGCTTGAGGATTTTACTTCACTCTTGGTTTGCTCCTCTGATTTGAACGCTGACTAGTATTTGGAATACATATGATTATTTTAGAGACTCCTTTCAATTTTGTTTAATCTAAAAGGAATCATTTTCGTGTGCTACAAATGTGAGCACAGTGCTGCAAATCCAAGTGGGAACTGCGAAGCAAGAAAAACTGTGGCAACCAGCAATGACTAGAAGGTTTCACTTCCAAACCACATTCCTCATCTGAACTGAACTGTTAACGCAGATACAACCAAGCTCTCCTCACTGAAGTTGTTTTTTCCCCTCCTCCCTCACAACAACTTTTTGATTTAAAGCAAAGTGAAATTACAGTCTCAGGTAAAGTAAGTAGAAAAGTCAAGATGCAGAGGTAAATGGAAAATTATTAAGCCCGTGTAAATGTTATCCTGGGTCATTTTAGATACAATAAAGGTATATATTTTTTGGAAGAAAGACTATTTTCTTGATTAAGGAAATGTTTCCAATACTTCTCCAGAGTCAGGACTATGTAACAATTAACTGGCTATGAGAGAAAAGTAACAAAATTTTCTTTAAAAACTGAGCTACTGAGGCTACAAAATTCACTGATTAAATTCAAGGACCGATCTAGAGAGTAGCTTCTTTAGAACTGACTTATGACAAAACAACAAAATTAATCAGTATGTTCTTAACAGCATTAAGATCAAGCATAGAATGCCTCAGAGTAGGAGTGCAATGTCTCCTTAAGACTAGAGTAATGGAAGTAGGATAAAAACGAAATGGTAGGAGGCATATAGCAACTTGTTTAGAGAATAAGCTATTTTGCTTAACTGAACAGCTAATCAATCGAAAATGCAATAGAAGGACAAAGGAAACAAGTGAGGTACTGCTCAACCCACAAGATGACAATCACAGATGTGACAACTTCTGTTGAAATATTTTCAAGAGTCAGGAAACATCCCAGCAACACTGCCAGTTTTTAGACTGTGTGACTGCAACTCTGAAAAAGGTAAAGCACCTACATGACTGTTGCACATACAGGCCATATATTTAGCAAGTCTGCCACGCAAGTGGAAGTACAATGCTAAAACAGGACAGAAACACTAGTAACAGATTTGTGAACAGGTATAGGGGGAAAAAGAAAGGTGGGATGAGGGCACAGAAGGGGAAGCAGAAGCATAAGGGCGTCTATATTAGCTTTTGAAATCTCTCAGCAACTGACATTTATTGCACTTTAGTTTGCATTCCTAAACTGTTCTAAACTGCACAAACTGGATTCCAGTCAGACTGAACCAAGGTAGAAGATGCACTGAGGGAGAGCATCTAACAGACTCAAAGCTACTGAATAGTGTTTGATCTATGGGAACACACTACAGCTAATCCAAAGCCAAACCTCATGCAGACATTCACCTGCCCTGTGAAATCACTCATGCTTTCTAATGCAAACACAGCCAATGCTTACTACAACCAAACAAGCAAAATTGATCCCAAATAAATTAAGATTGAAAGCATCACCTTTTTATTGGTTTCCTCCCCTGTTTTAGCTTCTTGAACTGACTCATCCAAGTGTAAAATAAATGCCAATAAACTGAAGGGAAAATACCAGGCCCATCAGGCTTGGCAAAGTAAATGTAACTGAGTATTAGCTGTAATACTATGCCATGCTTTGAGCCTGAAGATGAAAACAGTATCTTAGCTTTGTTTTCAGTCACAATCAGCATCTCACCATATCAAACAAATTCATTGCAAACTCCTTAGCTCACAATTTGGGATTCCTTTTGTTTCACCATTGAGGAGCACCTCAGACCGGGAAGCACTGTCTTACAGTGATTATTTTTCTTAGTATTTTATAGAAAGAGCATACACTAAAAATCCTCTTCCCCCCCCAAAATATGAAGTCAAACCTAAGGGCTTTACATTTCAGAAGTAATTATTTCAAAATGAGGAACAAACCTTTTGTCAATTGCTTCCAGATACAAATGTAATCTCTTTCAGAAGCTTTCTCAATTATATACAGACTCTTGTCAAATCTCCACAAAGAGAGGAGATTTAAATTCATGCTTTGCAATTCAGAATAGATTTGCATGCAGGAAGCGGCGTGGATGTACGTGTGTGTATTTTACTCACACTTGCAAAACTACACAATGATGTAATTATTTTTTTTAATTAGAACCTTTCAGTTGACTGGAATACAGACAGCAGGAGTCACGTTCTTTTCTCACTCTTCCAAGCTGTAAACTACCTATTGGAGGAACAGATGCTGATGCCACAAATATCTTTTTACTACAGTCATTTCCTTCTCCACAGAAGAGACTTTCAGGACATCTACAACGAAGTTATAATGAATTACTAAGCACTCCTGACATTTTAAAGCCAAAAAAGGGGCAAAAACAAAGCTCCAAAAGAAATCCAGTGCCAAAAATCCAGATCCTTAGATCCTTAAAGGCTTTTGTATGCGCCTAACTCTGCATGTAATTCCACAGAATTCAACAAGATGACACACACACAAAATTCAATATGGAGGTCTTTGTAGGATCTTCTTCAAAAGAAAGTGTTACTTTATATTAAATCAATGGGATTTTTAATCATAATGTTGTAAACAATCTGTAAACAATCTGTTCATTGCTTTTCTCATTTCTTATGCTTTATTTTATGCATTACCACCATTTCCTCTGGTTTCCCAGCATGGTTTCAAGATTGCCTAGACATCATGACAGGTAAACCAATGCATTTTTTATTAATTAATTAACATTATACATCTAAACAAACTTAAGACCACTAATGTTCATCTAGAACGTGAAATGTAATAATACTTCTCTTCACAATGTTGGAAGCCTCTCATTTAATAATAAATATAACAGCATTTATTTACTGCACAAGATTAATTTCATTTCAGTTTTTCAAAGTATCTCATCAGTTTTAGAACTGAACTTAAATTTTCACTCAAAGAGGAGTCAACCAGGATTACCCCTAGGAACAAAACAGCACTTGAAGTCAATTACTTGAGCAGGGCAAAAATTACCATCTTACCTACCTATTTTCACGTTCATACATCTCTTTTGAAGTGCTCCTTAGTTGATTGATTTCTTGATTTGTTTTCAACCTGATTTGCTCCAACTCTTCATTGAGTCTCTTTTCATATTCTGTTTTATAGTGGTCTCTGTAAATAAACAAATATACAACATGGAAACGTAAAACTAATTGCAGTGGCCAAAATATAAAAACTTAAGGTACAACAGAGCACATCTTAACTTTACATAGTACTTTAATTCTTTCTCATTCTCTTCTCAAATGCTCTATATTAACATGCAAGTTGAGTGAAACATTAATCAGGAGTAAGTAATATTTAATTGGAAATAAATAAAAGCTTTCTGTGTAGTGTTTAATTGTTTTTAAGTAATCTGACATTCATTAATCATGTAGTATTCTGCTTACCAGAAAGTCTTTGTCAGTCTCTGCATGAGTGTTTATAATAAATTACCACTTAAAATTAAAAATTAATACCTTGCTCTCCACACTTTTCTACCTTTTTCATCACTGATTAAAGGTTGATTAACTTGCTAACTTACAATACTGTCATGATACAAGACTTTTTTGCATGCTATTTGCACCTCATCTGGGGAAAAGTAACAAAACACACTTAAGATGACATACTGTGGAGATTTGTGAAGTCAAAAACCCTAGGATTTGGGAATTTAGCCTGCCAATATGACATACACATGAATTGAAGTACACACTTAAGTTTTTGAGCAGCAGTTACCAGAACATTTCAGGACAAACCAATGTAACATGTCTTTGTAACTTTGGAAGCCTGTGGGAGATTGTAGCAAATACCACAAAACAATTTCTCCTACAAAACTACAGAAAAGGTTTAAGTTGTAAATACTTAATGAATGTTAACATTTATAGTTTCCAGTTAATGTCCGAGAATAATCAATCAGTAAAGAAGCAACTGGTAGAAATCACAGCTTTGGAAATAAAACCATGTCTATAAAGAAATGGGCAGTTATAAAAAGGTTTAGATTTCTTACAATTTCCAATTGTGTGATAGCACATAACACTTCAAAATCAGTATTTCAGCTAGCCAAAAACTCCTTCACATTAAGTAAAAGCCCCCAAATATTTAGATGTCAGAATGCTCGCTATCCAAGTTTTCCCATTTTCTTTTTATTGAGAGACTGAATTTCAGGTGACCCTTCAAGGTAAAAGCAAATTTATCTCCTTTCTCAACTGCATCACACTGCAGCACAATACTTCACTGTATAAAATGTCAATAAAAAAGTTTATAATAATTTCTAAAAATAAATCCTAAAGCACACATCAAAAAAGTCTAGGAAAAAAGTCTTGAATGCTCATGGTGATGTCACCAGACGACAGTTAAAGTGACACCTTTATGATGACTAAAATTAACCAATGGAAAGGCCATATTCCAAGTATATAACTTGAACACCCTGTAAATGCCTTTTAATAAACATCATCTGAGTTGCTGCCGAAGCAAAAGACTATCATTTGCACTTTTCATTATGGACCTGCTGTTACAGTCTTCACCTTGGACAGAAATTAAAAATGGGTTTGCCTTAGTAAGCTGTTTTGTCTTCCTCAGACTGCAGGCTGTAGTGAGCTTCTTTCAAGCCCTATTATTCATAAGTCTTTACCCTGCAAATAAACTAAACCTGGACCTCAGCAAGGCCTTTGACACCGTCCCCCACAGCAAACTCCTGGCCAAGCTGTGAGCCCATGGCTTGGACAGGAGCACACTGCATTGGGTTAGGAACTGGCTGGAGGGCTGAGCCCAGAGTGGTGGTGAATGGTGCCACATCCAGCTGGCAGCCTGTCACTAGTGGTGTGCCCCAGGGAACAGTGCTGGGCACAATGCTCTTCAACATCTTTATTGATGATCTGGATGAGGGCATTGAGTCCATCATCAGTAAATTTGTGGATGACACCAAGCTGGGGGCAGGAGTTGATCTGCTAGAGGGTAGAGAGGCTTTGCAGAGGGACCTCGACAGGCTGGACAGATGGGCAGAGTCCAACGGCATGAGATTGAACACATCCAAGTGCCGGGTTCTGCACATTGGCCACAGCAACCCCATGCAGTGCTACAGGCTGGGGTCAGAGTGGCTGGAGAGTGGCCAGGCAGAGAGGGACCTGGGGGTACTGGTTGATTGTAGGCTGAACATGAGTCTGCAGTGTACCCAGGCAGCCAAGAAGACCAATGGCATCCTGGCCTGCATCAGGAACAGTGTGGCCAACAGGAGCAGGGAGGTCATTTTACCCCTGTACACTGCACTGGTTAGGCCGCACCTTGAGTCCTGTGTCCAGTTCTGGGCCCCTCAGTTTAGGAAGGATGTTGACTTGCTGGAACGTGTCCAGAGAAGGGCAACGAAGTTGGTTAGGGGTTTGGAACACAAGCCCTATGAGGAAAGGCTGAGGGAGCTGGGGTTGCTTAGCCTGGAGAAGAGGAGACTGAGGGGTGACCTGATTGCTGTCTACAACTACCTGAAGGGAGATTGTAGCCAGGCAGAGGTTGGTCTCTTCTCCCAGGCAGCCAGTACCAGAACAAGAGGACACAGTGTCAGGCTGCACCACGGCAGGTTTAGGCTGGATGCTAAGAAGAAGTTCTATACAGAGAGAGTGGTTGCCCATTGGAATTGGCTACCCCTGGAGGTGGTGGAGTCACCCTCATTGGACGTGTTCAGGAGGAGACTTGATGGGGTGCTTGGTGCCATGGTTTAGTTGTTTAGGTGGGTTGGACGCAATGATCTTGAAGGTCTCTTTCAACCTGCTGTATTGTATTGTAAACATGATCAGAGCATCTCAATGCAACTGTGGATTGTGTTTTAAGATTAAACGAACAAAGGGAAATCTTTTGTGTTGGTCTGTGCATACACAGATTCCCAAGAGCTGTAGCTATGAGGAGCTGCTTTCATCTTGCCACAATCTCAACATATTTTCGAAGTGTGCGCTTTTAAAAATTTGGCACATTAATCCCTCAGGGTCCTGAAGCCTATACCACAATGCCAAGCCAGAAGGTGAATGATTCTTTATTGCAAAAAAATAGATTCTTGAGCTTGTTATAATCATCTGTGTTTCTGAACTGCAGCAACCAAAAGAGATCCAGATGTGAACTGAGAATTTGTAAAGCTTCACATTCTTCAAAAGGTTGCAAATAGAAGCTTATTCCACAAACTGATGTCACCTCCAAGTAGCAATGAACATCTGTGAGTTGGTACAGTCCTCATGCTCTACTTTTGTACCTCTCTAATTTAGCTAGCAAACAGACAGGATTCTTCAGAGATTTCCATAAGAAACCTAATACTGGAGATGTTGGACCCGAGAGATGGATGCTTTAAATTGCTTGACAGGAATCCTCACTACGGGAGCAGAGTGTACATGTGCCTGGGAAAATGTAAAGGGATGGCTTCCAGAGCCAGTAGACAATGTGCAGGTATTAAAGCACTATACAAAAGGACATGGTTACCACTGTTTCAAAAAAGAAATCTTACATTAGCATTTTAAAAATTATTTATATTTTTTATTAATTATATAGAACTGACTTGACAGCCACACCCAAAGAGTGGCTGTCAGTGGGTCCATGTCCCACTGGAGGCCAGCGACAAGTGGAGTCCCTCAAGGATCAGTACCGGGACCAGTCTTGTTTAACATCTTCAGCGGCAACATGGACAGTGGCATTGAGTGCACCCTCAGCAAGTTCACCAACACCACCAAGCTTTGTGGTGAGACTGTCAGGCTGGAGGGAAGGGATGCCATCCAGAGGGACCTTGACAGGCTGGAGAGATGGGCCCAAGCCAGTCTTGTGAGTTTCAAAAGACCAAGTACAGGGTCCTGCATCTGGGTGGGGCACTCCCAGGCATCAATATGGGCTGGGCAGATGACTGGCTTGAGAGCAGCCCTGACTTGAGGGTGCCAGTGGACAAGAAGCTCAATATGAACTGCCACTGTATACTTGCCACTCAGGCAGCCAACCATATCCTGGGCTGCATGAAGAGAAGTGTGGCCAGCAGGCCGAGGGAGGTGATTCTCCCCCTCTACACTGCTCTCATGAGACACCACCCAGAGCATTGTGTCTAGTTCTGGAGCCTCTGTTACAAGATCAATATGGACGTGCTGGAACATGTTCAGAGAAGGGCCCTCTCCTATGAGGACAGGCTGCGAGAGTTGGGGTTGTTCTGTCTGGAGAGAAGGCTCTGAGGAGACCTTATGCGGCCTTTCAGTATGTTAAGGGGGCCTTCAAGAAAGCTGATGAGAGACATTTTAGTGTGCCGTGTAGTGACAAGACTGGGGCGAATGGATCCAAGCTGGAGGAGAGTAGATTTGGATCAGACATTAGGAGTAAGTTCTTCACCATAAAGGTGGTGAGACACTGGAACAGGTTATACAATACAATACACCAGGTTGAAAGAGACCTTCAAGATCATCGCATCCAACCCATTAACCAATCCAACCCAAAGAGGTGGAAGCCCCATCCCTGGAAGGTTTTAAGGCCAGGCTGGATGTGGCTCTGGGCACAAGCTGATCTAGTGGAGGGTGTTTCTGCCCATAGCAGGGCAGTGGAACTAAATGATCCTTGAGGTCCCTTCTCACCCTGACAATTCTATGATGATATAAACTATGTGAACTGCAATTCCTATCTTATATTATTTATTACAGTTATATTACAAAATTACTTATAGGAAATTCATCAGCAGGTAAACAGCAGACCCTTGAATAAAACTTACACTGCCCAAGCTGCAGTGCAGTACTACACGTGCTGCTGAATATGCTACACTGCTATGCTTATTGTTCTTGCAAAAGACAGGAACAGTTACTACAGGAGAGTAAGCATTATTAATTACAGCTAACATCTGTCCTATGAAAATCAGCATCATGAAGAGAGTCAACAACATCAATGATGTCAAGAGAGATTTGGTAGCAGACAGAATCCTAATAACAGTATTGAGACTTCTGTAGGCAAAGTAAGAGTCACAGAATTTCTCTTTAGTTAGCATCAAAACGCAAGAGACAGACTTCTGACCTTCTAGAGAAAGCAGGCTTGCACAGTATCCCAAACTGTGGTAGAGACAAGCTACATACATCTCTTTCTAGGTTCCTCAGAGACAGCTCTGTAAAAGTGCCTCTGCATTATTACAGGATAAAGATTTCACAGTGGCTTCTAAAAATAGAAATTCTGCCACAAAACACACTGCTTACAAGCACATTTCTAGAATAAGACTGCTGAGACACATGTGATTTTTTTAAAACTCCATTTAAAAAGCATATCTTAAAGATTATTTAAAACGCAGAAGTTTCAGATGAACATAGTTCCAAGAAATATGCATGGAAAACAATTTTTTTTTAAAAGTTTAAAGTGACTGCACTGAAAAAGAGCTTCAAAAACACTTCTGATACAGGCTGGAACTCCATAGCTGATAATTTCTGTAGAGTGCTCTTCTATTTCCATTTAGATAACTATTTGTCATTAAACTGTATTATGGGAGAGTCATATCAGCACACTTCATCTTAGTTATACAAAGACACAAGGCTCATAGATGCTGTTTGCAGCTCCATCTTGATTCAGACAGAAGACAGCAGCTGAAGAGAAGCTGAGCCTACTTTGTACTTTAAGCTTTTTCATTCAATCCACAGATGTTTTGTTAATGAACACTACTAAAAAAGGGTTTATATTCATTAATGAAGTACATAAGGGCACATATTTGATGCAATTTTGGGATATGTACCAAGATGATATTTTCTGGCATCTAGATGTAGGGAAATAACTTGAACTGGATAACACTGGCATTCTGAGTAAGAAAAAAATCTAAATGTGGCTTGATGACACTCTTATTTATTCATATGATTTGGAATTAAAGTCCTGCAGGGAACAATATGAATGTGAAATTTTGTAGTATAACATCACATATAACAACATATGCAACTGAACAGTATAGTGTTTGCTGATCAATATCCCACAGACACACCTATACCAATTCAAACAGCATAAGGATTTTTCCACCCCATTTACCATTGTGGCAGCATACAATGATTGGCCTACTTCAAGGCCAAAATTTACAGAATCTGTATTCAAACTTAAGATATGAAAGATTAATAAGCTCTAATAGCTGACACGAAACATACCATGTTCTATTTTAAACATTTGTGAAGACCAAATGTATTTCATTCTGCAATAATTGTTTGGATTGTCTTTCAAATACTCCTGGATTTGGTAAAGATCATTTGGGTTAGAGGGAAGATATGTAACATAAGGAGTTACTCTTTTTTGTAATTACAGCTACCTCCATAAATTTCAATATATACCTATGAGAACAGTTGCCATAAACATTCAACACTGACATCTTCACTACCATGGTGTTACATCCAAGGTTTAACAAAATATTTTCCTGATACACAGTAAGACCCAACAAAAGTGTTCTGTTTCTAGTTACACAAATACATACTAGCTCTCTAAAAGCTAAATATATATTTAATTAAACAGAATTTGTGTAATAAGCAAGGGAAAGCAGTTAAATAACTTGCCTACCGAGAGAAGTGAATACACAGTAACTTACCTGGATGCAACATATTTTTCATACATTTCTTCCCTGGCTTTTTTGGCATCCTCCAGCTGAATCTGAAGTCTTTCAAGACGATCTTCTTCATGTGCACAGCGAACACTAAGCTCCATGTTCTGGCGGTTAAGATAATCTTTATCTTTTTGCAACAAGCTGAGGGATTGTTGTATGGTTGCCAGCTATAAAAGGCATTAAAAAGACACTTTAACATGAACTTCAAGATAAGTATTTAGCCTATGTACACATATTTGCAATTCCATTTTAACTCTCTTCAGTGAAATCACTTGAACCAAAAACACCAAAACTATTTCAACTTACATTTAACATGAGTAATTTAGTGAAGCTTTAAACTGAGAAGAACCCACTTTAATAAAGCTATTATGAATTTCTTATGATTTATTTCTTCTAGTTGGTACCTAAAAAAAGTGGTAAAGTGTCTGTTTATCTAAATAGTACTTAAGTATTGCATAGTGATAGTACTGAATAGTACTATCTCAGAAATACTAATGTTGAGTCTTGGTGTTAATCTGTCATCATACTGGCTACAACATACCCGGTAAGAAAAAGCAAATATCGAAGGGTACCAGAGTGATTATTGCTCAATAAAGAAATAGTAAAACTGCTAGTTGACATTTATTGTGATTGCTGCGGACAAGGAAACGTTCTGGACTAGCAGAAAGGGACAACATGGCTATGCATGCCTTGTTTTGACTTTCATTCAGTGTTATGTTGCTACAAAAACCTGAACTGATGTCAAGGTGAAAACATTATCTTGTGAATCTCTGCAACAGCCTTCCCAATGAGCCAACTTTAGTACTCCAAGAAAAAGCCGGTTAAAAAAAGTAGTCTCCATCTGTTCCAGGTGAACATTGTGCAGAGAACAACCACAGAGCATAACGGTACTGGTGCAGAGTGGCCTAACACCTCAGTTATGATAGCAAAACATTTTCAACACCTCATTTAAGCTCCTGAGAATGTCACATGCCAAGTTCAAAGAACGATGAATTAATAACAGAAATATGTCCCCAAAAGCTATAAAGACATCATATACATCTTTATATAAATATCACCTGGAGTCATAAAAGGTCTAAAGGCTACTTAAGGGGGATATTCAAGTCAAAGACATGTAGCAACTAGTTAAACAGCTGAAAACTTGTATCAAAAAAATGTTCTTTGAGGTATCAGCCCACATGCTGAGCACTGCAGAGGGTGAGGTCTAAATGGCTGTCCTATACTTTGGTTTATTTCAGAACAAAACCACAACTTTCCTCACTCTCTCTGAAAGTAACAGGCTATTAAAATATATCCACAGTGAACACAGACTTCCAATATGCCCTCCTCTGGAATGAATACAAACAGAACTATATGCTCTGCTGGTCCGCATCTTGTGATACTGTATCTGTATACACAAAAACCATCAAAGACCTTCCAAGAGATTCAAGTAATCACATAGTATTGGAGAGGTATTTTAGTTTAAAGTAGTGATACTTTTAATCCATTCCAGAGTAATTTAGTATAGAGTTAATGATAAAAAACCCAAACAAAGCCATTGTTGCTGCTACACTGCAGTACTTGATGAGTACATACAAACTTGATGTACACAACAGTATTTTTTCTGGCCATTGCTATATGTTCTTATAGTGTTGATGAATAAATTAGCCTAACAAAGACTTCAGACTGATATAAAAGAGATTTTCTGAGACAAACTCAGTTTCTTCCCTAGTGTTTCAGAGAATCTCTATGGCTACGTGTAAAATTAAGCAGAGAAATGGTATCTTTAAAATCGTATTTACAGCCACTATTTTGTCTGTGGCACAGTTTGCAGTCACTAAGGAACACAACCTCCCCAAAATCTCCCAGGTGTAACTGGTCTTGTTTACTCAGCTGCCAAAGCATCAACACACAGAGACCCTCCATTTGATTCTTGCATGGACCAGTACAGGCATTAAGAACAACCTTCTCATGCAGTGCACCTTGCATATCACATTCACATGAATTCACATATGATATATTTACATTAATCCACAAATTAATTCAGAACAGCCAACCAATTATTTCTGTTCCTTTTGGTGTTTCATTGAATGATTTCTATACAGAAATACAGCCTGGAAAATATTTTTGCATGGAAGTCATACAGAACAACCATCTGATAATTAATCAATGAGGACAGAAACTGAAAAAGTTTCTCTTGACATTCAGTAAAAGCTTCTTCCAGCTCCCATAAAGCTGTTCCAGAGTTACACCTACAGCAGATGAAGGGAAAAATCCCATAGTGGTTCTGATAGGCTTGGATGATTCGATCCTGACTAGCTTACTTAAGGTGAACAATTAATCCTGGAGGTTCAATGAAATAATCCTCCCAATAAACAATTCAGATGCAGAAACGGATACTAAGTAATAAAAGCCTGTACTGGTATAAACTACCAAAAGCCCTATAGTTCAAGGCAGTAGACTTGCAAACATTCTCTACATGTGTTTCTGTGAGCCCCTTGACCCAAAAGTTATCCTATGCCCAGTAAGGGTGCCATCACTGAACACAATTTGTGACTTTTGATAAAATTAATTACTGAACAGAGAAACAGGAAGAGACATTTCTCTTGATCTGACAGGCCTCTGGCTATTGAAATTTCTTTGGAGCAGCAGAAACATCTCCCTGTTCAATACTAGTTTTATCAGGTGGCAGTGACAGATCTGAGTGAAGTAACTCATCTAAACTGGATCAGAACTCACTGGAAGTCTAACAAAAATGAGAACCCCACTGTGCTGTAAGAGGCATTTATTCATTTTCTCAGAAGAAAGGCTTTCAAAGACTACTGGAGACATGTTTAAGAAAAACAGTCCTAGTAAGCAGTAGGTCCAAAAGGGAAACAGTACTGGAATTCCTCCTGTCTATCTGCAGTACCATAGCAAGATGATATCCAGAATAGCAGCCTCTCTATTCCTGACACAGGACTAACTTCTGTAAGGGCAAACTGATGGAAATTTCTGGCAACTTGTGGTGGGCTGAATTTTTCCCGTCAACATTAACTCTGCCAGACCAGCTCAGCTGGAACCAAATGGAAGCTGTATTCACAAGCAAAACTACAACTTACAATGGAATGCAATGAATATGTACAAAATACACAGTATTGACAATATTATACAGATATTTACAATTAACAAACAGCAAACCCCACCCCGGTCAAAGAGAGGGAAACTGTCTCTCTGTGCCCCCCGCCCCGGTTCAAAAGGGAGAAAGGAGCAGAGAGAAAGTAGCAGTTAGACTTATCCAAAATAATGTAGACACGGTCAGCAGAAGCAGATTAAACTCTCCCAAGTGAAGCAAGCAGAGAAGAGAACCCCCAGAATGTTTTGGTACAACCAGTCTTATGGCAGATATTTCTCCAATGGAATCATTTAGAATGATCTTTAGTTTTCCTTTTTACATCCAATAGTGATTTATTCACATTCTTTCACTTCTCTGCTCAAAATCTATCACAAAATTTTAAAGGCATAGCCTAAAACTACCACATAACTGTACCATTATTTTACTAGAGAGTCACAAGAGAGAAGACTATGTGTTGTTGATGCCTAGAAAGAACAAAAGTTTGTGAAAGTGTCTGTAAAAGAGGTAGACAAACACTGGAACAGACCATGTAGAATGGCAGCCAAACCTCCATCCTTTAAGATATTCAAAATTTGACAGAGTCCTCAGTAACCAGACCTAAGTTGGCTCTGCACTACATGGGAGACTTGGAGAAGACCATTCTATTTTAAACTCTTCCATGGTCCTACAGGCGATCAACAGACCTGACTAGGCAAAGAATCCAATTCCCAAGGTGAAGAAACAGGCAATTACAGAAATAAGAACTTTACCTCTTTTGATAAGTCATTTCTTTCTTTAGCTTGTGCTTTGTGTGACACCTCCATTATTTCATATTTTCTTCTGAGTTCTGACAATTCATGTTCAAATACATCACGTTCACTGTTAAAATAATAGGAAACTTTCAGATACATGAATTTTTTCTTTATACTTAATGTGAATTCATTAGTTCTCAGTTTTCTTTCAGTTCATGAAACAAAACTTATTCCAACCAGTCACTCATAGGACAATTAGTGATAATCTGACCTTTTTTAGATATTAATATCTGCAACAGTATCATCTTATATGTAAGAATTTTCTTTGTGTCTAAGTGTTTAAAAAAAATAATCCTGAACTATAACAATCCTGAATTCCCATCCAAAATTATTTCATCCTCCTGTGACTATTCTTCTTTAGTACAGCTACAGGCCACACATCTCCTCGTAGCAACAAATTGTGAATACCCTTTGCCCATACTTTCAGCCTTACTGAGCTTTTTATGCTATTTCGCACAACATAGTCTTGAGCAGGCAGAAAAGTCTGACGAAAAGTAAAGTAGCTTCATTGCCATCTTCCTAATCTAACAGAAAGCAATGCATGCTTGTTCTCAGTTGCTGTTCTCCCTTGTACATACTCCCTTGATAGCAGAGGAGTTGTATTACTCCTCTCATGTTTAAAATATACATGACACAGCTGTAAAAATTATGTTGGTGCCCTGAATACAAGTGCTTTCCAGATGCATAAAGAAGCAGCTCTATGTCTTTATCTGACTCTGTCAGAACAGAGTAATGATTGAGCCATTATAAGCTTGTAGTTTGAAACCAGTTTGATATTAACCATAGCAGAGCTTTAAAGCTGAGATGACCTGTAGTACACCAGAACTACAAGATTTGACATAGCACTTTAAGAGGCAGAAACAAGCCTGGAAGTGATTAACTCCTGCAATGGTCCCAAATATCCTCATGCAGTTATGCCAACAGTGCTCAGAGGCCCTCCCCTTCATCTGTGCCTACCCAGATGAACACAACCTACTCTCTCAAACATAGTTTTGGCATGCTCAGTCATGCCTTTTTCAACTCAAGGACTATTTTAAATGCACACTGTTAAACACTGAGGCTATTCACACGAACATTATTACAAACCAGTTACTAAGATGCAGTTGCATATGGGAAGCAAAGCATAGCATCAATCCATCCTATTTGCAACAAGCTTCCAGGTATACTTCAAGGTGTTTTTTTTAGTATGTATAGCTATGAACAGCTAACCAGAAGGCTGATTCTTTGGAAAAATTATTTGTCAGTAACTGTGCCTGAGTTCATTCCATATGAGCAACAAAAGAGCTAACAGGATGTCTTCTATTCATAATCCCCACTTTTTAATCCACTCCCCAACACATGTGCCAAACACCAGATTTCTCGTACTTGCCAGCTCAATAAAAATCCCTTTTGGGAGCTGTACTGTGAAGTATGTCTGTGAGTGCATTAATAAGAAATCCATTTCCACTATTTTGCAATTGGTGCTTACAAGAGTGGCATTCAAATCACAAGCTAAACTACAAAATCTGTATTTTAAAAATTAAGAGAGACATTGGAAATTCCTGCAGTTAAGTGAATTTACTAAGGTAATCCTAAAATTCTCTGACAAAGGAGTTCTCATAAAAGCCTTTTCTAATTTATAGTCACAGGGATACATTAAATTGTAAATATTTCCAAGGTCCTACCCTCTTAATTCATTATGTAGGTACTACACTGTAGAGCACAAGACCTTTTGTTAGATCACAGGAAAGTTAAAAAAAAAAATCAAAACCAAAAAGAGTACTTGTTCTAAGGTGTTTGGCATCAACAGCTCCCACTTCTTGAGCTGAGACTGGCATGCTCTTCTAAAAATATAGTAAACCCCTAAAGATAATTTTTCAGTAAGATAAACTGATGCATCAGATTTCAAAACACTGTTTATCTTACAAGTACAATATAGTCAAGGAGATAACTGAAACATCATTGACTGAGGTAAGGAAAAATATCTGTGGTGTGCATTGCCAAAAAAATAAGTTCACCAATTAACATTTGTATGGTAGTAGAACACTTGAAACACTGAGATACCCACCATTTTACTTTATCATAGTTCTCTTGTCTGTAATCTGCTCTCTGAATCATCTTCTTGGTATCAGCCAGCTCCAGTGTTAAACGCTGGCATCTAACCTCGAGCTCTGACCGACTTCTCCTCTCATCTTCATAGCTCTACAAAGTAAAAACATTTTGAAATTATCACAGCTACACTGATACTTACTTAAAGCAAACACCAACTAGGATTGGTGAAAACCTCTTATGAATATCCATATATGACTATTTTCATTTGTCTCAGTATTTGGAAATCTATCACATATCACAGAACAAACAGCTGTATTGATACTCAATGTATTTTTATCTAATTCTAAATACCTGATTAACATGCCCATTTTTTTCTAACATATTTCTCCATTAGCACAACTTCCAAGACCAATGACCCTCATACATACAGTCAGTGGACTACAAACCTACAGTAGAAGCACAAGAGTCACACCACGTTTAGAACATTCACAAATAAATCTGTTGAAGGTACTTGTTGATCCATTTTGAAATAAAGAACTGGGGATTCAGAAAGTTTGGCAACTTCTGCCACTACATAAAAGATTTTAGCCATTTTTTCCCCAAACTGTCTTGTAACTTGTATTTGCTGTTGCATATTATGCAAAGTTTTTGTGAAGGAAGTTAAAAGACAAAAACCCAAAGCAACCCCAACAGAAAACTATGGAAACTAGAGAAAAGGTGACCAAAAGCAAGAGAATACGCAGAAAGCATCTGTCTTTTAGAACACTGGACATTCCTTTAGAAGGGAAACAGAATTCATAATTACCACACTCTTCCCCCTAATCCCTCATGGGAATAGATGACTGTTGTACTTTAATCCCTAATCCAGACTCCATTTCTCAAGTTTTCCTATGAAGGAGGTATGTATTTTCACAAACTAACTCGCTTGTCCTAAAAGCTGTACTACATAGTAATTTTTTTCACAAAACCATAATGCTCACCCCCTTTACTAGGCAAAACTGACAGACAGCAAAGAAGAGTTGCTTGTTCAAAATTTGAGAATACCTTCCTAGAATCCAGATTTTTTTCTGTATCCTTTTTCCTCAGACTATACTGAGTTCTTTCCTTTTTCTGCAATGGTTGATGCATGGCAAGCTCAATAATGAATGCTAGATAAGCAATAATTTAATCCAGTTATAGCAAATGGATATCAAATATTCATTGAAGGAGAACACAAAACCAAATGATTGCCTTAAGATGTGATTATTGAACCAATCATTTAGCCATTGCATTTACCTTGTAGAGAGAGGCATTGTGTAATTTTCCAAAATAAACTGAAAGCCATGCTTCACACAGTTATAAGCAAGCAGAACAGTTGTGTCTAGCTAGTTTTTAATAGATAAGAACAGTTTAGGACACCAGCATATATGGAGTGGCTGACTAAATACAGCTTCCTCGGAGGAATCAACACAAGGATAATACTCTAGATTAGGAATGGAGAGAGAAATGAACATTTTGATCAAATCCACAGTACCATGTAAAAGACTGACAAAAATGCATTCTTGAGAAAAAAAAAAAACAAACACCTAAATATTTGTAAAACACTACAGAAAAGCTCCCTGAGCTACCCTAGGTGATCCTGCTTTGGCAGGGTTGTTGGACCCCTCTCTGGAGATCCCTTCCAACTTCTAATGTACTGATATAACAAACTAGTATGTAACTATTCTAATAATTGTTGATAATTTTTTTTTTGCTTTATATTTCACAAATTTAGTATTTTTCACTTATACTTAAAAAAAAAAAAAAGAAAAAATTCACATTAGATCAGTCACAGAAGCACAACACTGAGAAAGTTTTCATGAGGAGTTTGGATGGTATATCAGTACAAATATGCCATCTGCCCCTATATACTGCACTGGTTAGGCCACACATTGAGTCCTGTGTCAAGTTCTGGGCCCCTCAGTTTAGGAAGGATGTTGACTTGCTGGAACATGTCCAGAGAAGGGCAACAAAGCTTGTGAGGGGTTTGGAGCACAAGCCCTATGAAGAGAGGCTGAGGGAGCTGGGGTTGCTTAGCTTGGAGAAGAGGAGGCTCAGAGGAGACCTTATTGCTCTCTACAACTACCTAGGGAACAGAGTATCAGTCAGTCAGGGGTGGAAGGGACCACAAGAATCATCTAGTTCCAACCCCTGCCATGGGCAGGGACAACCTACACTAGATCAGGCTGGCCAGAGCCTCGTCCAGCCTGGTCTTAAACACCTCCAGGGATGGGGCCTCAACCACCTCCCTGGATAACCCATTCCAGGGCTTCACCACTCTCATGGTGAAGAACTTCCTCCTCACATCTAGCCTGAATCTCCCCATCTCCAGCTTCATTCCATTCCCCCTAGTCCTATCACTACCTGACATCCTGAGAAGTCCCTCCCCAGCCTTCTTGTAGGCCCCCTTCAGATACTGCAAGGCCACAATGAGGTCACCTGTGAGCCTTCTCTTCTCCAGACTGAACAGCCCCAACTCCTTCAGTCTGTCCTCATAGGAGAGGTGCTCCAGCCCTCTGATCATCCTTGTGGTCCTTCTCTGGACACGTTCCAGCACGTCCACATCCCTCCTGTAACAGGGGCTCCAGAACTGGACGCAGTACTCCAGGTGGGGTCTCACCAGAGCTGAGTAGAGGGGGAGAATCACCTCCCTTGACCTGCTGGCCACACTTCTCCTGATGCAGCCCAGGATCTGATTGGCTTTCCGGGCTGCAAGTGCACATTGAGAGCTCGTGTTGAGCTTCTCGTCCACCTGCATCCCCAAGTCTCTCTCCTCAGGGCTGCTCTCCAGCCAGTCACTGCCCAGCCTGGATTTGTGCCTGGGATTGCCTCAAGCCAGATGCAGGGCACTGCACTTGGTCTTGTTGAAGCTCATGAGGTTGGCTTGTGCCCACCTCTCCAGCCTGTCAAGGTCCCTCTGGATGGCATCCCTTCCCTCCAGCGTGTACCTGAAGGGAGGCTGTAGCCAGGTGGGGGTTGGTCTCTTCTCCCAGGCAACCAGCACCAGAACAAAAGGACACAGTCTCAAGCTGCACCCGAGGAGGTTTAGGCTGGATGTTAGGAAGAAGTTATTCACAGAAAGAGTAATTGGCTATTGGAATGTGCTGCCCAAGGAGGTGGTAGAGTCACCATCACTGGAGGTGTTTAGGAAAAGACTGGATGGGGTGCTTGGTGCCATGGTTTGATTAGATAGTGTTGAATTATAGGTTGGACTCAAAGGTCTCTTCCAACCTGGTTAATTCTATGCTATTCATCTTAACACACTGGTACATATGACTTTTTTTTATGTTTACCCTAAATAATGGATATACTTTAACACTATAGAATACTTCCTCCTTAAACCACTTAACATGCCATCATTTATAAAGATGGCATTTTTCAAATGGCAAAGGCTCTGTCACATGTCTTTAAAAGGTGTTGTGTACAAGATAGCTGGTTTCAAATATGTGACATACAGATGCAAGTACCCTGTTACACAGTGCAAACATGACTCATCTTGCAATGTTTGCAAGAGCACTTAAGTTCAAATTGGAAGATTAAGTTTGGATACAATTCCTCTGTGGATATCCTCTTCCATTCTGCTGCTGACACCATGCTGGAATTCATACATCCTTCATAGAGTGGGCTATTGAAACTCAGGATTACACATTTAGCAACTAGTGGATAACTTAAGTTGTACACATATATATAATTATACAAATAAATTGGTTAACCTCTGCACAAATTTATCTTAAACAGCTCTAAACCATTAATAGTTAAATATCTGCAAAATTAGATCCTTCTAATACCTGAGACCTAAATTAAGTTTTGAACTTTAACAAATCAGTTGTTCATGTCATATAACAATATGGTAAGTCCACTGAAGGGGAAGGAAGTTAAAGTCTACTTTTGAAAAATGATACTAAGACTTACCTAAAGATTCAAAGTGTTAAATTAAAGGAAGTAAATTTTGTTTCATGTTTTTAAGAGATTTACTGTAATTCTTGAAGAAATAGTAGTTCTACTGCATAGGTCACTATTTTTTAACTAACCAGTCTTTTAGGTGTTAAAGTTTTAACTTAATCACATGAAGAAATGTGGCAAAGGCAAGCTAATAAGCAGCCCATATGCTAACAAACAAAACCCTCTGGATGGTATACGCATCCCCAGGCAGCAGGTACCCAAGCTTCTGGACTTCCATAGTGATGCATCTTGAAGACATACAATCAAGCTGTCTCTGCTTAGGAAGAATAAGCCTTGTTTTGCATGTTATAGAGCTAATTTAGTTTACCCTGAACTGATTTTAAGATCTCTGCAATGGAACACTATCTTTCAATTTATCTTCAGGAGATAGCTTCGAAGCCTTGATGAACAGCTTTATCCTGATGAAGCAAAAAGAGAGCTTTAAAAAGGATCAAGATACAGAGCACTTTCAAGGACATAAATGAGGTCCTGGAAATAACACCAATAAATAAAAATAATGTAAGTAAGCCCACAAACCTTAAAAAAAATGAAAGGACAAACAGCACATCCTCACAAGGAATGTGACTGCAATGATCCTGCCCACAATCATGGCTTTTCTTCATCTTCTTACTAATTTTTGCTACTGCAGAGTAGCAACTCAGATGAGGTGGTTGAAACAAACTTATGTGGAAGATGAATAGGCAAACATTGTCTACAGAAACTGTTAACAGAGTTGTCCAAGCAAACTCTTGCTAACCTGTACAGGTGACTTCTACAGAGCATGTGCAGCATTTCTTACCAAGAAGTGCTTCTTTTTGGTATAAAAACACTTTTGACAGACAAGTGTTTCAAGAAGACCTTTCAGCAGCATTTCATGTCTGAAGGGGACTGTTTACAAGGGCATGGAGCAATAGGACAAGGGGCAATGATTTTAAACTGAAGCAGGATAGATTTAGGTTGCATATTAGGAAGAAGTTCTTCATAATGAGGATAGTGAAATACTGCAATAGGCTGCCCAGGGAGGTGGTGGAGGCCCCACCCTGGCAGCACTCAAACTTGATAGATCCCTGAGAAATCTGATCTAGTTAAAGATGTCCCAGCTCACTGCAGTGGGGTTGGACAAGATGGCCTTCCAAGGTGCCTTCCAACTTGATGCATTCTATAATTTTATGGTAAGAAAGACGACTCTGAACTCACCTGGCTTGCACCATTTAAAATCCAAACTGGTAGACAAACTAAATATCTAATGACAGACCTTATTTTTGCTGTTATCATCCATCTGGAATAAACAGCAACTTATTGCAGTCACTGAAATGAACATTGTTACCTAAATTTCAAGTACAAAACCTGAGTGACAATTTTTGAATGCAGTTAGTAACACATAATACATGGTAGGGATTAGGTGATGTGTCAGAAAGATTTTGGGGATAAGACGACAGAAATGCAGGGAAAAAATGAATCAGCCAATCAAGCAGAAGCAGTATGACTTCTCCACGCTGTCTACAGAGAAGCCTGCAGAAGAAAGTGATTCTGCTTTTTAAAAGATTTTTATTAATTTCATTTTTGAAAGGTCACTTACACAAGAGAGCACTTTCCGTTCATATTCTAAGGTATCCAACAACCCCAGGCAAATGTAAAGATACTATAATACTGTGATGTGAAAAATCAGTTCTTTGGATGAAGATGACATTTTGCTCCACTCTTTTCATAGCATGCATTCAAAAATTATACTCAATACAGTATTTATTTGAATACAACTGCCAAAAAGTAGGGAAGAAGTTATGTATAACGAAATGAGTAAGACATCCCTTCTAGTGTGTTGACATGTAATTGGTAATCTGCTAAGGACTGCAGATAGGACACTATCTGACACTAAAAATTATAAACAAAAATGTTGAGCTACTTCCAAAATAGAAAAAGCTTTGCAAGACAGGCAAGAAAGAAAAGATTTGGCATAGGTGCCTCTATTGCAAAAGAAAATGGGGAGAATGAAGAACTCTTTCTCTCTGGATCTAAGTTGACCAGAATTTTTAGTGAAATATTCTCAAGTGAAAGGGAACCTTGAGATCACTGTATTAGAGATTAAAATTAAGCCATTTGGTACTTCTGGATTTCTGAACAACAACTAGCAGTCTACACGAGTGGTATAGCTATATATCTAAACAGGTAGAAAGACATCTTTTTAAAAAAGGGAACTTTCACTGATACATACCTTGGGTTTTTGAGTCTTGGAAGTGTTACAAGCTAGTAGTTATTCATAGAATACTTTTCTTTAAACCTTTTTTCCTGAACAAGATAAATATTAGGAGTAATGAAAGAAAGAAGGCACATTTCTCATCGAAGAATGAGGCCTCATCTGTCCTTTCTACAGAGATGTGAAGACCAAGTTATCAAAGCACCACTTGAAAAAAATTGATGTTCAGGGTCTGCAAAAATGTTTTAGTGTGCAGTCTTTAATTACTGATGTGCAAGCTTGAGAAGAAATGTTGGAGAACACAGTCCTTCTGGAGTAGCAACCATACGCTCAACTTTACAACATTCAGATACATCTAGTGCCAATTGATCCTTTGAGTGCAATAGCTTAGCTAATTTTTTGAAGACTATAGAAACATTTTTCCTCCAGCTGGGAAACATTATCACAGAGAAAATTGTTAGGTATGTCTAAAAAAACCTGACAGCTACTAATCCCAATTCAGAGATGAAGTCGTAGAAGAGATCTTTGTCCTATATACATACAGATTTGTCTCTAGGCTAACCATAGCTTTTAGATAACTGTCAGACTATAAATTTGATTGCAAGTCCTGAAGGCAACTTTACATAAAAAATAAAGCAAGCCAGCCCTGATAAAACTGTATCAAGACTGAATTCCAGGAAAACATTGCCAAGAAACTCATAGCCAGAAGACAGCAATACCTAATCTTATAGAGCAACAAAGAAAAGCAGAATTTCCTTCTCAGACTCTCCCAGACTTGAGAGAAACATGCAAGTAGTAAATTACATCTGTTTGAAGAAAGGTTCTAACCACTCTGGAAGCAAACAACTCTGAAAATAGTACACTGATGTTCAGCATGGGAACGCACACATCAGCAACTGGTTTTGTTTCTGGGAAGCTCCTGGTAATACAACACTACAGCTGGACCTTCTGTACCTCCAGAAGTGGTGGCGCCAACATTATTTGCTCTTAAAGTACTGAACACTGTAAAAGGAGGACTGAGTCTGTACTGTACATTTGGTAACTACAGTAACACTGTTTTTACCAGTTCCACCACCTCCTCCCTGTCTGTTGCTGCTGCACTGGTCTATACAACTCTAACACAGAAAGCCATAAACTTAGTGGCAGTACTGCAGAGCTAATTATACACACAACTTCAGACAATAGTGACAAAGATCTTTTGACGTTAACTGTGTTTATCAGACTATGTTCCAGTACTATAAATCAGTCTCCACACACTGTTCTCTACCAGCTGTCAGAAGCAGCTCCCCACCCTCATGGGCCTGCCTTACAGATTCAGCAGGCATTGAGTGCTAACTCAAGAGTAGCCATAGACAATGAGCAAGAGGGCTTTGCTAAAAAGTTGCAGTTTTAGTGGTCTTAGAATAAAATAAACCAGACTGGAAGAGAACTTTGAGATCATTGTGTCCAACCCATCATCCAACACCATCTAATCAACTAAACCATGGTACCAAGCACCCCATCAAGTCTCCTCCTAAACACCTCCAGTGATGACGACTCCACCACCTCCCCAGGCAGCCTATTCCAACGGCCACTCTCTCTATGAAGAATTTCTTCCTAACATCCAGTCTAAACCTCCCCTCGTGCAGCTTGATACTGGGTCCTCTTGTTCTGGTGCTGGTTGCCTGGGAGAAGACACCAGCCCCCCTAGCTACAGCCTCCCTTCAGGTAGTTGCAGACAGCAATAAGGTCTCCCCTGAGCCTCTTCTTCTCCAGGCTAAGCAACCCCAGCTCCCTCAGCCTCTCCTCATAGGGCTTGTGCTCCAAACCCCTCATCAGCTTTGTTATCCTTCTCTGGACATGTTCCAGCAAGTCAACATCCTTCCTAAACTGAGGGGCCCAGAACTGGACACAGAACTCAAGGTGTGGCCTAACCAGTGCAGTGTACAGGGGAAGAATGACCTCCCTGCTCCTGCTGGCCACACTGTTCCTGATACAAGCCAGGATGCCATTGGCCGCCTTGGCCACCTGGGCACACTGCTGGCTCATGTTCAGCCTGTCAACCTGTACCCCCAGGTCCCTTTCTGCCTGGCTGCTATCCAGCCACTCTGACCCCAGCCTATAGTGCTGCATGGGGTTGTTGTGGCCAATGTGTAGAACCCTTAGTCCTCAGCACACTAAGAATTGAATGAGGGTTAACAGAAGCTAACACATATTTGGGACCTTCTGCCCCTTCTGGACAAATAAAATTAATTTTCATATACATAAGGTACAAATATGTGCAACAAACATTTGAAAGATGTCTTTTATGCCCTGAAGTCACGTATGAATGTTTTGCTAATACAAATTAATTAATGAACTGCCTAGAGAAAAACAACATGTGGATTTGTCAAGTCTTAGAATTCTAATTAGTTTCTACAAGGCTACAGAGACAATTCAATTTTTACAGAACCAAGCTTCCTAACTGGTACTGCTGAATGCTTAGAAACTCACCTGGCTAAAAGCCTACAGTACCAGGCTGCTGCACTCACTTTTGTGCCAGGCTAGCTCTGTTGTGACAACAGTGACTTTTGTTTGGACTTTGTTAAGTGGTTGTGGGATTTTTTTTTCCCACCCCCTAACAAAACCAAAAATTATGGCAGCATATAGCTAAAAAGACTTAGTTGAAAACCTGATTTTATATAAGCAATATTGGCTCTTCATAATAGCATTCAGACAACAGAACTTTGATGCTTTGCTTTCTGGCAGACCAGTACATAAATGCCCATAAGCAGAGAGGAAGAGTCTTACATTCACACTTTGAAACAGAACACTAAAATTAGAGATCATTTCCCCTGACCAAATTAAAGCACTACAGCCATAACAGTTTATGTTAGGCAATGGTTCTCTCAATTCATTTAAGATCAAAATTTTCCTAGAGTTGGCTGAACATTACAGATGTTTGGATTTTCTGTACACTTTTTCAATCCTCTGTTGGCTAGATACACTTTCCTAAGTATCTCTACCTAATTCTCTCATATTTCTCATGACATGATTTCTGGGTGAACATCTACATATATAAAAAACTTAAACCTAGTCTGTCAGCCATGAACAACCAGAAAAGCCAGCAAAATCCTCCACCCTCAAGCCATTAATAGTTAATAGAAAGATTTAGACTGAGCATGTATTTTAATTCTTTCCCATGTCCCACAAAGAGAGAGAAAAAAAAAACACTACACTGAACATGTTGAAACTCATTAGAAAGAGCTTTGATTATCTGCAACAGCAGAAGAAAAGGAATGCTTATTGTATGAAATGGTTTATTCTCAGAGAGAAAAAAGATTGTTTTAACTGCAGTGATGACTGCATTTCAGATGTTGTTTTTTCAGTTTTCCAAACCCAGAACAGACGCTTTGTTGATAAACTACATAGAGAACTGAAATGTTGCAACTGTTGGAGAAAGTTTAAAATTTAAGGAATGTTGAAAGGGAAACCATAGGAAGGATTTGGAGAATGCAAGCTATTAAATAACAGGCAAGAAACTTCACCAGCTATGTTTCATGCAGCTGGAAATATGGAATGATTGCAATACCATGGAAAAAATTAAAATCAAACAAGTAAAGCACCAAAAACCCCCATACAACAACAACAAAAACCCAAACACCCCAAAAACTCCAACCAACCAAAAAATACCCAAAAGGGCAAAAGCAAAAGAGTATGAGACCTTAAGTAAAACTCTGAATGACCTGTGCTTTATTTCCTGCTAAAATAATTTCCTTGTAATAAAGCTTGCCCCAATCAAAACAGGTCAAATAAGTTACCCCAACAATCCACCTTGAAACCACTTCACAAGCTGCAAGAAATGTGCAAGCACTGCAGTGTACTAAGTACACTAGAAATTCTGAAGTACCACCACATACTGAGGATGCACCTCTTACCTTATTATCTGAAACAGCATGAAGTACCTTGTTACAGTGACGCTCATCAAGTCACTAGGGTCAAATCTAAACTTGCCAGAAGCACAATACAGAAACTCTTAAGTCTCTCCATATACAAAATGCCTCGTATCAGGTCACATCTCATTAAACATCCAAAACACACCCTTCCTATGCAAAAAAGGTAAGGTGAAGACTTGGTCTTGGTGGGTTTTTTGCACATTTGGAAGAAACGCAGCAAGTGACCTCATCCAAAACTTCAGAATCCTAAGGAACGTTTTTATCAACAACTGCAAGCCTCTTTTTCTTGTGACATTGCAACATCTAGATCTCTTCCCCTGCTTTTTTTAAACGAGGTATTCACTCCAATTGTCTCTCATTTTAAGCATACTTATGCAAACAGTGTGTAAGCATTCAAAGAACCACCTCAGTTCACAGGCAACATTCTAGCGCTTTGAGCATCAAAACAAAAAGCATAGCAAACTTCAAACTTGGAAAACTGAATGAGTAGGAAGGGTGGATACTGCCACCATGTGGTATAAAACCCAGAAATTCTTATGTTAAAGAAAGGTCAATGTACCAAAAAAAAAATTATTCCAGCACAACTTTAATTACTGTTATCTACTATTCTGTTAAATTGCTGCAGCAAAAATTAACACAGATGTCAGTCATATCTCAGAAGGCTGAACTACTCCTGCAGAATTGTATTAAGTCAGAGTACATTAAATGTACAATGAAGGAAAATGCTCATGTAAATGAAAGGCAGCAAAATGACAGTGGCATTTAAGTCCTTGCCAACCATGACTTTGATATATGTACTCTGGGTATCCAAAACTGTCTTACCACAACTCCAGATTATGCAGAAGGTAGAACTAAGGCAGAAATCATCCTAGCTGTATACATAAATACTACAAATATTTTTAAATGCCTGTAAAACAACATTTTCCTTATATTCTTTCAACTCCTTTATGCTTTGAAAATAAAAAATTAAATATATTTAGACAATTTGTTCCTGTGCTTCTGAAATAAAGTTATCTTTAGAATAGAAAAATTAAAATATAAATAGTTGAAAAGCATAACAAGAAAGATGTAACAAAAGGTAAAGCAGATTACTACCAAGATATCACCACCTTTAGAACTACACACTGAACCATCACAGCATCTTCAACTACTGCTGGATGGATTTCCTGTCTCAGTTTCTCCACTGTGAACCTTGTCC
This sequence comes from Picus viridis, assembly GCA_033816785.1. Taxonomy (NCBI): domain Eukaryota; kingdom Metazoa; phylum Chordata; class Aves; order Piciformes; family Picidae; genus Picus; species Picus viridis. Next base: position 72,076,786 of record CM066566.1, read on the forward strand.
TCAAAAAGCACAACAAAGCTGCCAAGAGCCTACCCTGAACCATCTCATGAGAAAATCTTTCAGGGTAGCCATAACATATATCAGGATATCATACATTGCATGTTTCCCCCTTTCCCTCCCTTCTGACCCCCTCCTCCCATCACTAGTTTTTATACAGCAAAAAAGCTTATCTCTCTTATACATGAATAATAGTTTGGAGAATGAGATTGTCACAGCACATATACATATCCACACCATTTCTTCAGGTAATTAAGGTACACAAACCTCTGTAAGACACTTCAGTTGGGATTTGTAGCCACTTAGCTCTTCTACTAAGCTCTCCTTTTTCATCTGTAGGTCACTTAGTTCTTTCCTTAAGGAGTGGACTACTTCATAGAATCGGATCTAGAACAAGATGCATATTCAAAGTTGAGACTAGAAAAACTGTAGTCACAAAACTACAATTCCTTTTACAAATCAGCAGAACATTTTGTGGCAATATTTCAAAGGATTCCTAGTGCATATCAGGAACCTGATTGGCCTTGTGGAGGTGGGGAAGTATTATAATAAAAATAGCACCTTTCTTCAGCCTTTGACAGCAGCAGCTAAGAAATAATCAGTGTTTGGCATTGCATAAAAATTAAAATAAAAACAGAATAAAATAATGAAGTTAAGGATATAAATTTCTGTTCAACTAAGGCAGTCCCCAGTCAGGCTGCCTCGTTAAAAAAATTAGAGGTGCTAATGGATCACTTGCTTCCTTCCCCTTAGGTGTGCCAACTCTAAAGCCTTTTGGATTAATAGTATTTAAAAAAATAATGATAAAAAGCCTATTTAGTAATAAACTAACTGAACTTGCTAACTTCCCCCAAGCCAACATAATTTTTATGGGGTGTGTAGAAACAGAGAGATGAGCTTTGCTTTCTGACAGTTCAGCGTGCTGAATCTGCACCAAGCAAAATGCAAGAGCAAGCACAGGAAGTGGGAACAGCACATAACTAGGAAGGACCATGACAAAGCTCCACACATACATTCAGCATTGACAGGCTGCTATACAGGTTCAGCTGCATCATGCAACTAAGCCTCTGAAAGGCTATACTCTGCCAAGTTAACACTGAAAAAAAAGCCTTGTAAAAGGATTAATAAAATTTTTAAAAATATTAAACACATACTCCTCTCTCAGACAACTAAGATCCATAAAACTTTTCCAGCACATTTCTACTGAACCAAACCAAACCCAAACACACAACAGACAAAAAAAAAAAAAGTCATAGTAAAACCACAAAGTCAGTTGTAGAAAACAAAGAGACAGAACAAAGAAGAAAGCTTTTTTGATATACACCCACACACACGTACTCAGAGGTTAGTACTCCCAGATTAACTCAATACCTTAAAATGTTTGTTTTGGGGGATGAAAAGAAAAGAAAAGATAATTAAGCACGATTTTCATGCAAAAGTTACTTGATACACCCTCATCATTAATGCTTTGTTTGATATATGATTAAAGAAGAAATACAAGAAATGCAAGAAAGCAGAAGATAAACATTTAAGAGCAAGCTGTACTACACTTCCATGCAGAAGGAAGACAAGTTTCTGTTTTGCTACCTGTGAACAGCAGACAACAAAGAAAAGTTCCGGGTATATTCCGTATAACTGACTGCATACAGTTCTAAAAAACACAGAAGCCACGGAAATTTGCAATGTAAATATAGGTGTAGTCTGCTTTGTACAACAAAGCAAGTGTGCAACATGACTGGAGGACTAACAGTAAGGCAGAAAAGTGAAATTCTAAGTGGTGGGTTTCTTGGTTTCTGTTTTCAATTTTTTCCACATACCGCACTTGCTGTAAGTTACAGTTGTTTGAATTTGTAGCACTTCAGAGGGCTTCATTTTTTCATCCTTACCTTCAGATGCAAGACAAGCATAAGCTAAAATAGGACACCTGCTGGAAATTTCATGTTACTTTTTACTGAAAATAAAAGCAAACTTTCCCAATACAATTTTAATTTTTTTAAAAGATGGAAACAAGGGATTCTCAATTCGTTATACCTACATTTACACATTAAGTGAACAAAATGAAGGCTGTTTTTTTTTTAAAACTAGAATTCAGTTTAACCCAAAATAAGGCGTGATAATTTATTTCTTAATGCTCTGAATATTCCATATGACAAATTCAATCATCAGATGTTAGAGTTAAAACTATAAATGATGCACCTGATCTGGGAAGCAAAATAAGTACACATTATTCCCTTACTTTACTATTTTACAGTGTGTTTTTTCTGCAATATTCTATTGCTTCAATATTGAAGCAGTTTTTTTCATGTCCACCTGTTAGTCACATTGCTTCTAATGGGTTTGCATGGAACCAAACAGTAAAGTTAGTATTGTGGGTAACTTCCAAACTACAACAGGGTTCAACTACTTCCTCAGTTAAAAACCAAAACAACCAAACTTTACAAGTATGCATGCAAAGCACTAAGTAAGTACAATTTTAGTCTCTTAACTACAGCTTTCACTGACTACATACATCTATTTCTTTTGTCCTTAAAAATATCCTTGGCCCTAACTTAAAGCATTGAATTTTTTTAAACCACATTGTGACCATTTTAGGCTGTGCCTTTAAGAAAGGGACAGTTGCTGGAACACTCTGGCTGAATGTTTTGAAAAATAAAGATAAGGTCTAAACGAATTTCATTGGTAGAAAGCAACTTTTAAAGTTTTTATTTCAGTTTGAGTCTCAGCTCAGTCTGTTTCTGTTCCTGTGGGCCTGTCTGTTTCTCTCTCTCTGAAGCAACAGCTGCCGGACAGAGTCAACCTTGAATTAACAAAGCTAACCAGATAAGAAAACTAATTCTTGCACACGCTTTGAGCTAAGAGAATTTTCTCCTTAATTGCCTTTCTCTCTCTCTAACCCTTTTGGGGAAAAAAAGGGGAGGTAGGGAGGGTGAGGGAGTACAGGGGCCGGAGGGGCACACCCTCCTCTGGCTGGAGATCTTCTGTATTACATTCATTGCTGTATATATTGTAAATACTGTATTTTGTGTACATATTCATTGCATTCCATTTATGCTTGTAAATATAGCTTATTTCATCTGCTTCTCCAACTGAGTTAGCTGCGGTTTCTTTGTGTGTGGGGGAGAACTTTCTCTCACCCTGCCACACACATCCACTTTTTCCCTTAAGCAACTGTATTTTAACTGTGATGTCCCTACTTGGGTCATCATGACACAGTTCCCTAACAACAATTCTACAACAGATTACTCAGTATCACACCAAGATGATACAGGTATGAAGGATAAATATGAACAGCCTTCCCAGTAAAGGGGGAATCCTTGGCAGCAAGGGCAAATGAAGGCAGCAGATGAGGAGAAGTTTGTATCAGAAGTTCAACTGTTACTGTTATTTAGCTTGCCTGATGGTCAATAAACATCTGTGTAACTCAGAGGTCACAGCACACTGCTTTTTGTGAAGTACAAACAAGAATTCCTGTAATAGGTTCTCAGAAACAACTGGGTCTCTTTAAAATTATCAATTCACATAGATCTGCTGTAATGAGAAAGTTACCACTTTCTAAACAGTTTTGAAAAAAACCTCAGCATAAGCCTACCACTTCTTATGGAAAACTAGAGTCAAGCTAAAAACGGGTGAATGCAGAGGACAGGGAATTTGGTTTCTGTTAAATGAAGTTATGTGAAAGCAGGTTCATCAGTTAAGTGCCTTCTTAGAGTACAACAATCTATAGTTAACAAAATGATGCAACTGAAAGGCAGTGAAAAATACAGAATTTACAGATAAAAGATTTCACCAAGATGTTTACAAATTATTACAAGACACTACAAAAGAAGCTTGCTTTACTGCAAAAATGAAGTGTCTCAGCTGCCAAGCACCAGTGTGACAACTTGTTTCAAAACTTGGCTTAAACTGTTTCTAAAAAATCATTTTTACAAGAAATTTAAAAAATAATTTTCTACCTATAACTTAAAAACAAAACAAACATGACTAAGATGCTTAAAAAATCATTTATTTATCATCACAACATTAAACAATGCTTAGTCATTGCTCTAGTATGTCACTATTGCACCCCTTTGTGGAAGAACAGTGAAAAAACAGCTCACGTTCTAGTATCTTAAACTTGCAGTATCTTTAAATACCAAATCTGTACTTGAGCACTTCCTGCTGTTTGTCCTGTACCCCAGATTTCAAATAGAGTACAAGCATTATATACACATTTATTTCTCTCCTGGCAAATTCTAAAGAAGTGCTTTGTAATTGAGGAACAGGAAAAAAAACCCCAAACAGCCTGGAAAATTCTTGCTCAAGTTTTCTCGAAGAGCTTTCCTCACAAGAAGAATTTTATCCTAGTATCAGCAGACTACACTGTCCACACGCAGATATGATGCCAGAGATTGTCTGCTTCAGAAACACACAATTCTTCCTTAGGCAAGCAAAGCAGAAAATAGTACCAGAAAAATTAGTTTTCCCCTTCAACATACTTTTCCTGGCCTTCAGACACCAAATGGATGAATAGATAGGACATGCAAAACAGTTTTGTAGCCTCCCCCTCCCCATATCAGTATCAGCTAAATCACTGATAGTCTCAGGTTGACGCTGATCCTGTTGCTAAAATTATGTAGAGAAGCAGCAGAAAACAGCATCTCACTATGGTATATCTTTAGAATGTCTTCTCCAGGGGGAAAAAAAGCCACAAAACAAATTTGGCCAAAAAAAGAAAAAGCTTCTTCAAAATAGAAAGTGATGAATGTGTAAAGAGGAAAGGAGCTTCACTGGATAAGCAGTGGAGTTTGAGTCTCAGAGAAAAAAGCATTAACTGGTTGAACACAAGAAGAAAGGTAGATTAAGAGTACAAGGTGGCTGCTGCTCAGCCCTCCCACTTCACACCTTTTTAGAGCCCCTTTCTACTCACAATCTAAGCACCCTAATTGTGCAGTGACAGCTTCCCTTAAAGCTGTCGGTAAGGTTACTAACTCCTGGTACATGTCCTGCCCAGCTACATAGTCTTTTGTACCGACTTTCAACCAACTCCTGAAGTCCTGGAGCTTCTTGGAGATCAATTTTAAGCAAGGTGATGTGGATTTCAGCTTGCATTAAAAATATGCCTTTTCAACCATGGGAGTGCAAGAATCAATGAAACCCTCAAGTACCTCTACTGAGGGCAGTAGGCACAGTAGACAGCTGGGGATAACAACCTAATAGGCCCCAAGCTAAGTTTTATTGTTTTCCAACAACCATGACATTAATCTAGCAAAATAACACACTCACACAGCATTTATACCTCAAGAAATGCGCCTACCATTTTAACACTATTATTTACAGTTTCCTTAATAAGTATAAATAAATACAATGCTCATACTTTGGTAAATTAAAATTTATGTGGCTTTAATCTTCATCTTTCTCAGAAGTGAGCCAGGATGCTCTGGACATGTCCCACAGTCTGAAGGCACTGTCTTTTTCATATAAGCGGAATATCCCTCTGCCCTTCCATCTACCCCTAAGCCACAAGTAACAAATGTCTTAAATAGAGAAAATTAGTAATAAAATTTACTTTAAGATAAAACATATCTTCTGTGTTTAGTCAGATAGAAAAGAGCCAGATGGAAAGCAGGAGGGAAAGGTAAGAGATGTTTGCAAGAGCCATTTTAACCTGTGGCTCTGGCATGGTGAGTCAAATCCCTGTTTTCAGCTGGTGTATTTCCTAACACCAATGTGTGCCCAACATTTAATTCTAATGCCCCATCTACTTCACCTTTTTAAAAGCACATCATTAGTACTACTCTTAAGACATCCCAATTTGGGATTAAGGGGTGCCCTTCTTTGCTGGAATCCAGTCATAATGGACTGATCCAGAAGCACATGTGCCTCTGAAGCTCCTTCATTTCTAGTTAGGGAAGAGTAAGAATTCTAGGAGTATAGACTGACTACTACATGCACATCCCTTTATTTCTAAATAAAAGCAATTTACAGTTTGTGGTGGGTTGACTCTGGCTAGCAGTCAAGCACCCACGTGGCTGTTCACTAACTTGCTGTCTCCAGTGGGAACAGGACAGAGGAGACAGGGAGAAGAAAAGCACAAAGACTCAGGTAGCAAGTATGGAGGAAAAAGAAAGAAAAACAAAACACAAAAAAACCACCAACAAAAAAATCCCAACCAAACACACAAACACCCACCCCACCCCCAGAAAAAACCCACAACACCCACCCATAAACCACCAAAACAAAAACAAAAAAATCCACACAAAGACAATTACTCACCACCTCTCACAAGCAAACTGATGCTCAGGCATTTTCTGAGCAATAACTAGCTACCTTCAAAGTCATCTTCCCACCTCTTCTTTCTTTCTCTACATCTAGTTTATATTGCTGAGCATGACATTGGCCAATTTCAGGTCAGCTGTCCATCTATGTCCCCTTTCAATCTCACCCCTACCTTGCCAGGGACAGGCAGAGGCAGTCCTGGTGCTGTGCAAGCACTGTCAAACAATAGCCAAAACACAGATTTGTTTTAGCTGCAAATCCAAAGCACAATGAGATTCAGACTGCTATGAATAAGGGTAATTCCATCCTAGCCAGATCCAGTGTACAGATGTATCTTAAACCAAGACAAAACACAATACTCACAGAAACATATTCAGGGATAGAAAGCTGATCTTCAGGAAGAGACTTTAGCTTCTCATAGCTATGATCTGTTAATTCCAAGTCTCGCAAACTACGACGGATATCTCCAGCCCTCTCCCTTAGTTCGTGATTCGTTTCCTCCAGTTGCTTTTGCCTCAATAAAAGAGTTTCCATTTCTTGTTTCATTAGAGCCTGATGTTTTCTTCAAGATTGATTTGAAAACAGAAGACATGAAGTAATGAGTAACACAAGTGACAAACCTTCACAGTACCCTAGGCACGGGACTGAATGAGTTATTCTTATTTTGCAGAGGGGACAATTTGCAGATAGAGATTAGGTGATAAGCAAGAGAGCGTATACCATCATGGTCACACAATCATATCACACACAGTACACATAAAAAGAGAGGAACTTCATTGACAATACAAAGCTGAATGTGAGAAGTGACAATCTTCACATATGCTGTCTTGAACTTACAAATTCATCTTAAATTACTAATTGAAAAGTCAACAACATGAAAAAGCGGAACAGATTTACACAAAAACCCAGAAACTACTAAATCACCAAATAAGCAGTAGTAACTACAGTTTGGGTCCTTCCATGTTTCAGCATATATGCTTATGGCCTATTCCACACACAACTCTTCATTTTCTATCCACTGTCACATAGAAAATCAGGGTCACTTACAAGAAACCCATACACACAAACACCATTACACTTAAACAAGCAACCTTACTTCCAGCCAAAACTGCTATCATTAGTATCTTGTCACTTGTGATAACAAACAGTGAGAGAGACTGCCTATCACTTAAGACAAGCTTCAAAGTTCTTATTTTATTTAAATCAAAGGCAACTGATCTATTTTTTGAGGTTTCAGCTGCACCTCCTGAAAAGATATTCAAATTAAATAATTTTAAATTATGTCAGAATGTGTTTTGAAAAAGTAGTCTTAAAAATAGGTGCTAGCACTACACAGGAATGTCTGCCTCACTGGTTTCCAATAGACAAAAGAAAGTCTCATGTTGGTAAAGCTGCTACACAACAACTTACTCTGCGCCTAGTGGACAATTCTGTTAAATGGGAATGAAAAGTGAGGTCAAAGACAGGCAGGAAAACTAATGAAAAGACTAGGGAAGGTAATTAATGGTTTTTTATGCCTATTAATAATAGCTTCCACGCCAGTGCTTTTTTACAGAGCACTCTTCAGATAACTCATCTATGAGCAACAAAAATATTCTACTCTGGTGTCAACAAGCATCCAGAATAACAGATATTTCTATGATAGCCTGCTGCTGCTCTTCGTTGAAGATTTTTTCTGTAACTCACCTCAAATTTGGCTTCATGTCCCTCAAGCCTGCTTTTAGGCTTACTACAGAATGATTTTGAATTAGTCACATCCTGTTACCTGATACATCCCCTACTTTAACATGAGACTATTAAGTAAAACATATAATTGACAAACTAGTTTGAAGACATCTGCTAGCCTGTCCATTTTCAGCTACGGGTTTAATCAAAATGTTTCATGAAAACAAGATGAATAGGAATATTTTGCATCATCTATTGAAAGCATTTCTGACCAATAAGCAATCCTAACTAGAAGTGCTAAACATTTTTCAATTACCTTTCCCAAGTCATCTAGACTGCAGGGTTATTAAAAATTCGGTTTAAATTGATGGCAAGTTGCCTCCTCTGCCTACTCCTTTTGTTCCTAATTGATTCTAAGAATGTTCACGCTCCCAACTCCTATTAAATTTTAAATCCAGGTAACAATAAAAACAACCCCCAAACTTCAGCCAGTGAAAGCTGAATTCAAATTTAATTGCATGCATATTATATATGTAAATTCCATTCTTAGAATAGAAATATTAATATAATTTCAAAAAGAAATCCTATTTCTGCAAGACATAAGCTTCCATTAACAGCCCATAAATTAATTTTAATTCATATTAGTAACTTAAAGATGAAATTCTTGCTTTTACTTGTATCATACCTAGCATCTTCTTGCTGTAATGCCAGCTGGCTATCCAGTCGTAAAGACAACAGCTGCTTTTGATGGATTGCATCATTAAGTTTCTCTTCTAGCTCTTCAATCTAAAGAATACAAGTATAAAATGAAAAAAAAAGAAGTTACCTTGATAATTTAAAATATTACTGCAATGTTTTACATAAAGAACAACCTGAAAAAAAGAGTGGAGAGTTCAATGCCCCAGGTAGCACAACCATGTTTGTCTAACAAGACCTTTAAATATGTTAAAGCTTCACAAATTATGATAGGGATTTTGCTCTACTGAATAAAAAAAAATAATTAAAAAGACTCAGTTACAAAATGTATCTTTTTCAGGCAAAGAGCTACTTGCTAGCCAGTTTCAAACCAGGCTTAAAGTCAGAGCAGCAAGCCAGTGAAAGCCACAATTAGTACATAGTAGGTCATAAATGTGGACTGCACACAAGCATAGCAAAGCTGTGACAGTTTTCTTAGTTTCATGCATCTTAGTGGAAGCAGTACACAACAAAATCTCCTACTCTTAGCATGTTAATATATTCTAGTTACTTCTTCATTGTTTCAGCATTCATATTTCTTTTCCTAGTATTTCACAAGTTCAGGTTAAAAGTCCCTATCAAGCTGTTTACATTAGTGATAAAATTATTCTTCATTTCTGAAAGAAAATGCATCTTTTTCCTTTGCTTTTAGAAAAAACAAACTCAATCCCACCTCATTAATTTATAAGTACAATGATTTGGAGCCAAGTTTCACAAGCTTTCACTTCCTCCTTTTTCCTCTTTAAAAACATCCCACCATAAACAAAAACAAACACTCCCCTACCCCAAAAAATCCAAAACAAAACAGAAAAACAACTAATATAGGCTTTCAGCATGCAATTCACAAATGCTTTTCAGAAGTTTCTACCATACTTGGAAAACATCAAACTCAAGAAAAGCTTATACAATAAAAGACACAACACTCCTTACCTTGGTCAAATATTCTACCTTCAAGTTGTCAATCATCAGGTTTTTCTGAGATAATTCTATTTTAAGCAGTTGAAGACTATGGAGCAACTCTTTCCGTTCAATCAGCTGCTTGGTAATTTTAACAGTACCTTCTCTCTCTTCAGAGGAGGAAACATCATCAGTTGGCACTGTGGTTTCTAAGCTAATATCTTCAGACTCCAAGGAGCTGGAAACGTTTACTTTCCCGATTTCCTTAAAATTTTTATGTGACATTCTTCCACTATCTGCGAAGCTTTTTTAAGTTATACTTTGAGATGAGCTCCCTCAAGAATCAACTGTAAGGATCAAAACATTTAAGTAAAAGGCATTATGTCATTACAACAAAAATAACTAGTTAAGCGAGACCACTAGTAATACTTCTCGGCATCACATTAAGGTATTTTTTTCATTCACCCAAGACAGACATTCTAAAAACAGGGTAGTTGCCTGAATAATCTTCCTAAGTAATTATTAAACAAGGCCTTGACTGCAATAAGCTAAATACCAGAGTGAATCAAACTAATCAGACTAAGCTAAATGAAGATGCACACACACCATTCACGCTTTCGGAAGGGCATGTACCAAAAACTCCTGAGCCCCATTAGGCAAACAGTGTAAGAGAACATACAGAAAGAGGCATAACAGGACTTATTGGAGAAAATAGTTAAGGAATACATTGACAGCCACCTTCGTCTTCTTTAAAACGTGACTCCATTGTTCTTCCAGACTACTTTTCTCAATCGTCACACATCCTTTCACGAGCACTTGGTGCAGACCACAACTTTTACTTGAGATGCACAGACTAACAAACTTTGCTCAAATGACTTCAGAGAATCAGTTAGGTTGGAAAAGACCTTTTAAGATGATAAAGTATACCGTTATCAACCGTTACCAAGCCCACCATTAAAACATGGCACAAAGCACCACATCTGTATGCCTTTTAAATGTCTCCAGGTATGGTGATTCAACCACTTCCGTGGGCAGCCTGTTGAGGCCTTTTTGTCCTATCGCTTGTTACTCGGGAGAAATGACCAAGGAAATGCCGTCCTCGGAACCCAGGCCACCTAGATCCAGCCGGGCTGCCCTGCGGCGAATAGCACGGAATCCGCCAGAGGCTAGCTCTCCAGGGCCGCCGCGGGTGCCTCCGGTAAGGCAGCGCCACCACCCCCTTCCCCAAGGCAACTGCATCTCGGTGGGGAAGCTGCTGTTCTGTCTGCTGGGTACTCCGCGGACGGCAATGGTCAATGCCCAAGCAGTAACGGCACACAACACCAAATAGAGAGAACTAACCTTAGCCCACTGATATACCCGCACCCGGCCAAGAACGTACCTCCACCCGGCGGCCGGAGTACCCGATAACGCATGCGCACCCTTCTGCCTTCCCACAGGCCTGGCTGAGGCGGGGCTGAGAGACGCCGTCACCACGGCGACCGGGAGGACGCCGCGCGCTGCTTCCCGCGCTCTGCCGCGCGGCAAGCTGGGAGACGGGGTTTTTCCTTCCCACGCACCCTGCCCGCGGAGCGTGCTGGGAGGCGTTGGGGCTGTGAGGCCGGCGCTGTGACGATCGCTCTGCCGGTCTGCCGCGGTGCGTGCCGGGAAGCGCTGGTGTGGATGCGGCGCACGCCATGCTGAAGTCGCGGACGTTTCTCAAGCGCACGCGGGCGGGCGCCGTGGTGAAGGTTGTGCGCGAGCACTACCTGCGCGATGACATCCCCTGCGGCGCCGCCGCCTGCCGCCTCTGCCCCCCGCGCCCCTCTGGGCCCGGCGTCGGCCTCGAGGCGCAGCCCAGCGGCGCTGCCAGCAGTCTCTGCTCTGGGCCGCACTATCTCCTGCTCGATACCAACCTCCTCCTTCACCAGGTGAGCGGCTTCCAGAAGAAGGCTTTGGGAGGAAGAGAGGGAGCAGACGGCCGCCGGCCTTCCTCAGCAGAGCCACAGGCCCAGCCGCATCTCTCTTTGGCCCAGCCGCATCTCTTTGGCCCAGCCGCATTTCTTTGGCCCAGCCGCATCTCTCTTTGGCCCAGCCGCATCTCTCTTTGGCCCAGCCGCATCTCTCTTTGGCCCAACATTACTCTCTGCAGAGCCATGAGCCTTGCTCCAGCCTTAATTAAATCCTTGCATTTCAGGCTGGGGGTTCAGGCATCGTTCCTGGAGAGGCGCTTTAACCGCGCTGTCAGGTTTGGGTTTTTCTGTTGCTGTGTTCTGCTTGATGCCTGGTTGGGTTGTCTTGGCTTTCCATGCCAGCTACTGAGGAGTCCGTCAACATCACCGAGTCTAGACTGGTTTTAGACTATATTCCAGTTCTAAGTTTTGCTGTTTGTACAGTCAAAAGAGAGAACAGTATTTTGTTTGTTTGCTTGCTTATTTATTTTGTTGTGGTCTGATATGGGCGTGCAAAGCCATGTAAGGAGAGTGGGTAGACTCCGAAGCAGCGATCAGGATCTTCCCATGGTCACTGAATTTTCCTAAGTACCTATTCTGGTTTCCAGATTCTGTTGCAGGCTTAGGTTTTTTATATGGTTATGTAGATTTCAGCTAATGAATAGGGGGCTGCAAAATCATCCCATGAACAACTCCAGAAGCATGGGATGAACTTCACTTTGTAGCCCATCACTAATTGTACAAGGGCTTGAGTCTGGTCAGTACAAACTGTAGAATTCCAGCCTGGACGCAGTGAATTTTCAAGGTAATTGTTTGACTTGCGATTGCTTTTGAATACCTCTGTAGAAGGTAGAGTGCCCCTGTGCAGACATTGAAGACCAGAAGTAATTAGTGAATTCTAACATGGTATACTCGAGAAAGGGGCACTGCCCTCCCATGTTTTAGCAGCTCCCCATCCTAAAAGTTCTAAGTAAGGATTTTCTTCCCAAAATAAGTCAGGATGTTTTCCAGCCTGTCACCCATGGATTTCTTGGTGTCTGTTGACAGAGTTTGTGTATGCATACTATAGAGCACTCTTAGAATGTGCCAGGGTACAGTACCATGAACCAGAGTAGTGGGGATTTATAACAGTTGAAAAAAGCTTTTACCTAGCAACTGGAGCAGAATTACAAAAATAAGACTTTGTCTGGTAATTCAGCTTGTGCATAGAATAATACTGAATTTCTTGCTAATGGACATGGCTTCAAGTCTTTCAGGTTATCTAAAAATCAGGTGTAGAGAAGCTTAGTCTGGCATTGCCATGCCCTCAAGCCTGCTGTCTCAGTTTGGAGATGGGTTTGCACAGTTCCTTGCCATAAGCTTAAGAAGTAAAGTTCACCATCTCTTTCTCCTGGCAACACTGCATGGCTGTCAGGAATTGGCAAAGTGATGAAAACTTTTCAACTAATATCCTCCAAAAAAAAGTATTAAAAAAAAACCCCAGTCGTTGAAAAGGTGAAAAGCAGCTAACATAATTCCAGTTGCTTTGAGTCTGCAGAAATTAAAACTGCAATGAAAGAGTGGGATTGCTTTTGGAGGACTTAAGCCTACAGGTGCACAGGACATATGCCAAAGACATATGGCAAATAGCCTTTAAATTATGTTGGATTACTGTTGGATTGTGCCAGATATGTTTTGTTTTAAAATACAAATTCTAAGAACCCACTTTGTGTGAACAAAATTTCTAGTGATTAGAGTCCTTCATATGTTGGGGACTGAATTCAGTGGAAGTCAGAGTAAGTCCTTATCTTCAGTACAGCAAAATTCAGGTCACAAACAGCCTGGAAGATCCTATTTGAAATTTTTGCCCCCAGACAGGGGAAGCCACTTAATAGGCTGTTCAGTTTCCTAATAGCATGAGAAATAGGCAGAAGTAGTTCAACACACTAGCTTTTTACAATGCTAAACCAAACATATCTCAGTCTGTTATTGGATAGAATTGTATAACAATTTTGATTAACTACTTTTTTTTTTTTTTTCCCCCTCAGATTGATATACTTGAAGATCCTGTTATTAAGAATGTCATCGTACTACAGACAGTCTTACAAGAAGTCAGGAATCGTAGTGCACCAGTGTACAAGAGAATTAGGGACGTGATTCAAACCCCTGAAAAACATTTCTATTCTTTCACCAATGAACATCATAGGTAAGGTGTGGAATAGGGTGTAACAGAGTTGCAGTCATGTCCAGTAAAAGAAACTGGGAAGCAGAACTGGAACATGTGAACTAGGTAAAAAAATTAGACTGGGGGTGCATAGAACTGCTTACTTCTAAGAAATGCTCTTGAGAAATGGTTCCATGTTCCAGAAGCTTTTCCAGTTTATTCTTAGTGTAAGCATATATATATTATGCAAATGTGTTTAGATTATTGAATAAAGCTTACATACAAGACTGTTAATTTGAGCAATGGAATGCTGATTTTACATTTTATTGTCCCTTTTAAACACATTTCAGTGCTTATTAGTTATGGCCATCTTGGTCTATACGAGAATTCAAAAACCTGTTAGTCAGTCAGTGACAGAAAGATCTAAGAAATGAAGATGCAATTAATTTTGTTTTATTTTTGCTCACAAGTAGTTTTCAATTCTGCAGTATGATATTTCTAGGAATCTTAAATCCATAGTTTTAGCCTCAATTGCCAGTGAGAAGGTTACACTAGAAATTAACATTTCCTTCCTGGTTTCTCTTCAATGGCCTAGGGGTGTTACAAGTGTTAGTAGAATTGATAGGTACAGCAATGATTCTTTCAGCCTTATAGTCTTGATGTTGTGTAAATTTGTGTAAGTATGGATAAGCATTAGGATTTGGGTTTGTTTGTTTACTTCTCTTCTTCCAATTTTATTTGTTTAGAGAAACTTACATAGAGCAAAAGCAAGGAGAATCTGCTAATGATCGCAATGACAGAGCTATTCGGGTAGCCGTAAAATGGTATAATGAGCACTTGAAGGAAATAGAGGATAAGGAGAAGATTCAAGTGATCTTTTTAACAAATGACAGAAGTAATAAGGAGAAAGCTTTAGAGGAAGGCATAACTGCTTATACATGTAAGTGAAGTGGCATGAATACCTGATACACTGCTCAGATAACTGTCTTAGTCTCTTCATACCTAAATTCCATGCATCTCATGTATAAATGTTGATATTTGTGCTTTTGTAGGTGAGGAGTATATAAAAAGCTTGACAGCTCATCCTGATCTTGTAGATCGTCTTGCTTGTGTATCTGATGAAGGGGTATGTTTATGTTTTCTTTTACAGAAAAAATTAAATCACAAGTTGTTTGCAGTACATTGTTGGACACTGTGGGTCAGGCCCCTAATATCATTTGGACTTCATTACCATTTTGAAAATATAGCTTCTTGACATCTGAAAAGAAGAAAGGAAATACTGCAGCTACTACAACTGCAGATTATATACCTATTAGTAGGTACTTAGTTAATTGTAAAAAGTATTTGCTTTAGGTAACTGATCTGAATGAAGAATATAAATTTTAGAAATAATGGAAAGAAATTGAAAACTACTGAAGAGTGTATAGCAAACTATTTAGATCTTGTCTGATACTTGAAAATGTATGTAAACTTATTGATTGATAATATTTTCTTTAAAAACCTGACTTTTGTGGTCAGTTAAGTTGACATGAGTGCAGATTGCAGCTCAGAGATGAGCCACATCCTTTTATATTTCCTTGTGCTTTGTATTTATCAGAATCACGACTTAATTTTCACGTAAGACTGATGTAGTTAAAAACTAACTCCTCCAAAAATATGAAGGTTATTTTCATGAAAGTTGGTTCTAACAGAATGGAGTAGGAAGAATGTGGAAGTGTTCAGCAGTTAGTGGTAGCTTTTTCAGCTTTAAGTAATTGTCTGACTTCTCCAGTTAATGACAGTAATGTATTCTTACCACGTTTCGTATAGCTTACAGTACCTGCTTAAACTGCGTGCCTTACTTTTTATTATGGAGTACTATGCTAATATTTGCTTCAGGAAGTTTAGTCAGTGTGTCCAAATCAACATAAAAGTGTATGTTGCTTGTGCAGTATCTTTTTAGATAACTGCAGGCAAAACCAGGAAAATAAAAGAAATTAACTGCCATGTTTCTAATGCTTTTTATGCTTCATTAGAAAAAATACTACTTTGTAATAGCTTTTTATTATTATGACTGTTCATATGTACATGTAGTTACAATTTTGGAGTTTGTTAGTTTGAATGTCATGTTCCTGAGCTTGGTTTTGAACTGATCATGAATACAAAAGACTGATAATTTCCTCTTTCCTTTGTTTCTTTTTTTTTTTTTTTTTTTTTTTTTTTTTTTTTTTTTTACTTTAAAGAAAGAAATAGAAAGTGGAAAAGTAATTTTCCCAGAACATATTCCTCTTAGCAAATTGCAGCAAGGAATAAAATCTGGTGTTTACCTCCAAGGTACTTACAGGGCAAGCAGAGATAATTATCTTGAAGCTACTGTTTGGGTTCATGGAGATGTGGAGGAAAACAAAGAGGTGAGTGTTTTGTTTTGCCTTCATCCTGTGAACTTTCACTAGCCTCAGTAATGAATTACTTAAGATTTATTTCTCTCATGGTGACACATGTTAAAATGGAGCATTACAGTAATTTCCTCTTCTGCATTTTTTCTTGTTTGTTCAATTGTATGGATATAAATTACTGAAATAATGACTGTGCTCTTTTTGAAAAGTTTGAAATTATACTTCATGCTTCGATAAAGTGTTTTTGTAAAATAAAGCTGAATCCTAGTTAACAGTTTATCAGTTGACTCTAATATAGCACTTTAAAAAAAAGTTTGAAATATGGTGAAAGACAGAAAGAAACAAGTTTGTGAGAGGATGTTCAAAAAACCTGTGGTGAGCCCATGTCAGGCTATCTTGCTTGAGTTCCCCACTATTTTCATGGTTCATGATAAGTAGATGGGCTGTATCCTTCCAAGCAGACAATCCATCTGTCTGCCTACAGGCTTCTCTGTTAGCACAAGCAGTGACAGTGGCAGTTGCCTCCTCCATTTGTGGTGGCAGCTGGAGGTGTTTCTCTCTCTGATTCTTCTATACCTATTCTGCTCTATGTGTAGTCTGCTAGCCTGCAAAAATAGAAGGAGCAGACAGATTTAAACAAAATCTGGAGGAAAGAAATTGCCTTTTTATATTGGCATCCTGAAGCAATACAAGCACTGAAAGAAACCTAGGCAGAGGCAGGGAAAAAGCGCTGCAAACATTCCTTAAAACATTCCTTGGAGTGCAGAGTACACATCTATACTCTTCAGTTGTACTGTTTCGATTTGGGTCCTCTGTTTCTACCATCATAAATACATACATGCATTTTCATTTTGTTTTCTAAAAACTCCAGATAATTATACAGGGACTGAAACATTTAAACCGAGCAGTTCATGAAGATATTGTAGCTGTGGAGCTGTTGGCAAAAGATGAATGGGTGGCCCCATCCTCAGTGGTCTTGCAAGATGATGGCCAGAATGAAGATGACTTTGAAAATGAAGAGGAGAAAGAAAACATTGTATGAAATAAGTATTTATTTGCTTAACCTTTTGCAATATAAGGAGTACTCTGCTGATGCGGTACTCTGCTGGTGTTAGGCTTTGGATTTATACATTGTTTTTATACAAACTCCTAAGAGCTGTTGTGAATGGACAAAATTATAAAACTTAATTGTAGTCCTACAGTTGTATTGAATACATGCTTATGTATAAAATGCAGATCCTCACTTTGTTAAACTTAACATGGAAGTTACTGAGAGGTAGTAGGGTAATAATGCAAAGCTGTGTGCTGGTGTGCAGGTTAGGATTTGCCAGAGTGGCAGCAAATGATCCATCACAGTGTCAGTCAACCCTTACAGGCAATGCATACATTTGGAACCAGCTGCAAAATATTCTTCTGTTTCTTGCAGTAATTCTGCTTAGTGTGCATGCAGTGCACACATTTCCTCTGTCCAGCAAATTTTTGCATGTCTGTGAAACATGATGTTCCCACTGAATTCTGTGAGAATGTTTTTTTTAATTCTTGTGTTTAGAATTAATGGAGAATTTTCAAGCAAAATAAAAGGACTCCTAAAAATTATAATAATAGCTTGGAAAGAAAATTGAGATTTTTTTTTTTTAGTAAGCATAGGCAGTGGAACAAGATAGTGTTTCTTCAGGAGAACAATGAACAGCAGAAAAAGACTGAAGTGATACTCATTAAAAACAAATGAACAGCAAAACCCAACCAAACCAAAAAAAACCCAGCAAAGCAATTGTGTCACATACTAAAAATATCATAATATTGCAAAGTCAAGAAAAGGACAGGGAGGCATAGTTCTATTTATGAAATCCTCATAGAATTTATGGCATTATAATGACATAAATAATTACCAGCAAGGTTTAAGATACATGCTGTGATCAAACATGTTAACATGAGTTCAGGCAGTATTGTTTCTGACACTTGTGTTTTCTACCAGCTGAAGACTACTGTTAATAAGGACATGCGGAGACCTACTGGAAAAGTCGTAGGCATTATAAAACGAAACTGGCGACCGTTTTGTGGTATGCTTTCCAAATCAGAAATCAAAGAGGTAAAGAAATAATCAAATTACTGTAAGTGCAGATATTTTTTTCCCTTTGTTTTAATTACAAATTACTTGCTCCTTTTTCTGGTTGTTAATAGGCCAGGCGCCATTTGTTTACACCAGCTGATCGCAGAATTCCTCGCATTCGAATAGAAACAAGACAGGCAGACACATTGGAAGGACAAAGAATAATTGTTGCTATTGATGGCTGGCCCAGGAACTCCAGATATCCAAATGTAAGTTTATGTGTCTTCTGAACTCAAATCTGGCGGATTTTTATGTGGTTACTATTAGCTACAATACTGAATAACTTCAGAAAGTGTTGTTGTGAATTTTAAGTGCTTTCAGTGACTTTCTTCGATGGCGCAAATTAAGGCAGTCCCTGAATGATTTACTTCATTATGGGTTGTCAAAAGGCTTGGTCCATAGATTCTGCAGTGAACATGTACAGCATATATGTGCTAACTAAGGTGCATTAGACTAACTAGGGACTGCCTTTTAGTCTGGGTTCCTAGAAAATGTAGTTTTTGCTGTTGTCTTTGTTCATCCACACACTGATCGCTGTCCTGGCAAGTAGTTCTGAACACATTGGACAAATTCTATCAAATTGCCAGCAGAGCAGAGTTACAGGTAATTAAGTTCTTTGTAAATACACAAAAGGAAATAAGAGAAATTGAGGACATTAGCTTCATTTTGTGCAGAACATTAAGCTTTGAGGAAGCTTCTATTGACTGTGGTAGGAATGGATAGCTTGTAATGAATGATAATACAGCTGTCTCATGTTTAGAGAAATAAAGGAAACTTGGAAAATAAATGGAAGGGCTGTTAAGTTAAAGACAGCATTACTGCAGAGGATGAGACGTGTGAGGAAGTAGAATTTAAGTACTAGGGAGTGGGATGTGTGATGCAACACAAACTCATAGAGAAATTATACCTCACTAGTTTTGCTGCTTATGCAGCAGTGTTTTTCCCTGAAAAACTGAATTGTGACATTTACAATTTTTGCAGTTTTAAATGTGGAGAATTTAGTGCCATTCTAGGAAAAGTGGGAGAAGTGCAAGTTCAGACTTACTTGATGAATGGAGAAGAAAAGATTACTTCCTATGTATAGTTTAATATTCTAATAACCTATGAGATAGTGGTCTCAAATACTTATTTTGGAGCAAACAATATTGCTTGATGTGCATGTGTGTGTATATATATTCATATGTATGTATGTTGTTTGTCAGGGTCATTTTGTAAAGAGCTTAGGAAGTGCGGGAGATAAGGAGACAGAGACAGAAGTTCTTCTGCTTGAACATGATGTTCCTCATCAGCCTTTTTCCCAGAATGTCCTTAGTTTTCTACCAAAAATGCCATGGAGCATTACAGAACAGGTAATAATTTTTAAATTGTAATAATTACTGTGCCTTTTCCTTCAAATCAAACTGTGACATTCTTGGATATCCTGTGCACTAAAAATACATAAATCATTTTGTCTTAGGGTGGACATTAAACTGTCTTTCCTATAGAAGCAAGGCCTCTGCCTTAGAAAGCTGAAGTTAGCTCAGAACTGTCACATCCTAAATTTGTTCAGCTGGATATCAGTGAAAACTTCACTTTTAAAGAATCTTGGTTCCTGGTCCTACTAATGCTCAGATTATGAAAGGACTGAGTTTTTTTCTGTTTGATTGTCTTCCTATTTGCTGTAAACCAGAAAAAAAAATGCAGTACTGAATCCTCTTTTAGCATATCTGTTGTGGTCATATAAATACATATGGCTGCAGATACTGTCCTAAAACAAAAAAAGCACTCTGAAAATATTTGGTTGCTTTGAAAAATCTTATGCAAAGTGCCTTTCTCAAATGGCCATTGTTATTAATGACAGAGCAAATTAAAGTCGATTGAATATAGTTTTAATTTGAAAGGAGCAATTTTAAGGCAATAAGAGACAGGCAAAACAGCGCTGGGTGCACAATGCATGCTAATCACTTTCTAACTACCCTTTAAATATTCCACTCTTAATACATATGCATATAAAGGTGGGTTTATTTAAATTAGTTTGTCCTTCTGGTGGTCTTTCAATGATGTAATCTTCTGGTCGGTACAGCAGGTGGGTTGTGTGCTGAGTCCTTGTGATTATATCTTTTTAGCTCTGTTGTTACAATCAACATCCTTCCCAGGGATGGGTTTTCACATAGGTTCTTATGATTCTCACAATTGTCTCTTGTGTTCACGTCTTCTGTAGCAATCTCCCTTCCTCATCCTTGAAAAACTCATTGTTTCATAATATTTCAACTGTTAGCTGTTAGTTCCTAACATTTCTCTAGGGCCTTGATATACATATATTAAAACAAATAAAATTAATAAACAACAGGTTATAATAAAACATAAAATCTTACTCTAGACTAAAACAAGTCAAATTAATCATAAACAACTGATCACTATAAAGCCTAAAAAGAATCTCACTCTAGTTACATATGTAAGTTCCCAGTGTCTGATCCCTTGTTTCATCATTCATGCTCCTGCTTTTGCTTTAATCAAAATCATCTCATTGACACGAATTATCATTTCATTCATCACAGTCATTTTTATTTTGATGCAGAAGATTTCTCAAAAACACTTGTCTATTTTTTATTCAGGATATGAAATACAGGGAAGACTTACGGCACCTGTATGTCTGTAGTGTTGATCCTCCTGGCTGTACGGACATTGATGATGCATTGCATTGTAGAGAACTGGAAAATGGAAACATAGAGGTATTGTTGTTTGTTTTGGTTTGGATTTGTTTTTTCTTTATTCAAGCCAGTAATTTGTTTACTTTTTTCCTTTATTTTACAAACAGTGCACTATTGGTAATAGTAAATGACATGAGCAAATCTCCAGATCTGGTGTAAAAACAAATTAATGTTCATACAACTGCAAGACGTCGATAAAGAAAGGGAGTTGATTTGCATTACATCAGTGTCAGAAGTGAGAGTTTTAAATCTTCTGAATTCACCCTGCTTTCTGCTCATTTGGCATGGGAAATTAACACAGAACTGATTTACTGCTTTAGCTGAGTATGAATATGAATACCTACAGCTAGGATAAGGAAATATATTGCAGGTGTTCAGGAGGAGACTTGATGAGGTGCTTGGTTGCATGGTTTAGTTGATTGGGTGGGTTGAATTAGTTGATAGGTTGGATGCGATGATCTTGAGGGTCTCTTCCAACCTGGTTTATTCTATTTTATCATTAGAAAAAGTGAAGCTACTTCTCTAATGCCCAAGGAACGATTATTTTATTTTTTTTAAAAAGTTAATTGAAATGCCACAAGCTTGACACTCTTACATCTGATTTAGTCAGGTTTTCTTTGTTATGAATGAATTTGTAGTTGTAATAGCAGACTGTGCCAAAACAGAGGGTCCAGCAAACAGAAAAACAAAAGCAAATTTGCAGTGAGCCTTGAAGAAAATTAAAGAGGTTGTTTGAGCCCCCAGGCAAGAAGAGTTCCACTGCTAATGAGCAGAACTTTCAACTAAATCTACAGCATGCCCTTCTCCCATAATTGCTGCAACTAGTCATTTTTTAACATATCAATGTGCTAGGACTTAACTATTTCTATTGCAAAATATAGGAGCTGCTGAAGGGCACAGTGAATGGGTAAACTGGATTGTAACTAAAACTCTGAGAAAAGTGGGTTTTTTCATGTTGAGAACTATTTCTTAAGATACATAACATCGTGTTTGTTTTTTAGGTTGGTGTACATATTGCAGACGTGAGTCATTTTATTCGCCCAGGAAATGCTTTGGATGAGGAATCAGCAAAAAGAGGAACAACTGTATATCTGTGTGAAAAAGTAATAGTTTTCTATTTAAAAGCTTCTTGTATCATAGAATCAGTCAGGGTTGGAAGGCACCACAAGGATCATCTAGTTCCAACACCCCCTGCCATAGGCAGGGACACCTCACACTAGATCAGACTGGCCAGAGCCTCATTCAGCCTGGTCTTAAACACCTCCAGGGATGGGGCCTCAACCACCTCCCTGGACAACCCATTCCAGGGCTTCACCACTCTCATGGTGAAGAAGTTCCTCCTCATGTCCAGCCTGAATCTCCCCACCTCCAGCTTCATTCCATTCCCCCTAGTCCTATCACTACCTGAGATCCTGAGAAGTCCCTCCCCAGCCTTCTTGTAGGCCCCCTTCAGATACTGGAAGGCCACAATGAGGTCACCTCGGAGCCTTCTCTTCTCCAGACTGAACAGCCCCAACTCCTTCAGTCCTTGGATTTTTCATGGCTTTCCTCTTTTAATTCTTGAGAGTACAGATAATCGCTATGGGAAAAGAAAAAGTAGATTCCTTAAAGCTGCCTGTAATTTGCTCAAGACTGTTGAAATGAAGGTGCTTTCTGTCATTCATGCATAGCAAGAGGGATTTTTTTAAAAATTATTTTTCATTTTAAACCTATTCTCTGTAGAATATTCCTTTCAGTTCCTCTTTGAAGCATGAATAATACATAGTTGTGAAACAGCTGTTTTCATACCAATGGGAAGTTGTCAGATTGGCCTGGTTTTGCTTTTAACCATTATTTTTCTTGTGATGGCTAGAACTGTGTTGTTTCCTATGATTTGTATTCATTACAGCTGTACTCTTACCCCAGTTTATTTTAACTTACTTCTCACAGACCACAATTTCTATTCAGAAATAACTGTTACTAAAAACCTTAAAAGGATCCTTAAAATGGATCATAGAATGAATTTCCTCTGAAGTAGCTTACTTGTCCTTCAGAAACCTAAGCTTTCTTAGGAAATTTTAAAATAAAGTAATTCTCTTATTAAATATATTAAAATACTAGGTAATTAAAATAAGCACTTGTAACTGGTCATAACTATTGTTCTTTACTTTGTAGAGGATTGATATGGTTCCAGAGTTACTTAGTTCCAATTTGTGCTCCCTGAGATCTAATGTGGACAGGTATAAGTATATGGTCCATACTTCGATCCTCAAGAAATCCCCAGATGTTTATATCTGGATTTTAACGGATTGGTTTTTTTCCTGTTCTTCCTCTCTTAGGCTTGCATTTTCATGTATATGGGAGATGAACCATAAGGCTGAAATTCTAAAAACCAGATTTACCAAGAGTATTATTAACTCCAAGGTTAGTCCCATGAAGATTATTATACCTCGGGGAAAAAAAGCTGGAGACCCTTTTATAAAAAACAGTGATCAACAGACTTGATAATTAATAAAGTTTTCTTCTTTCTGTTTACTGATTTTTGTATTTTCTTAGAATTAGAAAATTATGCTTAAACCCTAAAAATAAATAAAATATGTAATGATGTCCTGTTCTTTTAAACCTGTAGTGCTGCTGTGTTTTCTGTGCAGTTACTTTGTTATGATATTTCATTTTGAAATTACTGATGTATTGATACAGACATTGGACATAGTTGGTATATATACCAGTTTGCCATAAGCTTCAGTTAAAGACTCTCTAGGTGTTTAATCTGTTTCTGAAAATCAGTCCTCTAATGTATAAAACAATTTTGTGATCAGCATTAAAAAAAAACACTGTTAATTTCTTAATATCTCTCATACCTCTACCCTGTTTTGTCCTTTATTCTGTGAGAACGACATGCACTTGGGCACTGAATATAAACCTTTCTATTGTTATGAACCAGCTTTGACAGCCAACTACAGGTTCTGCAAGACAAAACGATGTTTTTCTTCTCAGTATTCAGTTATGTATCATGATGTGTTACATGTTACCTCTTCAAGGCTTCTCTTACTTACGCCGAAGCACAGATGAGAATTGATTCAGCTGCTATGAATGACAACATTACTACCAGCCTACGTGGACTAAACAAATTAGCAAAAATTCTGAAGAAGAAAAGAATTGATAATGGGTAAATTTTGTACTGTTCCTATTACCTCTTGTTCCCTTTTCGTCTGGGTATTTTTTTGCTGTCAAACTATATAATGGTCCTCTGGGTCCATTTTTCCAGTGAAAATCCTTTGAAAGAGAAGTGTTTTGCCATTTAAATTTGCATAAAAATGGCTATCTTAATTTCCCCCCCAATATAAATTTGGCATATTAATTTTCCTTCACAAATTCAATATGTATCTCTTACAATCATTAGAAAAACACAGAGGAATAGAACTTGAAATTTTAGAAGCTGCTGTAAATGTCTGTTAGCATCATAATTTCTGCTAATTTGAATGTTAATTCTGATTTCCAGTTTCTTTCTTTTTTTAATTTCTGATAGTTTTAAATTACAGTTTCATGATGAACCCAGCTGTTGTGTACAAGCTTGCAACTCAGCCACTGTGTCTGCTTTACTTTGATTCATCAATATCACTTAATGTTTTCCAGAGCCTTGACACTTTCCTCACCAGAGGTTCGTTTCCACATGGACAGTGAAACTCATGATCCTATTGATCTGCAGACTAAGGAACTCAAGTACGTGTTTTATTTTTCTCAATTACTTAATTCAGGGAAGGGATGGAATTGAAGATGTGTTTAAGTAGCAACATTTAATTAATAGTGTACAAAGTTCCTATAATTGTGCAGGACAGTGATAAAATTACTTGGATTGGAAAGGATCTTTAATGATCATGTTGTTTAAACCTCCCTGCAGTGGGTAGGGACATTTTTCACTAGCTCTAGTTGTTCAGAGTGCACCATCCAGCCTGGTCTGATTTAATGGAGCACTGTGGTCTCATTTCTACATCCCAGTGGCTTCTCTGTGATGTTCTTCTACTGGAATTAATCAAAGAGAGAAAGTGGAACTTGGAGTTGTAGATTACTGAAACCTTAAGGACAGTAGAGCAGTGAGTGCTAGAAAGGGCCCTACTGATTCAATTTCTGAAGATACTTTCTCTGCTACTACTACTTAGTTTCTAAAGTGCTGAAATCTGCACTTCAGTATACTGTTACTACTTTAAAGGTGTGCAACATGGAGCTTTCAAACTTCACATACATGATATTTGAGTTGTACTATTAGGAAGAAATCAGGAGGCTTATCTATTGGTCTTTTAGTGCATTTTAAAGAGCATTTTAAATACAGTTTGCTATTTCAGAATATTTTAGGTTTTTTTTTCCTTCCCACTCCTTACTGAAACTGAATAAATATTATGCTTTTAGTCTTACAATACTTGTCTAATTGTCTAACCCACCACTTAATATTACATAATATAATTAGGATGGTGGAATATTTCTTCATTAGACACTCAAATATATAATTTAATGCTTTTCTAACAGTGTGAAATATTTTATATTGATAGAGAAACAAATTCCATGGTTGAAGAGTTCATGTTGCTTGCCAATGTCTCTGTAGCACAAAAAATTTATGAGGAGTTCCCAGAGTTTGCCTTGCTCCGGAAGCATCCTGCTCCTCCTCCATCAAATTATGACATCCTTGTGAAGGCTGCAAAGTCCAAGGCAAGTTTTTACCACACTAATTAATTGAATTAATTATAAAAAGCAGTATTTTTCTCTCTGTTTGGACACTTACCCTTGAAAGTTGGAAAGCAGCATTCTTAAAGTGTACTACTGGTACTTGTAGCAAGATGACTAATGGTGCTTCTATGTAAAAGGAGGAATCTTGTGCTTTTTGCACCATTTCTTCGGTCAAGAAAGCAAATCAGTCTCAAGTATTTCATATTGTAATTCATGTGCTGTGAGTGTTTCTCATCTCCAAGTCACACGTCAAGTTTTGAGTGACATTTTGTCTCTGGATGATGTACATTATTGTCACAGAATTGTGATGGAACTTAACTTGGTTATGAAAAATTCTTCTGAATTTTCATGCTACAGGACTTTTTTTCTGGGGGAACACTGGCAAGTAGGGAACAATGTATCATACAGTACCAGTTTCACATATCACTTTTCCAAGAGTAAGTTTTAATAATTTTATGGAGGAAGTACAACAAGGTTGGTTACTGTTTACATTGTGCTTGGATAAGAATCTGTGTGGCACAAGTACTTCTGTGTTGTTGGGTTTTTTTGCATATCACTTCTGATTTATTCAATAAAGGGATGTAAAAATTAAGGGAAGTAAACCTCTCAATATTAGCATAAAATGTTGCTCACTTCTGAATCAGTGTTTCTTCTGAATTCCTAGGCTACTGACTTAGCTTCTTGTATTTTTGCACAGAGCACTAGCAATAATGGGTGGATGATTCTTTTGTAACGGTGCTATTGCATTAGGTTACTAGATGTGATACATGTGCCAGTTGTTAAGATTAGCATGGATGTAGCTGTTAGATTGCTGCTTATACCCTGCTCATATTTGCTAGTAAGACCTGACCTTTTTCTGTTTTATTTCTCTCACAGAATTTGGAAATTAAGACAGATTCAGCAAAGTCTTTAGCTGAATCATTAGACAAAGCTGAATCTCCTACATTCCCCTATCTAAATACACTGTTGCGAATTTTGACCACTCGCTGCATGATGCAAGCTGTTTATTTCTGCTCTGGAATGGATAATGATTTTCATCACTATGGTTTAGCCTCACCTATTTATACCCACTTTACTTCACCTATTAGAAGGTATTTCTCTTTTAAATAAAAAGTTTCAGAGAACAAAAAAGGGATTTATTTGGCAAGAAATGCTATTTTAAATGGTGGTGTTCATTTAAAGCAAAATACTGCATCTTTTCAGCTTTACATTTCAGTTGAAACGGCAGTGAATTTACATGGTGATCCATCTTCATGTCAGCTGCCTGGTTTACTGTCTATGACAGTCTACTAAAATTGTTTTTAAAGACACAGGAAAACAGGAGAAACGCATCCCTAATGCATGTCATTCACATAGAAATGAACGGAGAGATCACTTAGCATTATATAAGTCAACCAAAGACTGAGGCAGTTTGGCGAGTCATTTTTTAGGTAGAAACTATGTTTATGTGCCCAGGCAGCCAAGAGGGCCAACTGCATCCTGGCCTGCATTAGGAATAGTATGGCCAGCAGGAGCAGGGAGGTCATTCTGCCCCTGTACTCTGCTTTGGTTCGGCCGCACCTCGAGTCCTGTGTCCAGTTCTGGGCCCCTCAGTTTAAGAAGGACATCGAGACACTTGAACGTGTCCAGAGAAGGGCAACAAGGCTGGTGAGAGGCCTTGAGCACAAGCCCTATGAGGAGAGGCTGAGGGAGCTGGGGCTGTTTAGCCTGGAGAAGAGGAGGCTCAGGGGAGACCTCATTGCTCTCTACAACTACCTGAAAGGTGGTTGTAGCCAGGAAGGGGTTGGCCTCTTCTCCCTGGCAGCCAGCACCAGAACAAGGGGACACAGTCTCAAGCTGCAACAGGGGAAGTTTAGGCTGGAGGTGAGGAGAAAGTTCTTCACCGAGAGAGTGATTCGTCATTGGAATGGGCTGCCCGGGAGGTGGTTGAGTCTCCGTCCCTGGAGGTGTTCAAGAGGGGACTGGATGTGGCACTTGGTGCCATGGTCTAGTCGTGAGGTTTGTGGTTACAGGTTGGACTCGATGATCTTCGAGGTCTCTTCCAACCTTGGTAATACTAACTGATACTAAATTTTGAGGAGGCTGTATTTTATTTACAAAAACTGCTGAACTGAAACTTGCCACAATCCTTGTTGCATTGTAATGCAATCATACATCTTGGAATATGAGATTGGGTTGGTTTTTTATTTCTTTTGACCAAGAAGTGTCTTTAAGTTTTGAGGGAAAACAATTGTCATCGTACTTTGCTCCTTAGAAATATTTCAAGTGAAATCTCCTACAGTTTGATTAAAATTTTTATGTAAAAAAAAAAAAAGCCTGTGCATTAGGGTGGGTGATTTGTGGAGTTTCTAGGAGTCCTAATAGTAAATTTTAGCTCCTAACAGATGGCTGGTTCATGGGAAAAGGAATAGGGACTGTCTTAATCTGCTGGTGAAACATCATTTTTTACCTCAAAATATAACTGCTTTGTTTTTGTAAGGACTCAAAAATACAGGCTCTTCCTGAACATTCAAAATAGAGGCTCTTACAGTAGAATATATTAAACAATTTATCTTAAAGAGTGTAGTTCATTCTAGCTCTACAGCCTGTACCTTTGATCAGCAGAGAGATCTTGAGGGAATTATCAGCAGACCATTATTATTACAAAAGCTTTTTGATCTACAAGATTCATAGAACCAACATTACATTTAAAAGAATAAAAGTATGCTTCGGCATGTCATTCATCATTTAATCTCATCGTTGCAGGTATGCTGACATTATAGTACACCGGCTTTTGGCAGTGGCAGTAGGAGCAGACATGACTTACCCGGAACTGACAGATAAGCACAAACTAGCAGATATCTGCAAAAATCTCAATTACCGACATAAAATGGCTCAGTATGCGCAGAGGGCCTCTGTTGCTTTCCATACACAGGTGAGTACTTCTGAGATGTGAAGAGTAGCTGCGGACAGTTTGTGTTGCTTTTAAAGGAAGGGAGGGAGTGTGGAGTAGTGCTTTAGAGAGCAAAATTGATTGCCTGCAGGAATGGTTAAGAAAGGGCTGCTGCTTTGAGGAAAAGCTATGATGTTGCATTGCTTGTTCTGAAAATTTAGGGCAAAAGCATCTTGAGGATTCTTTTTACTTTGTGTTTGTTATAAATATGATGAAGGCTTAGCACTACAGTAATGTTATAAGCAGTTCATGGGATTTTATTTTTTTTTTAGAGGACAGTCTCAGGCTGCGCCAGGGCAGGTTTAGGCTGGATGTTAGGAAGAAGTTCTATACAGAGAGAGTGATTGCCCATTGGAATCGGCTACCCGTGGAGTCACCTTCATTGGAGGTGTTCAGGAGGAGACTTGATGGGGTGCTTGGTGCCATGGTTTAGTTGTTTAGGTGGGTTGGATTGGTTGATGAGTTGGACGCGATGACCTTGAAGGTCTCTTTCAACCTGGTGTATTATATTGTATTGTAATCTGCTTTCAGTAGATGGTGTGTAGTTAGCACTAAGTATAGATTTTTAGTTGAATGGGTTTTTTTTAAAGCCAGTCTGTTGGTAATCCAAAAGGGAATGTTCTAGTGCCCTTTTTTTTTTCCTCCTTATTTATGTATCTTATTTTTGTTTACAGCTGTTCTTTAAAACCAAAGGAGTGGTTAGTGAAGATGCCTTTATATTATTTGTAAGAAAAAATGCAGTTGTGGTTCTGATTCCCAAGTATGGTTTGGAAGGAACAGTCTTCTTTGAAGAAAAAGGTAAACCAGCGCCAAGACTGGATTACGATCCTGAGGTATGTTTTATAAAGTTTGTTCTTAGGCTGGAGGTTAGGAGGAAGTTCTACATTGGAATGGGCTGACCAGGGAGGTGGTGGAATCACCATTGTTGGAGTTGTTCAGGAGAAGACTTGATAGGGTGCTTGGTTGCATGGTTTAGTTGATTAGGTGGATTGGATGATAGGTTGGACGCGATGATCTTGAAGGTCTCTTCCAACCTGGTCTATGCTATGTTATGCTATGCTATTCTATTCTATAATACCTTTTGTTTTTTGATTTAGTAAGTGAGCAGAATGACTAAAATCTATTGTAGTTGTATTTAGAAGGGTAAGAGGCTTCTCTAAATGCAAGCTTATTAATCTATAGTATTATAGCCCCTATAGTCTGTATAAGTCTTATAAGTCTTATAAGACTAAATAAACAGTTTCTGACAGGAACTGGTTTCTGTAATAGATAATAATACTATTTAGTTATCTGAGTACATAACACAAAAACATGCATGCCACATATTATGACACTTGAACAAGCAGGACAGTAATCTGCATTCATTTTTACTGACGCATAACATTAATGCTTTCCTACAAAAATACTTAATTGTATAAAAGCAGGAGACTTTGTAAGCAATGAGTATTTATGGAAAATTTGAACTTCCAGGAACCATCACTTACTGTGGAAAACACAACATTTCATGTATTTGATAAAGTTCAAGTGAACGTTACGTTAGATGCTTCCAACATCCAACATCAGAAAATTCGGATGGTGATGGTAGAACCGAAGGTAAGGCATGAGATTTGTGTTTCATAGACCCATATTACCCTTCAGTAATCTTTAAAAAATCAGCATGTGGTAAAATTGAAAGTTAACCCAGAAGAAAAAAAAATCATTTGGCAGCAGTTTGCTTCATATCTATTCTCAATAAAATAGAGGTCTGCTTTTACCGGCTGCTGAAAAGAATAATAGGCTCCATATTAAATTTCTCTTCTGGGCCTGTTAAGGATATTTCCACTGATGGGAAGGATGATGATTTGCTGAAGTAATATCTTTTGAATTTCATGGTTCTGTAATCAAATCTCCTTTTGAAAATCTGCCAAAACTCAGTTGGATCTTCTTTTTGCTCCAGTAAATTGCAGCGTAACTGTGATGGGTGGCTCAGAAGGAAAATCTCTGCGATTGCTGCCTGTAAATGGCAGTCCTTTCTTACAGCCTCCACAATATAAAAATTTCCCCTTAATGATGTTGTAAGAACTGTAATATTCTAGTAACTCTGTTTATGGTCTTAATATTTTTCAATTCTATCTTCCTAGTGCATCTGGGACACAGGTTTTCACCTGGTCTCAGGCCTGCAGAGTATTTTGCATGCTGTTAAAAGACAGTGTGCCCTCATTAAGTTACATGTGACTTTTTTTGGTAAACAAATAGTCGTAATGAAGCATCTGTAATCACGGAGGGAAAAGGAAACCCAAATTAAGCACAAGGCCTTTGTTGTTTAAACAGTCAAACGTTATTTATTTTTTTTCCTGAGAAATTGACTGTTTCCGAACAGTTTCTGCCAAAGGTAAATGCCTTCTTGCTATGCATTGGCCAATACTGCAGTGGTGCTTGTTTTGAAAGCAAATCTAAAATTTTTGGGTTAAGAACCTTTTACAGCTCTCTTCTTCTTGCCTCCTGCTTTCTCAGCAGTCACTGAGGCATCAAGAAGTGTCCAGCAGGTTTAGGGAGGTTCTTCTTCCCCTCTACTCTGCCTTCGTGAGACCACACATGGAGTATTGAGTCCAGTTTTGGGCTCCCCAGTTCAAGAGAAACTGGGACCTGATGGAGAAAACACAACAGAAAACCATGAGCATGATTAGGGGCCTTAAGCATCATCCCTGTGAAGAGAGACTGAGAGACCTGGGGCTGTTTAGTCTTGAGAAGACTGAGAGGGGATCAGATCAATGTCTGTATGTGAGGGCTGGGTGTTAGGTGGAGGGGGCAATCTCTTTTTGGTGGTGCACAGTAATAAGACAAGGAATAATGGATACAAACTTGAACCTAGAAGGTATCATCGCAACACGAGGAGAAACTTCTTTACAGTGAAGGTGACAAGGCACTGGAACAGGCTGCCCAGGGGTGTTGTGGAGTGGTCTTCTCTACAGACTTTCAAAACCCACCTGGATGCGTTCCTGTGCAGAGTACCCTAAGTGACCCTGCTTTTGCAGGGCAGTTGGACTTGATAATCTCTGGAGGTCCCTTCCAACCTCTTAACATTCTGTGATTGCCAAACAGCTGAGAAGGCAACACGTATCATCTGGTGCAAAGGAACTACTGGTGTTTTAGTCTGGAGGGATGCTGCTCCCTGCTCCCTTAGCTTTTTCCAGCTTTTACTGCAGCCAAGTAGACCAGCTGTGACTATTGCATGATAGTAGACCCTCTTTTACATGACTACTAACAGAATTTTCTGATGTTGATAAAGGGTTTGTACAAAAACTCAAGTTTTACCAGGATGATATAAACTAAAATTGAGTTTGGAATGTTCTGACTTCTCATTATTTTCTTGCTGTAGATACTGGGAACCGATGCGCCTGGAAATCTGTCTGCAGAGATGAGCAGCAAGAGTGAACCAGAGAAAAAGAAAAAGAAGCAACAAAAATAGCTGGATAAAAAAATTAAGAGGAAGCCACATGTGAATTATTTGTATTTATGTATTTTTCCCTACGGGCAAAATTCTTGAAAGTTTACTTTCAAATACGGATTTTAACCATTTGTAAAACTGCCAGTTTTTATTAAAAAAACCCAACATTTTTTATGGAATACATGTATGCAGGAAAACAACATTTTTAAAATCATGTATGGCTCTCATTTTGTCTTAATGGGTGAAAATTAAATCCTCCTGCAAAAAGTGAAGGGAAAGTTGTATTTTATATATGTTTCTTTGTTTTTTTTTTCTGAAAGCCGTTCAAGTGTAAGTTCAGTGCATTCCTTTAAGCATCTCAGAAGTGTTGCACTTACTGGTCTTAAGTGCCAACAATCTACTCTTGGAAGATAAATTCTACAGCCTTACACTTCCTTCTGGGAAAGTGCTCTTTCACGCCACATTAGCTGTGTATATATGCACAGGGAGAGAGGAACCATGCTGTAAGAGTGCATTAGGTTTTCCCTAGACCTTCAGGCATTGAAATCATTGCTTAGCCTCTGATGAACTGCCTTACAAAAAAAGGATGGAAACCATCAGATGTATTTGTGTTACACAAAAATCCACAGGGAAGACCAAGATTTGATACCCTTCTTGCTTATCTTGCCAACAAGATGGTGAAGTAGAATTCTCAAAAAAACCTCCGAAACAAGTTTTGTGTGTTGAACTGTATTGTTACAGTCAAGCTCCATGACCTGGCTCTGCAGTCATAAACCATGTCTTATGTGCTGTGAGGACTGAAGTAATTTTAAGTGTGTTCCTAGACTCACTGCTGAGCAACCACTGCAGGGACTTTGACATGGTTGCCACTGAATCCTGCAAGCTTATTTCAGTAACATCCTCCAAAGTGCCTGAAATAACACTAGGTTTCATAGACTGCTTCTGTGGGCGCCAGTTCTCCTAGCTCTCAAAGCCAAGAAACTGCAATCCCCGGTACTTCAGAGATACTCTAGAGATCTTTCAAGAGTTAGTTACAGCTCACAAACTTCTCGTACTAGCCACTTACTCCTCCGTGATTTTCTTGTGCAAATGGTGGGGCACAGCTGATGACCATGCAGTTGTTGCTTGGCCATATTTACTCAGATCCCTATGTCCTTTCATTGTAAATGGTCAAATTTAGATCTATAAATACATTTATCATTGACTGACATCTGTAAAGTACCTATTTATAAAAGGTAGCAGGAGACAATTACCATGTTAAAACTGATTGCAATACCCATACCCTATGAATGAGACACTTGAATGGATCTAGTGGACAGCATGGGAGAACAGTGTGCCCTTGTGGCCAAGGAAGCCAGTGGTATCCTGGGGTGCATCAGGAAGGCTGTGTCCCTCAGGTCAAGGAAGGTTCTTCTCTCGCTCTACTTTGCCCTGATGAGACCACTCCTGGAGTATTGTGTCCAGTTTCAGGCTCCCCAATTCAATAGACAGGAATCTGCTAGAGAGTCCAACAGAGAGCAATGAGGATGATTAGGGGACTTGAGCATCTCCCCTCTGAAGGGAGACTGAGAGCTGGAGCTGTCGAGAAGACTGAGAGGGGATGTGATCAATGTCTACAAATATCTAAGGGGTGGGTGTCAAGTTGATCCTGCTTTTTGCAGGGATGTTGAACTCACTTTCTGGTGGTCCCTTCCAGCCCCTAACCTTCTCTGATTCTGCAAATCCTGTCACTGTTCTAAAAGTCTTAGTGAAGTTTATTGATAAAGTTTCCAAAAAGAAGTGCAGTGGACTGGAGCTGGTACTGTACTTTTAATTCAGCATTCTGCGAGAGTATCTGAACCCCTTTTCAACTGTAAGCATGAGAGAAGAAGCTTGCTAAGCTCCTTGCCTCATCTCTCTCCTCTGTTGCCCAGTGCCCCCACCCCAGACACCACACACCAGCAGGTGGTGAAAGATGCTGCAAATTGTACAACAATAATCTAAAACAATGTAGGCATGAAAAAGATGTCTTTATTCTGTTTCATTATTCCATTTATAATTACATGTTAAACACTCCTGTTGAAACTACTGAAATTCATGTAAACAATGACCATTTTGTGCAATGTGTGCCAACCGATGCATCAGGTACAGCTTTCTATGATCAGCTGAACAAGTTTCTTTACCAAAACAATTATTTAAACACGGTTAAAAAGGCATATTTTCATAAATTAAATAATTCCCATCTAATTGAAGACTATCAAACAGGACAGAAAATACAAGCAATTTATTTGAGGGGACCCTTAAATTATTTCATCACGTTCAGCCATTTCTGCTGATACTTCATCATTTCCTTTGAGAAAATAACTATTTAGCTGCACCCTGTGTAAGTGCTATTTTTGTTAGTGGGTACTTTAAAAGCCTCTGATCATTGAACATACTATTATGAAGAGTCAAAAGTTTTAATTAAAACCCATATCTTAATTATACATATCATGCAGAATACTTCAGAAATAGATCCTCATTTGGACCCTCTTGCTGCTCATCTTCCCCTTTACATTGAAGCTGATACTATTTGGTACCTTTCCAATAAAAATATTTGAAGAACTGTTCTACTCAGACAACACCTGCTGTAATGCACTGCTTGTGAATGCTTTGCATTTATGGCCATACCTCTCCCTGGGATTTTGTTTGGCTTTTTTAATGTCACTTGCCTTCAACTTTAGGTCTGACCATCTGCTTTGGGCTCAGTGTGTCAACAGTTACTCATGAGATGCCCTCTCACTTTGATACAAGCTTTTCTGTGGGCTGTGGAACAGAATAGGAAACAGAACACCGATCCAGTATCCTTAGACTGGACATCCTTGCTATGAGAAAAAGAGAAAGACTACTTCACCTGGAGCACCTACAATTAATCCAACAAAATTTACTTCAGAGCTTTACAGACACAGAGCCCTGGAATCTCAGTGTGTCCCCTTACCTCTTCTCCTCTTAGTCACTAGGGCTAGAATTACCATATAGCATTTTTTGCCTCCCATTCACATATTACACACAGTTCTTTTAAACACATCCAATCATATCTGATTTGACTAAGCAAAGGGAGTTCTAGGCTTCGAAAGCCTCTTCATTCTATTGCTTTTGTTCATCAACAGTTTTCCTGAAAGTGTCAAGACAAGAGTTTTCTTGAATTAATACTTTGTGCAGTAAGTGGCATGCAAAAGTCAATGTTTATCTAAGTATTCGGTAATTTCTGTAGTCATCATAATGGTACTGGAAAGTCCAAGTGTAATAGTTTAATAAAAGGAAGGATGCACTATTCTCTTAATAATGCACTTGGCGGAATTAGCCTTATTGCACCACTTACATTCCTTAGAAAGGAAAACAGAATATCAATTTGAGCACATGCTCTCAGGAGACATGAGTGGAGTCAGCTGATCAAGATTGTTACTAAGACAATAGCTTAAGTAACCACGCTATTATTTCATTTTAAAGCAACCAAGAGTCCATTTTACTAAAGTACAAAGTAAATCTATCAGGCAGATATGCGTTTTCTGTCAAACCAAGGAAAGAAAAGCTGTTCAAAGAACTGCTAAAAGGCTTATTCTGATGTAAAGCTTATTTTATTACTAAGAGAATTAAACCATGTGTGTGTGAAAGTGTCATTGCTGTAACTAGAATGGCATTTCTTGTAAACAGCTGCATGAAAAACTGAATTAAAAGGACTAGCCTGGTAATTTAAAACACACATTTAAGGGACCCATTTCTGGAATTCTAATTTTTTTTCTTTCCTCATGGACATCACAGCTGAGCTTCGTTCCTGTTAGTTTAGACTGATACTAACAGGCACTCATTCTTCTTCCCCAGCCCTGCTCTCATCACATTCCCCAGCAATTCATTTCTCTCCAACAACTGTTTCTCAGTACCAGTGGTAATATTCCTGAAGCCACACAATAAATATGATCAGGAGAAAAGCAATCCAAATCAAAATGAATACATCTTTCATTTTTCTTTTCTTCAAGCTTCCCTCCTGTCTTCAGCTGTGTCTCAATGTGTAGGGGTTTCTCTGCAGTTACATTGGCCTCTAGGCAAGTTACAGAAGGTTATGCTCGGTCTATCTGAAATATTCCTCTTGAAGTTATGTCCAAACTTTCAAAACAAAGTTCTTTGTGGAGGCTAATCACAGAAGGCACACAACTCTGAAGAACATTATAATTTCTTTCTACCAAGTCTAGCTGCCTTAATTTTCAAAAGGCTTGTTTAGTGATGCCAATAATATATGAAAAACCTCACATTATTTATTTAAAAACTCCCTTAATGCATTCCAATTTATTACTTTTTGCATTAAAAAAGGCAACATAATACATATAATTCAGGCACAACTGAGGTCACACATCTAAACACTTATTAGACATTTTAAAGTCTCTGTCAGAAAGCTACATACCATTTTTGTGACATCCCTAAACTTGATTTTCAGGCTTATGTTTCCAGGTAGAGATGTTGCAAGTTGCATTTTGACCACATACTGCACTGTGTGGTTTTGTTGTTAGGAAACAGGTCTGCTTCTCTGGAGATTTTGCTCTTAGCAACTGATTGTCCTTATGGTTTAAAACGCAGTACTCCTAGGTTAATAGGGAAAAGTTCATTTAAAAACCTTTCATAAAAAGTCCTGAAAAGAAACAAGATCCAAACTTACTACCTGAAAACTGCAAGTTACAATTACTACATTAGCCTCCCATCTCCCCCTTCTGAAATTAAATTAAAAAGAAAAAAAAAGAGATGAAATATGTTTCCTCTGCACCAATCTTTGAGATGCTCTGTGTGACAGGTTAAACTCTTCCCTGGAAGGGGTAGACTGAAAAGAACCTAGACCCCAGGTGGGCAGGTGAAAGTCTATTCCACTCCCCCTTCCTGTCCAGCAAGCCTCTTTAAGGGAAGTCATTTTCCTGTCCCTTTCTCTTACTCCTGCCCCTTGCCTGTCCGACAGACCCTTTGCTGCCCCTGCTGTTGCTGCAAGCACATGGTGGGGCCTGCTCCGTGCTGCATCCAAGCTCTTAAGGACTGCATCTGAAGAGAATCTACATTTACATCAAGAGAATCCTATGCCAGCTGGGCCTGGTTTTTTTTTTTTTTTTTTTTTTTTTTTTTTTTTTTTTTTATTTACCCTTTCTCCTTATACCTTTGTAACTTCCCTTTTACTCAAATGCCATATATATTTTGTTGAACTTAACTTTTACTTCCAAATTGATTCTAGACTGGTCCTTTTGTGATTTTACCTCTCTTTTCCCCTGCTTAATTTGCTTTTCCCTACCAGGAAAAATGGAGAGGGGGAGGCAATCTAAATCTGTTCCGTTTGAGCTCTTGGACTCTGGGAAAGCTTAAACCACAACACACTATCATATAATCATAGAATCAGTCAGGGTTGGAAGGGACCACAAGGATCATCTAGTTCCAACCCCCTGCCATAGGCAGGGACACCCCACACTAGATCACGCTGGCCAGAGCCTCGTCCAGCCTGGGCTTAAACACCTCCAGGGATGGGGCCTCAACCACCTCCCTGGATAACCCATTCCAGGGCTTCACCACTCTCATGGGGAAGAACTTCTTCCTCACATCTAGCCTGAATCTCCCTATTTCCAGCTTCATTCCGTTCCCCCTAGGCCTATCACTACCTGAGATCCTGAGAAGTCCCTCCCCAGCCTTCCTGTAGGCCCCCTTCAGATACTGGAAGGCCACAATGAGGTCACCTCGGAGCCTTCTCTTCTCCAGACTGAACAGCCCCAACTCCTTCAGTCTGTCCTCATAGGAGAGGTGCTCCAGCCCACTGATCATCCTCGTGGCCCTTCTCTGGACACGCTCCAGCACCTCCACATCCCTCCTGTAATAGGGGCTCCAAAACTGGAGGCAGTACTCCAGGTGGAGTCTCACCAGAGCTGAGTAGAGGGGAAGAAGCACCTCCCTTGACCTGCTGGCCACACTTCTCCTGATGCAGCCCAGGATCTGATTGGCTTGCCAGGCTGCAAGTGCACCTTGAGAGCTCATATTGAGCTTCTCGTCCACCAGCACCCCCAAGTCTCTCTCCTCAGGGCTGCTCTCCAGCCAGTCACTGCCCAGCCTGTATTCGTGCCTGGGATTGCCTCGACCCAGATGCAGGACCCTGCAGTTGGTCTTGTTGAAGCTCATGAGGTTGGCTTGTCATCAAGAACCTCTTTTCAAAGAGCATGTGCTCTGAGTGAGCCAGACTGGATTTCTTCAGATAAATGTCCATGTTTTTCTTTCTGTTGTGAAAGCCGAATTAAATACTTAATGCACACATAATTAAATCCCAATCCAAAATATAAAATTGGTCTTAGGCAGGATCTAGCAGTTGGGACAATAGCAGAATAGCAGTAGAAGCGA
Organism: Picus viridis; assembly: GCA_033816785.1. Lineage (NCBI taxonomy): Eukaryota > Metazoa > Chordata > Aves > Piciformes > Picidae > Picus > Picus viridis. Next base: position 72,115,016 of record CM066566.1, read on the forward strand.
GCTGTGTGACATTGGTGAGTAACTAGGACAGGTTTGATGTTAGAAAACTGATTCTGATGAGTACATTCATATGTATAATCTGTGTCCAATGGGGAGGCTGGGGCTCATTTTAGATGGGTATTTTAACTTCTAAAAACTACAGAAATGTAAAATCACAGAATGGTAGGGGTTGGAAAGGACCTCTGGAGATAATTTAGTCCAACCACACTGCTTGCAAAGTAGGTTCACCTAGTGCAGGTTGCCCAGGACCACAGCCAAGAAGGTTTTGAGTATCTCCAAAAAGGACACTACACCCTCTGAGCATCCTGTTCCAGTGACACCCTCAAAGGTTTTCCTTATGTTCAGATGGAACTTCCTGTGTTCCAGAAATCTTTGCAACTAAGACTTCCTGTAAGGGTTCAGTTATCCTAATCTTAAACAAGCAGAGTTCAAAATTTTATGTCAGTGGTCTGTAAGACATCATCTATTTGCTCTTTACCTCAGCAAAGAAGTGTCTATTAGCCTGTCAGGTATGGAAGTAACATTGAGAGCTGAACGGGCTTAACTTGAGCTTTTTTGTAATCAGATACTACTGGTCTGTACTACCTTCCCTTCAAGGATTGTAAACAATGCTCAATAGTATACCATGAGACCGTAAGTACCAAGTGAGTGGAAATCTCTCTCTCCTCCAAAAAAATAGCCTTCTCAATCTATGGAAGAAATAGACACCTACCCCTCAGTCACAAGATTAAGAGCTCAGAAGTCTTGCTAGATATCTGTTGTCTTTTGTAATTAAGATTTAGTTTTAAGGGAGGTCAAAGAGCTTGTAGTCAAAAGACTGTACCCAAGTAGAAAGTTTCCCTTGAAGTCAGCATGCCAGGTAGGGTTTTACAGTTTAGAAAAGGAAGTAGTGGACAATTTCTCCACCAAAATGGGCTGCTTCACAGACACACATTAAAATACTCAGCAGGAAACAAAAAAGGCAGTAACAACAGAAACAAAAATAAGATAAAGACTGTAATACTTCAGAAACCATGAGCAGCCTTACAACTACCTCTCATGCATGCACCTCGGGTTCAACTGAAACTTCTGCCGTTGCCATAGAACATACCAATTTTATCACCACCTTGTAACACTTCTGCATTTAATTCCTTGTTTTCAACATAAAACCCCCAATGATGCTCTCTACTACTACCTCACTCCCCTCAGCTTCCCTGAAATGGAGTAAAAGCCCATCGCTTTGGTATCACCACTAAACTCCTACCTTTGTTTTAAGTAGCTGAGATTTAATCTGAAAGACATTAGTATTCACATCATTTTCTCTGCAACTGTTTTCAGCCCCTGCAGTATCCACAATGCTGCTTCCACAAGTCTGCGTGTTATAACCGCTGTCCACCTGAAATCAAGAAAGCAAGGCTTTAAAAATCTTCTGCAGTTTAACATCAGGCTCGATATGGCTTGTATTTGATTAATAGTAATTAATCTGACAAACCAAATCCCATCAGTTAATAACAAAAGCAAATCATAAACTGGTCTGTCAGGATTAGATGGATTAGGTTACATGTATTGCTGTACACAGTAACACAAAAGTAATTTGTAATTGCTATGCTACCTTCACTGAGAGGAAAAAAGGGATGGAGGTCAAAGAAATATGTCACAATACCACCTGCACACCACATGCCATAGGAGAAAGACAGACAATTACTTCCAGAAAATATATAGAGTATGTTGAGCTCAGTTTTACAGAGACACAAGCCAAAGACTCTTTTTACCTGAATACTACTGTTGTCACAAGGAATTGCGCTGCTTTCCGCCAGAGGTGACATGCACATGCGAGAGTTTTCAATACTGAAAGTAATCCCTGTCATAAAGCTGGTCATTGGTGCATTGCTGTTGCCAATCGTTTCTTTTATCCAAGTGTTCTCCTCTGACACTTCAGCTGCATCAGCCATATCCACAGTATTATTTTCCTTTGAGCCTTCCATGTCCTGAAACAACGGCAACCTCTGATGACAAGCTTCAGAGCGATCTGGTGCAATAGACACAGTTGCTACCACAAGATGTGTACCACATGCAAAAGCATCACTGTCTTGCTGACATAGGTTTATTCCGTTATCCGCTTCTGGGAACCGAGCTTCTGCTGGAGACATGTTTTCCTTGTCTTCATCCTCCTCACCATGATCCTCAACTGCAATGGGTATCCTGATGACAGAAGTCTGATACTGGGCAGTTCCTCTATATGCTCCAAGCCTCATCGGAGAACAATTTTTAATTGGAGAACAGCCATCTATATATGGACTTCTTGTACTTGGGGGTGTCATTCTGTTTGAGGATGAAGGAATATCTGGAGAACAAAACGTAAATTTTCTTTGGTCTGTAAGAAATGGGAATAGAATTAGCCAGGTTGGAAGAGGCCTTTGAGATCATTGAGTCCAACCTATCATCCAACACTATCTGATCAACTAAACCATGGCACCAAGCACCCCATCCAGTCACCTCCTAAGCACCTCCAGTGATGGTGACTCCACCACCTCCCTGGGCAGCCCATTCCAATAGCCAATTACTCTATGAATACGGTCTCCCCTGAGCCTCCTCTTCTCTAAGCTAAACAATCCCAGCTCCCTCAGCCTCTCCTCACAGGGCTTGTGCTCGAGGTCTCTCATTAGCCTTGCTGCCTTTCTCTGGACACATTCAAGAGTCTTAATGCCCTTCTTAAACTGAGGGGCCCAGAACTGGACACAGTACTCAAGGTGTGGCCTAAGCAGCGCTAAGTGTGATTTCTTTACTTGTCAGTTCCACGAATAGTCTTCAGATTCACATTTGAAAACTCAAGCTAAGCATTCTTTGTCCAATTAAAATGCTCCAAATTGGGCCAAATCTGAACTGTGACCTGACCAAGTTCAGGTTTATAGCTTTAAACCCCCTCCTCAAACTAAATTCACCTATTATCATTTTTCTCATTTGTATTAAGTGTCCATTCCTTCTAAAACATTTTCCCTAGTCGACTTTTGGAAGTAGATAAACTTCACTGTTTCATTAAAACATTCCACTGCTAAATGGTAAATGTGTCAGAGGATAAGACTGCTGGTCCACTGAGCACAACTTGTCTACCAACAGAAACAAGTTCCAGTAAGAATGAGGCAGTTTTTAACCATAAAAATAAATCAAACGAGGAACAATAATACATATACAATTAAAACATACCTGACAGTGGTGTCCTCCTTATGTGAAAAGCTATTGGTGAAAAAGTAGGAGAACCATTATGTGCAGGAGACCCCTCTGCAAAAGTGGGACTGGTTATGCTTCCCAGGCTGTAAGCCCTCGTTCCTCCCTGAATAGGACTGGATGAAAACTGACCCTTCAGGGAAGAAGGGAAAAAAGGCATAAAGTAGCATAATGTAAACTTTTTACATATATGTAAAACGTGTTCTAACTACAAAGTTTAACATGGCAGAAGTGAGGGAAATTAAGGCAACCTTTGTCATTACTTCAGCTTTAAATATTCCAATTGCAGCTCTTCACTTGGTCTTTGTTTCCCCATATAAAAGAGCAAGGGACTCAAACAATCACATAATACCACCTAAGACTGCACTATATATTCTACTTAAAACTATGAGAAGCCTGAACAGAGAATTAATACTATCTGGGTATATAGTCAAGTATTTAAACTCAATTTCCTATTCATACCAATGCACATGAAAGCTGGACACTTATTTTTATTTCAATAGAATCCATTATAATTGAATTATTTAACTCAGCAGCAGACAAGATGCTTTTCCTTAAGAAAAGAGAATAGCGATTGTCATGTATTGTGAAAAAAGTCACTTCTAGAAGTCTAATCATGTTGTTGGAATTCTTTACTAGGTTACCATAGCAAAGACACTTTTTAAGCCAGTGCTGCTGAGGTAGCTTTTCCCTTACACTTCAGCCACCAAACAGATGGAGCCACTCCCCCTAAACCAGTTCTGCTGTGTTACATCCACCCGGGAATAAGATTTATCTGGCATAATTAAACAAACAGACATTATGTCCTGTGTTACAATAAATTTCTATACATCTCAATGCAAATGAAGAAAAGCATATTTAACACTGCATGCAAAGGTCCACAAATTAGTTTCTGAACTAGAAGGGAAATTATATTGCCTGTTCATATCAACCAGTACTTTAGACAGCGGTTTGTGGATTTAAATTGGCCTTTTTTTTGTATACGTATTTTATGAAAAACTTGCTTCAATATGCTTTCAGTCAGTTTTGTATATGTAACAACTCCTACTTTTTAGTAATATTAAAGCACAATTCCTTCTATAACAAAAGCACAGCAGCACAACATAGCTATCTGATGTAAGTCGGCAATATATTACTTCAATACTTTTTTTGCTCACGTATTTTTTCTGAATATGGAATCTGAGAAAGAGAAACCATCTTTGCTCTAACACAGACTCTCTCATAAAACAGCTGTACCTTGTAACAGACTTCACAAGAGGAACAGCCATATTTTTAATAACACTGAATCAGTACAGCCTGCTCTAAGAGCTACTCTTGTGCCACTCAGACCCCAGAACAGGCCACTCACCGAACTGGATGTTTCCAGTGGGCTTCTGCACCGAACTGGAGATATGTCTATTGAACAAAGCACTCCAAGTGGCTGACTACCACAAGGACTACGCAGGGAAGGGGACAAACACTCTGATACACTCCCATTTTCCTCTAAAAAGAGCTTTCTTCTGAGTGATGAAGAGCTCAGATTTTCCTGAGATTGATCTGCAAATTCATCAGCTCTAAAATATTCACCTAGAAACAGGGAGAAATCACTTCCAGTAAGAACGCAAGAAAACAAAAATATTTCCACTGCAGTGATATGTACAACTAAATTAAAACATTTAATACAATTAACCAATACAGCAAGAAATCGACCTCATTTAAGCACCTATCACAAAGGGTTGATTTTTATCATTATAAAAAGTCTGTTCTCTCCACTAAGGTTCACACTACAAAACATTACTTGTTATCTTTACAAGAAGCCCACTCTCTCTACTAAGATTCCATTGCAGCCTATCAAGGTTTCAGGTTCTGCCCATCATCCTTTAATACCAAAGTCTGCATTTAAAAAAAAAAAAAAAGTTAACATTGACTAGCATCTACTTACTGGCCTTTTCCCAAAAATGTATTATATTCTCAACTGAATTGTGAAAAAAGGGTTATTATAGTACCCTGCCAAAACTAGACCTTTTTTCAGGTTGCCCGTCAGCTTTGATGGTCTTTGTGATATGTCCCAAGGCAAACTGGATTCAAGAAAGTCAAAGCAGTCGGTTTGCAATAGAAAAGCAAACAGATCTTAACAAAGACCCAATAATATATGCTGAGGCTTACTAATTAGATTTTTGGTCTTGCTTTATACTAATTGGATATGCCTTGTAGGAGAAGTTTTTCATTAGCTCAAAAACTACGCATTGATGTAAGACAGACAGTAGATACGGTTCTAGTTTTCTGTTTTAAATTTGATGGCCTACAATCAGGATTGTGAACATGAAGGAAAAGGACAGGAGCAAGCATCCAAGAACCTCTGAACTACCAACACAGACTATTCCCACACATGAACTGTAAAAACAGGCCTTTGCAGCCACCTTGCCTGAGAAGCTGGCAGCAATTGTTTGATATAGCAATTATAATCCGACAGTTCATTTGGACTCTTGTCACCATACTCAGTGGATCACAGCATTTTCCCCATCACACAGGTTCAAGTCAGCACTATGGCTTCAGTTAAATTAAAGGCACAGAATTATAACATAGCTCTGTTCAAGCCAAGATTTAGCTATTAGCCTCAGGGGCCAGTAATCTGTAAATCAAACACCTTTGGTAAATTAAATGCCTGCTCTATTTTGGGGAGGCAGAGGGTGTCTTCTGCTTACTACTTTTAATGCCTTCAGAATTGTTAACTTTCAATTGTCCTCCATGTCTCCTATCTTCATGTCTACACTCACACCACATCATTTAAGTCAGATGTTCCATGCAATATGCAACAATAGTCTATTTAGAATACATACTTAAAACCACCATTTATATATTAGGTTTTAAATATTTCATAGCACACAAAAAAGTTCCAGCAAACATTACAAAAACAAGTTTTCTATGTAAACATTCATAATTAAATTTAGATACTACATGACATACCTAGTATTTTCTCTAAATTAAAATCCACTGGCAAAGACAGTACTGTCTGACAAGCAGCTGCAATGAATAAAACCAACAAAATTAGCTTGCAGTGACTTTTCACTAAAGCTGTAGAAACAAAAATCCACTTCTAAATTGCATTGCAATTGAGATACTTAAGTTACATTTGCAATAAAGAAAAGTGTTAATTAAAGCTAGGATTCTGATTTGACAACACTGTATGCAGCACACCCAGGCCTAGAGACAAAAAACAAGGGTTGTAACATAAAAGCCTCTAGAGAGGCATTCTTAGCAGAGGAGAGGTCTCCAAGGAAAGGAATAATTCAAAAGGCAATGGGAGAAAGATCATCAAAACACCCTGGAGAAAGACACTACCTATTGATCTAAAATTAATTAGTTTAAAAGATATCATGGGATTTCTGCTGTTTATTTGGCAGAAAGAATAACCAAGATTTTCTAACCCAAAACAACCCAACACATTACAGGTTTCCTGTAGCTGTAAATTTGCCCATAAACCTGCAGCTTAAATTCACTTTTTAATTCAGAAAAAGTGAGTTGGAAAAAAATGCACCCTACAGTCCACAAAGAATTTCAGTTTTTACATTGGAGAAAACATGAAAGAGCATGAAACAGAAATAAATTACTAAGGAATTGATATTACAATAAGTAATACCATGCAATTCAAGAATAAATATATTTCTCCAGGAACAGTAACCAAAACCACAGCAATTCCCTTTTGAATTAAATTGATATTAAAAAAAGTTTTTTGTGCTCCAGATAAAGCCTGTAATTTCAGACATTGCCTTTTACCCACCATTGCTTCTGCCAGGCTGCAAAGTTAGCTGTCTTCCAATTGGAGAAATGCTTTTTAGATCTATGGCTGTAAAACAGATAAGAACTTAAATTTAAGTACACATTGCATATAGAGTCTTGGAACCTAGCAGCTTAGAAGATGCAATCTGAAACCCAGCAGGTAGAGTTTTGGTATTAAAATTTAGAAGAGATTAGAAAGGCACACTGAAAAAAGGTTACCACTATCGCTGATTAAGAGAATTTCATCACTTTTCTAGGAAAAAAAAAAAAATCTCAGTGAAGCAGCATCACCATTAGACATTACCTGTCTCCTGCAACCTCCTCTACGTTACAAAGGTCTAAACCAAACTAAGTTTATGTTTAGCCAAACAGGCTGCGACCCAAGTAAAAAACATTTCCTAGAAAATTGTTGCAGCCACTGTTCTGAGGGCAGCTGCTGGACACGTGCAGAGTGCATGATTCCTTAGCCAACCAATTCATTAGCATGCTGCTGTAGAGCAAAACAATAACATTCCACGCGAGCCAAGAACAACATCCTCATGTTAGCACCCTTTGATTGGAACAGGCTGCAGAAGCCACTTCCTTGACATGCTGGCACCTCTTATTGGGAAAAGATTTTAGCTTGTGTGTGGCTGAATTTTACCAGCTAAACGTTTGATAACAGCCACTCCAAGATGTAAGGTAGACTGGGGGCTTAGGGCTGCTAAGGACTTCTGCTTCTGTTAGCTACTTCTTTTGGCGAGGGCATTGGTGTAGGGATGCCATGATGGATACGCTTGGGACTTCTGTTAGCTGATTCATCTGGGACTTCTTCTGTAAGCGGGACTCTAAGACTCTGTAATGCTAGTGGTTCTACAACACAGCAATAAGGGACTTCTGAGATTCTCTGCTCTCTGCATTTCTGGAATCTCATTTCTATATGGCAACAGGGTTTGTGCCTTCAGTTGTCACCCAATGGCCCTCAAATCAGGAAGAACAGCAGCAGAAAAATCAAGCAGTCTGGACTTGAAGAAAAAGATGAAGAATCGACCACTCCAACATTACATACAGCTAAGGACCGTATTAGGTAATTTTCTTTCACCGCTCATTTTCACAGGTCTAGGACTGTGGACTGTGTTACCTGCCCAAAAAGTGACAAACTTACAACTGACCATTAAAAATACACTAACCATAAACTGCATCTCCTCGATTAGAAGTTTAACAGTTCAGCCTCTTCCAAATATTGCAAAAATCTCTAAACATTTTAAGAATTTCCTACCAAGCAATACTGAATGCAACAACTTTACAGCTGACACTTGTCCAGCTTACACCATTTATTATGTATTCTGTTATATATTATGCATCCTTTTAGTTATATATAAACTTTAATAACAACAGCATTAAGAATGAAATGTAATGGCATAAATTAAATAAACTTGGAAAACCCACAACCTTTTGTGGCAGTGACAGTGAGCTATCAGGACATTAGGGGGACAACAGGGATTTAAGCAGAAAAACATGGAACTCGGCTTCTTATATTACATGGGCAGGAAAGCAGAGTAAGTCTTATGTGCAGACATCAGAAAAAAAAAGAAAATAGAGGACTTGGCTATTACCAGTATTGACACAGCAGTTGCATGTGTCAATTTAAACTCATTGAAGACCGGTTCTAAAAGGAAAAAGACTTAAGACCAGGGACCAAAAATAAAGGAAAAATTCTGTAAGATTCTGGATGGGTTTGGAGCACAAGCCCTGTGAAGTAAGGCTGGGGGATTGCTTAGCCTGGAGAACAGGAGGCTCAGGGCAGACCTTATTGCTCTCTACAACTACCTGAAGGGAGGCTGTAGCCAGGTAGGGGCTGGTCTCTTCTCCTAGGCAAGCAGCACCAGAACAAGAGGACACCATCTCAAGCTGCACCAGGGGAGTTCTTCATAAAAAGAGTGACTGGCCATTGGAATGGGCTGCCAGGGAGGTGGTGGAGTCACCATCACTGGAGGTGTTTAGGAAGAGACAGGATGGGGTGCTTGGTGCCGTGGTTTAGTTGATTACATAGTGTTGGATGATGATAGGTTGGACTCGATCTCAAAGGTCTTTTCCAACCTGGTTAATTCTATTCTATTAATACATTTTTAAACAAGGAATGCACTTTGAGAGAATAGCTAAAAAAAATAATCTATTAGCTGTGCTGTCTTTTATCACAGGTTCTTAAAATTTGAGGTTGGAAATAAACACGCTTTATAATTTATCCAAAAGGGAGATAATTTTGAGTGACGTCACAAAAGCAACTTACATTTAGTTGAATTAAGCTGAGAAATTTGCTTGCCTTCATGTTCAATCCAAGGAGAAGGAACTATGAGTCTTTTTGTGAAAAACTAGATAATACAAACAATAGAAATGAACCATCTTAGCACTTCCAAAAATTGAAGATTCTCAAATTTAGATAGTACCCTGAAGAAAAGTTGAAGCCCTATTTTTTGCTACTCAGATTTATATTTTAAGAATTTTAACTCTTCCTTTCCTCAAACCTATAAAGATAGTTATTTCTCATACCCCAAATACATTTCATTATTTCAAGCCCAGAGAGGGTAAATAAAAAGCAGTATGATTTGAAAATGACCTCACATTCTCCGAGACCCATACCACCCTCAGTCTTTCCAAGTCTGCAGAGTGAAAATTGTACATAAGTTTCATGTAACACTATTTACTATCTTTAATGAGTAATTTGTCTTTACAATACTTATCACATAGTTGTTTTAATAACTCTCTTCAAATTTCCAGCTTATTAAATTGTTTTGGTTTGATATTTCACAGAAGTGCTAAAGAGCAACTGCAGTAACAACAAAAGTGGACAAGAAAGTCACTTGAAGAGTACTACTAGTGTATTTGGCTAAAGTGCTTAGAAGTGAAACATTTATGAGTATTGGTACTTCAGTGTCTTTCTCTGAACCAGAAAGAGGATCTGCTCACAGTTGCACTCTAGAACACTGTGATGCTGAGAAGATGAAGATTTTTAAATAGCTCCAAGGAATACATGGCAAATCCTGTTCTTGCAATAAAAGCAAGACACTGAGCATATGAAAGGAACTCAGCTTGAGCACCCAGCTATTGAAGGCCTAATTTTTATCAGAGACATGGTTTCAAGCTGTTCAGCTACATAATCCATTAGTTTATGCCTCACACAGTAGAGGAAATATCCTTTTTAATGCAAATTTAGAGTAACAGTAGCTTAGCTGCAGGCTAACTACATAGCACCTTTACAAAATCATTACACTTTTTTTCCATAGAGGCAGAAACTGATAACAGCATGACATAATATAAAAAGATCAATAAGATCAATAACACTTAGGAAGATTTGTCTATCAGAGACTTGTATTTTTAATTGAAGAAACACTGAAAAATTCTCTAATGAAAATTGGAAACACTACTTTTCCTTGCCTGCTAGACAAACTGACAAAAAAGGTACAACAAAAAGAAATGGAAAGAATTGGAAACTGCCAGAGGAGAGTCTTGCCTCCAACTAAGCAGACCTTGGAAGAAATAAAAATCACCAGGATTCTGCTGCATTTTTAAAAATGCTACAGAAGAAACTGAGCTACCTAGCACTACCAGTTACTGTAAAAAAAACCAAAATACCAAATCATTACTTTTAACCTTAAATTAAGTCTTTATAAGATTTACCTTACAGCTACATTCCCACTAGCTGAGTAACATGATATAAAATCCTTCATACACCTGCAGATGTATGAAAGAAATGGGCAGAGTAAGACCATGTGTACAACCACACGAGGACATAACTGACTAGAGTAAAACATAACAGGATTCTGGGTTTTGAAATGCTACAATACACAAGGATCTTTTTTGGTAGGTATGTAGCTAAACCAAATCTATACTTGGTAACAGTTTTATTACCTCTTCAATGGCTTTCTGCCTTCTCTCCTCTGTCTCCTTATCAGTTCTAAATAACAAATGAAAAACAATTATCAAAACTCAATTATCAAAACCACCATATCAATGGGAAAAAAAAAGTTCAACCATGTAACACATTCCCTTATGCAGCTCTTAACCTAATTTTTAAAGAACTGTTTCCACTTAATGGAAACAGTAATGCTGCACAAAATCAAGTCAGCATGTGATACGCACTTTGACTTCAGAAAGTGCTTATGAGCTTTGACAGTGTGCTGGTACCCAAACTGGTTTTGCTACATAACATAGAATTAACAGTTTGAAATATTTATACACCAGATTTCTTATGCTTGTGGTTCTTTGAAATTAATTGAGACAATGCTTCTAATCAAGAACTTTTAACTTTTAAAGTACCATATTTAAGGCACTTAAATTTCCATTAAGCATTATTTATGAAATGTAAATTCAAATCAGTTGTCACAAAATTTTACAGACACACATACATATACACATATACATTTAGGCATGCACAGTTTGCAGCCACCAGAAATAACACCTCAGTCTATACTATACTGAAACATGCAGGCATGGACACAGGAAGTCTACACATACACACTAGCCTCTTTCTAGCCATACTGGAAAATTTAAAAAACATCCAAACCACAGTGGGACAGACTGAAAGGACCCACCAAGAAAACGCATGCTTACATCTGTATGCCATGGCACTAACTGCCATTAGAATTGTCACCCCAGCTGTCTAAATTAGAGAGTTTGTGTTTATACTTAGACTTCCAGAAACAATGTCATCAACTCCATAAAGTCATTGGACTTAGGCTTTATAATATATAAAACAGCATTAGAGTCTGAAATCTACTGGCTTCTAGAGGAGGGCCAGGAAGCAAAGCAATGTTAAGAAAGATAAATATCAACATTAAGACATAGTGATTCATAGACAGAGGCCAGGACAGTTATGTTCTCTCTATATCCCCACTGCAATAAGACATTTATAGCCCTCTATATGCGTCTTCCTGTTCAAAACATGATATAGATTCTTAAGATACTAAGAACAATTTGTCTAATTCACAATGTTTTTCAGAACAAGGATGGTGAACATATGCTAGCAAGGGAGCTGATAGATGCCTCATTCCAGGAAACATTCAAGGTCAGGTTGGATGGGGCTCTGAGCAACCAGATCTAGTTAAAGGTATCTCTGCTTACTGCAGAAGGGTTGGACTATATGGCCTTTAAAGGTGTCTTACAACTCAAACTATTATATAAATATTCAGAGAACTTCTGCTTTAAACACAGCCCCTCTTATCTCTTTCATTTCACTAACAGGATCTGAAGGCCCTACAGGCATAAACAGGATGAAGAATTGTTTTTTTATTCCATTACTGTGATGCTTCACACCACAAGATGTAATTCCCTCTATAAGTTTGTATCTGAGAAATGTATGGTAGTATCTACAGGATTCGCCATTGCAGCCTTCCCTTGACGCATTGCTCGGTACTGTTAGCATGCAAGATTATCCCTCAAGATGAGCTATGAGTACAAAGCCTGTTCTATTTACTCATTTGTTTTCCCCACGGAAATTATTCTCATAAAAAGGAAAAATTTGAGATCAAGATCCCCAAATTATTTCACGTAAATAGAAGTCTCCTCCTCCTCAAGGAGGACAAGCTTACTGGTCTTCATGTGCAATCTATACCTTTCAAAAAGGGTACTGGCCTACCTAGCCAGGTTTCCTACCTCAAACCTTCAGCAGAAGTCCCAAAGAAGCCTACCCTTCATAAGTCTCAGTATGGAAAATTGAGACAATAAACTGCATTGTAACAAGAAGCAAGAGAGATAACTTGGTAATACTAGAAAGATACTTTCTTGTTCCTCTTGACTGCTTTTATTTGGCTGTCTTACAAGATGCAGAGGGGATCAGCAGTCATTAACATTAAAAAAGAGAGACACAAAGGCAGCCTCATCTAAATACTGTATCCACAACAGGTACACAAAAATCTGAGTTAAAAGCTGTGAACAAAAAAAAAATCTTTAATGCTGTGCAGAAACATCAATAAAGCAAATGAACAGTGTTCTAGAATTCAAACTGCATAAAAACTGATGGTAAGTTACCTAGCATGACTCAAATACATTGCTTGGCGTCGAACATCTTCTGAGTCAATTTCCACAGGATTTATTAGAGCAAGCTGATCAATAGACCACCTAAATTTTCCTGGTGTCTGGATAATTAAAAATAAAAAGAAGGGCATCTTTAAAGATATAAAAACAAAAACACAAGACAAATCTGAATGAAACAATGTAGTGTAACTTCCACATAGTTTCTGTCAAAAACAACTAAGAAAGTTTCTATTTAAGTGGTTTACTTGAAAAAGAGTAAGTCAGGCTTCTTTATTCCTGATAGTGGTAATACAACTGTAATATAAAGGGGAAGGTTATGGCTAATGTTTACAAACTGAGGTGTCAATTTTGCCTCAACTTCTGAGGACAGATCTACAAGAGACATAGAACTAGGAATAAAATTTAGTTGCTTCTAGGCTGCGCTATCAAAATCATGGTTCCACAAAAGTCTAATGTCCCTATGTAACCCAAGTTACCTGAATAAGAGGGCAGCCTTCCTTTCACCACATATTTCCAAGGCTTAAAGAGCTGCAACCCCATATGCATCCTGCAATGTCTCCCTCATAACAACACACACAGTTCACAACAAAATCCAATTCAGATGTAAAGCAGCTTCACCCCTTAATTTAACAATTAAATAGTACTGTTCAAATACATTTGAAAAATTATCTATCAAATGAGTCTTTTTAGTTTCATTAGCAAGGCATCATCTCTGCTTATCAGATAATTCTAACTGCAAACGAGAATGCAATTTGCAACTAAAAATGTTATATATACACAAAATCATTAACTTGATTTGGTGAATATGTAATCAACTCATAATAGATGTGCAATTAAGTTTCACTTAGCATGCTTAGCATACAAGTAGGAACTGGGTTTTTTCAAGTGGAACAAGAACACCACATTTAACGACTGTCCTTATCCACTTTCAACCATTTTGGGCACTTAGTGGGTATACACTAATCTACTGATACACATAATATCTAAAGGAAAAGAAAATAATCAGGGAAGTAGGAAGACTAAATGGCTATGTTAGTATTAAATACAGATAAGTCCTGCAACCAGAAGAAATGCCAAATACCACCAAAATTCTTTGGCTTAGTATTTAAGTACACTACATAAAATAGTTTCTAATGCATTTCAGAATATCATCACTATAACTGTGTAGTTACACAACTAAAGACTGGATCTTACAGATGAGGATTTTCTTGACTTAAAGACTGAAGGACTGGAGACAATCTGCTCCTGAAGAGTGTAATAATCACTGGGGCTTTCAAAAGGATTCAGTACTGTGACTCGGCCTGGAGTTTCCGGTGTTATTTGCATTTTAGCTTCTTTTGTATCACCCATATCGCTAAACTATACCTGGAAAATAGATGAAGAGAGGAGAAAAAATGGAATTATAGCTTTGACCTTTTAGGATGACCCTGAATGTTTTGGGACGAGATGATCAGTCATTTTTAAGGAGTTAGGAACATTTAAAGACTAACAAAACCTTGGCTTGGACCTACTGACCTGGGGAGATAAAGAAGGCTGATCCACAACATGAGAAACCAGACAAGAAAGGATATTGAAAGGAGATTTCAAAAAACAACAAAGCAAACAAACCACGAAATTAAAAAAAAAAAAAAATCTAAAAAACGAAACACCATAAGAAACACCAGGGCAATCAAGCCAAACATCTTCCTGGACGGCAGCTCACAAACCAGACGCTAGCCCTCAAAGACTTCAGAAATAAAGAGGTATTACCGAAAGGCGGGCAGCACAGGGACGACCCTCTGTGACAGCCAGCCCCGCGTTATTCCCAAGACAAGCAGAGAACACAGAGCGAAGTGAAGAACCTCATCCACAAGAGCGAGAAGGAGCTACCGGCATCCACACCGAAAGACCTGAGAGTTGCAAGCAGCTAACCACAAGTGGCAGGAAGCAGCCCTGCCGGCCAGCGCTGTGCGTACGGCCGGGAAAGCTGCAGAGACAATAACGCTCTCAAGCTCCCACTTCGCTCAGGTGCTAAAACTAATCCACTCCCCACTAGCAAACCGAGATTAGCCTCAGCTTCCGAGGGCTCCCGGAGGCGCCACCAGTCTCTCCTACAACGAAAGGGAGAACGGTCGATGGGTCTGCTGCCCCCTCCCGTTAAGCCCTGTCCCGGCGGCTCCCTCTCCTGAGGCGGCAAAAGAGACGAGAGTCCCCTGCTCTCGTTCAACGAGCCTTAAGGGCAGCTTCCTTCTTCCTCTTCCACCACCCCCAGGTCGATAACACCGACTCTCGCCCCGGGCAAGTCTCCTTAGCCCAGAGCGGCTGACACGAGGCCACAACCCGCACAGAAACTACCTGCCGCCATTACCAGGACACCGCTGCGCCCGCTCATGCTCACCCCAGGCCGTGCTTCCTCAGCGTCAGGAGGCTCTTTAATTCGTCCCGCTTCCTCCCGAGACCTGCCCAATCACGACGCTCGGTTTCTGATTCCAGGCCAATTGCAGGCCCTCCAGCTCTCGAACGGACCAATCGCCAGGGGAGCCGCTACACGAATTCGAAAGGGACGCTGCTTGTCGCTTTCCTGCTCCTTAGCAGGCGGGTTCCGTTTGGGGCGTCACGTGGAGCGGGAGTATTTGAACGACATAGATGAAGTAACGGGAGAAGGACCGGGGAAGGAGGGGTTTTGTTCCGCTTCCGGGTGGGAGGCGAGGGGCGGTGCGGGGTCGCCATGGCGAGCAATGCCGCTAGCCTCAACGCGGTGCGGGAGACGATGGACGGTGGGTATCGGAGGCGAGGGAGCCTAGTGCTGTGAGTGGCAGCCAGGTTTCGCTGCCGTTATGCTGACCGATCTGGGGCTGCGTCGGCCCTGTGCGAGGAGGTCTTGTCTGGGTGCTTCATGCCGCTTCTCGGGCTGCGGGGCCTTGAGCCAGCTCTGAAGTGATACTAGCACCTCTCCTGCGAAGAGGTTTACGGTTTGGAGTTGCTAAAGGACTTAATGTGTCGCAGTTTCGGTTTGCTTCATGTTATGTGGGATGTCTGAAACACTTCAACTATGCACGTAGTACTAGGCTTTGTGACTTCCTGTGACTTTTCTCGGCCTTTGTTTTGTTTTCCCCCCTTAAGCTATTGTTTGTTTTATCATAACATTAGTCTTTGTATATATTTGCCGTTTTAAGACGTTATTATTTTAAATGGCTAATGTGAGAAAGGGTCAAGTCTGTGGCCCTGTGAGTGGCCCCACCTGAAATGATGTGAACCCCAACATCTTGCTCCTCTGAATGGCTCGTCAAAAGTAAAGTAAAAAAAAATCCAGAAGGATAATCAGTGTTACGGAATTGCACTAGTTTCTGATATAAAAGAATTGGTGGTGATGTGAGATGGGGACTATGAGAAAAGTGGCACTGGGAGTAGGGGGAAGTATTGCACATTATTTGTGGTCCATGATAAATATCAACACCTTGAGTAATGATCAAGGCTGACATGTTCAAGAGGTGTATCTTTGCAACGTCTTGTGTGAAACTCTGGAATTCCAGAGAATGGCTATGCCAGAAGCTTGTAGGGGTTTCAAGCAGAGTAGAAAGCTACCAAGAAATTCTCTGAGGGTTGTTAAATATAAAGACTTTCTCCAGAAATGAGGGATTAGAGGCTAGAGAGAGTGTTCAAGGGGCTGTTGCTTTGTTTATTTTCTCAAGATCCTCCTATTTGTATTATAGCTATGATTGCTGTTATATAAGGGTTCCTTAGCAAAGACCTGCAAGAGTTGAACTGGTGACAAAAATAGTGTTCCAGCTACTTCAACCTGCTGTTGCAGGCAAGGCAGGCCTAGGATTATTATGACTGCATTGATGCTTCTAGGCAGTGACACCATTCTGTTCAGATAGAGAAAGATTTCTTTGAGATGTAGAGGGATTCTAAGTTCTCCTAACTGATTTTAACATCTGCTCTCTCTCCCTTTCTGCTGGAATGCTTTAGATGGGAAGGAACTTTTACTGCATTCGAAGTGCTTTGTTTATTTTACTGTTCAAAATACATTGATGTTCTGAAATTTCCATTATAAAAATATCTAAAGTGCTTTAGTAACTTAAAATGTAAAGCACTGAGAGCTGCTACATCTCTCTGCAAAGATGTTGCCTAAACAGCTGAACATTTTCTATTAGAAGCTACTGACCACAACTCTTCCTGACATAGGAAATTAGAACTTCATAGATTCACAGAATGGTTTGGGTTGGAAGAGACCTTAAAGATCATCTAGTTCCATCCCTCCCACAACAGGCAGGGCTGTCTTCCACTAGAGCAGATTGCTCAAGGCCTCATTCAGCCTGGCCTTGTACACCTCTAGAGAGGGGCCATCCATGACCTCCCTGGGCAACTCATTCCAGTATCTCACAACTCTCACTGCAAAGAATTTCTTCTTAACGTCTAAATCTACCCTTCTCAGTTAGTTGGGTTTGCTGCTCTGCCTTCAAATATGTTACCTGCCTAGTAAACTTGATGATAAACTTTAAATGGTTAAAGAAAGTGAAAACTATGGTTTTCTGAGAGTTGTCGGTATTTGTTCTGTAGCTGTTTATGTTCAATGGCCTTTTATTTCAAAGGCATCATCTGACTCTTGAAAATGCTTTCATGAGGACAGGGTGTGCATGTATGTAACGTGTTTGGAACAGTTTGCTTTCAAGCCAGTGGGAACAGAAAGCCTTGTGGAGAAGGAAGCCCCACCTTGTAGCTTTTATCTAGGGCTTTTGTCTGACAAACTGCCTCCATGTCCTAAACTTGTGTGGATGCCTAATACAGCCTATGTGGGTGAGTTTCAAGAGTATTATCACACCTAGCAGTTTTCTCATAGTATTTGACATTTCCCTTTGACTTCAGTGGAATTAACTGGATGCCTTAGGCACAGTAACAACGAAAAATAAAATCTCAGTGAGTTGTTCTGTTACGTATATTAACAAAGTGTTTGAGAGCCAGAGAAGGAGCTTTCCAGGGCAGGTTTGGAAGGGAGAGAGAGAAATGTCTTTGTCTTTGCACAAAAGTGACTGGAATCTTTTTCTGCAAAGATTTCCTGATGACATGCTGCTTCTGATTCAGGTCCCATAAAAATTAAATAGTATTGTTTACCCTTAAACCAGTGTTGGCTAGAAAACACCTGTCATTCTCTGTAACAGCTTTAAGAGTGTGCTTTCAGTCCACTCTAGTAGGACTTTGTCAGTATCTAGAGTTCAAGAGCATGGGTTATTATCATAGCCTACCTTTTACATGGCTACCAAGCAAGTTAATTGTTGGATTCTTCACTTTTTATTGTTCAGGACCCATTGTCTAGTATTGTTTGCTGAACCAGAAAGGCATGTTAGAAGCCATGGCTTCTAGCTTGCACTGGAAAGCTGGGCGTGAATGCTGGTGTTGAGGTTCACATTGCAAGAGCTTTCCACAACTGCCAAATTCAGAGACTTTACTGTAGAGAATAAATGCTGATGAATAACATTTTTAATCATTGACATTTCGTAGTCTGTAGGGACTAAAATGCTTTCATTTCTGTTACAGTTCTGTTTGAAATTTCAAAAATATTAAACACTGGCTTGGACATGGAGACATTGTCTATTTGTGTGCGACTTTGTGAACAGGGGATAAATCCAGAAGCATTATCATCGGTTATTAAAGAGCTACGTAAAGCTGCAGAAGCTCTAAAGGTAATGCTTATTGCTCACAAAGCATATACAGTTGTTTTTAAGTGTCAAGTATGTTCAACTTGCTGTGCTTCAATTTGTAAATTGTTCTTTAAGATATAACTCCTTTTTCAAGCAAGGAAATTAGTTGTCCTGTGGAAGAGTCAGTGGGTAAACGGAGTGGAACATGAAGCAAGCTATGATACAAAAAACAGAATCATAGAATCAGTCAGGGTTGGAAGGGACCACAAGGATCATCTAGTTCCAACCCCTGCCATGGGCAGGGACACCCCACACTAGATCAGGCTGGCCAGAGCCTCGTCCAGCCTGGTCTTAAACACCTCCAGGGACAGGGCCTCAACCACCTCCCTGGATAACCCATTCCATGGCTTCACCACTCTCATGGTGAAGAACCTCTTCCTCACATCCAGCCTGAATCTCCCTATTTCCAGCTTCATTCTGTTCCCTAGTCCTATCACTACCTGATATCCTGAGAAGTCCCTCCCCAGCCTTCCTGTAGGCCCCCTTCAGATCCTGGAAGGCCACAATGAGGTCACCTTGGAGCCTTCTCTTCTCCAAACTGAACAGCCCCAACTCCTTCAGTCTGTCCTCAAAAATGCTCTTCAGAAAAAATTAAATCATTTGAAGGAATAAAACCAACAATTAAAAACGTTAAATTTTTTTCAGGGGGGCATGTCTATCTACCAATGCCCCATTATCTGCATCATACCATAAACACATTGCTACTTTTGGTTTTTTGCCGCTATCACAGCCTTACTACAACCTTGGGCCTAGCAGTATGTAGCAGTATCTGTAAACAGGTCCATACAGCTTGCTAATATAATCTTCACATACTGGTTTTACTGTATTAACCTGTGCTCTGAATCTCTCCAGAGACAAACATGATGATTTCATGGTGTGTGTATATAGTAGGGCTTTTCAAAATTTAGCAATTACCTGCTCAGCTAAGTAGAGAGACTATAGTTTAAAAAAGAATCCCCACTTGCCTTAAAGGATTTTCATTCTTTATTGTCTACCTAAACATAATGATTTCTTTTTCAAGGTACCTTTTTTCTTTTTTATTTCTGGGGAGGTGTCAGGGAGAACCGATAGCTACCCTGCCTATCTCTGTTTTAGAAGACTGCATTCTGATTCTTAGAAAATTCAATTTTCAGTTGTTTTGGTTTTTTTTTTGTTTTTTTTTTTTAACTAGATGGATGCTAATCAAGCCCATTTTTTTACAAGTTTTCAAACTTTATTTAATTTTTAACCACCTTCCTCTGTTTATCCATATTTTACACTTGTGTACATTCACAAGCCAAGCCGCTCTCCATCATTTTCCTCCAGTCCTGGCTGACCGGTGTGGTCCCAGATGACTGGAAACTGGCCAATGTGGTCCCCATCCACAAGAAGGGACGGATGGAGGAACCCAGAAACTATAGGCCGGTCAGCCTGACCTCAGTGCCAGGGAAAATGATGGAACAGATTATCCTGGCGGCAATAACTGCGCACCTGCAGGATGGCCAAGGGCTCAGGTCCAGCCAACATGGATTCAGGAAGGGCAGGTCCTGCCTCTCCAACCTGATCTCCTTCTATGATCAGGTGACCCACCTGGTGGATGTGGGGAGGCCTCTGGATGTGGTCTACCTGGACTTCAGCAAGGCCTTAGACACCGTCCCCCACAGCAAACTGCTGGCTTAAGCTGTCAGCTTGTGGCTTGGGCAGCAACACTCTGCGCTGGGTTGGGAACTGGCTGGAGGGCCAGGCCCAGAGAGTGGTGGTCAATGGTGCCACCTCCAGCTGGAGGCCAGTCACCAGTGGCATCCCCCAGGGATCAGTGCTGGGCCCCATCCTCTTTAATGTCTTCATTGACGATCTGGATGAGGGGATTGAGACAGTCATCAGCAAATTTGCAGATGACACCAAGTTAGGAGCAGATGTTGGTCAGTTAGAGGGTAGAAGGGCTCTGCAGAGGGACATCGATTGGCTGGACAGATGGGCAGAGTCCAATGGGATGGAATTCAACAAGTCCAAGTGCCGGGTGCTGCACTTTGGCCACAACAACCCCATGCAGAGCTACAGGCTGGGGTCGGAGTGGCTGGAGAGCAGCCGGACAGAGAGGGACCTGGGGGTGCTGATCCACAGTTGCCTGAACATGAGCCAGCAGTGTGCCCAGGCAGCCAAGAAGGCCAACTGCATCCTGGCCTGCATTAGGACTAGTGTGGCCAGCAGGAGCAGGGAGGTCATTGTGCCCCTGTACTCTGCTTTGAGTCCTGTGTCCAGTTCTGGGCCCCTCAATTTAAGAAGGACATTGAGACACTTGAACATGTCCAGAGAAGGGCAACAAGGCTGGTGAGAGGCCTTGAGCACAAGCCCTATGAGGAGAGGCTGAGGGAGCTGGGGTTGTTTAGCCTGGGGAAGAGGAGGCTCAGGGGCGACCTCATTGCTCTCTACAGCTACCTGAAAGGTGGTTGTAGCCAGGAAGGGGTTGGCCTCTTCTCCCTAGCAACCAGCACCAGAACAAGGGGACACAGTCTCAAGCTGCAACAGGGGAAGTTTAGGCTCGAGGTGAGGAGAAAGTTCTTCACTGAGAGAGTGATTCGTCATTGGAATGGGCTGCCCGGGGAGGTGGTTGAGTCGCCGTCCCTGGAGGCGTTCAAGAGGGGACTGGATGTGGCACTTGGTGCCATGGTCTAGTTGTGAGGTTTGTGGTTACAGGTTGGACTCGATGATCTTCGAGGTCTCTTCCAACCTTGGTAATACTGTGATAAGTGTGTGTGTGTATATATATGTCGAACCATGCATATAAGTAATTGAAGATTGTTTTACTTTGCTTTTACTTGTAGCTATCCTTTGCCTGTTTGTCTCATAAGTCATAATCAAATAATTGGCAGTGTGATTTATGCTGTTATTAGTGTCACTCTTCTGAGTTCTGTGTTAATATAAATTGTATAAATTTAATATAAATTGTATAAAGAAGTAAATGCCAAAGGAAAAAAAAGTCATGCTTTGGGCACTTCTTGAAATCATTAGGTTAAAATATACAGGATACAACTTGCTGAGATAGAGGATGTACAAACAAACAGTAATGATTATGTTAATAAAGGTTAATGATTATGTTAATAAAGGTTGACAGCATTATTTTTAGAGTATTCATTGGAGAACAACAGTACACATCTAAGATGTTTACATGTAAGTAGCATATTTTTAGACATGTTCTCTGGGTGAATTGTAAGAAAAGGTGACATTTAATCTACATGGTGTCTACTTCTGGTGACTCAAATTAAATGTTGTTTTTCTGTTTTTAGGCTGCTGAAAATATGGCTGGCTGACATGGGAGAAGATTTTTATTTGAGAAATACCATGTTAAAGTTAACAGGCTTTGAAGATTGCCACTATGCAGAAAAGCAAAACAAGTTTATGGGCATAGGTTTCAGAAAACTGCTGTAATCACCATGAAAAGGATGATGTATAGAATAGCTTGAAAAGTTTTTGTAAGTTCACCAGTAGTCTCATTACTGGGTATTTTTGTGACTTGTTTGTGAATATAGTGCAATTACTGCTTTTTGACATCAAGTCTTTTTTATATCATGCCAGAACTTAGTGTTTAGCAATGAATATTGTTATAATCAGTACAGCTTGTTAATGTGTCTTTTAAAAGTGGTACCATATCATTGCTTTTATTTCTTGCTTTGGTGAAACACTGCATGTACAATTTTAGTTTTTGCTTTATGGACCAGATAGGAACGAAGCCCATCCTGACTATTTTAACTAGTGTAAGAGTAGGGACTTTAAGTCTCAGTCTGGAAGTTAGAAGCAAAGCACTTTTGATAATGTAGGTAATGAATTGTCCTTTTGATTCAAATTGCTGCAGAAGTTTTTAATTTGGACTGCAGAGGAAATTCAGTTAGCCATGAAGGAATGCATGCAAACTTAAATCTTGTTTTACATGGAATATTTTATGAAGTTCAAATGCTACATTTGTTGTGACTACTACACCTAAAAATACTAAGGCTATATTGTTACTGCCCAGTGAAAGCATATGAGAAAAGAACAGATAGAGTTAATGTGAATCAGTGAGTCTTAAACAGTCATTTGCCATAGGAATGTCTTCTCATTCAGCCCTAAGAATCTTCACTGATTCCAAACCTAGTGTTTGTAGAACTTGCAGTAAATTGTTTATCATGTTACTTTCTAGTAAATATCCTTGCATCCAGGAATTCTACTTCATAGGATGATGTTTTCTTGTATAATCTTGATCTGCTGCTGCTAAAGCTTTTGAGGGTTTTTTTGGGGGGGGTTGTGGTTTTTGTTTTGGGTTTTCTGGTTAGTTTTTTTTAATTGCTATCATGATTCCAAGGTGTAGTGTTAATGGGACCTCAAGTAATCTCCAAGTTCAGTAGAATGCAGCACATTTGGAAATGAACTTGGAATCTTAGTTAAGACAAATGTTACATTTGTGCAGAGAAAAACATTTTCTGCTTTAAGAGTTGTTATATGTGTTCTAGGTCATAGCTCTATAAAAAGCAATCAAAGAAGCTAAATAAATCATATTGCTGGCAGAGAGAATAAAAAAATATTTATTACACTCAATCACTTACCATTATTTCCACTTAACCTGACCAAAAGATTTTTCCAGGATGATGCTATTAAAATGTTGGGATAACCGAGTGGGAGACTTAGGTGGTATCATCTTGCTCCCTCATGAATACTTGAAAGCCTTTGTGACTTGATGTTTTAGCTTCAGATTTATGATTTTTTAGTACAGTGTGTTGCGGAATGAAAGATAGTTAAATTTTGTTGTCGCTTAGGAGATCCAAAAAGTCAGTGAAATGTGAAAACACCAGGTCAGATCAATGCAAATGAGTAACTAGCTTTTACTTAATTTTATCTAGTCTAACTCCTGCATTTCAAGAATAGGAAGACTGGGGAACGTTCTTTGTGTTTTCAGGAGTCGCATCTAAGTCTGCAAGGTCTCAAATGTGAAACTTTAAACTTTTCTGTAAAGAATAGCAAAAGTGCCCAAAATAATTGCAGTAAAGCATTTGACACAGTCTCCCACAGCATCCTTGCATCTAAACTGAGGAAGCGTGGTCTGGATGATCAGGTGGTGAGGTGGATTGTGAGCTGGTAGAAGGGAAGTAAGAGAGTTGTGGTCGATGGGGCCCAGTCTAGTTGGAGGTCTGTATCTAGTGGAGTCCCTCAGGGGTGGGTACTGGGACCAGTACTAGTCAATATACTCATCAATGACCTGGATGAGGGCACGGAGTGCACTGTCAGCAAGTTTGCTGATGACCCAAAACTGGGTGGAATGGCTGCCAGAAGGTTGTGCTGCTATTCAGCGAGACTTAGAGGGGCTGGAGAGCTGGGCAGGGAGAAATTTAATGAAATCCAACAAGGGCAAGGGTTGCACCTGGGGAAGAACAACCCCATAGGTTGGGGATGGACCTGTTGGAGAGCAGTGAAGGGGAAAAGGATCTGGGGGTCCTAGTGGATGGGAGGTTGACCATGAGTCAGCAGTGTGTTCTTGTGGCCAAGAAGGCCAATGCCATCCTGGGGTGTATTAGAAAGGGTGTGGTCAGTAGATCGAGAGAAGTTCTCCTCCCCCTCTACTTTGCCCTGGTGAGGCTGCGTCTGGAATACTGTGTCCAGTTCTGGGCCTCTCAGTTCAAGAAGGACAGGGAACTGCTTGAAAGAGTCCAGTGCAGAGCCACAAAAATGATTAAGGGAGTGGAACATCTTCCTTACAAGGAGAGAAGGAGTGAGGGGGCTGGGGCCTCTTTAATTTTGGAGAAGAGGAGACTAAGGGGTGGCCTCACTAATATTTATAAATACATAAAGGATGAGTGCCAAGAGGATGGAGCCAGGCTCTTCTTGGTGACACCCAATGGCAGAACAAGGGGCAATGTGGTAAAAATGTCTCCCCTAAGCCTTCTCCTCGCAAAGCTGAACAAATCCAGCTCTGCCAGCCTTTCTTTGTATGGCAGGTCTTCCAGTCCTTTGATCATTCTTGTGGTCCTTGTCTGAACACTTTCCAGCCTGTGTGCATCTTTTTTGTACAGCTGGGACCTAAACTGCATGCAGTGTTCTAGGTGTGGCCTGACAAGCAAGTGGGACAATGACTTAATCTCTGCTGCTAATGCCCTTGTTGATGCAACTCAACATCCTGTTGGCCTTCTTTGCCAATGCAGCACACTGTTAATTCATGCTGAGCTGCTTGTTCACCAAGACCTCTAGGTCTCTTTCCACAGGGCTGCTCTCCAGCCAGGCAGATCCCAGTCTGAGCTGTACTCCTGGGTTATGTATTCCCAGGTGCAAGGCCTGGTAGGCAATTTGTTTTGCAGAACTATAGAAACAGGACATGTTTATGACATCTAAACCTGCAATTTTACAAATCTAAACCTAAAAATGATAACATTGGTTATAGTTAGTATTTCATATTAACAAAATGAAATACAAAGCTTAAAGTCGAATATTTAACATATTTGGGCTGAAAGCAAGGAGGATGTTTCTTAAAACTAGCAGATCTGTGGTCACCTAGAAAGTCTATGTACTTTTCCTTAGCATACTTGGCAGAGTTTCTTTCAAAATACTGCACAGGACAAATGTGACTAGGAATTGGTGTAAAAACTCCTCATTGCTTTTGATTTGGCATTTCATCTGTTACAAATACAAGAATAAAATCTTTTTAGTGGGGAATTTTGTGCTGCAAGTGTTTCTGTACTGTAAAATAAGACTACCACTGTATTAGCATCCCCATGTGAACATGAGCACTCAGACTTGGCATTGTTGGCTGCATTTGTAACACGTACCACCTTCTACTGCATTTAACTAAAGCAAAGCAAAGATCACCTGCTTTCCCTCTGGGCTCCTTACTTACATGTTTTTGGAACTCTTGAAGAGATAAAGGTAATAATAGCTATACCAATCCTAACCAAAAGTTTTTCTAATAACATTTTTTAGCCAAAAGCAGCAGCCTGAGGAAGGATAAGAACAATGCAAACAATGCAAGGACCTTTGGTTCTTTTCCTTATGTGTTCTCCTAGTTTCCAAGTGTCTTCTATTCTTGGGTTTCCTGAACATGATATGGTTTGTCTATTTAGTAATCCTCAATGGTGCTTTTTCCAGTACTTGCCCAGTTTCCTTTGGACTATATATGCTACTTGAATAGCAGCAGCCTTTATCAGTTGATGTCTGTTGCATAAAAAAATTGCCACTTCTTGTTTCTTTTGAACCTATCTTAATGTTCCTTGCACAGTAAGCCTACCTACCATACTTGTGCCAGTCATGATTCTGCAGATATGTAACACTCACCTTTATATTTCCTCTTTTAAACTGAAATACATTGGCTTATTCCTTGTCTGACCAAAGGCATGGAATCGCTTCTACATTTATTGTCCTTTGAAACTTCTTTGGGTCCTATAGTTTCTGTACTGCAGCATTAAACATGCTGTTAAGTACTGGCTTGTTTACTTCCTTGTTGTTTATTCCTTTTTTAGTAATTGCTGATACTTAACTTGCTTTTAAAATTTGCACTGAGTACTGAGCAGTTTTTTCAGAATTATCTATCATAACTACAAGATCTCACTCTTGAGTGGTAATGATAACCCCAGAGGCCATTGTTTAGTATGTGAAACTATGGTGGTTAATTTATATGTGTATATTTATTTTTATGCTGAATTGCATCTCTCATTTCTTTCTCAGTCTTGTATGCCTTTCTGCAGTTCTTCTATTTGCCAGTAGTCTTACTACTCTTTTTCATTGCCAAATGTTACCACTTTGGCCCCTTTTTGAGGTTAGTTATGAATGGTCAAGCAGCACAAGACCTAGCAAACACTCTGCAGTGGGTCACTGGTGTCCTGTGGCAGGAACTGACTCTTAATTCCCATTCCTTTTCAGTGATTGAATTAAATGCAGTTCTGCCTACCACTTACTCAGTGTAAGAATAAGAAACTATCTTTAGTGTCACATATATCACAGCTATGAGAGCTTAAGCACCGTCATGAATCTATTTGTGGTGAGCATGACATTCTAGATAACTATCAGAATCACTGACATTTGTAATTGTATAATTACATTTTAGACTTAGAAAATTCAGGTACCTTTAAGGAAGAATGTAGAGTGCTGAAGAAGACAAGCATTGTGCCCATGAAATCCCTTTTAGGAGAGATGGTAGGGAATTTTGGGTTGTTTTTTTTTTTTTTAGGCAATAATGTTAACCAAAAAATATGTCCACAAAAAACAAGCTGTGTGACAGTCAGGCCTAGACACTCGTCCCTGTTAGGTCTGTATCCATGAAAAGTGCATTTGTCAGCTAATCTTCTTTCCTTCCTCTTGGTCTTCAGCTGTGCAAATACTGGTTCAGTTCTAGACTTGCTTTTGGATTCCATCATTTGGTTCCCTCTCAGGTGAACTTGAATGCTGTTGTGGGCACACTTTAGGGACTACTCCCAGCACGCTGCACCAGGTTGGGTCCTTCAGTCTTTCCCACACTCTTGACTTTCAAATACTCCCATCTAATTTTACATGCTTATACAAACCAGTCAGCCCTCATTATTTAAATACAGTTTAACTAAAAAGCATCAAAAAATGCAGTAACCTAAGCATCAGCAGTGACCCATAACAAAATGCTGTGTAGTATAACTGTAGACAGCCTGCTAAACTGGGGCTTTGCATTACTGTGGATGATCTGAGCTAGGAATATAAGCATGCCTTTAGTAGTGGAGATTCAACTCTTTGAACCACAAATATTACTTTCAATTAAAAAGACCATAAAGCAGAATTCCAGAGAATGAAAGGTATGCTGAAGTAATTCCAACCTCTGAAAGAGAAAGGGTGCTAAGAGAATTGAAGACCTGTCACTCAGCATCAGCAGTAGCAAATAGTTAATCAGTGAACCTGGCATTTCATTGGCAAAGAATGAAATTACTAAATGTACAGAGTTCCATTCAAACACTGTTTGGTGGTAATGTCAGTGGGCTAGGTTGGGGTTTTTTTGTTAGTTATGGATTTACATGTCAGGTCTTGATGCATTATACTTCAATTTATGCAAGACAAATTTAACTTAAAATGCACCATTTGTATCATTCAGTAAAAAACAGAAATATATTCGGGTGTTACCTGTTTTTCTGTCTTGTTACCTTGGGAGTGAGACTTGGAAAAAAACCAAGCCTGTACAAATGTTAAAAAACAAACAAACAAACAAAAACAGTTCTTGAAAAGTGGTAAGTCACAGCTACTTTACTGAGAGGATTTTATGCTGTAGAAAGTTCCTACTAGATACAGAAAACAGGTTTATGAAGTACAACTAGTGAAAGTTAATCAGTAGCGCTGCCTGAGTCCACCTTGGAAGAGACCTCCAACTGATCACCCAGCTAGACCATGGTACTAAGTGCCTCATCGAGTCTTTTCTTAAACACCTCCAGGGATGTTGACCCCCACCACCTCCCTGGGCAGCCCATTCTAATGGGCAATCTCTCTTTTTGTGAAGAACTTCCTTCAAAGTTCAAGCCTAAACTTCCCCCTGCACAGCTTGAGACTGTTCTCTTGCTGGTTGCCTGGGAGAAGAGACCAACCCCCACCAGACTACGACCACCCTTTGGGTAGTTGTAGACAGCAATAAGGTCTCCTCTGAGCCTCCTCCAGACTAAACCACCCTGTTTGCCTCAGGTACTCCTCATGGGGCTTGTGCTCCAGACCTCTCACCAGCTTTGTTGCCCTTCTCTGGACACATTGAAACAACATCTTTCTTGAATTGAGGGGCCCAGAAGTACTCAAGTGTACAGTACTCAAGGTGTGTCATTGCATTCCATTGTGGAGTGTAGCTTTTGCTTGTAAATACAGCTCCATTTGCTTCCAACTGAGTTGGTCTGGCAAAGTTAATGTTGGGGGGGAAACTTCAACCCACTACAGGCTCTGCAGGAGGAACTCGTTGTGAGCAAGGACAAGGGCTTACAAAGGCCAAAAGGCCAGAAGTACCACCAAGGCTGACCCACCTCAGGCCAGACATAAAAACTGACCCTGAAAAGAAAAACTGAAGTGTCATGGTTGTAGGTGACTCCCTGCTGCAAGCAACCAATGGGATGCACCTGTCCCAAAGGAAGAAAAGGATTCTAGGGCAGAAGTTGGCAGGGCTCATTGATAGGGCTTTAAACTAGATTCAAAGGGTTAAGGGATTGTTAATTTCATGCTAGCCTGTGACAAACATTGGGGCAGCTCACCAGAGGCAGAGGGATGGAGTGCTAGCAAGGGCTCTCCCCTTGTTGCCCTGAGGCACGCCAAGGACAAAGCACTTGGACACCCCAAGGGAATCAAGGGAGATTCACTTAAGAGGGTGACACAGCCAGAACGTCTGAAGTGCCTCTATGGAAATGCATGCAGCTTGGGCAATAAACAGGACAAATTAAGGGCCACTCTGAAACTGAAACTTGGTGGGATGATTCCCATGACTGGAATGTAGGGATAGATGGGTACAAGCTCTTTAGGAAGGACAGGCAGGGTAGGAGGGGAGGAGGTGTTGCTCTCTCTATCAGGGACCAGCTGGAATCAGTGGAGCTCCACCTGTGCAAGGATGATGAGCTGGTTGAGAGCATATGGGTGAATATCAAAGGAAAAACAGGGAAGGTGATGTTACTGAAGGGATCTGCTACAGTCCACACGACCAGCAGAACCAAGCAGATGAGGCCTTCCACACACAAATAGAAGTGGCTTCACATTCACAGGCCCTGGGCCTTGTGGGGGATTTCAACCACCCTGACATCTGCTGGAGGGACAACACAGCTAGGCACCAGGACACACTGGCACACAAAAAGAAACTCTACAAGGAGTGGAAGAAAGGACAGCTGGAATTGGGGGACATATAAGGGAGCTGCCTGAGCAGCAGGAGACCTGGTTAGAAAAGCTAAAGCTCAGTTAGAATTAAATCTGGCCAGGGAGCAAGTGGAACAGTAAAAATTTCTGTAGGTATATTAATGGTAAAATGAGACTAGGGGAGGTGTGGACCCCCTCAGAAAGGAAACGGGTGAACTGGTGACAAGTGACATGGAGAAGGCTGAGGTTCTCAATGACTTCATTACCTCAGTCTTCACTGGCAAGGGCTCCAGCCACACTCCCAGAATAATGGAAGATAACGGTGGGTACTGGAAGAAGGAACTGCCCATTGTGAGTGAAGATCAGGCTCATGACCATCTGAACAACGTGAAAGTGTTCAAGACCATGGGACCCGATGGGATACACCCACAGGTGCCGAGGGAACTGGTGGATGAGGTTGCTAAACTGCTCTCCATCATATTCCAAAAGTCATGACAGTCCAGGGAGGGCCCCATTGAATGGAAAAGGGGAAACATTTGCAAGAAGGGAAAAAGGGATGGCCCAGGGAACTAGAGGCCAGTCAGTCTCACCTCTGTGCCTGGCAAGATCACAGATCCTCCTGGAAGCACTGCTGAGGTAGAAGAATAACAAAGAGGTGACTGAGTGCAATCAGCACGGCTTCACCAAGGGCAGATCCTGCCTGAGAAACCTGGTGGCCTTCCATGGCAAGGTCACAACATTAATAGATAAAGGCCAAGCAAACTGACGTCATTTACCTGGACCTGAGCAAAGATTTCAACATTGTCCTGCACCACATCCTGGTCTTCAAGCTGGTGCAGTATGGGTTCCATGGATGGAGCATTCAGTGGATAAAGAACTGGCTTGAGGGCCACACCCAAACAGTGGCTGTCAATGGGTCCACATCTGGGTGGAGGCCAGTGACAAGTGGAGTCCCTCAGGGATCAGTACTGGGAACAGTCTTGTTTAATGTCTTTTGTTGGTGACATAGTGGCACTGAGTGCACCCTCAGCAAGTTTGCTGATGACACCAAGCTGTGTGGTGCAGCAGAAATGCTGGAGGGAAGGGATGCCATCCAGAGGGACATTAACAGGCTGGAGAGGTGGCCCCAAGTCAACATCATGAGGTTCAACAAGACCAAATGCAAGGTCCTGCATCTGGGTTGGGGCAATCCCAAGCACCAATATAGGCTGGGCAGTGACTGGCTTGAGAGCAGCCCTGAAGAAGAGGACTTGGGAGTACTGGTGGATGAGAAGCTCAACATGAGCCACCACTGTGCACCTGCAGCCCAGAAAATCAATCACATCCTAGGCTGCATCAAGAGAAGCATAGCCAGCAGGTTGAGGCAGGTGATTGTCCCCCTCTACTCCGCTCTGGTGAGAACCCACCTGGAGTACTGCGTCCAGTTCTGGAGCCCCTATTACAGGAAGGATCTGGACATGCTGGAGCGTGTCCAGAGTAGGGCCACAAGGATGATCAGAGGGCTGGAGCACCTCTCCTATGAGGACAGACTGAGAGAGTTAGGACTATTCAGTCTGGGGAAGAGAAGGCTCCAAGAAGACTTAATTGTCACCTTCCAGTATCTTAAGGGGGTCTACAAGAAAGATGGGGAGGGACTTTTGAGGGTGTCAGGTAATGATAGGACTAGGGGGAATGGAACAAAAATAGAAATGGGTAGATTCAGACTGTATTTTAGGAAGAAATTCTTCACCATCAGGGAGTGGAAAGCTATTAGCAGCTCCCATGGTTTTTGGCCAGAGGGGTTCTTGTGCTGTTCATATATTGTAAATACTGCATATTTTGTACATAATCATTGCACTTCATTGTAGATTGTAGTTTTGCTTGTAAATACATCTTCATTTGTGTCCAATTGGGCTTGTCTGCAAAATTTAATGTTGGGAGGCCACCACACCTAGGATGGATCCCATCCAGTCCCATAGACTTGTGGGGATCCAAGTGGCTGAGCAGGTCTCTGACTGCTTCCTCCTGGATTGCAGGGGTACTATACTGCTCTCTGACTCCATCTGCCAGCTCAGGAGGCCAGTTGTCCTAAAGACAGTCTATCCTACTATTGAAAATGGAGGCAAAGAGGGTGTTAAGGCCCACTGTTTATACTTTGAGAAACTTGTAAAGAGACAAGGATAACTTAAATGAAAACTCTAAAACTTCCACAACTAGAGAACAAGCCTCATGAAAGAAACTCAGGAGTATGCAATTTCCAAAAGAGAAGTTCAGAAAAGACAGAAGTACCATATGCCCTTGCACGCAGAATAAAGTCCTGTGGCTACATCTTTTTAACATAATAGAGAAAACATTCCAGAACCAGTAGCTGATATTAGACAAATCATACCTTAAAAATAAAGGAGTGAAGATAAGCAAACTTCAGTAATAGCATACTAGGGAAACAGCAAACCTGCTTGATGTTAAGAATAATACTAAAAGACATGATTTAATACAGTTTATGGGGAAAAGTCTACAGTACTCTGGAAGGTGTTTGGCATACTGGCTGAGGCAGGTCCTTCTGACTGCAGAGTCCATCAAGGGCAGTGTAAGACAGCTCTAAGTAATGTGAAGAAAATTAGGAATGTTTAGGATGAGTATCAGTGATGTTTCTGTCAGTAAGATAAATGGAGGCCTGGTTTCTGAGACATATAAACATTACCTGGTAAAAAAACCAAGCACCACAACTATTAATTATCTGACCTAGCAATCTAGAATATATTGAGTCTAGGCACTTTTATTATAACTTTACAAATACTCCTATTTTCTCACCTCTGATTCTTAACATGTAATGAGAGACCAGCTCACGAAAATGAGTCTCTGAAAGCTCAGTGATCATTGCAAGGGCAAGTGGGAGTTTAATGATTGAATGTAACTTTCAGTGAAGGAAATGGGAAACACAGGAGTGGAAGAGGCGGTACTTGGCCTTGCTATGGTTGCTCAAGGGAGCAGCTGGGAGCAGGGAAGGCGGCTGTGATAGGGTGAAGATGCTGAGGGGCATCCCGGCTTGACTTTGATTATTTTATTTGTACACCAGATTCAAAACTGGTATGGTGAGGACACCAATAAGTAATCTTCATTTAGATAATCTTCCTATTTAATGGTTGTGAGATACAAGAAAAAGATACTAGGGTTAGTAGGTCATCATACTGCCCTACTCCCCACCCATAGGTACAGTCCCTTTAACAAATGATGCTGGGATTGTTTACTAACCACTCTTGGCAATACTGAAGCTGTGCCAGGGTACTGCACAAGCCAGGGGTATTCACACAGAAGGCAGAAAAATATCTATGGCACATACACAGGCTGGTAATTTGGCCTGGATTTTTAGCTTAATGTGTCAAGCTATGCATTTCACTGTGAAGAACGATGTCACTAATAAAGTTGCCGGTTATGTCTGCTCTGGTTAGATGACTTTGCAGCAGCCATTCCATTTTTAGATGAATTGGGCCAAATTCATCAGTGACTTGCACCCTGTGAAGTTTTGTTAAAGTCAGTGAAATGAAGGAATTATAGGACATGGATCAGCTGTGGGTGATGAAATGGAGGACATAAAGACATTATTTTGTTTGGGCAGGTCCTTTAGCTTTCCTGTGCCAGGGCAGTCTAGTTAAAATAGGTTATTTTCATTCAAAAGATATTTTTTAAAAAATAATTAAAATTAATAATTAAAATGCTTTTCCTCAAGTGCCAAAGATTTTCCCTCATTGTGGTGTCATCATAATTTGTCATTCTACATCTTGTGCTCCTATTTGTCTTCTGTGAGCTGGGTTTTCTGCCAACTGCATCTGCCACAATTCACCATATTCCTCTCTCTACCCTCAATTTTAATTCTTTCATTACACAGGGTCAGACTTCTATGTCTTCCAATATTTCAGCAGTCTTTTCTACAGTATTTCTCCAAGATAATCAGGTAGTATTCAATAAAGTGTTTTCTTGGAAACTTTTTTTCCCCTCAGAAACAGGTTTTATAGAATTATTTCCATTAGCCCTAATATGTGCACAATTGTAAGAGAGAGACTGGAATCTCACTATGTTCTGCATAGCCAAATCTGTTCTGTGTCCTGGTGCACAAACTTCTCTCTTTATGTATCCCTAAAATACCTTTAGAATATTATAGTGTGCGGTGTAGGTATCTCAATCATTGGCATACGTAGGCCAATCTTGTGTGCAGAGATTTCACATCAATATAGGGATATCCTTCATTCCTCTAAAATACAACTGTTTTTTATTGTTGCTGTCCTGTGCTGGGTCAATTACTAGATATCTGAGTTGCATTTGGCATTTGTTTATAAGTTTAGATTTAGGAAAAATTCTCACACAGAAGAGAACACAGTACTTTACCTTGTTTTCAACACACTCTTCTTTTTCTGTCCCAGCTTTGATAATCAGCTGATACAGAATCACTGAATCACAGAATCACCAAGGTTGGAAAAGACCTCAAAGATCTTCAGCATCTTTGTTGATGATCTGGATAAGGGCATTGAGTCCGTCATCAGCAAGTTTGCGGACGACACCAAGCTGGGGGCAGGAGTTGATCTGCTGGAGGAGGTAGAGAGGCTTTGCAGAGGGACCTCGACAGGCTGGACAGATGGGCAGAATCCAACGGCATGAGATTGAACACATCCAAGTGCCGGGTTCTGCACATTGGCCACAGCAACCCCATGTAGTGCTACAGGCTGGGGTCAGAGTGTCTGGAGAGCGGCCAGGCAGAGAGGGACCTGGGGGTACTGGTTGATGGGAGGCTGAACATGAGCTTGCAGTGTGCACAGGCAGCCAAGAAGGCCAATGGCATCCTGGCCTGCATCAAGAGCAGTATGGCCAGCAGGAGCAGGGAGGTCATTCTGCCCCTGTACACTGCACTGGTTAGGCCACACCTTGAGTACTGTGTCCAGTTCTGGGCCCCTCAGTTTAGGAAGGATGTTGACTTGCTGGAACGTGTCCAGAGAAGGGCAACGAAGTTGGTGAAGGGTTTGGGACACAAGCCCTATGAGGAGAGGCTGAGGGAGCTGGGGTTGCTTAGCCTGGAGAAGAGGAGATTCAGGGATGACCTTATTTCTCTCTACAACTACCTGAAGGGAGGTTGTGGACAGGCAGAGGTTGGTCTCTTCTCCCAGGCAGCCAGCACCAGAACAAGAGGACACAGTCTCAGGCTGCGCCAGGGCACGTTTAGACTGGATGTTTGGAGGAAGTTCTATACAGAGAGAGAGAGATTGCCCATTGGAATGGGCTGCCTGGGGAGGTGGTGGAGTCACCTTCATTGGGGGTGTTCAGGAGGAGACTTGATGGGGTGCTTGGTTGCATGGTTTAGTTGTTTAGGTGGGTTGGATTGGTTGATAGGTTGGACACGATGATCTTGAAGGTCTCTTCCAACCTGGTCTGTTCTATTCTATTCTATTCTATTCTATTCTATTCTATTCTATTCTATTCTATTCTATTCTATTCTATTCTATCATGAAGTCCAACCTGTCACCACAGACCTTATGATTAAACCATGGCACCAAGTGCCACATCCAATCCCGTCTTGAACACCTCCAGGGATGGTGACTCCACCACCTCCCTGGGCAGTCCATTCCAATGACGAACAACTCTCTCAGTGAAGAACTTTCTCCTCACCTCCAGCCTAAACTTCCCCTGGTGCAGCTTGAGACTGTGTCCTCTTGTTCTGGTGCTGGTTGCCTGGGAGAAGAGACCAACCCCCTCCTGGCTACAGCCACCCTTCAGTTAGTGGTAGAGAGCAATAAGGTCTCCCCTGAGCCTCCTCTTCTCCAGGCTAAACAGCCCCAGCTCCCTCAGCCTCTCCTCATAGGGCTTGTGCTCAAGGCCTCTCACCAGCCTCATTGCCCTTCTCTGGACACGTTCAAGTGTCTCAATGTCCTTCTTAAACTGAGGGGCCCAGAACTGGACACAGTACTCAGGGTGTGGCCTAACCAGTGCTGAGTACAGGCACACACATACAACTCTTTTTGTGTTACAAACCTTTGTACCTACAAGTGTGACTGTTTGGTCTTTGCAGCAATTAAAGTTTGTTGTTTCACAATTTTGCAAGGAGGGTACTGTTATCCTCCATACTTTTCATGCTTATTTCAGTCATTATTAAAAAAATAATAATAAAAGGACCAACCAAACAAACCCTTCCAATATTCATAAAACACACAACAGAAGGATAAATGTACTGAAAACTGTTGCATATTCCACTAGATGGCAGACAAATATTTTCAACCAGTCTTGCAGCTTTGTAAAGCACTCTTCTGATAGGTTTGCATGGATTCTAATAAATAGTATCTTAGGATCAATTTCCAGTTTAATGAAGGATTGGTGCAATTTAACCTTTTGATTTATTTTTAAAACATTTTAAAAACTAGAAAGAAGAATTTTAAAATGTGCTATTGATTTCATGACTTTGGCTCACAAAAGAGAGAACTGAGGTTTAAGCACTTAACATTTTTTATATTGTGCATTTATTCAGATGGGATATACCAGCAGTAAAATAGCCACAACAGAGAGAGTTTTCAGCTTAGCAAATCTGTAGTGGCATCTTTTTTCCTTTCATTCAGAGCAATAAAATGTACACAAGCTGTCTTAGAAACTGCACCAACTGACCCTCTATTTCATAACCATTTTAGCTTTTAGGTTTTGTTGTTTACATACTTTGTAGCAGCTAGTCAGCAACCTACAACATTTAAGACAAGAAGGGACAGTTGAGGTAAGAGTCATTGAACGACAGAATCATAGAATGGTTTGGGTTGGAAGGGACCTCCAAAGGTCATCTAGTCCAACCCACCTGCAGCAAGCAGGGACATCTTTAACTAGACAGGTAGCTCAAAGCCCTGTCCTACCTGACCTTGAACATTTCAAGGGATGGGGCATCTACTACCTCTGTGGGCAACAAGTTTCACTGCCCTCATTGTAAAAAAATTCTGCCTGGTATCTAGTCTAAATCTGCCCTCTTTCAGTTTAAAATCATTACTCCTTATCCTGTTGCAACAGGCCCTGCTGAAAAGACTGTCTTTCTTATAGTACCTACCTGTGATCGTTTTCATGGTCCTGTTCTAGACCAGTACCCTTAAGTCCTTTGCAGGGCTGCTCTCAATCCCATCATCCCCCAGCCTGCCTTGATGTCAGATACTGCCTCAACCCAGGCGCAGGATGTTGCACTTGGACTTATTGAACCTTATGAGTTCCACACAGGCCCATTTCTCAAGCTTGTTGTAGGTTTGGATTGCACCCAAACAAATTGCAAATTTACCCTCTGGAGTAAATTTACCACACTTACTCAGAATTTGGAGGTAAAATGAAATTATGTTTACAAAAGTAGGCTAAATATAAAAGAATAATAGGTAATAAACATATACAAAATATACTTACATATATTCACAGTTTAACAACACCACAATACCCCCTTGTACAATAATTCAAGAAGATCAGTCAGGCAGCATGCAAGGTCAGAAGCAGAGATAGAGCAGCCAGAAGCAAAGCAGGAGGCAGTCGAGAGAGAAAATCAAGCTAGTGCTACAAAATATATGATATTCAGTAGTCCAATGGAATGAGATAAATTTATCTTGCATTATTCTGTGTCCAGCTTCTACAGGCTGTCCATCCCTAGACTTGAATTCTCTGGGGCGAAAAAAAGCAACAAACAAACAAACAAAAACCAAACCAAGCACAGCCTTAAAACTATAACACTTGTCCAGGTCACGTTAAGGCAGCCCATATGCTAACGGCAGTGTAGGAAGATGTGCCTCCCTGGTGAGGATGTACCAATGGATGTACCAATACCTTTGCAGCATCACAGTTCAAATGAAACAAAACAAAACAAATAAATAGCTGCATTTATTATATGCAGCAAAATAGGTAAAAATTAAGACAATTTTTACTATTTCTTGTAGTAAAAAAATAGAAAGCAGAGGCAGGATGAATTCTCCTCCCTGCCCTCTGGGTAGGAGCTCGTTTCTCTCCACCAAATACATTCCCAGATCTGTTGCTTGTCTGTGGTCTTCAAAATGAGAGGGGGTGGAGGAAGTATGAAGATTTCCTAAAGTAGGGTATTTCAGTAGGTGAGTGCCATGTCACTATTTGGCTTCCTGCCATATATTATGATTTCTCATGGACAAACTGTAGCTCCCACCATAATTAGATTAGGTTATCAAGGGTTATAATTCCCACCCCTGTCCCAGTCCTCCCCACAGTTCACACACTAAGTCCTTCCCTAAATATTTCATAATATTGTAATTTTATTCTTTAGGGTGATGGTATCACAGTGAAAAAAAACCCAACCAGATTATTTCAGCTATCCTTAAACAACTGTTTTTCTCTGCAGTCAGTGGAGAGAGGCAAGCTCTCAGTGGAGAGGGGCAAATCGGAGCACTGAAGTTATTCTTCGTCTCTGAATTGCTCTCTAAAGGAAACTCTCCTCTGACTGAAGAGGTAACCCAAGGAGAGTAGTATCCTGAGGCTAAGATTAGTCTTTGCAAATATTCCCATTAGATCATCTACTCTGACTTCCTGTATTTCACAAGCCTTTGAATTTCACCCAACAGCCTCTGTTGAGTTCAATAGCTTATGTTTAGATAAAACATATCCAAAAAGACATTTATTCTTGAGTTGAAGACATTAATAGAGATAGTGTACCCACCACTTCCTTTGTTGGTGTGTTCCGCAGTTAATCATCTCCACTGTTAAACTTTGTGTGCTTTATTTCTTGTTTTAATTTATCTGGCTTGAGCTCAGTGCACAGCTGCTTGTTATGCTTATTCCTTCTTAACTGAACAACCCTTTAGTCTGTGGGATTTTCTCCTGAGGGAGTTATTATAATCAAGTCACCAGTCTATCTTCTTTTTGATAAGCTGAAAGGATTTTCCTTTCTGTAAAGCATATTTTCTGGTTTTCTCCAGTGCTCCTTCTGGTCTTTATTGCAGCATGTGGTGGTTTTTTCCCTTCCCTTCTCTCTGATAGCAGCAATCTCAGCTGTGACCTGCCTACCCTATTCACTGTTTTGCTCCAGTGTCACACTCACAATTCCCTTTAAACTCTGTTCCTCAGCAATCTCTTAATTCCTTTCTGGAGTTACTGTTTTGCAGAACATAGAATCATGGAATCATGGAATGGTCTGGGCTGTAAGGGACCTCCAATGGTCATCTAGTCCAACACCCATCTCAGCTAGATCAGGCTGTGCAGAGCCCTGTCAAGCCTCACCTTGAATAGCTACAGGGATGGAGTCCCAACCACCTCCCCAGGCAACCAGTTCCAGTATTCCACTACCCTCACAATAAAGAACTTGCTCCTAACATCCAGTCTAAATCTATTCTTCTGTAGTTTGAAGCCATTCCCCCTCATCCTATCACTCCAGGCCTTTGCAAACAGTCTCTCTTCATCCTTCTTGCAGGCCCCCTTCAGGTACTGGAAGGTCATTATTAATTTTCCCCAGAGAACCTCCTCTTCTCCAGACTGAACCACCTCAGTTCCCTCAGGCTGTCCTCATAGGAGAGGTATTCCAGCCCCTTGATAGTTTTTGTGGCCCTCCTCTGGACCCACTCCATCAGGTCCATGAACTTCCTGTACTGAGGGCACCAGGCTGGATGCAGCATTCCAGATGAGGTCTCACCAGAGCAAAGTTGCAGAATCACCCTTCTAGATATGCTGGCAATGCTTCTTTTGATGCAGCCCAGGATGTGATTTGCCTTCTGGGCTGCATGCACACACTGCCTGCTCATGTCCACCTTCTCATCCATCAGCACCCCCAGGCCTTTTTCTGCAAATCTGCTTTCTGTCACTTCCTGTCCCAGTCTGTATTGATAGTAAGGATTGTTCTGGCCCAGGTGCAGAACCCTGCACTTGCTCTTGTTGAACCTCCTGATGTTCATCTGGGCCTGCCTCTCCAGCTTGTCCAGGTCCTTCTGGATGACATCCCATCCCTCTGGCATATGGACAGCACCACTCAGCTTGGTGTCATCTGCACTTACTGATGGTGTACTCCATCCTACTGTCTATATCATTGGTAAAAATAATAAACAATACTGGTCCCAGTACAGACCCCTGAGGGTCACTGCTCTCCATCTGGACTTCAAGCCATTGAGCACTACCCTCTGAATGTGACCATCCAGCCATTCCTTATCCACTGAACAGTCCACCCATCAAATCCACATCTCTCTAACTTGGCAAGTAGGATGTTGTGGGGGACCATGTCAAAGGCCTTGCAGAGGAGCTGGGGTTGCTTAGCCTGGAGAAGAGGAGGCTCAGAGGAGACCTTCTTGCTGTCTACAACTACCTGAAGGGAGGTTGTAGGCAGGTAGGTGTTGGTCTCTTCTCCCAGGCAACCAGCAACAAGAGGACACAGTCTCAAACTGCACCAGGGGAGGTTTAGGCTGGATCACAGAATTAACCATATTAGAAAAGACCTTCAAGATCATTAAGTCCAAACTACCACCCAACACCACCTAATCAATTAAACCATGGCACTAAGTGCCTCATCCAGACTTATTTTAAACACTTCCGGGGACAGTGACTCCGCCAGCTCCCTGGGCAGCACATCCCAATGGCCAATCTCTCTTTCTGTGAAGAATTCCTTCCTCACATCCAGCCTAAACTGCAAAATTGTTTAAGAATCATAGAATTGGTGGGGTTGGAGAGGACCTCAAGGATCATCCAGTTCCAACCCCCCTGCCCTGGCCAAGGATGCCTCACACTAGATCAGGTTGCCCAGAGCCACATCCAGCCTGGCCTTAAACACTCCCAGGGATGAGGCTTCCACCACCTCCCCAGGCAACCTGTGCCAGTGTCTCACCACCCTCATGGGGAAGAACTCCTTCCTAACATCCAATCTGAACCTACTCATTTCTAGTTTTGCTTCATTCCCCCCAGTTCTATCACTACCTGACACCCTATAAGTCCCTCACCTGTCCCATTTTCTCCCTTTTTCCTCTCAAATCCCAGAGCACCTGGGCTCTGTTGGAGTTTCTCTTCCCACCCCAGGTGTGACCACTTGGCCCTCCCCACCCACTCCCCCATTTAATCCCCCCCAGGAAATGCAGAAGCCCTAAGATGAGGATCCTCCTCTCATCTCTGGTGAGTGCCCTTGATGCACACTGGGTGATGGTGGTGGTGACAACAAAGGCCGGGGGCCTGGTGGCCCCCCGGTTGTTAGGAGCAGGATTGCTGACTACTCCAATATCATCCACGGGTGCTGGATGGGGCTCCTGGCTGGGGCTGAGCTTTTCTGTGTGGTATCTTGGCTAGTGAGGGTCTTGCCCCTGGCTCTGGGGTGGGTGCAACCTACCAGTCTTTGTGAGCTTCCTTTAGCAAAGGTGATTTGAGCTAAATGAAGCTGCAGCGGAAAAGAGCTGAATGCCTACACAGTATTTAGAACATCTTGCTGCTGAGCACCAATTTCCTAAATAATTAGGATATAGTTGAACTGTCATTTTTGTAAGCACTTCCAAAATCTCCCTGAAATGTGCCTTGAAGGAAGACCTAATCCAAAGTCAGAAAGAGCTGCGTGTAGGGATGAGTGATTAGGGCAAATCAGACACGTTCATAATTCCATTCTCAGTAGAAGAGCAAAAGGAAAGAGAACTGCAATGACCTTGTCCATTGTTGATTTAGAGACAGATGTAACACAGATTTGTTCTTCTGAACTGGCTTGCAGCCACAAGTCTGTAGGAGCCCTTTGATTCCTTATCTGTGCTGTGTACTTCAGAAGCATGTTATCACAGGCATTGTTTTGAACAGAAAAGAATAGAATTAACCAGCTTGAAAAAGACCTCTGAGATCAGGTTGGATGCGATGATCTTTGAGGTCTCTTCCAACCTTGGTGATACTGTGAGGACACAGTCTCAAGCTGTGTAGGGGAGGTTTAGGCTAGATGTTAGGAAGAAGCTCTTCACAGAAAGAGTGATTGGCCATTGGAATGGGCTGCCCAGGGAGGTGGTAGAGTCACCATCACTGGAGGTGTTTAAGAGGAGACTGGATGAGGCACTTGATGGAGGCACCACCTTAGAGGGTGTTGAGTGACAGGCTGGACTTGATGATCTCAAAGATCTTTTCCAACCTGGTTAATTCTATTCCGATTCCCATTCTATTCCCTGTATGTCAGATTTGAAATTGGCTTGTGTTTTTTTTTTTCTGTTTGACTTCGATAATGAAGCATTACAAATGTCTCTGCCTTTCTGTCTGAGCAGCAAATAACACCAAACAAAGGTTTCCCTTCATATTTACATTCTCTGGGGAGATTTAAATGTTGCTAGTTTGTGTAGGAGCTCCTTAAATTTTACATCCTCCAAAGATGAATGTTTTGTTTTGGGGTTTTTTTTTGTGATGCTTGCTGGCCTGAAGTTACCTGGGTCGTCAGAGCTGCCCTTTCAAAAGACTGGTACTGAATTAGTGCTAATTCAAGATTCATCTTATTCTTCCAGTCTTAAAAATACAATCTCTTCATCTTTTGCCTAAAATTTCCTTCATCCCACTGTTTTCCTTAGCTGCACACAACTATCTCCTTTTTAGTTTCAAGTATGGGTATATTAATATAATATATAATATTTTAGTAATTGTGTTTTGTGTAATGTTTATGACTTATTCATTTGGCTGCACATTATCACGAAAGTAATCAGAGCACTTCCCTAACCCCAGACTGCACCCAAGTATGGAAAACAATTTCTTTGTGTACTGGTTAAAATGAGAATTAAGACATTGCTAATTATTGTGGGTAGTATTTGTGCTACAAACTTGCCACTGTTGAAAAAGAATCCTGTTAGGACTCATTGTATGGGAGTCACCAGATGGCACTGTTGTAAGTGTCTTACTGATTCTTTTGTCTAGAGGAGACTATAAAAAAAGGCCTTGGAAGATACACTTAGTTGTTGTTTGTTTATTTCTCCCTTATAGGAGCATGGCCCAAATCTATAGCAAACTAAATATTTTCTCACAGGCGTTGTGGTAGTCCAAGAGTTTTGCCTATGAACAAGCTACACACAAGCTCAGACTACAAAATTCAGAAGAACCAGGCAACCTATGTGTTGGCCAGGACTATGACATTCTTCAATGGCCAAAAATGTTTTGGGAAAGTAAAAAAATCATTCTTTGGAGGGTGTAAAAGTTAAGGAGCTCCTACACAAACTAGCAACATTTAAATCTCCCCAGAGGATGTAAATATGAAGGGGAAACCTTTGTTTGGTGTTATTTGCTGCTCAGACAGAAAGGCAGAGACATTTGTAATGCTTCATTATCGAAGTCAAACAGAAAAGGGGCAATGATAAAGTTATTTTAATGTAATGCAGCTTCAGATGAAGGTCTGAAAAAGTTCACAAGCCAATTTCAAATCTGACATACAGAGAAGACAGAGGACTGACAAAGAAAGTGGCAGTAAAAGTACATGGCTGTGTACTGAAGCTTGTGCAGCTATGACATTGATTTATCAAACTGCTCATTTTTGTAAATTAATATAAGGCATAAAATTTGCAGGAATATATGGAACACAATTGTAGCTATACATGCTATTTGGTGGAATTTCTCTTGCATATTTCCTGTTAAATTATTTTTCTGTGTTAGTAAAGCTGTGCGTCTAGCTCCACTTGTTTTAGATCCTGTACACTTAAGCCTTATTTATGTTTTCTACTCAGTAGGAGAGTTATGCCAGTTTATGTGCATGTGAAACATACCTGCTCAATCTTTGTTTTGCAACATACATATTAGAAATATGTGGCTTAGTATTTGACACTTATTTAGCACCTGATTAAACACCATTAAACCACTTGACATTGAATATGCAATAATGTTTTCTCAATTAAAATGCCTGTTGGCATTCAATAGAATAAAAAGCATCAGTTTCATGGGGAATATCCCCATAAAACACCTGCCCAGGTGTAACCTATCCCTCTGAAGTAAAAAGAAATTACCTTCATATTTATCACAATGTATAAGCCTTGTATTGTATATGTTATATTCCTATAATGGTTTAAATTAGAGTCACACAATGTCCAGCATAATTCTCTGAGGAAATATGGTTTGATACTCTGTCACTCAGAAAATCCTTGTTCATACAAAACACAGGAACATCAGTATATACATTTAACATAAGCTTCAGGTTTTAAAGTCATGTCCAGAATAAATGCCCTCTAAGCAACACAGAATACCATTTCTCTCATTTCAGAAGATGGAGGCCTAACCAATGCTGCCCGACTTGTACAAGTGTTTCCTAGAGTGCAAATGTTTAAGGTGGAATGTTAAACAAATATTTTAATTGCTTCTGTAAGCCTATTCATAGACACTTCAAATGTAAGTTCACTAGCTTACTACACTCTCAGTGTGACTTTCCATTTTTAAGCAGGCAACCATGTTATACACCAGTGATTTTGCTCCATCTCCTCTTGTAGATGGTAATTTTTATGCAAAGATGTAAGGACTGTTATTAGAACACAGTGCTGAAATATATACAAAAAGCAGAAGTCCCTCATTATTCAAGCCAGCAGCAAATGTGAGTGGAATAACTCCTTTTGGGGCCACAGCAACTACTTAGGGATGCATGAGCATTTCAGGAGTTAACATCTCTTGTAGCCCTGTGCTTCAAGTAGTAGGAGTCACCCTCTCTCTGACTAGACACTGGCTAG
The DNA here is from genome assembly GCA_033816785.1 of Picus viridis. Taxonomy (NCBI): domain Eukaryota; kingdom Metazoa; phylum Chordata; class Aves; order Piciformes; family Picidae; genus Picus; species Picus viridis. The sequence continues at coordinate 72,159,057 of CM066566.1, forward strand.
AGTTTTCTAACTCTCCTGGATGTATCTCAAATTGCCAGTTAAAATGCATTGATGAATAAGGGCCTTCAGATAAAGGGACAAAGGTGTTTCAGATACTATGGAGATACAAGCCACGTTATAAGTACTTAAATGGATTTGTCGTGTTGTTATTTCTCTGTAACTGCATTTTTCCCTATGTCTTTTGCCAGAGATAATCATAGTCATCTTACTCTTTCTGTTCTTCAGTGGTCGTTTACATGCCACCCTCACTATACTTCTTACTCATTTATGTGCTTGCTATTGCTGGGTTGAGGATAATATTTTCTTAGGCCACAGCTGAAATGCTAATCCATATAGTACTTCTGTCACCTCCAAGGTGGATTATTGTAATTCCTTTCTGGTGTCTACCTGACTGTACAACTTCACAAGTTCTGTTTTACATAAAATGCTGCAGCTGACATGCTTATTCGTCTTACGCCAAATTAGCATATCATTCTGGTCTTTTGATCCATGCTATGGCTGCCAGTTAGAGTAGTGCTTCCTTCCTATATGACCTGGCATGCATTGATGCATGATGATGGATTCCAACCACAAGTATTAATGCAAGCATATAGTTTAGGCAGTAAAATATTGGCTTGCTCCTTTTGCACACTTTATCTTTTTCTTTGCTTTATATTGATGGGCTAATGCTTCTAATAGCCATGTTTAAGAATAATTAATATGTTTTAGATACTAGGAATGGAAATTAACTCCTCAGGCATTCTAGTTGAAATAATGTCTCCTCTAGCTGTGGAAAGTCATGTTGTAAAGTGGTCTTCTAAATGTGACTTTTACTAGATAAACAGGACTTCTGTTTGTTGTTTCCACTTTCAATATGGTCTTTGGAACTACTGAAGTCTGCATCTTCATGAATTCAGATGGAATAGCATGTTAAGGAAAGGAATTCCCAAGCAGCTTTCCCTAGACTCTCTCCAGGGTTTGGGTCTTTAGCAATATGTGGAATGAAGCCCAAAGGACATTTTCCCTGAAACTGAAACTTTTCCATGGTGAATAATACCACTGAAGAAGAACATTGTTTCTATTCTATTCTATGAGTTTCACTCATGTAAATATAATCAATAAATGACTATTATTTGAAGTGAAGCTATTTAAGAAAGGCTGAGAAGTAACAATAGCTCAAAGAGTTAGTCTTTCATACCTATATAACCCATGAAAATGTTCATCTTGTTCCTGCTCTGGATTACAGTTCTGTCTTGAATATAGTAATATTCCCCTTATGAGTTACAGAGTAATTCTCATGCACTTGACTATTTTGGGATGATGATCTGTTTCACTCATGTTAGAACCTGACATTGCAGATATTGAGCTTGAAGATTCACTTTGTCTAACTTCATATTTGCCATAATGAGGTCTGCTACTGAGCTAGTTGCCTTAGGCATGTTTGTTTTTTTGGTAGAGAGATACAATTTCGGGGCACAGCCTGACTTGTTTCAGACTACTGTTATGGATAAATTGAATTATATTAATCTGCTAATTATCTAGATTAAATTAGACACAGCCTTTTATTATTGATCAGATGAATTCCATTGTCAGAGACACAACTACCATTATTCATGTAGTATTTCTGCTGAGTGCAGTGGAATTGGTTGTTTATATAAATGTTCGTGAGCTGAGAACTTTATATTGCAAATGTCTGAAAGCTATCTGATTTGGAAAGTGTCAGTAAATCACATAGCAAGTAAAAGACACCAGAGGAAATTCTCAGCTATTTTTCTATAATCTGATGGCTATTCAATGTTTTTCCCTGCTTACTAGTGAATTACTCCTGTATTAGGAAAGCAAAAGAATAAAACTCCAAAGCACAGTGAATATATACATGTGCTTATACACAATAATAAAAGAAGATATGTTACAGTATTACCAAGGTTGGAAGAGACCTTGAAGATCGTCAAGTCCAACCTGTAACCACAAACCTCACAACTAGACCATGGCACCAAGTGCCACATCCAGTCCCCTCTTGAACACCTCCAGGGACGGCGACTCAACCACCTCCCGGGCAGCCCATTCCAATGGCGAATCACTCTCTCAGTGAAGAAATTTCTCCTCACCTCCAGCCTAAACTTCCCCTGGCGCAGCTTGAGAATGTGTCCCCTTGTTCTGGTGCTGGCTGCCAGGGAGAAAAGGCCAACCCCTTCCTGGCTACAACCACCTTTCAGGTAGCTGTAGAGAGCAATGAGGTTGCCCCTGAGCCTCCTCTTCTCCAGGCTAAACAGCCCCAGCTCCCTCAGCCTCTCCTCATAGGGCTTGTGCTCAAGGCCTCTCACCAGCCTTGTTGCCCTTCTCTGGACACGTTCAAGTGTCTCAATGTCCTTCTTAAACTGAGGGGCCCAGAACTGGACACAGTACTCAAGGTGCGGCTTAACCAAAGCAGAATACAGGGGAAAATGACCTTCCTGCTCCTGCTGGCCATACTATTCCTAATGCAGGCCAGGATGCCATTGGCCCTCTTGGCTGCCTGGGCACACTGCAGGCTCACGTTCAGCCTCCCATCAACCAGCACCCCCAGGTCGCTCTCTGCCTGGCCACTCTCCAGACACTCTGACCCCAGCCTGTAGCACTGCATGGGGTTGTTGTGGCCAATGTGCAGAACCCAGCACTTGGATGTGTTCAATCTCATGCCATTGGACTCTGCCCATCTGTCCAGCCTGTTGAGGTCCCTCTGCAAAGCCTCTCTACCCCCTCCAGCAGATCAACTGCTGCCCCCAGCTTGGTGTCATCTGCAAATTTACTGATGATGGACTCAATGTTACCTGTGTCCATAGTACAGTATTATGCACCTAGTACTATGCATTTTTTATTATAGTCTATAAACTGTAAAAAACCCTGCAACACAGAGGTATTGTATAGTAACTTGGTGTACACCCTGGGTCGCATTCTCCTTGTCTTGCATGAATATGTGCATGAATAATGAGACCCCTTTTTTGGCCTTCTCTAGTCGTGGAACTAAAATAAAAATTAAGATCTTCCTGAATTCCTTCAATCGCAGTGTTGCTCATCTCAGCAAACTTTAAAGCCTTGCATAACACTACAGTCAGTATTTTCATATTTATTTTAGGTGTAATTATTTGAAAAATTAAGTTGGAATATAGCTTAGAAAACATAGTAAAAGTGACTTGTTACTTAGTAAAATGATTATGTTATTTTTGTTTGATTTGCCCATGCCTCATAAGTACTGAATATCTATAGCTTACTTTTTCTGCAAAGAAAATTAAGCAAATGCATTTTCTAAGCAAGTACAACACTTCCTGTTAGCTGGCTATTACTGTGTCCAGTTCTGGAACCCCTATTACAAGAGACATAAGGACGTGCTGGAATGTGCCCAGAGAAGGGCCATGAGGATGATCAGAGGACTGGAGCACCTCTCCTATGAGGACAGACTGAAGGAGCTGGGGCTGTTCAGTCTGGAGAAGAGAAGGCTCCGAGGTGACCTCATTGTGGCCTTCCAGTATCTGAAGGGGGCCTACAAGAAGGCTGGGGAGGGACTTCTCAGGATATCAGGTAGTGATAGGACTGGGGGGAATGGAATGAAGCTGGAGGTGGGGAGATTCAGGCTGGATGTGAGGAAGAAGTTCTTCACCATGAGTGGTGAAGGCCTGGAATGGGTTGTCCAGGGAGGTGGTTGAGGCCCCATCCCTGGAGGTGTTTAAGACCAGGCTGGATGAGACTCTGGCCAGCCTGATCTAGTGTGGGGTGTCCCTGCCCATGGCAGGGGGTTGGAACTAGATGATCCTTGTGGTCCCTTCCAATCCTGACTGAGACTATGCTACTATTAAATTTTCTCATAAAGTTCCATTTAATGATGACAACAGAAGAAGATCAAAAAAGCAAGAACTGTATATATAGTAAATCATAGACTGAAATTCCTGAAATGTCTAGCATATAAACAAGTATCTCTGGAAAACTAGTGTGTATTTTTTCTTAAGTAAGCACACTGACAAACACACACACACACACACGCTTAAATATGCACCTGATAATTAGATAAGTTTGTACTGCCGCGTAAAGACTGTAGTGCACTGAAACATCTAGCATTTAGCCTGTTTGCCATAAATATTCAATCTTGATTTATTCATTGAGCTGCAATGAAATACAAATATGTATGCACACATATGTACCACCAATTATAAAACCCGATATACACAGTGGAATATTCTAATGTGTTGGTCCTCTGTTTATTCTCAAATTTTTTTCCCTCAGGCTCCATTTCTGCTACTGTACCATCTCAAGTGGATTTGAATTTGAAAGCATTCTCTAGTTTTGAATGTTAATGGATGTCATTGCACTATGACTCTACAAGAGGGGAGAATATTACTATCAAACAAAAACACTACAAGTTTTGAAGAGAATGTTTTTTAAGTCATAGCTCTGATAAAAATAAGGGCGCTTTCATTCTTGCACATGAAAACAAATTAATCTTGCTGTATAAATAAAGGAAATTTATTTATTTATGCAGAAAGCACTCTGAAGCTTGTTTAAATGTGCAAAGTAAAGTAATGGGATGAAATTATTATTGATAAGAACTGATAATTCATATTATATCAATGCCCTGAACAAAGTCAAGACCTTTTCTGGGTTCTGCATACAATGAAAGAAAATAATTCATCTGTTTTCTAAAATTTGACTTTAGCTACTAAATGAATATGAAAATAATTAACATCTACCCAATAATCCGTCCTCAGTGAAGATTCATCTAAACCTTGTGAAAGAAATAGCTTGAAAGAAATAGCTTTTTTGATTCAGCTTGTTTATTTTATATCTAGACCCTCTTACATGGGATTTTAGAAACAAGCCATTTGTTATGGAGATTACAGTGTAATAGATGAAGTGGTAGCAGTATTTGTTTATGTAAGATTTGGTAGAAGAAAGATATCTGAGTTCATATCAAAAATATCAGCAAGTTCTATGCTATACTGTAAGTCATATGGTATGCTTTGAAAGCTCTCACGTATTCAAGTGAAACTTGCCTGAAGTAGTTATTTCCAGAAACCAGGCAAACTGGGAGTATCACTTGTAAGTCATTATCTTCTTGCAACCAACCTTTCCATATTAACACCCTTTTTTTTGGGGGGTGTGTGTATGTTTTTGTGTTTTGGTTGGATGGTTTTGGGTTTGGTTTTCATTTTGTTTGGGGTTTTTGTGTGTTTTGTTTTTGTTGGCTTGGTTTTTTGGTTGTGTTGCTTTGTTGGGTTTTTTTTTAGATTAAGTTATTAACCACCTTGCATTTCAAGGGCTTGGTGTCTGGATATTTTAACCCTTGCTTTTATGAATACCTTCTATCCCCAAAACCTAGCCTACTTGTGTCTCAAATTATATGTGTTGGTATTGCTCCTTTTAGAAAAGACATAAGACTTGTGCCTTTGGGCTTGTAAGGAAAACTGGTATAAATCATATTTTCTGGAAGTTTTTCAAAAGTATGGCAGAGAAAAAACTTAGTAAGATTCAGTGTGGGGTTCACTGAGATGAGATATAACAGTATGAGAACTTCTTATGTACCTTGGCATTCACATGTAGTGAATTAGTGTTAGAAAGCATAGTATGTTTTGCTATGATTACTTACTGGTAAAAGCCCAGGCAGCCAATGGTTCAGTTATTCAATACATTAAATAAGTTACATAAGTATGGTTTTTCCAGCTCGCTCTTTCCTTGATCTTTGAAGTGTGTCACTCTTTCATTTTGCCATTCAACAGCCTGACACGCAAAAGCTTTGTTCAGACAGTTTAATTTAATCACTGCCACTGGTTCAACAAGATGATAAAATCCCCTGTGCTGTACAACATCCAACATCCAGCTCACTGTTATCTGATACTGTTTGAAGCTCCTCTCATGAATGTATGCTGATAACACAAGAACTCCAAACATGTCATAAACAATATATTAATACCCTTGATTGAATTCCATTAGAATAAGAACGAGATGAAGTTTAGGCCGGCCAAGCAGGCCAATGTAATAAAATGTAATTTGGACTAATCTTTCCAAAGAATGCCTCCTGTTTGAAGCTGACAGTCTCCCATCAGAAGCAGGAGTAATTGCTTGTTGAATACACTAGAAGCTCCTTTGAATTCTGGCCTTTGTGCACCTTCCAGGTGTCTCCTGCAGCAGACAATCTACCCTTTTCTTTCAGTGGGGAGATGGCAGGAGTGCAAATAACAAAATAGGCAGTGTTTGTTTCAATGAACGGTGGAGGGCCGGATGGAATTTCTAGGAGCTTAAGACTACAAGCAAGTCTGTTTAAGGCAAAAACAAAGTGAAGGACTTCATAGGTAACATTAATTCAAGTAATCTGTTTCCTTAAATTGAACCAGAAAGAGCCAGGGAGGTTTTTCAGTCAGTGCATACTTACGGATATCAGAAAACACACCAGTTAATCTGTCTCTGGAATAGACCCTTTCACCACAGAGGAGCAACACTGAAAACTTGTTTAGCCAAAGAATTTATCCGGTTTAAAATGGAATTTTGAGGGTGTGTAATTTGTTAAATTGGTATGGTTACATATGAAACACTTCTTGTTGCTTTTGCCATTTTTTAAAAATAGATTATTTCAGAAGCAGTAAACAAAAAAACAAAACCTTCAGCACTGGGGGACCATGTGGCTAAGTTGGTAGCACGTAAGACTCTTACTGGGAAGGTCATGAGTTCAAGCCTGCAGTGGGCAGGAGAGTTCTATCTGGGCAGCAATGTCCTCCCTCCTCAAGAGGGGACTGGACTTGGTGCTATGGTCTAGTCATGGGGTCTGTGGTGACAGGTTGGACTGGATGATCTTTGAGGTCTCTTCCAACCTTGGTGATACTGTGATACTATTAATTTGTCATGAATTTATTTATTTGCAGCATTTGCCTCTTGGCATTAAAAATTTGCCAGGCACTGAAGATATTCTTCCTGCTCTAGAATACTAGAATACCTCTGAAGGCACAAATTTTTTCTTAGGAAATAAATGTTCAAAGAAACCAAACAAAGGGGGGGGAAAGGCAGAGCCCCTACTTTCTCTCTCTCTATTTTGTTTGGTTTCCTTTTGGTATTGCTTGGCTATTTCTAAATCTCAGGAACTCCCAAATATAAGGTCATAGGAAACTAGCTGTCTGGACAGCACTCTGTACTTAAGGCCAGCAAGTTTGTCCAGAACAGAATTCAACAATGCTTTATAATTTGGTCTATTAAGTGCATTTTCAGTCCTTTTTCTCTAAAGAAAACCCCCAGAACTGTACCAGCATGGTTATGTAGGGAAACTGTCCCTTGTTTGAGAAACACTTCAATACTGATGAGAAAGAGCAGGTTCCCACTACAGGAGGCTGAACTTTTCTGTTTCAGTGTGGTCTTTTCCCTACTGGAGATCAGATTGCTGCCACAGGTACTCTACCTTTTAGCCCAAATTCAGAATTCTGTTTCTTCTGCTTGCAGAATTCTTTCATAGGTGACAAATGCTGTTCCAAATCCACCTCTGCTGTGAGAAGAGAGGTTGGTACATTTCCCCATTTAGACTTCAATTTTTCTACCATTTACTGAGCTCTTAGCATTGTTACGTGAACACAAAAATATCAGCTGTGACCTAAACATCAAAATTCAGATGTATCTCAACACCTTGAAAACCTGCTGCCTCTTAGTAGTTTCTACAGGTGGAGTAAATTAACTTAGCTTTCTCTCTCCCGTAATTGAGGGGATGCAATACTGTCTTTGGCAGAAGAAGAGCTTCAAGGTTGTTCTATTTGTCTCGGTAAACACATGTGGCTCTTAGTGCTATCATAGCAGTACTTTCACCATTTCTTATTCGCTTTCCAAGAGGTTATGAAATACAGCTACTTGAGGAAGGATAATAGCTGCAATCCTAATTTGGGGCAATTTGAAATAAATAACAGCTGGCATTGCACACAGAGAAACTGATTATGACAGAATTGTTTTCTGTAATATCCTAGCTTCATTTAGGCTGGAATGTGCAAACATATGCTTAACTTAAAATCTGTGAAATCAGCTGCTCATCACTGGAACTACTTGTATGTTTGGAGGAATAAAATGCTTGGGAAAAGCAAATGTAAAGTGCTGCTGGATTAAGACCTTCAGTGCTGCATTTTGTGTGTTTGTGGTATGCACAATACACATAAACATCCATTAAAATACATTTCAGCAAAGAATTATACAGATTGATTGTTTCTTCAAAAATGACTCAAAAAATCAATCAGAACTGTTTTAGAAATATGCCTACTATGCATCAGGATCTAGTTTTGGTTATTTTTATTTTTTTTTAAGACAGAATTTATCAATCCATTAAAGAGGAGACAAGTAAACAAAAGTGAAATGTCATTTGTGTTATTTTATTACTGTCACATGAGATTACAGCATATTATTGACTTTAAGAATATTTTACCCAAGGTGCCTTGTTTTAACATGCACAAATCAGGATCAATACTGCATACATGTTAATTTTCATAAAAAGCTACAAGGCAAGTTTTTGGTTGTGTGTTGTTTTTTTTTTTTTTTTGACAAATCCCATGATTATACTTATAGTTCTATTAAAAAATTATCATTGTGACCAAATGAGGACCTAGCTAAGACTTAATTATTAAAAAATGGATTATTTGCATTGTTGCTTACTTTCCCAAGTGTATCATCTACTGACCAAATAGAATTTATGTGCTCACTCGGTTATAGAGTGAAGTTAGATGGCCTACACAATTTTTGCTGACTCTGCTGCCTTAGCTTTCTTTATCAATTCCTTTTTTCTCCCCTTTTTTCATTAGAGATCACATATAGTTTAAGAGCTATAATCTGAAACCTCACAGCTCTAGTGGATACTTAAAAGACTCATTGATACACTTTGAAACCTAGTCAATTGAACGGCATTAGCAACAGCAGCATCCAGCCATTAGGCTATTAGGATCATTTGCCGAGGCACTAAAATTAGATATAGGGACTCTAGCAATTCCCCAATTATATTGTGTTAGTATAATGGCAGTGAAAAGGATATTATTTTAGTCAGCTCAGCGCCACTATTGCAAGAATCAAGATGCTTTCCATTTTGTGGATGTAGATATGTACTGGCCAGGAGACACTGACATTAATTTAATTCTCTTTGCAGGCAGAATAGATCAACACCATGGATAAGATTCAATTCCTACCAGTCAATAGCAGCTTTTCACAGGTCCCATATTTAACAGTATATTTATGGGATTTTTTTTCATCATTTAAAATGATATGTGTAGGTTAAAATGCCATTCAGAAAAAGATTAGTATTGGGGAGGCAGAGTAAATGATGCAAAGTTGAGAGAAGTAAATTCTTTGCCTCTGTTAGCTGCCTCTGGACCCTTCTGGTTCAGCTGCTTACATGAAGCTTATGTCTTCACAGATCCCTGGAGAGAGGGCTTAACAGGGGAAAGAAAAGGACTTGATCCAGAATCATAAAAAACCAAACAAAACCAGAAACATAAGGCAAGTTCTGATATACGGCTTGGAGTCAGCTATAAAGGTGTTTCTTGTTTTGAATTATCTGCAATCCTCTATTGTAGTAAGGAAGGACACTATTAGAAGTTCAGTTCATGCATTATGAGTTACTTTTGCTTCCCAATGTACATCAAACCCAAGTTCTACTAAAACTGAGTGGTGCTAATAGCAATCTAAGCATGGCTCCATCATGATGAAGCAGAAATCCCATTAGCCCAGTTCCAACACGGACAATGGCAAGTGCCTGGAGGATTACATGCAATAATACGTGCCCAGAACGCCTTTCACTAATTTGCAGCTCAGGGACTTAGGGACATAATGGTCATACTTCTGTACTTGCTGGACTTTGATTTATTTATTTTATTTTTTTCTTCATTCTTCATGGCTTTTTGAAGGGGCACAAATACAATGCTTGGGGTTAAGTGTTCTGCAGTTTAGCTGTGAATTATGAGGGAAAAAATGTCCTCTGTTTGCCACTGTGATCTGCTAATTTCATGTAAAGTCCAAATGGAATTCAATGGAAGGAAAAGCTGAAGCATATTTGTAGGTAGGTACCTTAATTTAAAGAAAGACAAACTTGAATAATTTCAATAAAGATTAAGAAGTCAGCTATGTGTGAATTCAGGCAAATATACAGGAGATTCAGAATTTCCTTTAGGTAAAAATACAGAAAATGGAATTTGTATGCAAAGAACATGGGGAGACAGAAAAGAATAGATGTCCTAAAAATAAATTTAGGGACAATCAAAAAAATGTGAGTGAGAGGTAAAAGTTTCATGGAAGCAAGCACTAAAGGAAAGTGAATTCTGAAAGTACAGAAGCTGTATTCCCAGTAGAAAGTACCTACACCTGGGATAGCAGAAAGCTGGATTTAACTCACGTTATCCTCTCTAGTTCTGTTTGCCTTAAAAGTGCTTTTATTCTTACTTTTCTCTAACACTGCTTCTCTTCTGAACAGCTTTAAATATCTGCAGCACTCTTTCTGCATTGTTTATTTTCAACGTTCATCCAGGTTAGGCAGACTCAGAGAACGGAGGCTGTTTAGTCTTGAGACAAGAAGGCTGAGAAGGGATCTTATTAATGTCTATAAATATCTGAGGGGTGGGTGTCAAGATGAAGGTGCCAGTCTCTCTTCAGTGCTCTTCAGTGGTGCCAAATAATAGGACAAGGAACAACAGGTATAAGCTGGAGCACAGGAAATTCCACCTCAGCATGAGGAGACTAATTCAGAGTGGTGGCAATGGAGCATTGTGACAGGCTGCCCAGAGAGGTTGCGGAGTCTCCTCTAGAGGCTTTCAAAACCCATCTGGATGTGTTTCTGTGAGGCCTGCTCTAGATGATTCTGCTTTGGCAGGGGTGTTGGGCTTGATGATCTCTAGAGGTCACTTCCAACCCTTAACATTCTGTGATTCTGTGATCTCAACTGAATTTTGGCAAGGAGTTAACTTTCTTCATTCAATCCAGAATAATTTCTTTGGTATCTTGTAGATATGCATCTTTTCTTTCTTCTGCCTATCCTTTCTTACCAGCTTAATTTAATACCTTAAGAAAAAGTCGTCATCTTGTGCCCTACTTCATTCTCTTTAATGTACTCCTGTTGGTTACAATTGCTTTCTACATTACTACAGTTACTTTGATTCTGATATTTTGGATGAAAAATGGCCTTGTCTCTTTTGTAAAGCATTTTTGCTCAGCAGATGGTCTCTCTAAAATCTACTTTCGTTTCTTACCTCCCCTTTCTCAGAATACGTGGGAAAATATAATCTCACCTGAGCAGTTATCTCTCTCTAATAGGAGTTATAGAAACCTGTCTTGAAGCAGGGAAGAGCTGGAGAAAGAGTGAAGGAGGAAGAAGAGGCAAGAGACAGTGAGATGAGCTGTAAGAAGACGCCCCCTTTCCTAGCATACCTGCACCCAAATCTGGGCACAGGCTGAGGAGCTGAAAGTGGTTAGGTGTAAGTTACACCAGAGACTAAACCTAGTCTGATGCTTTTTAAAGGGAGCTGATATTGAAGTGATGACAAAAAGTCCAGATTTTAACCTTGGTTCTTTCAACACGTTTGTCACTTTCTATGTCACGTTGTGAAAAATTACTCTTCTAATTACTAAACTAATAGATTGCTTTCACAGACATTTGAAAGCAAGACATTACTTTCAATTTGTGTTTGCATTACATTACAGCTCAACATTACTTAATATTTTAATCTGACTTGTGATAGTGAATGGAAATGGTGGGTGGAAAAGCTATAAGGCAAGCTGAAACGCCGTTCTGCTGCAGTGTGGATGTGGTATGCTTTCTCTTGTTTGAAAATTTACAACAGCTTTGAGTTTTCATGAAGTATGTAATCAACCTGTGGAGCAAGGAAGCAATAGAAATGTCTGGATCAATGTTTCTGAGTTTAGTGAGGGGTTTTGGAAAAAGAACATGGAGCTTTTGTGTCAGGAGAGAAATATTACCTGTGCAGCAGACAGCTTTTCATGGCACTTTACAGCTTTGTTTTTCTTTTCTTCTCTTTCACATTGTAAAAATGATATTTCTCCCCACAAACACAACTCAAGCATGCTCTCTAGACAGAAGATAAATTAAAAACCTTAGAGAGCAAAATGAAAATAAAGTTTGGCTGCTAATTTTGATATACAGATTGTTTCTATGTGCCCTTAATGGGCTCGCCAGATCTTCAAGAACAGCCAATCTAAACCTTGGAATTATGAAATTAGTTTGGAATAGACCAATGTACTGTGGTAACAGCAGTGGATTTTTCTTCATCAGCAGCTGAATCACATCGTCCATAGCATTTGCTGGACACAGTGCTCATGAACCAGATTGCTGCTTCACAATCATGCACTATTAACTTTTGCTGTAAATGTGTTTTTACCACTTGGTAATTGGATTTTTAAAAAAGTCTGAAAAACTTTATTGAGGTTTTTGAAACCTGTAGAAAATATTGATATTTCCTTCCACTAAATTATAGTATGGCATGTACTGAAATTTGTACATGCCATACTACTTTGGGGGTGCTGGTTGATGGGAGGTTGAACGTGAGCCTGCAGTGTGCCCAGGCAGCCAAGAGGGCCAACCGCATCCTGGCCTGCATTAGGAATAGTATGGCCAGCAGGAGCAGGGAGGTCATTGTGCCCCTGTACTCTGCTTTGGTTGACACCTTGAGTACTGTGTCCAGTTCTGGGCCCCTCAGTTTAAGAAGGACATCGAAACACTTGAACGTGTCCAGAGAAGGGCAACAAAGCTGGTGAGGGGTTTGGAACACAAGTCCTATGAGGAAAGGCTGAGGGAGCTGGGGTTGCTTAGCCTGGAGAAGAGGAGACTGAGGGGTGACCTTATTGCTCTCTACAACTACCTGAAGGGTGGTTGTAGCCAGGAAGGGGTTGGCCTCTTCTCCCTAGCAACCAGCACCAGAACAAGGGGACACATTCTCAAGCTGCGCCAGGGGAAGTTTAGGCTCGAGGTGAGGAGAAAGTTCTTCACCGAGAGAGTGATTCGTCATTGGAATGGGCTGCCCAGGGAGGTGGTTGAGTCGCTGTCCCTGGAGGCGTTCAAGAGGGGACTGGATGTGGCACTTGGTGCCATGGTCTAGTCGTGAGGTTTGTGGTTACAGGTTGGACTCGATGATCTTCAAGGTCTCTTCCAACCTTGGTTATTCTATTCTATTGTTAAGTGTGCATAGCTACAACTATAACAATTTTGCAAAGAGTTATAAAGCAAGCACGAGAACCTACAAGAGATACTGTGATTCCATAATACCCCAATGTAAACTGGTAGAGTCCCACGCAACCATGCCCATTGCACCAACTATCAAACTAAAGGCACAATACACAGCAAAGGACCATCAAGATGTCAGCAATTTCTGCACGTGGATTTGTGTGTATTTTACTCTGTGAGATCTGTGAGATCATTAGCATGATATATATTTAATAGAAAACAATAATGTTATTGCAAACATCTGAGTGCCAATTGGTTTTTGCAGAAGACACTGAAAAAAAATTGAAAATTTGGTACTGTAAATACAGCAGTATGAGCCAAGATCTCAAATTTCTAAACATAAATTTAGTGAAGTAGAGACAAGGCTATCTTGCTTGGAGGCAAAGGGGTTTTAGCAGCATAGATGCAATCAGAGGCATGTGTCTTGCCTCTCATAGGGCCAAATAATTGGTCCTTACAGGAGGAGACGATGTTATGGTTTAGGACTGCAGTCATGGGTATTTCTCTTGACTGCTAAGAATGTTCTAACATACCTGGTATATTATTATGAAGGGGAATAATTGCAAGGCACAGTTCTTGCATTGGCATAGTCTGCTGCTGCACTTCTTGCATTGGCATAGATCTCTTGACTAGAAGCTGTCAGGTTGATGTGACTCAAATGCCTCCTATGTACCAATACATACATCTACATCTGACAGTCATCCTAGCTGCTTTTGTACTCAGCAGAGATAACTATGCATTTCTAATGGTGTAAGATACTTATTTTAGGATGGAATTGGTCACACCTTTTTCTTTCTGTTGATTGTATAAACAACTTGCTCAGATAGAATTGTCAAAGAAGGCATTTTCAAATGTCCAGATCAGTTGAAATCTAGGTTCAGTCACTCTCATGCCTCCCAAAGTCCTTGGGCAATGGAGCTGAACTGTTTTTCTGGTAAAATGTGATATACCTGTGCAGAGATGGATTCAAGGAGGCTAAGACAGCAGTTCTTTCCCCTCTTAGTATTTCCTAATGTGGTATACATATCGCAGATCACTTGGTTTGCTGAGGAACCCCTTCTAACCTGCTCATGTCTGCATTTTGCTGGGAGTATATGGCTGGGAGTTGTAGAAACTGGTTCTTCTACCAGTCCAGATAACATGAACATCTTCACCCTTATGTAAATAATGGAATAGCTAGTTTCATCTGTCTTTATTTGGAGTATGTATCAGTGCAGGTTCTGTATTCAGTCAATTAAATCACGTGCCCAATTGTTGTAGCACACTATTAAATGTTAAGAGAAAGGGAAATTAAGTAACACTTCACCTTTCTTAATAATTTATAAGCCCACCTAACCTTAATGATGAATTTGAGTAGGATATGATGTGTTAGGTAGATTTAATGCAGTGAAGGATTTACACTTGGCTGCTGCTAAAGCAAGTTAGTGCTAACCAGACATGGGCAGGGTGGGGCAGATTATGTGAACCCTTCATAGCCAGGAGAAACTCATCTAGAGAGAGAGCTAAGGCAGTTCCAGCCTGATTCTTTTTAATGTCACAGTTCATTTGCAGAACCATAACTGGAATCAAGAATTAAAAAGCCTTGTATAAAAGTCAGTAACATTAAACCTTTAAGACTCATGTTTCATGTGTCATAAAAAGTCTATGAAAGGATTTTATATTCTGTACAGTGTTTTAGCACTTTCAATCATTTTTTTCCAACATAACTTTTGTGAACACTTTTATAGCCTCTAAATGAAAAACTAAACTATGTGTCATTCAAAAAAAAGGTTTTATGGATCACAGAATTTAATATAAGTTCTGCACCATAACAAGGAACTGATAAACCTATATTAGAATTAATTTAAAGTGTTGGAAACTGTTGTAGAAGATTGTGCATCGCACATTGTGGTAAACAACTCTAGTGAGTAAAAATTGTTATTGTACACACATACTCCTTGGCTGTGAACTGCAATGACTTAAAATAACAGAAATGTTTGTGGTTAAAAAATTATGTTTATGCCATGTATGTTAAAATCACAATTTTTCCTGTAAATGAAAATGTTTTTCTTAAGTGGAATTGACTCTAGAACATATTCAAAGGCATATGATAACAAAAAACACACTGAAACTGTGTCCAAGAATATACAATATGATATAAGGTCTAATCTTTCTCCAGGGGAAAGACTGTTACTCCTCAGTGTCATTAACATTTATGAATTAAGGCTTCTTTATGAAATGGTAAAATGAAAATTATATTCTTCAGGCACTAACCCTGTATTATACATCTGTTTAGCACTAATGGGGAATCTCCTCTTTCTTTAATGCATGATGGTTGTAGACTGGTAGCGAAGGAAGAAGGTATCATAGGAGTATGTATAAAAGTGACAATTTGCACATTTCATCCTCTGTAAAATACTGCACAGACTTAAGCAGTAGCTTTCCAAAGATCTCCCAAGGTAGGTAAGTATAATCTGTCCAACACAGAGACTGTGAAATCCCATTGATTTTCCCTGTTTCTGTTCAGGCCTGTATGTTCCTGCTACAAGAGGGCCAAATGGGGCCACTCTTCTACACTTTCTCTTCACAAGGTCTCTCTTCTGGAACTATTTTTCTTCCACTGACCATGACTACAACTCCATAGAAGCAGAGCAGTAATATGAACTATAATAATGCAGTAGGAGTGACAACGAAGAAGTGCATAAATTAAGAATCATGTTAGTTCCTCCTGGCTTTAGCTGCTCAAGGGCTAGTCATTGGAGCTTTGTGGTTAATAAGGAAGCAGTTATTCATTAGGGCTGAAATTGAGCTTGTTCTTTCATGATTCCTGCCTGGGGTGTGGAGTTCTGGATGTTCCCAGCAGCATGTAGTCTATCTGGAAGGCATCATTTATAACTGATGGCCAGTCTGGTCTTAGCTAACTAAGTCTTACCAAAGAAATAGGAATTGTGGAAATCACCTCAAGACTCTGTAACCTAAATGCATATGACTTCATGACTTCATTGCTGACATGAACTAGATGCCTAACATCACAGCCTAGTCAGCTGCCCCATTCATGTTCTGTGCATACATTTCAGGTGTGTGAGGTTCACTGAGATGTTTCAGAATGACTCAAGTGGCACTAGAAGCTGCCACATATGCCATTGAATCGAGCCCTTTCTGTTAATGAACTGGAACTTGGACATCTAGCTCTGTCAAGCAGATACCCATGTTTGATGTGGCTGAATCTCAGTGAATATGAAGCAAAATCCTACTCAGTCCTAACCAATGTCGGTGGGAGGAAGACCAGCCATACATGAAGGAGCACATCAATAAGCTGGGAACACACCATACTGTTAACATTGGATGATGGTGATCATAGTAGAACAAGCCATTTACTAACTTAAAAAGAAGTTCCCTTTAGTTAAATGTTAATTCCTTTTAGCTGAGTTGATTTAGTTACCAATGGTGTTACTTACGGCAGAACACATCTTTCCTTGTGCTGACATGATCTGCCCCATTCCTGAGTTCCCTTGTGCTTGCTATCTTTGAGGTCAGAAACACTTCCTATTTTTTTATTATTTCTATAAAGCACAGTTTGGTGATTTTGCCACTCACATAGCCTGTAACTGGTTCACTGCCTTCACATTTCAAAGACAGGAATGGTAGGCACAAATTGGTTGAAAGTAGAAAGCAGTGAGTATATGTACTGCTTGTCCTTGGCTTTGCTGTCTACCTGTGCAAAATATGAAGGAGTAAATTAGCTCACGTATTATCTTTGTCAAACTTTACCAGGAAGCCACATATTATTTGGTGCCTGTCCTATCCTTTTTGATGATCCTGTGTACCCAAGGAGTCTTAACCTCTTATATGAAACATTTAAGCATGTGCTTAAACTGAAACATATGTCTGATGTTCCTCTTCACTGAGGTATTAAAACACGTTTAACTTTTGGGCCTAAAGAGTACTCTGAAAGTCTTTACTGAATTTGTGCCTAAATGAACTGTTTTTCTAGTTACAGCTTCTTGTTTTGTTTACTCCACATCAATAGCAATAATTTCAATTTACCATGTGTCTAGCTTTGGTTAGCTAGTTTTAATTCACAGGCATTTCATTAGGTGCGAGCTGACTTAAAAAGAAATAGCCTTTTGACTTTATCAATCTTCCAGGGAATTTAAGCAACAGGCTCATTGGCAATGTGTTATTTCCCTCAAAAGTCATCCTTGTAACTTGTATAACTATGCTTAACCTTAGCAATACTTACAAAATTACTTGTGCACACGTCAGCTCCCCTACATGTTTTGACAAATGACACATTTCCTTTGGTGCTTCTTTGTGGGTAACAGCGTGTGAGGATATGGTACTGGCAAAATTTATTGCGGTTATTTTGTAGTTGATATTAAAGAACATGATGTATTATATCAGGTGTCTGACCTTTAAAGATCTTAAGACCCAATTCATTACAACATAAAATTTACATATTATTCAACGTTCCACAGTCCTTTTATGAAGAAGTCATGATGCATACTTACGTGAGATTTAAGGCAAACAACTATCTCTGGACACTGAAGACACAGAGATTGAAGGCAGTGTGAAATAAAAATATTGTAGGTTGGAAAAGATTCACTTTTTTAACCCGTTAAGTGGATAGCTTTGGCTGCACCTTTTTGTATAAAGTCTTACAAAAAATAAATGGATCTCATAGAGGGAATGCTGTATTGGGTATGAGCTGTATTCCTGTGCCTTTTGTAAATCCTGACAAGACCTAGCTATCTCTGTTCCTTTGTTTGATGAAGTTTTCCACTGATCTGATGTATGAAGAGTCAGCCTGCGGGATTTCATCAGAGAGAAACTGATGAGTTTTCTGCACATTGTGCTTGTACATACTCAGCTGGAACCATTTCTGAATACTATACCAGCATTCCTATGTTTTTTTTACAGTGTTCTAGTATTCTGAGTTTGGTGGCATGAACATGCATTCTTTTTCACAGGAGGTAGCAGCAGCTGCAGTGTACCACTTTCTATAGTTGATACTCCTCAGGTGTGTAGCTGATATGACGCACCTGGTTGTTGTGCAGTCAGTTGTAGATATATGAAGATGCAGCAGGTGTTCAGAACAACATAACTGAGCTTGCTTTTACTCTACATCTGTGCCAGTGCTCTAAGATCTTGCCGTTGGAGAGCACCCTATCATTTTATATGTGTAAAAGTACAAAGGCAACATATGGAGTTGGCTAAGACACTTGATACTGCAACTGTAAATTATTCAAGCTGCAAAATCCATGTTGAGAAGTGGTAGTGACAAATAAGCAGTAAGCATTTAATTTTATTTGAAGTTGGATAGCTCTTTCACTCCCAACATTCAGGTATAATCTCTCCTCAAAACTGTGCAGTCTTTTCTACTGATTTTTGTAGCTGATTTTGCATTTATAGCATCTCGAGGCAGCTTTTTCCTAAACTCCAGAATATACTGACAGATATCAGTGTTGTGTCAACATCATTTGCTCAATGCGTTTTTCATTTGGAGAAAGCTGTGTCAAGCACTGTTTTTTGCTGTTTGGAGGCTCACATTCAAGGTGCAGACTAAGATCCAGATGCCTATATTTAGGCAGAATTGCTTGCTGGAGGTCTTTAAAATAAAGTATTTCTTTCCATTAGCTGGACGGAGAGTACGGACTCATGATAAGACTGATGTGGACTCAATGATCTTAAAGGAGTTTGCCAACCTTAAAGATTCTATGGTTCTATGATTTTCTGGGCCCTCCAAAATATGGATTGAAGCTTTGTGATCTAGTCATTTTACAGCCTGTCTTATCGAAAGGTCTTTGATTATATAGCCTGTAACAAAGTGTTGGACTTGGGATTTGAATTTGGACTGATTTTCTATGAATTGAAAATTCCACCTTTTGCTACTGTAGGGAACACAGGTTCCTTTATTGTTATCAGAAAATGTGACAATATAGGCAGTAATGTGCATAAGAGACATGTCCTGCCTGAGTTAAGCAAGGTTTTACTTCCAAAACCAATGTTGAAAGAATGTGACTAAACTACTATCAGAATATAGACTTGTATAAGGCTGAGATTGTGGTTTAATTTGCCCTCCCTGTGCATATGCTTTATGAAACTGTTTTTATTTATATGTTCTACTTATGTAACTCTTGCTGTATTTAGTTATAAGAGTGAACATAGACATGGGACACTTATATTTTTGAACAGGATGCTGCTTTCTATTTATTTTCTTACAGAAAAAAAGATATACTGGGAAGGATTTGTTTTATTGCAAATTAGCCTTCTAAATGCTGAGCGTAACTAAGCTAGTCTGGGATGTCTCTCCAGTCAGTGGTAAAAGATGGACACCTACTCTCCCATCCTATTTATCCTTGCAGGGGTGTAGCAATTCAGCCAATCTTTACTGTCAATAGAGAGACATGATGACCAGTTCAGGGCAAACTTGTAGGTGGTTCAAGTTTGATGAAATAATCCCATGCATAGAGACCAAGATAAGAGACTGAAAAAAAGAAAAGAAGGTGTCATGGTTAAGAGAGCTGGATACAACCACAGGGAATTTTATTCTATCTGTGCATCTGTCAGGGAATTCCTGTGGGATGCTTGGCAAGTCACTGAACAGGTGGTCAATAATTGTGTGTTTCTTGTGTTATGGGTGTCTGGAGTCTGATTTACAGAAGCAATAAACACTCACAACTGAAATTGAAGTAAATTGTAATTTTATTGTAGAATGCTACATGCTCATAAATACTTGGTCCTGTTGTTCTTAAACCGAACATCCCAAACTAGCGAATACTTTGGGCCTCACAGTCTTTGTGTTGTTATTCCCAACTGTAAAATGGGAATAATCACACTCACCTCCCAGAGGTGTTATGAAAGTGAACTCACTAGTGTCTAGGAAAAAATTAAGAAAGTTTTACAAAGAAGCCCTTGGGGAAATTAATAACTTTGTATTCAGAGCAGGATTTGAATGGTAAGCAGTAAGACCTTGAGCGATACGCTGAACAGTGAGGAAACAACAATATTGAATATCTGTTTGTTAAGTGAGCATTGGCCTTGATACGAATTGAATGAAACAAGGGGAAAACAACAGAATGTGATGATGCCAGTTTAAAGACTTCTTAAAATAGAGGCTCAGGGGAGATTAGATTTCTTGGAGGTAACATACTTTTGATGTTTCCCAGCCTTTGAGAGGCAGACTTTTGTAAAATTGTTTTACCACCTTTTGGTTTATTTCTAAGACAACAAACTGAAAAATAATCCCATCCAGAAATGTCACTTTATGTCTTATGAACAGCCCTTGGTAGTGCTTTCTGAGTGGTGGATATTAATCACAAAAAACATTAGACACTTGAGTTAGTGGGTAGGAATTCTAAATTACTGCTTGTCTTAGCACAGAAGGTTCACCCTTTTGACTGAGTACATCATTATGTGGGGCATATAACTAAAGAGTTTCACAATGCAGACATCTTTGGGGGGCAATGTGGTAGATTTCATAGATACTGGCTCTCAACAGACCTAGGAATACTTGGTTTTCTTCCACTTTCTGGGAGGACAGTATTTCTAGGCCCAAACTGTACATGTCTTCACCTCTAGTCTGCATTTACGTTACCCTCTTCTTCCATGCTGCACTTTTGCACAAAATTTTAACATCTACTCCCCATCCAGATCCCCATTTTCTCACCAAATAATGATCAATCTCCCCATCAAGCTTTTCAACAAGCTGAATTAATCCCATTTTCTTTCTTCCAGATTCTTGTCCACACTCTTCTCCTAATGTGCCTGTACACCTATCTCCAGCTCCATTCATTCCTACTCTAAATACCTTTTCAACACAGTCCTTAACCCTTTTGTCTCCTTGTTCCCTTCTGTAATGGGTTAAAATGGAACCAGCAGGTTCTGTCTGCCTCCCCCAACACAGAAATGAGGGAGAAACAACACACAAAAAACCTCCAGGTTGAGACAAAAAGGAATGAGACAAGAATAGAGTTTACTGAGCAAATCAGATAATCGCCCCACAAATTACCTTAGACTTTTTGCAGAAAAAGCACACCAGAAAGCAGCAGTAAGCAGAAATAAGTGAGCTGAAAACTTGAGCCAGGAAGCTATTCCCCCATTCCTCCTTGTCCTGCTACCATCTCTGTGGAAGAGAGCCTGTGAAAGGATACAATAATTATTTTATTTATAAATGATATGGCAATATTAATAACTATATTATCTTTTATTAATATAAAAATTGCCACAACGTAGCAAAAGGTTCGATGTATGATTAGAATATATTTACAATGGGAATGTACAGCATTTGGGCAACTATAACAATTTAACTATTTTATGCAAAGTGGGAGGAATATAACAGAGAATACCCTGGGAGTGAAATGGTGCTCAACCACACAGGGGGAAGACTCAACAAGAACAGTTATACCAAAGAGGCAATGAATTAATTACTCACAGCTGTTGTATCCAAGTGAGGGAGTGCTGCTGCTGTGTATTGGAGGCTTTGGGGCACTCATGCACCAGGCACAGCTGGTTGCTGGCAGTAATGCCACGTGGTTTTGATGGCTGGTCTGGCTTCAGTGGACGGTGGGCTGTTAATGACACTATTGTGACAGGCACTTGCTTTGCCCTGAGGAAACTGAGGCACTGCAAAATCCTGGTCGAAAGGGGAAAGCCGGCTTGGCTCCGACTTCCAAGCTTGTGGCTTCTCTCATAGCTTGTCGTGTGTATTACAGTATCACCAAGGTTGGAAGAGACCTCAAAGATCATCAAGTCCAACCTGTCACCACAGACCTCATGTGTATGCTCGTGGCTCTATCCCAGGCTCTGAACCAGGCAACTTGAGGCTCTGCAACTCAAGGCAGCTTCAAGCCAGACAAGGTCCAAGCAGATTCAAGCACACAAGGCTTGAGCTGGGGTTGAGCAAGGCATGGGCAGGCAAAAGCAAGGCACTGGCGACTAGAGATCAGCCTGTATATAAATCTTGCCAGAGATTCGACTGGGCCAACAGGGCAACTAAAACCAGCATATAGTTACCCAATGAGAAGGGGTTCTGCCAGGCTGTGGTCAGTACACATGCCCTCACCCCAGATACAGGTTGTTTACCAGCCACGCATGGTCTTGTCTCCTTTGTTCCTTTTCCTGTGGTACCCTGATTTTCTGCAGGAAGAAGCAGGGAGAGGGGGGCCATGTCTAGCCACCTCAAGGTCTGTCTGGTTTGTGCTGGGGCCGTTTGGCCCTACCATGACAGAGCCCACACCCAAAACACCAGAACCTGAAAGCAGCAATGAGAACAGGAAACCTCCCATGTTACAATCTGAACTTCAGGCCCTGTAACACTTTGCTCCAGCCAGCACTCTCATTTTGAGGCTGTCATGAGGTATGCTGGTTTTGAATAACAGCAGCAGATTAGAACTCAATTTATGTTACCTTCCAACAGACTTATACAAATGTATCTGCAGTGCACACACCTACATCTATACAACCCAAATTTCAGTTTCAGTGGCAAGGAAAGCCTTTTTCAGCTGTGCTGGAACATGTCTGGCATGGCTAGGATCTCTCGGGAATTAAATTAATTAATTTACTCAGATTTGAGGAAAGATTACTGGGGGTGAAAGTCCCTGCTCCAACAGTAAACTGGAGTGTAATTCTAATCAAATTCCCTTGCCTCTATAGTTGTCCCCAGAAATGTCTGTTTGGGATTGGGCTGGAAACAGCCCTCCCTCCACTGCAAAATTACCACTCATTGTCCCAGCAGTCAGTGTCTTACAGTTCCAATCTTCCCTAGCCTGTGACAGATAATGAGAAGAGTCCTGGTGCCATTCAAAGCCCACACAGTCCTACTGTCCAGTTCAGACATGGATTTCTGATGCTCTTTAAAAACATTTGTCTTAAGATGTAGTTTCTTCACAGTCCCCTGGAGTCATGCTTCTGCATGGGAAGGATGTGAGCTGAAAGTGAGAGCCAGAAGCAGATGCTTGGCTGAAAACATTTCATCATAAAACACTAATTTTGATCTTATGATCAAAGCAGTCTTGAACAGAAAAGTTCTGGGTATCCTTCTTAAGAGATAATACTACCACATCACCTAAAAATCCTCATTTCCCCAGAAAATGGTGTTCCTAGTCAATACTTCTAAAATTCTTTTCATATCCTTCAATGAAAGATGCTAATTATGTTTTATGCAAATTATCAATATATTCATTTAAAAATATGAACAGTAACCCTATGAAAATGATCCCAAACACCAAAGATACTTTTGCTGATCTGTGCAATTAATGCATTCAACACATTTTTCAGCTATTGTAATTTTTTTTTCAAGTTTGACATAAAGTGAGCACCACCTAAGCAATAAGGAAATTAAATCAATGACTATTTAAATGCAAGCAAATACAAACTATTATGACAGGTTTTATTGAAATTACGTAAACCAATAAAAAGTTCACAGTACGAGTTTGCAAGATATCTTAGAAGAACATATCAGTACTATAGAAAATCTCCTGATAATACAAGACAGCATTCTCTGTAACCACAGGAATAAATTGTCAAACAGAGCCCATTTCAGGTTTTGATGTATTAGCTGTGGTATGAGGACAGCATATAAGCAGGCATTTTATAGACGAAATGTCCGTTTATGTCCTATTACAGACTCTCATGATCTAGAGAACTTTGCTTGTAATACCTGCACACAACTTTCAATTTGGTAACCTTCACTGGAGCTAGGAAGGTGTTTCTCAGGACCAAATTGGCAGCCATGCTGTGAACATAAAGAAGGGTCAACCAAGACACTTTTTCTCCCTAGAAAATGTTGGCTGTTACTCTAATTTCACTTTTGGCGGATTAACACCAGCGTAACTGTCCTGTGTCAGATCGTTGGCTGTGATTGGATAGGAGAATAAAAGCAATCATGCCTGTGAAACTGAGGCAGTGAAAATGAAGGAAAGTTCTATGAAAAATAAACAGGGGGAAAAAATCATTTTTTGAGAAAAGGATTGGTGAAATGAGATCATAGAATCACAGTATCATAGAATCAGTCAGGGTTGGAAGGGACCACAAGGATCATCTAGTTCCAACCCCCTGCCATGGGCAGGGACACCCCACACTAGATCAGGCTGGCCACAGCCTCCTCCAGCCTGGTCTTAAACACCTCCAGGGACGGGGCCTCAACCACCTCCCTGGACAACCCATTCCAGGCCTTCACCACTCTCATGGTGAACTTCCTCCTCACATCTAGCCTGAATCTCCCCATCTCCAGCTTCATTCCATTCCCCCTAGTCCTATCACTACCTGAGATCCTGAGAAGTCCCTCCCCAGCCTTCTTGTAGGCCCCCTTCAGATACTGGAAGGCCACAATGAGGTCACCTCGGAGCCTTCTCTTCTCCAGACTGAACAGCCCCAACTCCTTCAGTCTGTCCTCATAGGAGAGGTGCTCCAGCCCTCTGATCATCCTCGTGGCCCTTCTCTGGACACATTCCAGCATGTCCACATCCCTCCTGTAATAGGGGCTCCAGAACTGGATGCAGTACCCCAGGTGGGGTCTCACCAGAGCTGAGTAGAGGGGGAGAATCACCTCCCTTGACCTGCTGGCCACACTTCTCCTGATGCAGCCCAGGATCTGATTGGCTTTCCGGGCTGCAAGTGCACATTGAGAGCTCATGTTGAGCTTCTCATCCAACAGCACCCCCAAGTCTCTCTCCTCAGGGCTGCTCTCCAGCCAGTCCCTGCCCCGCCTGGATTTGTGCCTGGGATTGCCTCGACCCAGATGCAGGACCCTGCACTTGGTCTTGTTGAAGCTCATGAGGTTGGCTTGTGCCCACCTCTGCAGCCTGTCAAGGTCCCCCTGGATGGCATCGCTTCCCTCCAGTGTGTCCACTGCACCACACAGCTTGGTGTCATCAGCAAACTTGCTGAGGGTGCACTCGATGCCACTGTCCATGTCACCCACAAAGATGAATGTGAACATTTCATCTAACTGCTGAAGCAGATTCCCTAGCTATGCACAGATTTAACTTGTGGGTCCTAAAAGGAAATGATTAAATAAACATACAAAAAGGGCCCTGCTGTGCAAAATTAACAACAAAGAGAAAAAATAAAAAGTTGTTTCTCAGTGGTGGCAGCTGCTGGGATTTGTAATCATTGTTTTATCACAGCAGTTTTGGAGGAAAACTTCTTTCACTGAAGTATTTTTAAACTCTGTATGTACAGAGGAAATAATGCTAGCCCTTCTGAGTCACTGGTTCCTTTTTTCTCCACTACTAGAAAAAAAAACACCAAAGGCAGGAATTTGGGTGTTTTGTGTGTGTGTGCATGTGTGTGTGTGCATGTGTGTTTGAAAAACATACTTCTGAAGAGAAAAAAATTTCACTCATTACTTTAGCATTAGTAAAAGAAAAAAACAAAACCAAAACAAGTTTGCAAGTATCAACAATTACTCTTCCAGCTAATAATTGCAGTAAAGATCTCTCCTCCAGAAGTGAAAGAAGGGACTTGCACTGTCCCACACAGTCGAGAAATACTGGTCCCACAAACTGTGAGAAAAGACTATTAGAGAGAAAACCAAAGCCAAGTAAAATTTTAATTCAACAGAAACTTGTGAAACAAAGCTGGAGGAGAGGTGACTGGTCCAGAAATCAGTTTTTGATGAGAATGTCTTTGAAAGCTAATAACAAGGTGTAAAACATAATCTGTCTGTGGGCAGAGGTTGGCCTCTTCTCCCAGGCAGCCAGCACCAGAACAAGAGGACACAGTCTCAGGCTGCGCCAGGGCAGGTTTAGGCTGGATGTTAGGAAGAAGTTCTACACGGAGAGAGTGATTGCCCATTGGAATTGGCTACCCGTGGAGGTGGTGGAGTCACCTTCCTTGGAGGTGTTCAGGAGAAGACTTGATAGGGTGCTTGGCTGTATGGTCTAGTTGTTGGGTGGGTTGGATTGGCTGATGGGTTGGACGCGATGATCTTGAAGGTCTCTTCCAACCTGGTGTATTGTATTGTATCTTGGTGGCTGCTAGCAGAAGTGGAGTACACTGCTGCAGAAGCAACAGGGAAAACAGAGTTGGGTCTGGCTGTTCACAGGCTGCCCTTGTCTGCATCTGCACCACTGATGAGGCTGCCCTCTGCTTTGCTGGAGGCAGGGTGGCCTTGTGGAGGGGAGGACAGAAAGATTACCTCCAGGGCAAAGCCCAGCACAGACTGGTGGGCTAGAAGTTCAAAACCACTGCTGGGATCAGCTGTCACTGGGAAACCAGTGAGTGTGGAGAGGAAAGGGATGCTCTTGGTGGTGCTCTGGGTGGAAAGAAAACCAGCTTCTTGCAGAGAATGAGTGTATTGTGTGAAACACCTCAGACACTAATTTAGTCCCAGAAGCTTAACTGAGCGGTATGACTTTGTGCTACTCAGTACTTCATTGTCCGAGAAAATACAGCTGTAAAAATGGGTCTATAGAATAAGTGCAAATAATGTGGGAATTTTCTGGTGTGAGGTAACCATAGTGTTTCAAACCCACGTCACAAATTGGCCTTGTCTGGCAGCCGCTGTGTTTCCATGTCCCACTGTCTAATTACAGCAAGTTTGTTTTGACCCAGTACCAGTGACTGAGTCACTTATTACTTTCCCTTTTGTTAAAAAGCCTGTGAATCGCTGTTGCAGTTTGCAGCTTGTTTGCTTGGTTTTCAGTGTTTTGTTTTGTTTTGTTCCCCCCCCCCCCCCGAGTGTTCCCAGCTATTGCGTTCAAGACTTGATAAAAATAAAATAAAGGGGAAAAAAACCTAACATTATTTTAGATTCCTTGTTTCTGCTGGAAAGCGGTAAGTGGCTGCTGAGAGCTGTGGCTGTGCGGGTGGAGAGGCAGCCTGTCTCAGCAGAGGGTGCTGTCTTCTCACGCTAGTGCTGCCTGAACGAGAAGGTCACTCAGCCTATTGATAAATCACTGTGCCGTGATTCCTAACTGACAGCTCAAACTAACATCAAGCTGGATGAGAGAGAACAAAAGGCCATCAAGCAGCCATTTTCTTGACACTTTTATTCAATCACCAGCAGATTGCTTACGACAGCAATAGCAGCTGTTTTGTCTTCATCTTTCCACATTTGATAAAAGGTGTCAACTCAAATTTTTGTAAATAATTCACTTACCCCTACTGCACACACCAGCACTGTTCAGCATATGTATTCTGTGTGAGCAGATCACTGAGGCAGGTCAGGGCTCAATGATATCAGCTGAAGGTCATCTGTGATCTAAACGGAAGCACTGATAAAGCTACAGTCCCTCAAGGTCAAAGATAAGAACTACACTGAGATATTTGTAATGTGGACAAAAGGTTAAACAATAGAGAGAAAAGTATGGTATTGTTTCAGTTAACACACTAATGATTTTTCTATTGTTCTGTAGGAAACGCTGTTGCAGTGAATTCAGATGGTTAACCCCTTCTGAGTATGGCATATGTGTAAGTGCTGGATGTGAACAATTAGAGACTATCACTTCCCAAAGTTCTTAATGTTAGGTAGAATCTCTCAGTCTTAACATGCTGCTGCTAATATGTCTGAACTGCGAAAGGGTGCAACAACAATTTTTACTGCAGGCATTGAAAAGAAAACAAAACCAAAACCAAAAAACCACCCAACAAAAAACCCTGGATAGACTATCAAACAATAATGGTAAAAAGATTAATGCATTTAAGTAAAACACATTTTACCTTGAATTTATCCTTAAAATAAATTTCAGTGCCAGACCTGAGGAGAATTAGAGAATGTGCCTGGCATTTCCTGCTCTAACAGCTTCATTTTCTTTAAAGGCTTAGAGAAACTAATAGAGAGATCTTTGAATTATTGCAATATGACACTCTATCTGACACTGGCAGTAGCCAAAGCACTGAGATTAAAAATGATACATCCTTCAGTACTGGGTTGGGGTTTTTTACTTCACCCAGTTATATTACTCAGAAAATAAATCTAAACAACAAATAGTCACTGTTTATCACTATTTGGTTTATACTTTCTAATAGCCAAAGTATATGTGCATTTGAGATTCTGTCTGTGCTCAAACAGCAGGGAATTTATTGCATGTAATTGATGTACATGAAGATCAGAGAACAGTTGCCTTACATTTTCCTGTTCTTTCTGCTTCTGTACAATGGTAAAAGCAACTTGCCTTACTCCAGTCTACTTGTGAAGGAGAAACAACAAGATCTGAATAAAAAAAGGTCTGTTTTATTTTTAGCTAAGCAAGGCAGTACAGGAATACTTTCTCACTGAAAGCAGAAATCCTGTCTGCATCAGTACAGTTCCTTACTTGCCCAGTCGTATATGAACTAACAGAAACAGTCTCAACCAGAATTAAGCAACTCATTTTAGTTGTGGACATTGATTTGTGGATGTTCCTGTAAAATATTTACACTGCAATTTCTTCAAAGATACTTTTTTATCAGCTTGCTTCATATTCTTTGTGATTTCAAGTGCTTTAGTGAATCAATTAGGAAAGATTTTTGGGGAGCTTATACCTAAAGAACAAATTATGCTTTATGGCACAGATTGCCCAAGTAGTTCACATGGCATTATTTCCTTCTGTTGGCTGCTGTGTCCTAGAAACAAAAGGATGACTTGAAAAAAAACCCAAAATGCTACCTGTCACCAAGTACGTGAGTTAAAAACCTTCAGAAAACTTTCCATTTTTGGTCATGCTACTGTCTTGCTCAAAGCATTGTTCTCAGAAGAAAGTAGACCACTAAAAATTAGTGTCTGTCTGAAGAATTAGAATGTGATGCTCTTTTATCACAAAGCCATTGCTCGTGAATGCACACTCATAGCAGCAAAGGGTGCTGTTCCGTTATTTAATTGTCGTTATGGAAAAGCACGGGTAAAGATTTATGGAGACACTAATAATTTGCTTTAAGTTGTAGTATGTTATGTAAAAGCAATCAATGTGCTCTATTTACCAATTTACTAATTCTGCATTTACCAGTCTGTGGCTCCTGACACATTGTAACTGTAAAGAATAATCTGTGTACTTTAGATGTTTGCATCCTTAATATTATCTTAAACCTCTTCTTCCTCAAGCATTTACACAGGCAAACCTGCATTAATCATGCTAACTCATGCTTCCTTTCTATGACCATATAAGAAGCTGTCCCAGGTTGAGGCAGATCCTTCCTTGCCTCTCACCGGGGCAGAAAAAATGACACTCAGACGAATGGATTGCAGAAGTGATGGAAAGTTTAAATGGAAAAGCAGTGAGTGGTTTACAGAAGCTACAAAAATAGTGACAAAAAGGCACCCAAAGCACACAGAGTCCCTTACAGTACACCCAGAAGCATCCCAGCATTTCCCTTCTCCCTACCTGAGGGTGTACCCAAACCCCCCAGGGCTCTTTCTCTCCCCCCACACCCCACCCCAGTTAGGCTAGTCTCAGCTGTCCTGATCTGAGATTGCCTTTCCCCTTTCTCCTCTTGGCATTAGGCCTAGCCAGGCCCAAGAGGCCTTGAGATAACTCCCCTTTTATTACCAGATAGGGAGCATCTCCCATGGGAGCCATGAGAGAAGAAAGAGGAAGTGAGAGACTTTGCAGATGAATTCATAGGGAGCAGGACATTATGGGTATGAAATACACAGCTTCCTGTGTCCACCCACTGGGCTGGACACCCGGGGTGCCAGAGGTGCACCCCGTGTGGCAACAGCAGGAGACACCCAGCCCAAACTGCCACAGAAGTATGTATCCCTATGAAGTAAATTCATGCTACATATAATTTTGCAAATAGTTACAGAATTATTTTTCTGGCATTTACTTCTGGAGCCACCTGTGTTTTACAAAACTGCAGTCAGTACGACTAACTATGGTCTGAAATTATTCTCCTGCCCAAGATCAGTTTCACTGCCTACACCTTATCTTGACCAGTACCTGTCAGTCTCTTTGGAATTTCATATGCTGTGAGAAAAAAATAATAGAGGAGCAATTTTAAGTTCTAAGGCTACTTTCTTCGCTTGCATAAATCAATGTGAGTTGTTTCAAGGTAAAAGAAGAAAGAGGGTAAATATCTCATACTGGATCTTGGATTTAAGTATGAGGAGCGATAACAGAAAAAACAGTATGTAGAGAAATGACAAAGGAATATAAGAGGGCTGAAGAGTAAAGGAAAGAAATATATAAGGAGCACAGGCACCAAAATAGGCATGGAAACTGCTATGGGACATGGAGTGTGGACACAGTAGACTGAGGCTTTGATCAAAAGAAAGCATGGCACAGAAGAGGACATAGTAAGATGGAATCTTCTTTCCTTGCATTGAACTTAAACTCTTCTTCTTTTCTAAATCTTAAACTATGGGCACTTAAAAAGAATTGCCAGGTATTGTTAATTTATAGTGAGTAATGTGATTTTGGCCATGACTGTGGGAGCATTTGTGATAATTGATTCTGGATGAAAATGCCTCTTTCTCATCCCTCAACTTGCACACAAGGTTAAGATTCGCACTCAGCTGTAAGCCAAGAGAATTTTTTTACTCAATTCTATGTCCTCCATAATTTTTATTATTAAATATCTCTCTAGGTAACTCTCACTCACCTATTCACCACACAAGAAGAGTAAGAGCTTAACAATGTCATTGAATTAGATCTATAAACAGAATGTGCCTTGTGGTATAGCAGGTCCAAATGCCATTTACTGTACTGTACTTAATATTAATAGGAATAAACTAAACAAAGTGCTTATGTAGCACATACTGTTTGGATAATTTTTTGTCAACAGAGTGGATTATGACTGCTAGCTAAAAAGCACTATGAGCACTTCTGCTTTTAAATCCAAACCTCCAGGTTTTATCTGTACAGAAGGCCAAGCTTGTCTATGGTATCTGCAATCCTTAGTTCTCAGTTTGTTTCCTAAAGAAAACAAAAATGTCCCATATTCATTCTGCTGCTTTCTAAATACTCTTGCAAGGGGAATCTGTGTTGTGTCTTTCCAGAACTATATATGGGACAGTAAATTTTAAATATTTTTTAAACTGCTCTCTGGCACCCAAGGCTAATTGACAAAGAATGACTGGCATCTATGCTATTAAAATCTTTTCCCTCCAAAACACCATAGCCACACATAAATTGATACCACTTAATCATGATCAGTTAATATTTGCTAGCTCCTAAATTATGCCTGGGAATGTCTGTGAGAAAGTTATTTGGCCTGGACTAAAACCACAGGAAAATCTGTTCTGTCGGTTCAGCAACATGAAGAACCAAGATCCAGAGCCTGGGAATACTTCTAGATGGCAACAGTTCCTGAGAAAGCACAGCAGCCTGCTGCTCTCCTTCCTAGCTCACCAAGACTGAAAACAAAATCTTCTATGACTACAAAAATATTTTGGTGTGCTTTTGTGCAATAAAATGCGTAGAAGTCAATACACAGTCCTTGCAAAACTGGCTGAACTTTTCACTTGCAATAGACACTTGTGAAGCAGTCTGGGCTACTATTTTTGGCAATGTTTGTTTGCTGCTTAATGGGAGTGGATCCTTTAGGAAGAGATTGAAATATTTAATTGTAGAACGTGTCTGGGATTGCAAGAAATGTATGCAGGAGATATTACCTTTGTGTCCAGGGGTGGACAACCTTGCCTGAGTGCCCAATAAAGGTCAAGAATTGAATTAATATGCTTATCTTTCCAGAAAACAAGCTTCATTCTAGAAAGCACAACATTAGTGCTTACCAGGCTGCCCTAGGGAATCACTAATGATGTAGAAAGCTTTCTGCCTATAGGTCACTGATTTTAATCCAACTCAGCTCAGCAAAGACTAATTTTTCTTATGAATGCTTTGTAGCTTATGTGTAAGTTGAGTGGGTTTTCCAGATAGTGAGACATACTTATAAGCTTCTAATCTGAAGCATGCTTCTTTTGCATAATAGATGCTTTAAAACTCTTCCAAGTAGCTTCTGTGTCAAACCCATAACTTTTGGATAGCTAATAATTAATTATTTTTTTTAATTCTGAAAGTTCCTAATTTAAATGTAAAGCTTTCAAGTGATAAT
The DNA here is from genome assembly GCA_033816785.1 of Picus viridis. Taxonomy (NCBI): domain Eukaryota; kingdom Metazoa; phylum Chordata; class Aves; order Piciformes; family Picidae; genus Picus; species Picus viridis. Next base: position 72,191,197 of record CM066566.1, read on the forward strand.
ATGTCAGCAGCGTCTCTGAATAAAGGATGCCATTAGTCCATAGAATTCTCAGGGTTGGAAGTTGGAAGTGACCTCAAGGATCATCCAGTTCCAACCCCCATGCCATAGGCAGGGACACCCTCCACTAGATCAGGTTGTGCCCAGAGCCACACCCAGCCTGGCCTTAAAAACATCCAGAGATGGGGCTTCCACCACCTCTTTGGACATCCTGCTCCAGTGTCTCACCACCCTCATGGTGAAGAACTTCTTCCTAACATTTACTCTAAATGTACCCTCCACCAGCTTGGATCCATTCCCCCTAGTCCTATCACTACCCAACAGCCTAAAAAGTCCCTCACCAGCTTTCTTGTAGGCCCTCTTAAGATATTGGAAGGCCACAATTAGTTCTCAGAGCTTTCTCTTCTCCAAACTGAACAACCCCAACTCTCTCAGCCTGTCCTCACAGGAGAGGTGCTCCAGCCCTCTGACCATCCTCGTGGCCCTTCTCTGGACTCATTCCAGCATGTCTATATCTTTCCTGTAACACGGGCTCCTGGTCACAGTACTCCAGGTGGGCTCTCACTAGAGTGGAGTAGAGGGGAGAATCACCTCCCTCAGCCTGCTGGCTATGCTTCTCTTGATGCAGCCCAGGATGTGATTGGCTTTCTGGGCTGCAAGTGCACACTGGTGGCTCATGTTGAGCTTCTCATCCACCAGCACTCCCAAGTCCTTTTCTTCAGGGCTGCTCTCAAGCCAGTCCCTGCCCAACCTATATAGGTGCTTGGGATTGCCCCAACCCAGATGCAGGACCCTACACTTGGTCTTGTTGAAGCTCATGAGGTTGTCATGAGCCCACCTTTCCAGCCTGTCAAGGTCCCTCTGGATGGCATCCTTTCCCTCTAGTGTGTCTGCTGCACCATACAGCTTGGTGTCATCAGCAAACTTGCTGAGTAAGATGTTAAGTTGGGACACTAGCTGCCTCATCTCCAGGTTGTCTATAAAACATATATTTAAAACCTCTTTATATGATACCCTAATCATTTAACCTGTAAAAATTTACAAATAGGAAACAAGCAGACCAGGACATCTCTGGAGTGTTGGAGACAACACAGATGCAAGGTAAGGTGATGCCCTGCTGCAATAACTGGTTGAGAATGTAACAATCAGTGGTAGTCTTGGGGGTGGCTGCTATTAAGCAATACATTTCAGCATCCTTTAGGGATATTGGAGGAAGGAAGGCAAGTAGGCAGAGTACAGACCAGGGGTTTCAGGTGACAGGACTTTGACTTACTCAGGAGAGTGATAGGTGTGATCATGTGGGAAGCGGCTTTAAAGGGCAAAGGAGCTTAGGAAAGCCAGCAGGACTTTAAGAGCAACCACCATCGAGCTCAGAAATAGTCCACCCTGACGCTCAGGTAAGCTGGTGGTTGCATCAGGAGACTGACTTGTCTGAACTTGTGTAGTGGGTTGAGATAGCCACCCTCCCCACCACGGGCAAAATGACGACTCCAACAAACGGATTGCAAAAGTGATGGAAAAGTTTAAATAGAAGAAGTGAAGGTGCACAAAAGAAACCAGAAACAGTGAGAGAAGTAACCGCAACACACTCCCGGATGAACCCCATCCCCACCTGAGGGTGGGCCCAAGACCCCCAGGGCTCGTTCTTCCCCCCCACTGCTAGGCTAGTCTCAGCTGGCCAGGCCTGAGACCGCCCATCCCCCTGGCCTTGGGCCTAGCCAGGCCCAAGGCCGGGAGACGTCTCCCCCAGTTACCGGGCGGCGGCGAGGGAAGAAAGAGCAAGAGGCGGACCCCACGCAAGGTCTTATAGCGGTGCAGGGGATTGTGGTAGGAGATACACGGTTTTCCTGTGTCCACCCACTGGGCTGGACTCCTGGACACAGGAAGTGTGCCATGCAGCAGAGGGCACCCAGCCCAAACCACCACACGCCACCCCTTATCTCATACCACAACCCCTGCACCCAAACACATCATCATATTAGAAATCCCTGATGACGCGTCCGGCAGGGTCCATATCTTCTTCTGGGCGTCCAAACAGTCTCTCTCAGGCTCAAGCATCAGTCCAGTCCAGTTCTTCCTCTCTCATCCAATGGAACCTCCCAGTGATGCAGATTTCACTCTTCTGCAGTGCAGGTTCTCCATGGATCCGTTGGACATACTGGCCACCTGGAAAAGCCTCACAACCTCTCAGCCAAGCTCTTCTTCTTATTCACGTTTTGCTCAGCGGCATATCTCCACCCCTGGGGCAAGCCAGTCGGAACAATCCGGCTCCACGACTGCTTTTCCGATCCCCAGGGTGCCGCAAACCGACCGCCTCCGACCGCGGTCCAGGCTACCCAAACGCCTATCAGGGTACTTCGCCCCCCACACCGGGCGTTCACGTACCGAGGCGTAGCAATGTCCGGCTGCACACCCCCCCGGAAGAGGGAGGGGCTGCGCCACAGCCCAACTGAGAGGCAGGGAGGCGGAGCCAGGTGCTCGGCGCCATTTTTCGGTACTGTCCGAAAAACATGGGGGAGATTAGAGCCAAGCCCACTGCAGCCCGAGCGCCGGCCGGCGTCCGCTACCGCCGCCACTCAGCACACAGCAGAGCCCGGCCGCCTCTACCGCCGCGGTACAGGATCAAAATCACCTCCACCCCTCGGGCACTCCAACAGCTTCCCCAGCGAAAGCCACAAGCGCGTTCTCAGAGCCTTTGAAAACGGCTTTCCAGCTGGGGTCCCCGTTCGCCCTCCTGGGTCTCGGGGGCTATCTCGCCCGCCCGCCCGCTGCGGCTGGCTCCATCCTTGCAGCGAGACGGACCTCATCTGACCTGCTCGCCGCTGCCCCTCCCCCGCCTCACCCCCGCCGCTTCCACCGCCCGCGGAGAGGAAAGGGTGGGGGAGGGGGCAGGTCCCGCGTTCTTAAGCGGCAACCCCCGACACACCAGGTGTCCCCCTGCAATCCACAAGAACCCACACGATCGCCCCGGCAGCAAAGCTTGAGCCCCCCAACCTTCCCAAACCGAAAACCGACGCCCAGAACTAAATTTAAACTATCCATCCTTTGCAATCCGATCTGCAGGTCGCCACACCAACCAGCCCCACGTTGGGCGCCAAAAATGTAGTGGGTTGAGACAACCACCCTCCCCACCACGGGCAAAATGACGACTCCAACAAACGGATTGCAAAAGTGATGGAAAAGTTTAAATAGAAGAAGTGAAGGTGCACAAAAGAAACCAGAAACAGTGAGAGAAGTAACCGCAACACACACCCAGATGAACCCCATCCCCACCTGAGGGTGGGCCCAAGACCCCCAGGGCTCGTTCTTCCCCCCCCCCACTGCTAGGCTAGTCTCAGCTGGCCAGGCCTGAGACCGCCCATCCCCCTGGCCTTGGGCCTAGCCAGGCCCAAGGCCAGGAGACGTCTCCCCCAGTTACCGGGCGGCGGCGAGGGAAGAAAGAGCAAGAGGCGGACCCCACGCAAGGTCTTATAGCGGTGCAGGGGATTGTGGTAGGAGATACACGGTTTTCCTGTGTCCACCCACTGGGCTGGACTCCTGGACACAGGAAGTGTGCCATGCAGCAGAGGGCACCCAGCCCAAACCACCACAACTTGAAAATGAATTCCAATGTAAAAGGCAGTATAACAGAAAATATTAGGGAGGACAAAGTGCAAATAAGAACATAAAAACACTGCATAAATATTATGGATTTGAAACTAGCAAAGGGCATCAATGGCAACAAGTGAACTTCTACCATTGCCTGTCCTGATGCTGGGCCTCCTGGTGAGCAGAAAGGATAGACTTGAGTCAACATTGCTCCCTGTCAGCCATAGAGGCTAACAGTGTCTTGTAATCAAGTGAAATAGATACTCTCTGATTTTTCAGCAGTCATCAACCTGCATCTGGGGTGTTGCAGCCACATTTGGTTCACCAGGGAGTACAGGAAAGATTCTCATAACTGAGGTGAGTTCAGTGGAAGTCCACTAAGGCTGTTAGGGCCAGAGCCTTGTGAGGAGAGCCTGGTGGACTGGGGCTTGTTCAGCCTGGATAAGGTACAGATGCAATGGCATCTGACAGCCCACCAGTGCCTCTGGGGAGGTTTTAGAGGGGATGGAGCTTGACACTTCACAGAGTGATATGGTAGAAGAAGGGCATAAATTGAAGCTGAGGAAGATCCAGATAGGTATGAGGAAAGAAATTTCACTTTGAGGAGAGGCAGGCATTTGAGCAGGTTACCTGGAGAAGCCATGTAGTCTCCACCCTTGGAGCTTTTTGAGGCTTGACTGGTTAAAGCCTTGAACAATCTGTGCTGACTGCAGAACTGATTCTGCTCTAAGCAGGAGGTTGGACCAGAGACATCCTGAGATCCTTGTGACTGAATTCTTCTGTGATAGTACCTGTAAAGATGGTATTTGTCATGAGTTGAGATTTAGTCTGCTCTTATTCATACCATCCTGCCCTATGCCAGCTTCAAAATGAAAGTGCTGGCTGGAGCAAAGTATTATGGGGCTTGAAGTTCAGAAAATAATATGGGAGGCTTCCTGTTCTGGCTGCTGCCACCTCTGGGTTTTGGGTATTGCTTCTGCAGGCATGGTGGTGAGGCAGGTGGGAGTCAGGTAGCATTCTGGTTCTTTTCTGCTTTTCTGTCTCATTCTGGGTTCTTTGTTATGTTTTGTTTTTCCCCTTTCTTCTTTCTTTTTTTATTTTTTTATTTCTTTTCCTTTCCCACATGTTACTGTGCTTTTCTACCAGTAGGCTAAGCTATGCTAAAAATTGCAAATTGTGATTGTTATGTTATATTAAACTCTTATCTCTTTATCTCAACCCTGAGTTTTATGTGTTACTTTTGCCTCAGTTCTGTGTTGGGGGAGCAGGCAGATTAACCCATTGGTTTTGCTTTAAACAATTACAGCACTACTTGCATTGTCTGTTGTAATACAGTTCAAAGCTTTGAAGATAGCTTTGAAGAAAGCTCCACAGTCCAATTTCTTAAGAATATTGTTGGGTGCTGGGGCGTCTGACATATCTGTTGTAGTTCTGAGCAAAACTCTACCCTAATAAATGTAGGGTGGACAGTCCACAATGTGACAAAGAATCACTCTTGGTCCTTTGAATAACAAATATTTTCCACTAATCATTATTACCTGTTCACATTAGAATAAACTTCAGTAGCTCAGTAATCTCTACTGAGAAATTTGTGAGCTGAATGGCCAGGATGCAAAAAGTGAACAAGTGAATTTGATGCTTATTATTGAGACAGCATGGGAAAAATGTGCTCAGCCAGTGCTGGTGATGTACCTGTACCATGGTTTAATGGAGCACTTCAGTCTTTGGGGCTGTCAATTTCATAAGGACTAAATTTACTTAAAAAAATAACTGACAGATGAATTTAGAGAGCATTTTGTTACTCCAGCCCTGGAGTGGGGACCAGGAGACCCGGGTTCTATTCCCACGTCTGTCACAGGCTTCCTGGACCATCATCTTACATCTTTGTTTCTCACTTTCCCCTTGGGCATAATATGGATAATACTTACCCACTTTACAGGGCTTAATTCATTAATGTCTGTGAGGTGTCTTGAGATCTGTGTGCACAAGGCACATTAGCACTGCAAAGCATTTAGTATATTATTTTATTATTTAAGACATCTGGGACCATTTTCACTGATGTGCTCTATCCATTTTGCACTGCTTTGGTGTTGCAAAGCAGCTATATCCCTTTTTAACAGGCCAGTGAGTCTGACTTTATGACTGGCTTAAAATACCATCCAAAGAATCTGAAGCCTGCTATCAAATATGGTTCTTCTTTTCTACCCCTTTGCTAAAATGATGGATATTGGGGTTTTTTAATTTCTTCTTTAAGTTGGGGGTTTGTGGGGAATTTTACCATTTAATGATGGATATTATTCTAACAGTGGTAGAATATTTTGGCAAAGTGAAACATAGGAGTGACACTGATGGAAAAACAACTTCCCTGTGTATATGCTAGGTGACTTCTAAAGGTTAACTAGGCTGAAAATCTGGTTTGGACAAGAATATGACTCTTCTGTAGCCTGGGTTTGGCTTTTAAAACCAATGGAGGCTCACTGGTACAAACTCTGTTAAATTTGATATGCCACTATTCAATCTCTTTCTACTTTTCCCCTGAATTGTTCATTTATTTTTTTCCTACATTGCCTTTGTAAATATGGTTACTGAAATTTCTCAAACAAACTATTACACAGCAGTTGCCATTTCGGAAGAATATCAATTGTGCACCATGGGGATTATTCTCATTAGAATAGTAAACTGTAGCTCAACTTTATACATGTATTTTATACAGAAACACACACATGTGTGCAGACATTTACACATTCAATTTGAGATTCAAAAGGATACACCTAAGTATCAGCTGATGTATTGGGTTCACTGGTGGAGGTGCATCTACAGGGGTGGCTTCTGTGAGAAGCTGCTAGAAGCTTTTCCTATGTCCAACAGAGCCAACACCAGCTGACTCCAAGAAGGACCTGCCACTGGCCAAGGCCAAGCCCATCAGTGGCAATGCTAGTGCCTCTGTGATGACATATTTTAGAAGGGGAAAAAAACCTGCTGGAGGATGGGAGTGAAAAAGCATGAAAAAAAAAAAACCTCTGCAGATGCTAAAGCCGGTGAAGAAGGAAGGAGAGGAAGTGCTCTAGAGATTGCCCTGCAACCCGTGCCAAAGACCACTGTGAGTCAGGCTGTGCCCCTGAAACCCATGAAGGTTAACAGTGGAGTAGATATCCATCTGCAGCCCATGAAGGACTCCATGCTGGAACAGGTGGATGTGCCCAAAGGAGGCTATGACTCCATGGGAAGATCATGCTGGAGCAGGCTCCTGGCAGCACCTGTGGACCCATGAAGAGAGTAGCCTACATTAGAGCAGGTTTGTTGGCAGGACTTGTAACCCTACAGGGGACCCATGTTAGAGCAGTCTGTTCCTGAAGAAGTGCACTTTGTGGAAGGGACTCATGCTGCAGCAATTCACAAAGAACTGCAGCCTTTAAGAAGGATCCACACTGAAGAAGTTTGTGAAGGACTGTCTCCTGTGAGAGGGATCTGGTGCCGGAGCATGAGAAGAATGTGAGGAATCTTCCATTTGAGAAGGAAGGAGTGGCAGAAACATGTGATGAACTGATCACAATGTCAATCCCCCACCCCCGTGTGCTGCTTGAAGGGAGGAGGTAGAGAACTGAGAGGTAAAGTGGAGCCCAGGAAGAAGGAGGGCCATGGGGAAGGTATTTTAAGATTTGATTTTATTTCTCATCACCCAGCTCTGATTTTGATTTGCAATAAATTAAACCTGTTTTTCCAAGCTGAGTCTGTTTTGTCCATGGTGGTAACTGGTGAATGATCTCTCCATGTCTCTATCTCCACCCATGAACCATTCACTACATTTTCTCTCCTCTGTCCAGCTGAGGAAGAGAGTGATTCAATGGCTTTGGGGTGTGCCTGGCATTGCAACAGGGTCTACTCATGACAATTAGCCATTCCTAGGTCCTCTGAATGATAAAATTGTTATTCACTTCTTTAGAATGACAATAAAAAGGAATGGTTTAGCAGAGGTTTTGCTCTTTTGTGGGACATGTGGAATGGAGCCCAAGTTGCAGCATAATCTTGATATTGATCTCTCAGAGAGAAAGTTAATTTGTCCATGACTGTAATTTGCCAAGCTTTATGAATCCATTCTTCCTACTTTGGAGAAATATTTCTCTTCCAGGTCTCTTCTATTGCATTTATTTAATGCAGTAAAGATAAAAAATGACATACATTTCTGAAGTCTTCCACAGACACAGAAACAAGTATCAAATTGGTAAAAGAATGTTGGGCCAGAAGGCATACTGGCAGTCCTCTGTCTATCCCCTTGCATGTAAAGGCGCTGTGCCATGTAACATTAGTTGTTAACCTATCATGCTCCCCTTGGAAACCAGTAAAAAGTTTTGCCCACTTGCATAAGAAGGCAATTCCAAAAGCTGTGTAATCAAAAGGATAGATCTTTCAAATTCCTCCCTGAATTAAATCATATATAGTTTACATTCACATTAGTCTTCCTAACCCTGTTCTTTTCACTGTGTGTGAACTCCCAAAGATGAAAGCAGGCAGGTCTGGGGGGGTCTAAGTTCCGTGACAGGTATGGTCAGCGATATGCAGTAAGAAACAGTACATGACTGGGCTGCTGCTGGCAGGAGTGCCTTTTGGACAGCCTATCTCCTTTCTGCTATCTCCTTTCTCCTTTCTCCTCCTTGTTGAGCTATTTTATTAGCCTTTCTCTAGGTCTCTTTCCATCTGAAGTCGTCTTTCCTGAATAAACAGAACTGCATGCAATATTCCAGTTGAAAAATTAATTGTGAGTAATGACATGAATATATTCCTATCTTTGTTGGCTATATCTTCCCAGGAACTGGCTTTTTGCAGCTAAAACACATGTAAAGTATCCTGTGATTGACTGGCATAACCTGTTCTTTCTTCTCTGTCATTCTCTGTCACAACAACCCCATGCAGTGCTACAGGCTGGAGAGTGGCCAGGCAGAGAGGGACCTGGGGGTACTGGTTGATGGGAGGCTGAACATGAGCCTGCAGTGTGCCCAGGCAGCCAAGAAGGCCAATGGCATCCTGGCCTGCATCAGGAACAGTGTGGCCAGCAGGAGCAGGGAGGTCATTCTGCCCCTGTACACTCCACTGGTTAGGCCGCACCTTGAGTCCTGTGTCCAGTTCTGGGCCCCTCAGTTTAGGAAGGAGGTTGACTTGCTGGAACGTGTCCAGAGAAGGGCAACGAAGTTGGTGAGGGGTTTGGAGCACAAGCCCTATGAGGAAAGGCTGAGGGAGCTGGGGTTGCTTAGGCTGGAGAAGAGGAGACTGAGGGGTGACCTTATTGCTCTCTACAACTACCTGAAGGGAGGTTGTAGACAGGCAGAGGTTGGTCTCTTCTCCCAGGCAGCCAGCACCAGAACAAGAGGACACAGTCTCAAGCTGCACCAGGGCAGGTTTAGGCTGGATGTTAGGAACAAGTTCTATCCAGAGAGAGTGATTGCCCATTGGAATTGGCTACCCATGGAGGTGGTGGAGTCACCTTCATTGGGGGTGTTCAGGAGAAGACTTGATGGGGTGCTTGGTTGCATGGTTTAGTTGTTTAGGTGGGTTGGATTGGTTGATGGGTTGGACACAATGATCTTGAAGGTCTCTTCCAACCTGGTGTATTGTATGGTATTGTATTTCCAATTTATAATTTCCCAGCTCATAATCCAAATTCTAGTTAGTAGTCCTTGCTTGTGTGACCTTCCATTTTTTCCAGTAATCCATTTCAGACCGTGTCTTGTAATCCAGAACTGAAGGTTATCCTGTCCCTCCCGTAAGATATTTCAGTTCTTCTTCAGCCTAGCTTTATCTTGTTACAGGACCAAAGATGTTGAGACAGAAGGGAAAGCTGAGCTCTAGTGATACCCACACATTATTGCTCAGAAACACATAGCTGAGGTTTGGCTCTGTGTCTCAGAGAGTAAAAGAATATCTATGACTGCACCCACTGATTCCAGTCACCACAATGTACTGCTAGGTTTGTAAAGAAGCTCATAAAGATGATATGGTCACTACAGTCTGGACAGTTAAGTATGCTGAATTTACACATTATCTTCACCTTTCATTTTGACTAATACCTGAATAATTTTTTCAGTTCTTAAAGTCAGTGAGTAGACATTTGCATAGAAAATGTTCACCTAAGCCAATATTAAGAAAGATTTTGAAGTGACATTTGAAGTTATATTTAGACTACAATTTCTGGTAACCAAACCATTAGAAAGATTAAATTTCTTCTGGACAGGGATAATCCAGATAGAGAATCATCCCTCCAGTTGTAAAACCAAATAGATTCCAGATATGTAATCTGGTCAGAAATTCACACCTGATGGGTACCTGAATGGTCTTTACATGAGGGCAACAAAGTTGGTGAGGGGTTTGGAGCACAAGCCCTATGAGGAAAGGCTGAGGGAGCTGGGGCTGCTTAGCCTGGAGAAGAGGAGACTGAGGGGTGACCTGATTGCTCTCTACAACTACCTGAAGGGAGGTTGTAGACAGGCAGAGGTTGGTCTCTTCTGCCGGGCAGCCAGTACCAGAACAAGAGGACACAGTCTCAAGCTGCGCCAGGGCAGGTTTAGGCTGGATGTTAGGAGGAAGTTCTATACAGAGAGAGTGATTGCCCATTGGAATCGGCTACCCATGGAGGTGGTGGAGTCACCTTCATTGGGGGTGTTCAGGAGGAGACTTGATGGGGTGCTTGGTGCCATGGTTTAGTTGTTTAGGTGGGTTGGATTGGTTGATAGGTTGGACATGATGATCTTGAAGGTCTCTTCCAACCTGGTGTAGTGTATTGTATTGTATTGTATGAATAGTATTGTTAGGCAGCAATCAGGGATGCAAAATCAGCTTACCTATGTGAGTCTCTCCACACTAATTTTGCAGCTATATTTGAACATGATCAGATAGGTAAGTATTACTGAAATTTTGTTGTTACATTTGCTGACCAGGTTGGTCCTTTCTGATCTCGTTACATGATAGCAGGTTTAATTTTCTGTCTCTAGCTCTGACAGCTGCTTGTTACAGCCTTAGTCCAAGCACTTCCTTTTCTTTGATTTCTAAAGGTCCTGAAAACACTGATCTTTAAGAGCACCTACAATTCATAAGTCTGTTGTCATGTCTGTAAAAACTGAGATAAACTTCAACCCTGATAGGCTGGTCTACATTTATTTATATTTTCAAAGGTAGGTATTTGCAGCGAAAAGGTCCTGAAGTCTGTGTTACTAAAACCTGATGCTAACTATAATATTTTTTCAGACCTTTGAATGAAGATGAAGGGGTTTGGTAGCTGTGTATTTTTTATTTATGCTATGAGAAGCAGCTACTCTAATCACATCTCATAGCTTCCCTAACAAAAAGGCTGATGAACTGTAGAGTGATGAAAGGGCAAATGTGACTGACTTTGACCAGTGAGTCAGCTCTTGTCTTAATGTAGACTGTCAGCGTGGTAACAGCAGAGATACTTAACAACCACAATCATTAGACATAACCTTCAGAGTCATGCAGCAACACTGTCTCATTCTTTTAAGTCCACATATTACTGGTTCTAGAATGAAGGAATTGTAAATGACTGGTGATCTCATAAAGTGCTGCTTTATTTTTGAGAGCTTTCATGATGCATTGTTCAAAAACAAAATGCATGAAACTTTTTATACTAGCCTAATGTGACACCACAATTAGAAACACTGTTTTGTGACATGGCATTGATGTTTGGCTGGCATCAGGTAACTCTGTTCCTTGACTGGAAGTGAACATTGATGAGGAAAATAAACAGGCATGGACTAGGTGCCGTCCTTCAAGTAATGGCTTAGCAATTACACACTGTTTGATACAACATACTTCTACAAACCAGAAATAGATGCAGAAGAGATCAGATGATAATACTTGAATTTATCTGTTTGTCCATTATGGTAAGATGAACTCAAGTAATGTAATTGCACACAGCTACATTATATATTTGGTAACCATACTAGAACCATAGAATCATTAAGGTTGGAAAAGAACCCTAAGATCTTCAAGTCCAATGGTTAAGTCAACACCACCCTGCCCACTAAGCCATGTCCAAAAGTGCCATGTCTACATGTTTTTTTAACTTCTCCAGGGATGGCATGTATACTATTTTATTAGTATTGTTCTTCTCCCTGATTGTTATCAGTCAGCATGATTGTTAACAGTCAGCATGGTTTTGCCAAGGGCAAATCCTGCCTGACGAACCTGGTGGCCTTCTATGAACAGGTCACAACATTAATAGATGAGGGGCGATCAACTGATGTCATTTACCTGGACTTGAGCAAAGCCTTCAACACTGTCCCACACCACATCCTGGTCTCCAAGCTGGTGACACATGGGTTTGATGGATGGACCACTAGATGGATAAGGAACTGGCTTGATGGCTGCACCCAAAGAGTGGCTGTCAACGGGTCCATGTCCCAGTGGAGGCCAGTGGCAAGCGGAGTCCCTCAGGGATCAGTCCTGGGACCTGTCTTGTTCAACATCTTTGTGGGTGCCATGGACAGTGGCATCAAGTGCACCCTCAGCAAGTTTGCTGATGACACCAAGCTGTGTGGTGCAGTGGACACGCTGGAGGGAAGGGATGCCATCCAGAGGGACCTTGACAGGCTGGAGAGGTGGGCACAAGCCAACCTCATGAGCTTCAACAAGACCAAGTGCAGGGTCCTGCATCTGGGTCGAGGCAATCCCAGGCACAAATCCAGGCTGGGCAGTGACTGGCTGGAGAGCAGCCCTGAGGAGAGAGACTTGGGGGTGCTGGTGGACGAGATGCTCAACACGAGCTCTCAAGCTGCACTTGCAGCCCGGAAAGCCAATCAGATCCTGGGCTGCATCAGGAGAAGTGTGGCCAGCAGGTCAAGGGAGGTGATTCTCCCCCTCTACTCAGCTCTGGTGAGACCCCACCTGCAGTACTGCATCCAGTTCTGGAGCCCCTATTACAGGAGGGATGTGGACGTGCTGGAATGTGTCCAGAGAAGGGCCATGAGGATGGTCAGAGGGCTGGAGCACCTCTCCTATGAGGACAGACTGAAGGAGTTGGGGCTGTTCAGTCTGGAGAAGAGAAGGCTCAGAGGTGACCTCATTGTGGCCTTCCAGTATCTGAAGGAGGCCTACAAGAAGGCTGGGGAGGGACTTCTCAGGATCTCAGATAGTGATAGGACTAGGGGGAATGGAATGAAGCTGGAGGTGGGGAGATTCAGGATAGATGTGAGGAAGAAGTTCTTCACCATGAGAGTGGTGAAGCCCTGGAATGGGTTATCCAGGGAGGTGGTTGAGGCCCCATCCCTGGAGGTGTTTAAGACCAGGCTGGAGGAGGCTGTGGCCAGCCTGATCTAGTGTGGGGTGTCCCTGCCCATGGCAGGGGGGTTGGAACTAGATGATCCTTGTGGTCCCTTCCAACCCTGACTGATACTATGATACTATGATGCTATCTCTTGGTGCTGTTCTGCTAAATTCTCCTTATCTCAGCCCACAGAGCTTTGCCTTTTCACAGATTCTTCTTCCCATCCCACTGAGGGGTGGTGTTGGTGGGCAGTTGCGTGAACAGCTGTATGAGCAGCTTGTGTGGAGCTTGGTTGCTTGCTGGGCCTGAACTATTAGAGGTTTTTTGTGCAGTTGCCACATCTGGAATATCTGTCTCTACACATAAAGCAGTTTTGGCTAGGTTGAACATGGAAAAATAAATCACACACTTAAGGTTTGCAGTTTTAAAATGGGTAGACGCACTTTGAATGATTTTCAACTTTACTGAAAGTGCTGCAGAAAATTCCACTTCACCTCCACATCTGAGAGGCAGAGATTTTCTTGATATCACATTACATAGCCTCCCTGCTTTGTAATCAGTATTCAGGGTGATTCTTGACTCTAGAGTTCAGTTCCCTGACTCTTGCCTTGTCTTAGTCTTGCAGGCATGAATAATCAAAACCGAAACTGAAACCAAAACTAAAACCAAAACTGAACAAAACAAAACAAAAAAAAAACCAACACCAAATGAACAAACAAAACCCAAAAACCCACACACACCCACAAAGACAGAAGTGCTTAACAATCTGCAGATATTTAGAACCAGGCTCAGGTGCCCCCACACAGGTGTGCATTTGCCCACATTATCCCAGCTTTTATCTGAGAATTTAGACTCTAGTGTCTGTGCCAGAAGGATCTGCATTTCCCATAGGTCCTGTGTCACTTCATCAGTTCCACATTGATGTTCAAGAGTGATCAGCTGAGCCATGCTTTTGTCTGCCATGTGTGATGTCTAGACTACCACGATGCTCAAAGAAGGTTTATGATGAGATTCATGCCTAAAAGTAGATTTACAATACCATTTTAGATGTGGTGATGGATTTAATCTAATTCCAGTTGCTGCCCCAGGAGGGTAAAGGTCTCCAAAAATTTCTCTTCTGTGTTACATCATAGAAAAGTTGTAGACTCGTATCTCGTATCTCGACTCTTAGGATGCAATGGGTTGGAAGGGACTTCTAGAGGTAGACTAATCTAACCCCTTTGCAGTAAGCAGGGACATATCCTACTATATCAGGTTGCTCAGAGCCCCATCAAGCCTGACCTTAAATAGTTCCAGGGACGAAGCCTCCACTACCTCTCTGGACAACCTGTTCCAGTGTTCCACCACCCTCATAGTAAAGAACTTCCTAATGTCTACTCTAAATCTACACTTCAGTAGTTTAAAACCATTGTCCCTTGTCCTGTTGCTACATGCCTCTGTAAACAGTACCTCCCCAGCTTTCTTGTAAGCCCTCTTCAGGTACTGGAAGGCCACTATAGGTCTTCCCATAGCTTTCTCTTCTCTAGGGTGAACAACCCCAACTCTCTCAGCCTGTCTTTGTAGAAGTGCTCCAGCCCTCTGATCATTTTTGCAGCTCTTCTCTAGACCTGTTTCATTGGGTCCACATTTGTTGTGTTGAGGCCCCCAAAGCTGGACACAGTACCCGGGTGAGGTCACAACAGAGGACAACAGAATGTCAGAATCACTTCTTTTGATCTGCTGGCACATTTCTTCTGATGCAGCCTACGATACAATTTGCCTTCTGGGCTTCAAGTGTACATTGTTTGCTAATGCCCATGCTCGTATCCACTAGCCCTGTAAGTATGTCTCAGATTAATGAGGACCTCTGAAATGTCCTTCTTCAACCAAATGAATTCCACCCAACATGTCTGTTTCAGAGTATGACAAATATCCCTCTAGTTTACACAGACCACACCTGTACTGACTGTAACAAGAGCTCAGGCACCTAGCACAGGAATTGTATTGGTTGAGTGGAAGGAAATGTCTCATGCCTTTGAGGCACACTTAGCATGCACAGTGGGCTGGCAGAGGTGACATAAGACCCATGGGACAGCTGAGCACCTCTCTAACAGCAGCCAGTTCTTCCAGCCCAGAGACAATCCAAATGGCACTGGACATCTGAATTGACCTCCTATCTTAGGTGGAGATACCTACACATAGACACTGAGGTACAGAAGATCTGATCTCAGACTGAATCCCAACCTATGAGCAAAATATAGCTGTCTGAGTGGGAGACTACTATCACTTGAGGTAACCTGGGTGCTCTGCTTAGTCTCCAGCTGCCAGTCCAGCCTGGGCTTCCCATAAATTGTGTGTCATACGTGTCAGACATAAGCTTTCTTAGATACCTCAAGGCATCTCAGGTGACTCTTAGTCCCTGACTTGAGTGACTGAATGGTGTTGAACCCTTGATGTTGAACTTTTTTTCTTTCATATTATAAAAACCACTATCTTTTTCTTAATCTTACATTTGTCTCTTTCAAGACCCTGACCCTCACTGAACACCACCAATGAGCTGAAATGGAGTTTTACAGATAGATTTTACAGATATTTTTACCTTTTAGGTTTTATTCTTAGTGATCTACATCTCAACCACTATGATGCATCTAGGAGAGGGAAAATACCAAAAAAAGATCACCCAATCTCTTTACAAGATCAGTGAAAAATAAAGATTAATGATATCCTTACTCCTCAAATTGCTAAACTGGTCAGCAGAGGTGGAGAAATCTCTTCCTCCTGTGATTTTGACATTCAACCTTGATAAGGCTTTCGAGGAAATGAACCAGGGCATCCTTTTCCTCTTTCTGCTGGCAAAATAATCTGCTGCTTTATGCAAAATCTGTTCTTCTATTCAGTGAGATAAGGCATAAGCATTTACTCTTACCAACTAACTCCACAGAGGTAACCAATCTGCAAAGCTAGCTGAGAAATATCCCTTAAGTGGTATCAAAAAGAAGCAAATGGTAAAGATGGAGACAGTTAAGATAATGGTTTAAGAACCTGTCAGTATTTTAGATGTTCAAAACTGAACCATAAAAATTTGCTACAGAAAATTTGCTACATTTGGCATGGAATGATGCCATATGTGTAAGTAGGTTACTTAATTTTAGGTTAATAATGCAATAATGCATTGTGAGCTGTTTTATTTACTACATCTACACTTATTAAAAAACAAAAAAGGACAAAAATACTACTTTCCTTCCTGTGTGCCAACCTAAGGGAGAAAATAAGAGGTAAAAGCTTATTTATTTTATACAGCAATAAAAGAAAAAACCAGAAAACATTTGTTTTCAGATCTGGGTCCAGGGCACTATAAATGTATAATGACCCTTTTAATACTGTATAATTGCTAAATAGAATAGAATAGAATAGAATGGAATGGAATGGAATGGAATGGAATGGAATGGAATGGAATGGAATGGAATGGAATGGAATGGAATAGAATTAACCAGGTTAGAAGAGACCTTTGAGATCATCGAGTTCAACCTATCATCCAACACTATCTAATCAACTAAACCATGGCACCAAGCACCCCATCAAGTCTCTTCCCAAACACCTCCACTGATGGTGACTCCACCACCTCCCTGGGCAGCCCATTCCAATGGCCAATCACTCTTTCTATGAAGAACTGCTTCCTAACATCCAGCCTAAACTTCCCCTGGCACAACTTGAGACTGTGTCCTCTTGTTCTGGTGCAGGCTGCCCGGAAGAAGAGACCAAGCCCCACCTGGCTACAACCTCCCTTCAGATAGTTGTTGATGGCAATAAGGTCTCCTCTGAGCCTCCTCTTCTCCAGGCTAAACAACCCCAGCTCCTGCAGCCTCTCCTCATAGGGCTTGTGCTTCAAACCCTTCACCAGCTTTGTTGCCCTTCTCTAGACATTATGTAGAGTATTAGGATCCACTATTCATTTTGGCAGTATTTTTTATCTTGGGAAGAAAAAAAAAAGATATTTTTGAGAAGATACCAAAACAAGTGTAAGGAAACACGGGCTTCTGATTATATCCAAGTTATCCTTAAATCCTTAAAAAAATCTCAGGACTTGATGACTCACGGAACAATGGTTTAATACAGTATCTACAGCAGATTTCTGGGGAAAGTAAAAAGAATACAGAAATTGATTTTTCTAGGACTTTGCAGAATTCTCTAAGTATTCAGTCCCTTTCCAAAATGCCAAGCAACTGCCTCTCCTAAAGATTTGTCTGGTGCAGATGCCTTGCCAGAGGTAATTTTGGTGAAATTTCTGTCACTGCTCCCTGTCATGAATATTTATTTACTTCCCAATGGAAATCATTGCTCATCTGAAAGGGAGTTAACAGTTCTTAATAGTCCTTTCTGATATGATTGATGTTTTTGTCACTTCCTCCAGTAAATAGGTTTCTATTAGCATACCAAATATGCTATCTGTCCTTTTCCTTCTGCAGGCACTTAACTGACCACTTACTTAAGATTTAAATATCCCACCTAGGGGTTTTCTGTCAGTTCAGGGTCCATTTTTCCGCACCAGTGGGTGAAGGACTTTTTGCTGAGCAGAGCTTGGATACTGCTTCTGACCTTACACAGAAGCAACATTGAGTCAGACATTGAGTCAGAGGAATTTTGTAAAATCGACACAAATTTGTCTGTACCTTATACTGCAGACTAGCGAGGGGGGGGGGATATTAGTAAATGAACAATGTTCAGGGGTCTGTAATCATATCTCTACATTTCAATTGTCTAAACATACAACAGGATGACCTTCCATAGACAGAGCAGAGGTTCTAATAGGATTTTTATGGAAATAAAACCCGAAGATATCTATCATTTATGCGCCACATGCTAACTTTGAAAAAGTATTCAGAGCTAGAAGTGTAGCAGCGCTGCTAATGAATAAACGCTTTCCAATATTATTCACTGTATTCAGAGCTGCAGGCTCCTGGTTTCAAAACAAATGCCTCAATGTTTCTCAAGTGTTTTAAATACTGTAAATAATTTAACTTTTGTGTATAACAGTTGGCATAATGGAGTTGACATTTGGGTTTCTTCCCTGTGAAACACTTCTCTGTGCATTGTTTCTTATGTGCTAAACAGAGAGATCTTCTGAATGTTGTGGACAAACCAGAAGGAAAGACTTTGCTTTTTTTGTGTAAGTACTGTGATGGGAGAGGAGGAATTAATTAACAAGTGGCTTAAAGTGCATTTGTCTACTAGTTTATGTACATACTATTATTGTACTGTAAATCTCCACTTCCAGAACAGAGAAAAATGATTTATGGTGACATAAAATAGGATATATCATTGTTGGAGATACTATTTTTTTGGATTATCCTTATTAGTAATTTTCTACCTCAAAAGTTAATTTCTTTATTGCAAGAAGAATCCTATTTCTTGTCTGTGAGGAACACATAGGGCAAGATGTGGGGGAAAAAAATCAAATGCCTTTGAAGGGCTCTAGTGGAAAGCACACATGTAAATTCAAGTAAAGGAGGTGCAAAATCAGTGTCTACCATTTGGAAATCCATGTGTACTCAAGCACATACCAACAGTCACCCAGGTATCCAAAGGCCAAAGATGCCACCACCTTGCCTGAACTGAAATCCTGGTTCATAACTGAGGTATTCATAGCTAACATTCCCAAGACTGTGTTAATCAAATCCCTCTCAGTGTAAATCACTTATTTGAGCTTCTTGTAATTTGAGGGTGTAGTTAGAGAATGTAATGGGATACTTTACAAGCAATGGAACTCCAATATCTCTGCAGCACATCTAGTGTAAGGAGTAAAAAGGCTGTAGGTATTTGTTTCTTCCTGGAAATGGCAGAAGTGTTCATAATTTTGATCAGGTGTTTTTAAGCTGTTGTGATTTAGTATAGCAATGGAAGCAAGAATAATGTAAAGTCCGTGTAACAGGATGAGAAATTAGCATCAGTCCTAAAAATAATATGCCTGCTACTGGCTGGGCCTACACATAGTGTTGCCCCTCACTCTAGGGGGTTTTTATGGAAAAACTAGACCACATCAACTACCTCTCTCTAAGATGAGGGTGCCTCTCTTCTGAAAGGATATGGTCTGTCGGTCTGTGGCACTTGGCCTTGGAGGAAAGCATTGGTTTGTATTGTGTAACAGGAGGGTATTGATTCATTCCTTACTTTCTTGCCAACATTTGGACCAAATCCTTTTTGAGTTACTGTTATAGATTAGGGATTGGTTTACTGTAGCAAAAGGTGGAATGTAGTTCTTGGAAACTAGTGCTGCTCAATTGAATATTCCTCTCTATTTATAATTGCATCCAAGCACATGGTCTTGATCAATTAAGCAGGGAAATTTTTGTATCATCAATTTTTTGTATCATTATTTTTTTGTATCATCAGCTCTCCCCAGGCAAAGACCTTCAGTTTTCTCTTTGTATTAATTCTGCATTTTTAAAGCACACATAAGGGCATTAGTTTTACTATTAATATGGTTCTTGTTATTTTAGGCTGGAGACAAACAGGACTGGAAAATAGCCTATGTTAACGCTGGGCAACTGAATGCTGGCAGCATCATTGGCTACTGGCAGTTTTCATTGTCAGTGTCTTCCTAGACTCATGTGGGTCTAATATATTGTATTTGCTAGACCAATACTTTAACTAGGGTTCAGCCTGATACTTTTCATTCAGATATGAAAAAGTTTTAATTTACATGTATCGTACTCTTTTAGCAGAAGGAGAAATAATCTTTGGTAGTTTACAGCCATATTAAATTTCAGTGCAGTGTGGTATTATTTGGATAATATAGAAACAGAGGACATCTAATAGGTCTTCACTGTACCAATGTTACCACAGCACTGTAATATTGTCTTCATTTTAGCTGCATTTGCCAGTGGAAAAACTAGCAAGTAGTACTTAGGCTAAAATATAATCCTATCATCTTTACATAAAATATTGATAAGGAATAAACACTTAGTATCCCTGGTGTGAATTCACTGGACTTCACGAAACCCTAATATATGGATTAAGAAAAGTTAACATAATCCTTTTATGGGAACTAAAATCAATTACATGTCAGCTTTGTAGTATTATAAATGTATTTAGTCAGCATAGAATTTTTCCAGCAGCGCTCGTTGCAGATTGAAATTGACTAACCAGATGTTAAATATTAAATAGAACTAATCAAAGTATGGTTCAAGAGATTTTAAAAACAATGATCAAAGAGAGCTATTTATTACCTGATTCATGTTTCTATTCAAGCACTGCTCCTGTGATGTTATATCTACCTGAATTTAGCTTGCTGCAAGTTCTTAATTTTTTTTCAGTTTAACATGAATGAGAAAGATAATTCAATGAAAGTGTTTTAATGCAGTAGCATAGACAGAATGGCACAAAGCCCAGGGAATTATAAGCAAAATTGGCTAGAGCAAGGAGTATTTTAGGAACAAAATGAACCTTAGGCTGGATCTGAAGACAACCAAATGTAAAGCTATTCTTTCTATTATGACACAGGGTTTAATCTTATGCCCACTATGTAAAAAGGAGGCTTTATATAATTTACATTATGAATTTCATGCATAAGTTAAGCAATACTATATGATAACAATAATTGTAAGAATATGATTCTGATGTGCTGGTGGGAAGGGCCCGGTCATTGCAGAAGAAAATAACTGGTTTGGCTTAATTACAGAACTGTTTTAACATATTATATGTAAGTTTGGGCTTCCAAATCTACAAGAAGTCATGTAATTAGGATTTTTTTTTTTTCAGGAGAGCTGAGCATGTCCCAGTCCCACTTAAGCCAAGCCTGGGTGCTTGGTGAGGGGCTGGCTGCTACCCACCTGCTTGCAACACACAAGGACAAAGGAACTCTACATGCCGTCAAAGACCAACATCTAAAATGGATCAAAGGAAATGTTATTTTACACAATGCATAATTGATACAGGGAAGTCATTATTGTAAGAGATGATGGGGGCCAAGGGCCCCCAAGTTTATATTCATTCCAAGAATATATACTAAAAGGGTGATTGCACAAAATTACTGTGTGCACTGTGGTGCTTAACAAAATAATTTTAGAGTGTCTATCTGTTTTATTGTTTAAAGTCCAAGCCATCACAGATGACAGAGAATCTTGCTTTCCGGAGGAAATTGTGTAACTGTCCATTAGTGAGTTTATGTCTTGATTTTACCAGCTGTAGAATCTGTCAAAGGCAGATGATTCAAACAACTGGAATACTGTTCTGATTGCATGGAGCTTTTCCTGGGCTGTAATGACTGGCTGCTCCCTGGCTTCCTCACATAGGCACACATGCCACATCAGGAAAAATCACAGCAAATATCAAGCAATTATCTATTATTTCTTGTTCTTGCTGCCTCTTTCCCTTTAGAAACACAGCAGTGAGTTAGGAATGTGACACAGAGCATAGTCCTTCAGGTCCATAGCCAAAGGCGCTTTGTGTTGCTGAGAAGAGGAAAATGACTCACAAATATGTAAAGTCTCTCTTTCCTTCTTTTGTGTAACAGAGAGGCAGCTGGGCACCTAGACTGGGGAGACTGCAACTCGCCAACAGTTGCTGCCAGCAGCTGAGGAATAGATGCAGATACCAGAGCAGAGGAAGGACTCAAGCACTTGAACATGGAGGGCAGCAGGATCTGAGTTCAGACATATCCTTGTGGTGTGGATGCATTGTAGTGAGTATGCCAAGATGCACCTCTGGGCTTCCAGTTGGTAAAATCTGGTTTATTTAAAATACACAATAATAACCCCTCAAAAAAAATTCTGTCCTGAGAGAGTATATTCAGAGGTATGGATTAAAGTAAAAGTTCTGCAAGTACATATCCCTCTTATGGACTTTTCTAGGCTGATTTTTATTTTCCCCCATCCTTTCTTTCCAGAGTGGCAAGATTTATTTCCTTATAAAGCTACACAAACTCTATGCAACTGCTTTGGTCACAGGAAAAATACCCTGCTTTCTGTCATCCCTAAGTCTTGACTGCAGCTTCCCCCACCCTCCCCACTGCAGCCAAGTCCTTTGCTCCTTCAGGAGCCTCTCAAACCATACTGCGGGTACTCATGTCTTCCCATCCTTATCTCCTTTAAAAACTCATCCAGCAAAGAAGTATCGTTCTTGGGCAAGTATCATTCTTTCTAGAAGTTTCACCTCTAGCTGAATGGAGATGCAAGGATAAAATTATCAGGCAGCCTTCCTTTCTGCTGCTTAGGGATATGTTTTGCAACAGAAAAAAAGGAAGATGAAAAAATTATATTCTTTGTATATGTATGTACATCCACATATACATGCACACACATGTGGATAATGCATGCACATATATGTGTGTGTATGGATATATATATGTATGTATAGATATATACATATATAAAAAAACACACACAAAAGTAAGCAGAGACAGAACAAATCAAATAGCATACCACTTCTCTGGAGGTGTTGAAGAGGGGCTTGGATGTGGCACTTGGTGCCATGGTTTAGCCATGAGGTCTGTGGTGACAGGTTGGACTTGATGATCTTTGAGGTCTCTTCCAACTTTCGTGATTCTGTGATTCTGTGATTATGAAGGTAATTAAAAGTTCAACTTATGTGCAACACTCTAACCAAATGGGAAAATTTATGGAACATGTGTGGAGTCAAATACAGTTTGCACGAACAAAAAA
The DNA here is from genome assembly GCA_033816785.1 of Picus viridis. Lineage (NCBI taxonomy): Eukaryota > Metazoa > Chordata > Aves > Piciformes > Picidae > Picus > Picus viridis. Next base: position 72,213,691 of record CM066566.1, read on the forward strand.
AATTTTCTCTGATCTTCTGACAAACTTCCAAAGCCTGTTCCTGAATTGCTGCTGCTTCTCCCACAAACAAGATATAACCAGGCAGAGGTACAGAAAGTTACAGCTTCATGATTCAGTTGCCAGGGTTATGAGCAGCTGGAAACAGTGTTGTGTTTATGGAAAAATCTTTAATACTATGTAGCACTACTTTTGCTACCAGTGCAGCAATTCTTTAGCAACCCTTGCACTGAAAAACATTTACAATTCTCAGTCTTCATTAATAGGCCAGAAAGTTATTTATCTTCTGAATTAAGAACCATATTAGACTGAGTTTTATGGTTAAGCAGGTTAAATATGCCTTTTCTGTGTTATTCTCTCTTCTAGAGTTTCAAAATAATATTGGGTAACGGATCTATTGTTTTTCAAACATTGTGGTAAATCTGCTCAGTCAAACCCGGATACTTCTTGGGAGGTAAAAAGCAAACTGGCCACTATTCTTAAAAGCTACACATTTGTGTACTTTTATTACCCTTGCACAAAAAAGGCCCCAAAGCCTCAAAGCTATGAGTCTCCAAATTGCCACTTTCTAAGCTTGACTGATTGATTTAAAAGCTTGCAAGAGATTTATAATGATTCACTGTGTAAGCCACTGATTTTATATTTAAGTCAAAAGACTGCTTATAAATGACAGAAAACTTTAGGCCTAACATGGACTCAGCAGGTGATCCACTGTTTGCTCAGAATTAAAATGGCAGCATCTTGCTGGCACGAGTGTTTGAAGTGTGGTTTTGAAACACATGCGCGATGCATTTTATCTTCGGTTATTGCAGAAAGCATTGAAATCGATGCCAGAATTTTCAAAGCTCCCCCTCCCAGTGTTTAATGTGGTAGGTATGCAAATAGCTGGATGATCAGTATTTTTCCACAGGTATTCTCAAAGATAATTTTAAGCACCTGTCTTCTGAGATTCTGTACAGATGGCCAGAATTTGAAACAAGATTAATTTACTCTGGTAATTTTGTGTTTGTCTAGGAGCAGAATTAGTTTCACAGGCTGGTCGGCTGTGGGGTAATCAAAAGCAAAAGGGGGTTCTGCTGTATGGTGGACATAACAAACCACATACACCCTGATACTTAGGACTTAGTGAAAACAAAAGAGAGGGAAGAGGGAAGTCCCATAAGGCAGGCTCAAGATATGTTCAAAAAGGATACAAAGATATTATCCTGGATTGTAAAATAATGAGAACAACTTTAAACCAGTTTGCAAAATGAATGGAAACAAGTAGAAATGCCACATATTTATGATTACAACCTGAATTTTCTTTTGTACATTCATCTGGTTATGGAAAATTACCTATGACCACAGGGAAGTCAAAACAAACAAACAGACAAACAAACAAACAAACAAGCCCACCCAAACTATCCAGAGCACATTTCAGGACCTTCCCTGTTTTTCACCTCCTGCATGGTGTGTGTTTGGGAGATACCTAGATGAGTATACTGTTGGACAAGTCTCCTCAGGAGGCTTAGGAAGAAGGTCATTGCTCCGTCTCTTCTAACAATCAAGGACACTGTGACTGAATTCAACTGCTCTGTGGGGTGAGATCAGTTAGACAACAGAGCAAACTTTGAGGTCACTGCAGTTTCTAGACACTAGAAATAGCAGATTTGCTAGGGATATCCTGTCAAAAAGACTATAGGGGAAGATAAATGATGCTAAGTAGCATGCATTTTGGGAGATTCAGGTCTACATCTTGAGTGTTCCCCATCTTGATCTAAAGGACAAGAAAATATTTGATGTCGATACTCAGTTCACACAGGAGTAACCAACACTAACCCTCTATTCTACATTCATAAGAGTGAATATTGGCATCATTGCCAGCTTGATATGAAAGGACACCTTGAACCACAGCAAAGTAATAAATTTGGCACCATACACCCAAAGAATTTTCCACATTACTTCTACAGGATATTCTCCCTACTCTTCACTTTCACTCTGCAGGCAGTGTGAGTAGAATAGAACAGAACAGAACAGAACAGAAGAGAACAGAACAGAACAGAACAGAACAGAACAGAATAGAATAGAATAGAATAGAATAGAATAGAATAGAATAGAATAGAATAGAATAGAATAGAATAGGTAGACCAGGAAGAGACCTTCATGATCATCACTTCCAACCTATCATCCAGCCCACCTAATCAACTAAACCATGCAACCAAGCACCCTATCAAGTCTCCTCCTAAACACCTCCAATGATGGTGACTCCACCACCCCCCTGGGCAGCCCGTTCCAATGGGCAATCACTCTGTCTGTGTAGAATTTCTTCCTAACATCCAGTCTGAACCTCCCCTAGCGCAGCCTGAGACTGTGTCCTCTAAGCAGGAGCTTGCCCCTGAAGCCCCAGTATCTGCAGTTCTGGGTCAAGTGAGTTGCCTCAAGAGACTCTGTGTTCAGGGACATCATCACAGGCCTTTGCTTGGTATTTTTTTATCCAAGATACCTATAAGCAAGGTAGGAATTTTGTTCCACATTTAGGGCTGTAGGTGCAGGATGGAAAGTTAACCCATACACTAATTTTGAAAGAAAATGTAAATGTTTTCAATAAACTGTTTGCTAAAAGTAATGTGATTTGTTCATAATGGCTAATAATTTAATCTTTTACAGGCAAAAAATGTCTAGGGATTTGGGCTACTTGGTACACACACCTGTATGTGGTATATAATTTTTTTTCCCACTCAGGTTACTCTGTCTGTATAGAGGAACATTTTTTAGACTTCTTTAAGAACAGTGAAACACAGAGAGTCCCTGCAATATTGATCCTGTCACAACAGATCACACATGCTTGGGAATGATAATACAGCCATACAGAAGCATACCCTACCCAAATGTAAATCCCTTGGTAATTGTGACAAATAGCAAAATGTTGTTTTATTGCTTTACATATGAAAGTGCTGCTTATTGTCTACTTTCCTGACAAAAGACTGAAGACCAGGATCTTGAGTTTGGTTTCATCTATCATGTACGCTTATATCAAGACAGTATGTCAGGCTGCCTCTCTGATAGTTAATAGCAGCTACTTGCTGACACATGTACTCAGGTAATTTCAGGTCCAGTGCCTTGGTAAGCTGTAGAAGATGAAACTGACACCTTGTGTTAGCTTTTGGCCAAGTAGAACCACTCACCTTCCACGTTCATGCTATAAGTGGGGCAGAGCAGGAGTTCTCTACTGCCTTGCAGCTGGAGTTTGCAGCAAATAATACAATATTCATCTGACCTGTGGCAAGGCAACAGGTCTCTTAAAGATACAGACTGACACACTGTAAACTGTCTTGGAAAGGAAAGGCCCAGTTGCAATTCCCTGTGCATCACTGAAAATGAATAAAAATGTGTGAGCAAAATGATGACAGCAAGAACCGGAGTACTGGACAAAAATACAAGTGTGAGGTCTTCAGCTGAATGATGTCCTGAGTAGGCAGAGCAGCACTCCTGCGATACCTCTTTCTTGCATTTAATCACTCAGATGGCAGTGTCTTATCCATAGCCACATACAATACAATAATACAATACAATACACCAGGTTGGAAGAGACCTTCAAGATCATCGCGTCCAACCCATCAACCAATCCAACCCACCCAACAACTAAACCATGCAGCCAAGCACCCCATCAAGTCTCCTCCTGAACACCTCCAATGAAGATGACTCCACGATTGGCTGACTCCAATGGGCAATCACTCTCTCTGTATAGAACTTCTTCCTAACATCCAGCCTAAACCTGCCCTGGCGCAGCCTGAGACTGTGTCCTGTTGTTCTGGTACTGGCTGCCTGGGAGAAGAGGCCAACCTCTGCCTGGCTACAATCATGTTTATTCTTGACTATACTTTCTTGATGGTTTAAGATTAGGATTTGGTGAATGGCACCACATCCAGCTGGCGGCCTGTCATTTGGTGTGCCCCAGGGATCAGTACTGGGCCCCATGCTCTTCAACATCTTTATTGATGATCTGGATGAGGGCATTGAGTCCATCATCAGTAAATTTGCAGATGACACCAAGCTGGGGGAAGCAGTTGATTTGCTGGAGGGCAGAGAGGCTTTGCAGAGGGACCTACAGGCTGGACAGCTCCAATGGCATGAGATTTAACACATCCAAGATCTTTGGCCACTGCTTATTATGGCCATGCTGGTTGATTGTAGGCTGAACATGAGTGTCAGGCAGCCAGGAAGGCCAGTGGCATCCTATCTCATTTTTGTACCTGCACTGGTTAGTTGATCTTCCAGTTCTTGTAAAGGATGTTGACTGAACATAGATGGTGAGGGGTTTGGAACACAAGCCCTATAATTCTCAGTGTGACCTTATTCTGAAGGGAGGTTGTAGCCTGGTGTCCAACTGAACAAGAGGACACAGTCTCACTATTTAATTTAGGAAGAAGTTCCCCACCCAAATATCTTTTGTTCAGGAGAAGACTTTGGGGTGCTTGGCTGTAGGTCTAGTTGTTGGTAGATTTTGATCTCCATTTTATCCCTTCTTAATTGTTCTTTTCAGGATCTTACTCTTATTATGGTCATGCTAATATTTTTTTTCCTGTAGTATCTTCCAGGTAAAATTCAATTCTCAGAGCCTGAAAAACTATTAATTTCCCCAGCCATTTTATCCCTTCTTAACTCAGGGATTATTTTAAAAAATTCAAGAGCTTTTATCCTCTGAGATGTTTATGAAATGTCTGCTGCCTGTACCCCTGCACCCCCAAAGTGAGTCAATGCTAACATTTGTTAGTTGTACCTTATATATATTTATTTAGAAAACAAAACAACACTGTGAAAATCATCTATACTAACTGTTTCTTGTTGATTTTTTTTTCCCTTTTCATTGTTTAATGTTGCATGTCTGATAGAAGAGACATCTGAAATAATTCAGGACCTGTCATAATTTCAATCTATCTATTTATTTATTTATTTTCATTTGGGAAGTATTTGAGACAAGAAGCTAGTCTTACATGTCTGATGCAATTCTCCTCCCTCACATTGCAGTCCTCACTGGTTTTGGACACTATGGCAGTACAAACAATCCAAAGCATTTTTTAAATTATAATTCAAGATTCAGGTCACAAATAATTTGCATTATAGCTGTTAGCATAGGCTAGATTTACAACAAACACATTCAAATAATTAGCATTACTCTTAAATATGAGTCAGTATAATTGAAAGTGACAGGTACTAAGCTGATAAAGGTAATAAAAAAACTTAATCTAGTTGAGAGTCTCTGAACAATAAAAAATACACCTTTGCTGAAAGCAAAAGTTTCATGTCAGCAAGTCTGTGGCTAGATGTCTTTGTTGTGCTGAGTTTGGGCAGACATTGCCACCCCTGTGCCTGCCCAGGTTAAGTGCAGACTCTCTCTGAGCTGAACCAGCCTTTCTATGTTTTCAGATCCTCAGGAAAAATGATGGCATGAAGCTGTTCGAAAGGCTCTATCCTTGCTGCGTCTTGAATCAATACCTGTTTTCACTGAGCTTTGAGGCACACTGAGCTAAAGGGCAGGAAAGGGAATAAAGCTGAGGTGTCAGTTACTTGAGGATAGAGAGACCTGTGATAGATGGCATCTGGTTTATGTGTTTGCTTGTTAGTTTTTCATCGGTGTATGTCACCTTCCTTTTAAAGAAGTACCCAAGAAATGCAGTAATAAAGAAGGTATCTCTTTCTGGTTTTTTGGGTGGATGCACAGGAGCTGTGGGAAACTGTGTAAAGTAGAGGGAGAGCTTGGCTCATCCCTGGGAAAGAGTTGTGTGAAAACTTTCCTGAGTGCCACCATGGGCAGGGAGGGAACAAGAGGTAACTGGTGGGGAGGGAGCATGAGGATTACTGAGGATGGTGAATGCCCACAGAGCGGGAAGCCAACACACAGCCAGAATACTGGAGAACCCACTCTCAGGCTCCTCCCAAGGACCTGGGAAGATGTAAGGAACTTGCTGCAATAGAAAGGCTGTCAGACAAAGCACAAGCCTAAAGAAAACAACAGTGCCAGTGGTCAAGGAGGTCAGCAGTTTTTTTCAGACCTTTAATTTTTATTCTCTATAATTTTCAGCAGTTTTGTTTCCCAAAAGGTTTATTTAAAAAAACTTTGGAATTCAAAAACCTGAAAGACCCTGGCTGAGATGGGGTCCTGTTACAGGGCTACATTAGTTGGAAGGCTCCTTTACATGATTTTTTAGTACCTTTTTATTTGTTTAATAGCAGAATTCTATTTATATGAATGATTTCTGAAGATTTGCTGCCCAGTAGCTTCACATACAGAATATGCAAGGATAGGACTTTGGGTCCAATAAATAGTATTATGTGTATAAGCCTGTTAATGTCACCATCCAGAAGCTGCACTGTCCCTTCTACAATGCCCTTGCTGCATGGAGCCCCTTTCCCAAAGACAGCAGTGTATTCATACTGCCACCTGGAGAGATGCAGTGCAAACCAGGTCCTGAACTGGTCCATCCTGCATGAAGCACAAACAGGGAGAGGTGACAGCCACATCTTAACCTTAGGATGAAATAGAAAAATCACACAGTCTTGACTTGCTTTTTTGCTTGCTGGTTGTTTTGCATTAACTTAAATAATAATAAGCACAAAATGTGTGCCAGTGTTTTTGCTTCTGAACTAGACTGCACTGAGGATTTCTGTCTTTGTTCTTTCTAGGTTTCCATGACTCAAAAAAAAAACCCAAACCCCTCTCTATCCAGCTGATGTAAATACACTGCAGGTGATCTAACACAGCTGAACAGCCCCAAATCCAAACACCTGATAGCAGAGAGAATTGCTGTGGGAGTCGTTCATATCTGCATAGAAGTTAGAGGCTGATAGCGTGTGTCGTGAGCCGGGAACCAGTGCAGCTGCGAGGAGACAGGCCCACAGGGAATGCCTCCACTTATCTCACCTGTGCAGAGGTATGAGCGCTCAGAGCAGATGAGGACTGGGAGGTTTGAGAACTGCTTACCCTGTATGATCAAACACAGAACAGGAATCACTTAGACTTTTACCATGTTTTACATGCACCTAAAACATTTGCAAGGAACTCTGTTAACTATAGCTAAGTTTCAGCATTAAGGAGGAGTAACCGTATTAAGATCAACAGAAAATATGCATGAAGGGGTGTTGGAGACAGCCCAGTCACTGTAATTACAAAGGCAGGTTGTGGCTTCCTTCAACAGTTTAGAAATCTGATCTGCAGGATTTGAGCAGTTAGTGGAAAACACAGACACAAGCTGTAGGTGCATGAAAACACAGACACAAGCTGTAGGTGCACGAAAACACAGACACAAGCTGTAGGTGCCTGAAAGCACAGACACAAGCTGTGGGTCTGTGAAAGATAAGGTTTTGAGAACCATTGCAGCAGTACCAAAAATAAATATTAGTGAATTTTGAAGTTGAAATGTAATCTTCAGTTCTAGTTCTTTTTTTGCTGCATGATGTCACCATAACCCCTAGGTGGTATTCAAACTTTATAAATCAAAATTTGTCTGTTATTTATTCTGTTTGTCATGCATTTGATGTGTAGTGCAATTTTCAGAGATTAAAATGATATATCCCTAATTCTTGGATGCTCTTTGATCATGTTTATTCCTTTGCTGCTTTAAACATTGCTGAATAATTGTATATGCATTCACTGACAAGTACATTCCCTGTTTGATGGGCTAATTATGGAGAGACACTAGGCTCTTCATAGTAACGTTTGTAACTAGCTCTGAGCTGTAAGGCCAGTTTTGATCTGTCTTCTAACTATCCTAGAATGAATCCATGCATTAGAAACTTAAGATGTGGGTTTATAGTTAGAATTTTGTGAAGTTTTGTGCTTAACTGTATGTTGCAACAGACAAAATTTACTATTTTGGTGTCTTAAAATTCTTTTCTGCCCTGTTGACCTCTCAGAAATATTGTTTATCTCTGTGCTGGGAAAGTGTCTTGCACTAATTTTGATATTACTGGATGTATTTAGTGCAATTCTGAATGAATTTGGGGGAGCCTCTTAAACACATCAGCCCAAGGGAGGGAAATTTCAGCATTTCACTTGTAATCTTTTGAGTATTTTGTACAAGTTTCTGTTAGACTCCAAAGAACAGCAAGCACCCAGAATCTACTAGGTGGGTTATTCAGTTGGAGAAGCATGAGACTCTTAATCTCAGGGTTGTGGGTTCAAGCCTGCAGTGAGCAGGCAGCAGTGTCCTTGGGTTCTGCATATTGGCCACAGCAACCCCATGCAGTGCTACAGGCTGGGGTCAGAGTGGCTGGAGAGCGGCCAGGCAGAAAGGGACCTGGGGGTACTGGTTGATGGTAGGCTGAACATGAGCCTGCAGTGTGCCCAGGCAGCCAAGAGGGCCAATGGCATCCTGGCCTGCATCAGGAACAGTGTGGCCAGCAGGAGCAGGGAGGTCATTCTGCCCTTGTACACTGCATTAGTTAGGCCGCACCTTGAGTCCTGTGTCCAGTTCTGGGCCCAGAAGGTTTAGGAAGGATGTTGAGTTGCTGGAACGTGTCCAGAGAAGGGCAACAAAGTTGGTGAGGGGTTTGGAGCACAAGCCCTATGAGGAGAGACTGAGGGAGCTGGGGTTGCTTAGCCTGGAGAAGAGGAGGCTCAGGGGACATCTTATTGCTCTCTACAGCTACCTGAAGGAAGGTTATGGACAGGAGGAGGTTGGCCTCTTCTCCCAGGCAACTAGCACCAGACCAAGAGGACACAGTCTCAAGCTGTGCCAGGGGAGGTTTAGGCTGGATGTTAGGAAGAAATTCTACACAGAGAGAGTGATTGCCCATTGGAATTGGCTGCCCAGAGAGGTGGTGGAGTCACCATCATTGGAGGTGTTCAGGAGGAGACTTGATAGGGTGCTTGGTTGCATGGTTTAGTTGATTAAGTGGTGTTGGATAATAGGTTGGACACGATGATCTCGAAGGTCTCTTCCAACCTGGTCTGGTCTATTCCATTCCATTCCATTCCATTCCATTCCATTCCATTCCATTCCATTCCATTCCATTCCATTCCATTCCATTCCATTCCATTCTCCTGTGCAACCTCCCTATCTATGTAGGAGTTATATGTCACAGCTCTCTGGAACAGAAAAGCTAACTAAACCTTCCAGAAATTAGTTCAGAACAGCAATGTCATATAAACCCCTTCAATATCCCCTGAAATTCCAAAAGAGAAGTGTTATTAAGGCACAGCTATGCAAGCAGAGCCAGCCCTGAGTACATACCTGGTAAGAGACGTGGCGCTTGGCTAAATGAGGATGCTGTAGCTATATTTAACAGCTGTTAATCTCCCTGGAGTAAAACCAGCTAATGTTGCTGGCAAAGCTGGATCTCATCTGGGAATAATAACTTCTAATGTGGTATATAGTAACAGCCATACTTTCTCTGATCTGTCACATGGGACTCTGCTGGGACAGGACATACAGTGAGACATGAACCATTCAAGGTGCAGAAACATATTCCCTGTCCTGCTATATATATGTATATATGCTCAGGATTCACCTGCTGGTGTTCTACTCAGTTGCAGAGCCCTTGGGACCTTCCCAACATGCTCCCTCAGCGGAGCTGCCCAAGGTTGCAAGAACATGCATTTCAATATCCACAAAACCAGACATACTGGACACTAAGTAGAAGGCAGGAAAAAATCCCAAACTACACAGTGTGTTAGTATGGGAAAAATCCTTCCCATCCCTCACACCTGGCAATCAGTCTTTCCATCTGCAACATAAGAAAGCCAGCAATTAGCTGCAAGAAGAGGCTGAAGCAGGCAATTGTAAGCATCAAACCTTCTGAGGATAGAGGCTCCTGTCAGGAAATTCACTGAAGGGGAACCAGTAACTGGCCCAATTATAGGGTAAAGCTGTTTCTTGGAACTTTCATCTCAGCCTAACATTGTAATTCTGGTATTGTACAAGGCTCCTCTTCCACTCAAAATCTGTTTTGTTTTGTTACCCAGTGGAGGGGGTCATCTTTGGTTTGTGCTAAATATACTTATATTGATGCAAGTTAACTATGGATACAGTTACACATACAGATATGGTAAATGTGTGTATTTATATGTATATGTGTACAGAATATGTGTATATGTATATGCACACACACACACAAGTTCTGTATCTGTGTAATCTCATTTCATTCTGTAAGGAGTGAAGCTGTGCTGGTACACAAATTCACATAGGTATACTGTTTACATTCATGTTAGAGTGAGAGCTACTTCAGAAGCTTCATCTTGTGTTTTGTGCTGGCCAGAATGTGATTTCACTTTTCACAGTATTTCCATTTTGACAGAAGGTGAAGTGTAGAGGCAGTGACAACATAGAAGGAAAAAAATGCACCTGTATCCATTAGTAGAGCTCCTGGCTGAAGTGCTGGCTTAAGAAGTTTTACTTAGTCAGCAGAAGCTCTATTTATACTGGAAAGGCTTGGTGGAATAAAAAACCCCAAACCATACATGATCTGGAAACCTCACCAAGGGTTGCCCACATCTGTTAGTGTAGCTTTTCTGGGCAGCAAAAAGCCTGATGTGGTATTCTTTCATGCCTCTAGACAGGAAGGCTTAAGGAGGTAGGTATTGGTCTGTTGGTTTGGCACTGAATAAACACCTACCTAATTATCCTTAATATAGTCTCCCTCATTCTTTTATGTGAAATTATGGGGTTTATTCTAGCTGTTTTCCGCTACCCTGTTTGCAAACCCCATTGTTCTTTTTCAAGGAGAACAAATATATATATATATATATAAAAATAATAATAACAATTTTAGTTTTCCAAGTTGCAATGTCATTCTGACATGAGATTAATTAATACAAAGCATGGTGGTGTGGTAAGAGCTATTAATTTAATTTCTATCTCAGTGTCTTTTTTTTTCCCCTTCCCCCCCCCCCCGAAGCTGAATTTGCTTCATCTTTTGAAAGCCTACTAAGTATTTGGAACAGGTTAAAACTATAAATCTAGTATTGCTAAATCCTACAGAAAAAAAATTGCTTATGAAAAATATTGATTATGAATGATAATGATTTCCCCCCCCCCCTTCACTGGAGACAAACAAATAATTATGGAATTACAACAGCATTGTCATGGCTGGAGCTTTTGCTTTAGTATGTCATAGAAGCCTGTGAATACTCTTAGCTATAAGCCTTATTTTTTCATCATGATAAAGTTCATTGTCTGTGCTTCTAAGTTCTTACTGAATTTCATAGTGAAAATGTGTGATTAACAGTTACATGTCCTCAGAATTCCTGATTTGTTTCCTGTGTCAGGGCTGCGAGTCTATTAAGAAGTGATTAGGGAGGATCTCCTTCAAGTCTCCTTCACATCAGGATTCTCCCTTTTCTGGTTCAGTTAACTTGAGGTGGGAGTTGCCTGTGATATTTTCTACGTTTCACCTTCTGAGGTTATGGGCACTATTCATATGCCAGATCTCCCTCTGAGATGAATAAGTACGACTTTTATGAATTTTTCTTCACTTGTAGAATTTAATTTACATGAATAATTAGAGAGGGATGAGTTAAAACTCCTATTTAAAGGGGTAGCATCCTTTTGTTAGTCTATTGTCTGACTTTGGAATCTAATTGTTTTAAAAAGGATATGGGGTCTTCTCCTCAGGGATTTTTCTCTTTGTAGTTTTCCTTGATCTAAATCAGCCTGTTGTAAAGCAGATTTTGGGGTGAGGTTTAACAAAGAAGAAGTGTTGTCTAGAGAACTAAAGGGACTTTCAGTTTTCCCTTGGAAATGTTTGCTAGCTTCTATTTCTGATGTGGCCGGGATTTGCTACGAGATTTATGACAATGTTGTTTAATTCATGCATCAAAATAAATAAATGAAGTGCTTAACTTCATTTACTTCTTTGTGCCATTTCCTGTGCTGTTAGGGCTTTAAAGAGCCCAGCTGCTGTTAGAGTTGGTGAGGATGGAAGCTGGCCTGGGAGGGGAAGGAACAGCATTGCTTTGAAGTGCTGTTGTGGGAAGATCAGTAAAGCAAGGCTTCGGAAGGGAAATTCCTGTTTCCCTTCCTACCCTACTTCAGTGGGCTTGACAGGAGCAGTTAAATTAAGGAGCTGTGCTGAGGCACTCAGGTTCAGCTTCTTGGCAATTAGATACTGAGTTTCAAATTGGGAGCTGTGGGGAGAGGGAAAAGGAAAGAAAGGGAAATAAAAAGAAAGAAAAGAAAAAAGAAATAATGAAGGGATGAGCAAGGCATTTGTAATAGTTCTTTACCTGCACTCATCCCAGACCAGTACTCACCCACATGCTCTATGCCCATCCAACACTCAGTGCTGGAGCTGGCAATACTAAGGTTACCTGTATTTGTCAAGATATGTTTTTCTAACACTGAAAGCAGTCACTGAGGTCAGAGCATGACAGGAGAGGCAGCACAGCATTAGGTGTATTAGGTAGGGAAGAGGAAGGCAACTCATGGTAAATGGTGTCTTATTGATATTCAGAGGGATGCACATAGTATCTCATAGGTGTCCTGGAGTCAGGTGTTAATTCCAATTAAGTTCAGTTGCAGCAGTTCTCCTTATCTCCCCCAGTAATGTATTTGCTGAAAAATTATGGTCAAAGGCATTCACAGTCTTGTATTTGCTGAGTGCAATTAGTTATCCTCTGTGTTTATATCTAAATATGGGTGTGAATAAAACAATATGACAGAGGGAGACATGAGGTCACGCTTCTCTCCCTCCCACTGCTTAAAATCTGGAAATCATAGTATCATAGTATCAGTCAGGGTTGGAAGGGACCACAAGGATCATCTAGTTCCAAACTCCCTACCATGGGCCGGGACACTCTGCACTAGATCAGGCTGGCCAAAGCATCATCCAGCCTGGTCTTAAACACCCCCAGGGATGGGGCCCCAACCACCTCCCTGGACAACCCATTCCAGGGCTTCACCACTCTCATGGGGAAGAACTTCCTCCTCATGTCCAGCCTGAATCTCCCCACCTCCAGCTTCATTCCATTCCCCCTAGTCCTATCACTACCTGAGACCCTGAGAAGTCCTTCCCCAGCCCTCTTGTAGGCCCCCTTCAGATACTGGAAGGCCACAATGAGGTCACCTCGGAGCCTTCTCTTCTCCAGACTGAACAGCCCCAACTCCTTCAGTCTGTCCTCATAGGAGAGGTGCTCCAGCCCTCTGATCGTCCTTGTGGCCCTTCTCTGGACATGTTCCAGTACCTCCATATCCCTCCTGTAATAGGGGCTCCAGAACTGGACACAGTACTCCAGGTGGGGTCTCACCAGAGCTGAGTAGAGGGGGAGAATCACCTCCCTTGACCTGCTGGCCACACTTCTCCTGATGCAGCCCAGGATCTGATTGGCTTTCTGAGCTGCAAGGGACATTGAGAGCTCCTGTTGAGCTTCTCGTCCACCAGCACCCCCAAGTCTCTCTCCTCAGGGCTGCTCTCCAGCCAGTCACTGCCCAGCCTGTATTTGTGCCTGGGATTGCCTGTACCCAGATGCAGGACCCTGCACTTGGTCTTATTGAACCTCAGTGACCTGCAAAACCCTGACATCCAGCAGTACTCAGCAAATGGCCAAAAAATTGGTCCTCATAGAGGTTGCCTTCAAAAAGTCCACTTCCCTACCTGTTCTAAGCATTAATTTTAGGGTGACTTCCTCTCTGAATTTGCTTTTCCTAGTTGCAGGAACACATTTGATAGCCATCTGTCTCGGTCCTGAGAGGGAGACTCAGTTCTTTTGAATATTCCCGTGTTGTGAAATGAGAGGCACAAACGAGGCCAAAATATCAACAGCTAGACTATTTATTACACAAATAAAGTGAATGGATCAGAAGGGGAGAGAGAGAAAATAGACAGAGAGAAGAGGAATTAAATTACCACACCACTCACCCCCTGTGTCTGTGGAGGAAAGGTGCTGCAGAAGATGTTGAGTCTGATGAGGAAGGGTGCTGAGGCTTTGGCTGTAGAAGAGATGTGGTCCTCTGAGCAGCCTCTTCAGCTCCATGAGTTGCAGCAGGCGGAACCTAGGACACGGAGAGAGGGTTTGGTCTGCTTCTTTCAGGCTCCATGGCCTCTCTTCTTCAGAGCAGCATTGTCCCAGGCTTTTTTTCTCTCGTGCTTTCCTTCTCAGTGGCATTGTCCTTCTCCTGTGTTTTCCTTCATCTGTGTTTTCTTTCTGTGTTTTTGGTTCTCCTTTTTCCTTCTTCTGAGCCAGTAGTTGCTCAAGTCTTTTATACAGTTTTTTAGTCCTTAGCTATGTGTCCAAGTACTGTCCCTCAGGAAATCAGGGGTCAGGGGTGAATCCATTGTCTCACCATCCTCCCATTCTGGGGTACTTGATGGGTGGAGATTATCTTGTTTTATGCATATTCCCGAAGGTGGCCTCGGTCGTTGATTTTATCTTTGTTGAGCCACATCAGGAGAGACAAGCTTTTAGTCTCTCACATCATCTCAGTCAACAAATTTAATTTTTAGATAGCTGAAGTTAGTTGAGATAAATCCCTTAAACAGTCCCAAGCCTGGAAAGACAAAGCTGGAATGTCAATTCAGCTATTCCCAGTGAAGTACCTTCAGAAGGTTGCTTCTTACCTTTCAGAACAAAAAAACAACTATCCCACTGTTGTGGAGGGAAAAAAAAAGAAAGAAGATAATTATTTAGTAGTAGTAACTTTATGTGTCTGATAAGTAATCTCGACAGAGTTTTCTTTGCCTTTTTTTTTTCTGAAGACAGATGTCTTGGGTACCTGCAAAGCAGGTGTTAAGCAATGAGTGTCCTGCTCCAGGGAGACTTTAAAATATTATACTTTTATTTTTTATTTTAATTAATTCTAAAATTCTACCACAGCTATTGAAGAGAGTGCATTTGTTCTTACAAAGTCTTTAAAATGTCTTCTGTACTTGGTCTGTATGCCTTTTAAAATATTTAGTGCTAAACCAATCCCTGGATTTAAGAACAAAACCAGATTTGTTTGTTTGTTTTTTTTTCTCGGGAACAATGTTTCAGGGAGACATGGGCTATTTGTACCTCTCTGTTGTGACTTTCATGGCCAGTTTTCTAGGAGGTGCACACAGTTAAATATTTGACATGACTGCTGTTTGGAGAAGTCTAGAGTTCTGGTGTATCTCCTGGAACATGTCCAGAGAAGGGCAACAAAGCTCGTGAGAGGTCTAGAGCACAAGCCTATGAGAGAAGCTGAGGGAGCTAGAGTTGCTTAGCCTGGAGAAGAGGAGGCTCAGGGGAGACCTTATTGCTATCTACAGCTACCTGAAGGGAGGTTTTAGCCAGGTAGGAGTTGGTCTCTTCTCCCAGGCAACCAGCACCAGAACAAGAGGACACAGTCTCAAGCTGCACCAGAGGAAGTTTAGGCTGGATATTAGGAAGAAATTCTTCACAGAAAGAGTGATTGCCCATTGGAATGGGCTGCCCAGGGAGGTGGTGAAGTCACCATCAGTGGAGGTGTTTAGGAAGAGACTTGATGGGGTGCTTGTTGCCATGGTTTCTTTCATTAGATAGTGTTGGGTGATAGGTTGGACTCGATGATCTTGAAGGTTTTTTCCAACCTGGTCTGGTCTGGTCTATTCTATTCTATTCTATTCTATTCTATTCTATTCTATTCTATTCTATTCTATTCTATTCTATTCTATTCTATTCTATTCTATTCTATGGTGATGAGGTGTGACTAATGTGTGTGTTCCTTAGCCGAGCTGGAGAGCTGCAGCCTTGCAGTGGTGTCTGTGCAGTGCTTTGTCAAATGCTGTGTAATTCTGGATGGCTACAGCAAGGGCTGAGCTCTGCTGACTTCTCTGCCAGACAGAGTCATGTCCTATTAAAGAGAGTTGGCAGGTTTGGGTTTTTTTTAAAAAAAAAAAAAAAAAAAAAAAACAACCAAACAAACAAAAAAAAAACCCCAACAAAACAAAACAGAAAACCAACACAAAACAAAACAACAACACCCTCCCCCCCCCCCAAAAAAAAAAAGGGGGACACAGTCTCAAACTGCACTAGGGGAAGTTTAGGCTTGAGGCGAGGAGAAAGTTCTTCACAGAGAGAGTCATTCGTCATTGGAATGGGCTGCCTGGGGAGGTGGTGGAGTCACCATCCCTGGAGGTGTTCAAGAGGGGGATTGGACGTGGCACTTGGTGCCATGGTCTAGTCATGGGGTCTGTGGTGACAGGTTCGAGGTCTCTTCCAGCCTTAGTGATACTGTGATACTGTGATTCTATTCTAGTCTAGTCTAGTCTAGTCTAGTCTAGTCTCTTTTCTTTCTTGGACATGTTATAGATTTGGTTGCACTTTAGCTTTCTAATTTATGACATGGGGAAGGATCTTTTCTTTTGGGTGTGGTGGTTTTGGAGCAGGTGCTCAGAAGACCTCCTTGAACATAACATCTGCTGCCCACAACTGTAGGCAGTGTCTTGAATACTTTTTACCTTCTTGTGTTCTGTAAACTGTGGAGTAATATTGGAAATTCTTGTGTTCTTTCTTACCACTATTAAGTCAGAAAAGCCCTTAAAGTGCTTGGTTAGATAGCCAAGACGATTAGATAGTATAAGCTAATTTGCATCATTTCATATAAAACATACTTCTTGTGTGCTTGACTTTGTAAAGCTAAGAGATCTAAAGTCCTCTTTTTATCTCAAATATTTTTGTATTAAATATGTTCATCAGTCATGCTTTGTTTTTTAAAAAAGAGCATCATGTTACGGATATCAGATTGCTTGCCATGGAATATTGTTTTCAGATCCTCTAAGAGACTTCTGTTTTCTAATGAACAGACCTAGAGGCATTCCAAAAGTTCAAAGGAGAGAATAGAAGCCCTTTTCCTTTGAATTTTACACATCTGTGGTATCAAAAACTACTCAGATCATTCTTCATTCATTTAAGTTTGCCAAAAAATCATATAAGATATCTTAAATATGGTCTTTGACCTGAATTACAATACAGACAACACTCTGAAATAAAATATGCTTCACAACACAGTAACTAGGCAGCATCAATTAGCATTTTATGTTTTCATTATATATTATTGTACAGGTCTCCTATTTTTTTTCCCCTTTAATTTTTTGCTTCTCTGGAAAGACTGAATCTTATTTTTCCTTTCTCATGTGATACATACATGTTTGGAAAATTTTAAAAGAAAGAAATTCCTACTTTCTGACTCCTTTTCCTCTGTAGTAACCTGAAGGCAAAATGAAAAAGTAATTTGTCAAATTTTCTCCCTGAAAACTTCAGGCAACAGAACAAAGAAATTGATAGTTACCTTATAACTCTCTTCATTGTTTGGGGAAGAGGAGTGGACCAAAGCAGTCAGTTTCTTTCATCATATGCTTGATCCTTCTTCCTTGGACTTTTGACGCCACACCTATCTGCTTCTAGAGTAGCCAACAACCACAATTTAGAAATCCAACAGTACCTGCCAGGCTCTCCCTTACTTTTTCTTATTCTCTGTTCCTTCTAACAATGTTTCTTTTCCTTTCTCAGGTCTTATTTCATGACCTGTTCAAAAATCACAATTTATAGGACCTTTGGTCTTGGTCTTTGGGACTTGTCATCATCTTTAGATTCTAGCATCTTCTTGAAATGTCTGTGTGGAATCTACTATCCATTTCTCCAAATCTCAGTTATCCTTATTCTACTGGAGAGAAGTAACTTTCTGAAATCAACTGCATGCACAACTCTCAACATATTCTCTTTGGTAGCTACGATTTCATCACATGTCATTGGCACAGTGGCATGTGTTTCATCTTGAGTTAGTGGTTGAATCTGCAATATTAATGCCTAACAGAAGAGAAAGGCAACAACGCTGGTGAAGGGCTTGGAACACAAGCCCTATGAGGAGAGACTGTGGGAGCTGGGGTTGCTTAGCCTGGAGAGGAGGAGGCTCAGGGGTGACCTTATTGCTCTCTACAACTACCTGAAGGGAGGTTATAGACAGGCAGAGGTTGGTCTCTTCTCCAAGGCAACCAGCACCAGAACAAGAGGACACAGTCTCAAAGCTGCGCCAGGGCAGGTTTAGGCTGGATATTAGGAGGAAGTTCTATACAGAGAGAGTGATTGCCCATTGGAATCGGCTACCCATGGAGGTGGTGGAGTCACCATTACTGGAGGTGTTCAGGAGGAGACTTGATGGGGTGCTTGGTTGCATGGTTTAGTTGATTAGTGGTGTTGGATGATAGGTTGGACACGATGATCTTGAAGGTCTCTTCCAACCTGGTCTGGTCTATTCTATTCTATTCTATTCTATTCTATTCTATTCTATTCTATTCTATTCTATTCTATTCTATTCTAACGGTTCTAAACCACTTTTGTTAACGGATTTTATGTGGCGTCTTCAACATCCACTATAGTTGCAAATTTAGTTGTGTGAATATTTCCTTTCTGGTTTGTTTTTTTTCTGTCCTGTTATGAAAAAAAACCCTGAAATGTGCCAATACTTCAACACTCTGATTAAGCCTAGACAGAAAAAGCAACATTTGCAATGAGATTAGGAAGGGCATGTTTTGTCAGAACCTCACTAACATTGGTGTGCTATTTTAGTTCTCAAAAATTTTTAACAACATAATGTAAATAATAATTCCAGTTAAAAGTCAATTAAAAGTGATAATTTATGTTCAGATTACAACCTTCTAAAAATAGGTCTGACAGAATATTAGCTACTTTAGGAACTGATATTATATACCAGTTAACAGCTGATTATTATTAGACAAAAAAGGAAAGAGAGATTAATCAGCCATCATACAATGACAATTAGACAGAGACAGTAGGAATTGAAAGTCTTTTGAAATCTCTCTGGTGATATGAAAATAAGGGGCAGAAACAGCTGAATTTTTAAAATATTATTTATGAAACATGTATTTAAAGAGGAGGAGGAAAAAGGACCACAAGTGAATGCATCAAACAGGAAGACACTGATAATTGGTACTTTTGTTAGGGTTAAAAAAATGTCTGCTTTGAGATTTTGGTTTTCGTTCATTTTAAACAGATATATGTGCTTGCATCCTTGTTCCTTCAGCAGCAAGTGGATTCATTACGATCATTAGTTTCCTGCAGTGATGTTATACCAGGTACATTTTCATCAGCACTGATGCTAGTATCATCAGCTAACGTGAAGATTAAGGTAAACAGAATATTATTTCCTTGTATAGTCAATATGAGTCTTAATTTCAGGGAAGATGAACAGCCACATCTCAAAAGGGCCTTAGTACCTACTTCTCCCATTGATTCATCCTTTTCAGCCTCACTCAGGATCTGGGTTCAGTAATAATGCCACTAAATGCTGCTTAGATCTCAATGCAGTATGTTAACTGTCTTCTTTCATCAGCAAAGTTTATTTCTTTTTTATTTGACTTCTTTCTAATCTAACCTTTTTAGTCCTTACAGTTCATTACTGAGTCAGGAACATTGTTATCTAGCGTGTTTCCTCAATGTCTGCTATCTATTCCTCTTGCATTTAAAGAAATAGTTACTGATTCACTGCAATCATTGACATTTCCTCTGCTTTCATTTGTTCCTGTACTGCTAGCGGTTTCCTCAATTTCATTATTATCAAACAGTGATAGACTGCTGTTCCTCATCTTCATATTGATAATTTTGTTTTCAGATGCATCATCCTTCAACATCTTCCACACAGTCCTCAGAAGATGAGTCATTTGCAAAAGGCAGATTTTCATTACTGGAGTCATCTTTAGAGTCAGAATGCATTGGTCTGTTCTCAGGGATATTGTTTGCTCCTCTGTGCCTTTCATTATCTTTTGGAAGAGATGTGCCTGATATGCTTGCTTGGTCATTATCCAGATAATTAAAATCAAATGTACTTATTTTGCAGATTAAAGAGGAACATTTTTTATTATAACTGTCTTTGAAGCTTTAAAAACATCTCAGTATAAATGCTGAACTCAATTTAACTGGCTATTTAAACATTTAATATAAGAAATGCTTTCATTCAATAGGTGAAATAATGTTAATTTAGAGGAGGTGTGCTTCATGGAGACATATATTTGGACACAGCATCATTTTGTAAGAAGTGGAGGAAACTACAGAAAAGTGAAGGGTATAGTAGCTTGTGTATGAAGACTGTCATTTAAAAAGCCTAGATATGGTAGATGGTGAGGCAGTTAAGCATGGTTGCAAGCTGTATGTGGGTAACTTTTTAGCTGGTAGGAGGAATAGAGTAAAGGGCATATACATCACCAGTCAGAGTTAGCAGAGTCTGGGATTGTTTTAGGTAACTTGCTTGGATTAATCTAGTAGTGGTGACTGTCTCCCACAGTCCACAGAGTAAACTTCCTGGGAGAATGTCAGTCCGCATTGCAGGTGTCTGAGCAGATGAATTCTTCTCTGGAGCTATTTTCTCCTGCACTGATTATGGATTGAGTCTGCATGTCAACTTGAAGAAACTAGGTGAGAAGTATACTTCCCAAAGAGGTCCATTCCTGTGCAGTTGCCTTTGAGAGACGTGTTCAGCCACCCATTCCTGGGAGGTCAACATTGGGCTCAATATTGATCCCTGAGAGACCTTGCTTGTGACAGATTGTTACTTTGAAAAGGAGCTATTTACCACCATCCTCTGAGTATGGCCTATCGGCTAGGTCCTTGCCCACCACACAGATCACTTGTCTAGCCCAGAACATACCACAGAATTATGAGGGTTGGAAGGGACCTCAAGGATCATCTAGTTCCAACCCCCTACCATGGGGAGGAACACCCTCCACTAGATCAGGTTGCTCAGAGCCACATCCAGTCTGGCCTTAAAAACATCCAGGCATGGGGCTTCTACCATCTCCCTGGGCAACCTGTTCCAGGGTCTCACCACCCTCATGGTGAAGAACTTCTTCTTAATGTCTAATCTAAATCTACCCTCCTCTAGCTTGGATCCATTCCCCCTAGTCCTATCACTACCCAGCAGCCTAAAAAGTCCCTCACCAGCTTTCTTGTAAGCCCACTTCAGATATTGGAAGGCCACAATAAGATCTCCTCAGAGCTTTCTCTTCTCCAAACTGAACAACCCCAAAGCTCTCAGTCTCACAGAGGTGCTCCAGCTATCTGATCATCCTTGTGGCCCTTCTCTGGACACATTTCTCTAGAGGGAGGCTGTGGGAATCTGTACTGGAAGCCTTGTAGAAATTCAGCTAGGCAATGCCCACATCGACTGAGCATTTTACTTTCTTTTAGAAGGTGATCAGATTTGCCCTTGGAGAATCCATACTAGCTTTCACTTCCCAATCATGTGCTTTGTTTGACATGTGATAGCCCCCAGGAAAATATGTTCCATTACTTTCCCAGGAAGTAAGATTAGTGTCCTATAATTTCCAGAATCCTCCTTTAAGCACTTCTTGAAATGGAAGAGACATCAGCCTTCTTCCAGTGTTCTAGAATACCTCTCAGTCTTCTCAGCTTCTCAGAGATTATGGAGAGTGGCCTTGCAATGATGTGAGCCAGCTCTCTTACCACTCTCAGGTGGATATTGTCAGGGTCCATAGATCTTTAGCGATCATGCTCCTGTAGTAGATCATACACCATCTCTTCTCTCACTGAAAGTGGATCTGTGTTTACATCAACCCAGATTTCTGTTCCCAAGGTACTGTCAAAGACAGAGGTGAAAGAAGTGTTGAGATCCTCTGCTTTTTCAGCATTTTTGGCAAACTAATTCACCTCTCCTGGTTCTGTAGGCAATTCCAAATCTGGGGAAGAAGATTTAACCTATGGAATGTTGTGTGTATCTGTAACACTGCTATGAAATTTGAATTAATATTTTCTGTAGTGTTTAATTCCCACCAGCCTCCCTAAAATCACCATGTTTGTGTTTTCTTGCATACATTGTGTCTTCCTGACTTAATATTTCTAATACTGTTTGTACAAGATGTTCTGTAGATGTAGCCTTATGGTGCTAATCATGCTTGGCTCATTCCCTTGAACTGGATCCAGAATAACCTCATTTTGCATTAGGGCTATCTCTTTGAAGACTCCTTACATCCAGTAAAAGGATTTAGAGTCTCAAAGACTGTGATCTAGTTAAGGCCATCCCTCATATTTTTATGTAATTTAGGGAAGGAATTAAAGCACTGCAAAGTTTCAGTTAATGGAAGGATATTAGTTTTGTCACCATTGCCATATTATTTTGCTTTTGGATATCTTCATCATTTTTGATCTTCTTTTTGCTCACCAAATTCCTTTTGTGCCTTTTCTTGGGCTTTCATGAAAAAGGAAAAAGAAAAAAAAGGCAACTGTAATTTCTATAATTTGATTTAAAACAGGACAAAATATTTTCCTGTGACCTTTAATGTACATTATCATGCTGCTCTCTTTGCTAGGAAAAACGTATACTATGGATTGTGAAAACTATTATTCTACTATCAAAACATCCACAATTAAGAGAAGAAGATGGGTGCTTGTCACCAGGGACTCATTTCTGAAGGCTGTTGAAGGTCCTATATGTAATGGATACAAACTTAAACACAGGATTCACCTCAACATGAGGAGAAACTTCTTTACTGTGAGAGGGACCAAGCAGTGGAACAGGCTGCTCAGAGAGGTTTTGGAGTCTCCTTCTCTGGAAAATTTCAAAACCCACCTGAATGCATTCCCGTGTGGCCTACCTTAGGTGATCCTGCTTTTGGCAGGAGGGTTGGACTCGATGATCTCTGGAGGTCCCTTCCAACCTCTAACATTCTGTGATTCTGTGAAATGAGTTCTCCTGACTTGAGGTTTCAATATAAACTTTGGTCATTTCTGTGTTCAGATACAAATTTTTGAGGTATACTTTCACCAGCTTTTCTTGAGCTGTTGCACACAGGCTTGCTCTTCTGGAAAACAGATCTTTAATTTTCCATCTCTGTTTTACTGTCTAAAAAAAACCCCTGTATTGTATGATTCTTTGTAGGCTATATATAAGCACATATAAATATAAAGATGGTGTAGTTGAGGGTAAGAAATGTGAAGAAATCAAGGTCATGGCATTGTCAGTGCCTGAGAATTATCATCAGACCTTTTGGTTTTGTTGTGCTATCTTCAGTAATACAACAAATGTTCTCTTCTTAAAATAATGTAGGATTCAGGGAAAGAAGGGGACATTATTTCTGGAGATATGCAAAATCAAACAAAATTTTTGGCAATGCTACCTTCTCTGAGAAAAAACAAACACTTTCTGAAATTTGGTGAATGAAACTGAAAAATTAAGTACAAAAATGTTTTCCTATTTTTATTATCTCTCTTTTTTACATTTCAGAACTTTGCAGAAAATATTCTGTTGGCATTGTCATACCATCTGGCCAATCAGTCTGGTCGAGGACTAAAAAAGACAAAGGCTTGGCTTTCAGCTTGGCTTGAGGGGTTGGTCTAGAGCAAGCCAGGGACACCTTGAAAAGTTAACATGGCTAAGACATGAAAGATTCAGCACCTAATTCCAACCTTTTTTGTTAGTACCATTTAAATCATCATAAAAATCGAATGTAATTTGGCATCTTCTTTCTTCTCTGCCTCTAAGAAAGGGTGACAATACCCAAAATAATGCTGAAAATATTTATTTTATATGCTATTCCTATGTGTTATCCTTGAGACCAATCCTTGTCAGAGTCTAGAAGGAGCCAGGCTATGTGGTAACATACAGTAGGAAAAATCATAGAATCATAGAATCACTAAGGCTGGAAAAAACCTTTAAGAACATTGAGTCCAACCATAACCCAACTACCATTACCACTAAACCATGTCCTGAAGAGCCACATCTGCAGTCTTCTTGAACACCTCCAGGGATGGTGACTCCACCACCTTCCTGGGCAGCCTGTTCCAGTGCCTCACCACTCTTTCAGTGAAGAATCATAGAATCAACCAGGTTGGAAAAGACCTCAGAGATCATCAAATCCAACCTATTACCTAATACCTAACACCTCAGGACAACTAAACCATGGCATCAAGTGCCACATCCAGTCCTTTTTTGAACACCTTCAGGGACAGTGACTCCACCACCTCCCTGGGTAGCACATTCCAATGGCCAATTACTCTTTCTGTGAAGAATTTTCTCCTCAACTCAAGCCTAAACTTCTGCTGGCACAGCTTGAGACTGTGTCCTCTTGTTCTGGTGCTGGTTACCTGGGAGAAGAGACCAGCCCCCAACTGGCCACAACCTCCCTTCAGGTAGTTGTACAGAGCGATAAAACTCCCCTGAAACTCCTCTTCTCCAGACTAAACAATCCCCAGCTCCCTCAGCCTCTCCTCACAGGGCTGTGCCCCAGACCTCTCCCCAGCCTCATTGCCCTTCTCTGGACATGTTCAAGTATCTCAATGTCCTTCTTAAATTGAGAAGCCCAGACCTGGACACGGGACTCAAGGTGTGGCCTAACCAGAAAAATTTCCCTAATGTCCAGTCTAAACCAAGCCTGGCACAATATATGCCCATTTCCTATCATCATTTTGCTAGTTACTTGGGAGAAGAGACCAACACAAGCCTCACTGCAGCCTCCTTTCAGGTAGTTCACAGAATCAACCAGGTTGGAAAATACCTCAGAGAGCATCAAGTCCAACCTATTACCTAACACCACCAGTGACTCCACCACCTCCCTGGGCAGCACATTCCAATGGCAAATTACTCTCTCTGTGATGAACTTTCTCCTCACCTCGAGCCTAAACTTCCTCTGGTGCAGCTTGAGACTGTGTCCTCTTGTTCTGGTGCTGGTTGCCTGAGAGAAGAGACCAACTACCACCTGGCTACAACCCACCTGGCTACAACCTCCTTTCAGGTAGCTGTAGAGAGCCTTCTCTTCTCTAGGCTAAACAACCCCAGCTCCCTCAATCTTTCCTCATAGGGCTTGTGCTTGAGACCTCTCACCAGCCTTGTTGCCCTTCTCTGAACACGTTCAAGTATCTTAATGTCCTTTTTAAAGGAGCCCAGAACTGGACACAGTACTCATGTTGTGACCTAACCAGTGGTGAGTACAGGGGCACAATGACTTCCCTGCTCCTGCTGGCCACACTGTTCCTGATACAGGCCAGGATGCCATTGGCCTTCTTGGCCACCTGGGCACACCGCTGGCTCGTCAACCAGTGTTCAGCCTACTGTCAACCAGTACCCCCAGGTCTCTTTCTGCCTGGCTGCTCTCCAGCCACTCTACTCCCAGTAGTGCTGTGTGGGGTTGTTGTGGCCCAAGTGAACCACCCAGCACTCAGATGTGTTAAATCTCATGCCCTTGGCTCTGCCCATCTGTCCAGCCTGTCAAGTCCCTCTGCAGAGCTCTCTTACCCTCTAACAGATCAACACCTGTCCCCAGCTTGGTGTCATCTGCAAATTTACTGATCATGGACTCAATGCCCTCATCCAGATCATCAATAAAGATATTGAACAGGATGGGGCCCAGCACTGATCCCTGGGGGACACCACTAGTGACTGGCCGCCAGCTGGATGTGGCACCATTCACCACCACTCTCTGGGCACAGCCCTCCAGCCAGTTCCTCCCAGGACAGAGTGCTGCTGTCCAAGCCATGGGCTGCCAGCTTGGCCAGGAGTTTGCTGTGGGGGACAGTGTCAAAGGCCTTGCTGAAGTCCAGGTAGACTACATCCAGAGGCCTCCCCACATCACCAGGCAGTCACCTGATCATAGAAGGAGATCAGGTTGGTCAGGCAGGACCTGCCTTTCCTCAATCCATGCTGGCTGGGCCTGATCCCTCGGCCATCCTGTAAGTGCTGTGTGATTGCACTCAAGATGATCTGCTCCATAATCGCGCCTGGCACTGAGGTCAGGCTGACAGGCCTGTAGCTTCCAGGTTCCTCCATCTGGCCCTTCTTGTGGATGGGCACCACGCTGGCCAGCTTCCAGTCTTCTGGGACCTCTCCAGTGAGCCAGGACTGGTGGAAAATGATGGAGAGTGGCTTGGACAACTCGTCTGTCAGCTCTCTCAGCACCCTAGGATGGATCCCATCCAGTCCCATGGACTTGTGAGTATCCAAGTGGCTCAGCAAGTCCCTAACTGCTTCCTCATGGATTTCAGAGGGATTATACTGCTCTCTGACCCCATCTACCATTTCAGGAGGCCAGTTATCCTGAACTCCTCCTGCCTTACTGTTGAAAATGGTGGCAAAGAAGGTATTTAGTACCTCAGCCTTTTCTTCATCTTTACTTACAATGTTTACCTCCAGGTCCAATAAAGAGTGGAGGTTCTTCTTGCTACTCTTTTCAGCATTAATATACTGATAAAAATGCTTGCTATTGTCTTTCACAGAAATGGTCAGTTTAAGTTCTAACAGAGCTTTTGCCTCTCCATTTTTCTCCTACATGATCTAACAACATCCTTAAACATATCACTAGGTGCCTCCCCCTTGGCAAAGGCGATACATCCTCTTGTTTTCCCTTAATTCCTTCAAGAGCTGCTTGCCCATCCAGGCCGTAGCCTTCCCCTACAGCTCATCTTTTGGCACATGGGCACAGCAGGTCAAGCAGGACCTCACCCCTGGTAGGCTCACATAGAAGCTGTGCCAAGAAGCTGTCCTCCATATATTCTAAGAATCTTCTGGACTGCCTCCTCTCTGCTGTGTTAAGTTCCCAGCAGATATCTGACAGGTTAAAGTCACCTGCAAGAACAAGGGCTGGCAATCTTGAGATGACCTCCAGCTGCTTGTAAAATACTTCATCTACCTCTTTATCCTGGTTGAGTGGTCTATAACAGACTCCAACCAGAATGTTAGTTTTGTTAGCCTTCCCTCTGATTTTAATCCATAGGCACTCAATCCTTTCATGCTCTACCTGTGGCATCAAGAGATTCTGTAATATTCTGTTGGGCCACCCCAACTCCTCTTCTCCCTCACCTGTCTCGCCTAAAGAGCTTGTAACCATCCAGTGCAGTGCTCCAGTCATGTGAGTCATCCCACCACATTTCTGTAATGGTGGCTACATCGTGGTTTTCCTGGTGTACCAAGGCTTCCAGCTCCTCTTGTTTGTTACCCATACTGCATGCATTGGTGTACACGCACTTCAGTTGGGCTGCTGATTTCACCACTGATTCTAGTTTAATACCCTCTGTCTCCTCTTTGGAGTGACTGGTTTTATCACCTTCCTCCTTCAAACCTAATTTAGAGCCTTCTCAATGAGTCCTGCCAACTCTTGGGCCAGAATCCTTTTGCCCTTTCTAGGTAGATTCAGCCCATCTAGGTCCAGGTGCAGTGAAAGTTGCTCCTTGATCAAAGAACACAAAATTCCACTGCTGCCACCAGTCCTTGAGCCATTAGTTGATAACACAGGTTCATTCTCCTGTTCCTTTCAGTATACACCCCTGCCACTGAGGGAATTGAGCAGAACACCACTTGTGCTCCTGCCCCATCAATCAAGATGTAGACAGCAATATGATCTCCCCTTAGCCTTCTCTTCTCCAGACTAAACAACCCCAGTTCCCTCAGCTCCTCCTTGTACTACATGCCCTCCAAACCCCTCACCAGCCTTGTGCCTCTTCTCTGGACATCCTCCAGGACCTTAATGTCTTTCCTGTACTGTGGTGCCCAGAACTGAGCACAGTCCTCAAGCTGTGGCCTGACCAGGACCAAGAACAAGGGCACAATCACTGCTCTACTGCTGGACACATTGGTTTTGCTACAGGCCAGTATGCTCTTGGCCTTCATAGCCACCTGAGCACATTACTGGGTCATGTTCAGCCATCCATCTACCAGCATCCCAGACTCTTTTCCACCAAGGTGCTTTCCAGCCGCTCTTCCCCCAGCCTGCAGAGTTGCTTGGGGTTGTTGTGACCAAAGTGCAGGACCTGGCATGTGGTCCTCTTAAACCTCATTCCATTGATTATAATCAAATCATAGAAAAATTCTGAGCTTTTATGTTAGTCCCATTTTATTCACTAGCAGTGAGATATTCACTATTTCTGTGGCAAGGTTGAATCTTAAAGAAGGATAGCATTGCTATCTTTAGCTCTTTTCACTAGTTGAATATGAAAGGGAAATCTTGCAAAAGGTAGGGAACTATTCTCAGGGAAGATTTTTGGGTTCCAAACAGCAAATGCTCACAGGCCTGAGATATTTTCCCAAGCTCTTGGAAAAAGCAGAACTTTAGTCTTACCCTCATGCTTAGTATTTATTATTGTTTAGGGGATTAGAGACCTAATTGCAGGTAGGACTCTTTATGCCCAGACACAGAAGATGGAAAGCAGAAGTATTTTGTCATATGTAGTACTTTAAACACTTTATCATGTAGCTGTTGGTTGTTTTAATGCAATGTACCCAGTTACCTGATCAAAGAGATCCTGTGTTCGGGAAGGGACATTGGAGGTGGTGGGGAGAGATGGAGTGTGAAAGGAGTTTCCTGCATTACTGAGTGTTCCTTTCTTATAATTTTGCTGCTGGCTGAAGTAACCTGCTTTGATGACTGGTCCAGTGTGCACTTAGGAATGTCTGGGTAAAGGCAGTATAGTACAAGTGCAAGATATTCTGAGCAGATGACTTTGTGCCTCTCCTTCATTATCCTGAAAATCCATACCTCACTTGGGAAGGGAGCTGCTTTTCGTATGATTGGTGAGATGATTGATTTTCACCTGTGTTTGAAAATTTCATACATTTTTGGGAAATGAAAAATAAAATACTTTCATGATGGTCTGCTGTAAAACATTGCAGTTACTTGCCATGATGTTGACTTTCAATAACTGAAAATTAAAGGTCTACTGAAATCATTTTGCTCCCTAGTGATTTAGAGACCCAGTCTCACCATAATTTAGAGTCAACTTTTTGTCCTCGCACAGTTCCATGATTTGCAAGCTGTTTCTGGCAGCCATCGTTGTCAAGCCAATGATATTTCTTCTTCTCCTCCTCACTTTTTGGCCCCTTTCCCTCATAATTAACTTCTTCGTCAGATTTACAGCTATTTAGGTCTACCTTTCTAAGAGATATAAACTCCTGAATGGAAATACTGGGGTAAGAATACTTCTTTAACCACTTCTTTGCCTGACATGATTGTATTTTTAATGTAAAAAATAAAAGTGAAAATACCTTTCCTCACAAACATACCATTTTGTTTCATACCCAACATATTCTTAGACAAAGTAAAACTAAGGGTTCACATCCTCGAATTTCAGAGTAAACAGCGTGTTAATAAAACCTGGGAATGTGATTTGTTGTTCTCATGTATATCCTTTAATAGCAAATTGCTGTTAGTTTTTGGATAAGAATGGGGAAAACATTAAGTTAATGCTGTGGCTTATATCAAAGTGTTTGGGAAACTGCAGTTAACTTTAACCTACCTGGATCTCTTCAGAGCAAGCAAGTAGTCTGATGCACTTGTTAGAGAGTGTTGCATTCTGCTGCTCGCTCTTCTCTAGTATGTAGGGATACCCATAACTTCATAGGATTTTGTGTTTCAAAACAGTGAAATGATGACAGATTAATCTAGACTAAAAAAACCCCAAAATATTAAATCAGATGGCAAATGGACAAGTTGGTTGGTTGGTTGGTTGGTTGGTTGGTTGGTGGGTTGGTTGGTTGGTTGGGGGTTTGAGGGGTTTTTGTTTGTTTGTTTTCTGGACATATACAAAGGCCCTACCTTTACCTGCAGATGTATCCTGCTTTTTCCATTGTGACCTTCATCAAATTTCTGGGCCCAAACCTATTGCACTCCCCTGAACTGAGTCGCTTTTAATGTGATAACTGATTCATGTTTCCAGCATTTATACTGCCAGCAGCGTGAGGTCAGTTGCTTCCTGAGATCCTCAAGGGCCCGCACATGGTCTGTTACACACCCTCGTTGAGAAGGAACGCTCCTATCATTACCTTTGAGATTTACAAATTTGTACTTTCATTGTGACCTACAAGTCCTCATTTTCATTGAGGGAATGTGGTCTAACCAACTGTGAAATAGATCTAATCATCCCACTTTAGGTGGTGCTCTTGAAACACATCTTATTTCAGAGACATCTACCTTTGTGTAGTTTGCTTTTTCACCAAACTCAGTGGAACCAGTACGCTGCTCCAGAGTGTGTATCATATAGCACATCATTACTTAGTAATTCTGCTGAGATGAAGAGCTTTGAACCCATTTCTCAGTGACTGATACACTTGTCGTCTCAATCAGCAGCATTTAGTGCCGACTTGCATTTAACACTCCTACAAATTTAACAAGGAGGATGGCTCACAAAGGTACACAGATGGATTAAGAGGCAGAAGTTTTAATCTGTTTCTTATCCCTAGACATGTTAATGTGTGTTTTGTAGTCAAATAATAATAGGATGCTTATAATATCACAGTGTATGAAAGAAAATAAATAAATAATGAAAAGTTGTTCTCATAGGCATGGATAAGCTGTGCTCTTTTCCCCATTACTTGAATTACTTTAAACCACTGTCATGAACCATGTCCCAGTCATGCAAGGTGCCAGACAAAATCAGAACAAAAAGTCAGTGATGGATATAACAAGTTCTGAATCAAAACTAAAAAACCACAACAGATTGATATAGACAGATGAGGGAGTAGAAGGAAACAATAAGTCAGCATGATGAGAAGTGTTGCCAGCATACCAACCTAACTGCTGTCAGGTCTTTCAAAGGCCTTGCAGCAAATGGATTTGAAGGTGGATGTTTATGGAGAGCTCCCAGGCATGAAGGGTAGTATGAAAGAAAGTGTTTGAGGATGCAACAAATGAATGATGGGCATGGGCATCGTTCACTGACTGGTGCTGGGAGCTGACACTGAAATAAAGAGGGTAAAAACATCATGAGAGCCAGCCCATGAAAAGCCTGGGTAGTAAAAACTGTAGTTAGGAAAGGAATTTATAAAAAGAGGTGATATGGCCAAAACAATAGCCTAGGAAAATGGAAAGCTTGCATTTGTCACAAGAATGAGAGGATGAAACTCTGGGCAAAAATTCCTAATTGTGTGAATGTGTAAGAAAGGCTGTGCTTTAAAGAAAATATACATAGGAAATCTGCAAAATTTAAGTATAACTTTCACCTGGTATATAGAGGAAAGTACTATCTGGAGAAGCTGAAAAGCAGTAGCACAAGAATGTTTTAGCTCTGCCCAACTGAGATGACAGAAAGACATTTAGAAAGTGGTGTTTGAAAGAGGAAAATCAGTTTTGCTGGCAAGATGTACTCTCTGTGACAACTGCATAAAACTCATCTCATCTTGTGGGTGAGATTTTCTTAAAGTTAAGATAGCAGAGGAACTTGTACCTTTAGAACCTTTCTCCACCCCTAGACTGGAAAGACAACTAAAAGGACTAAGATGGCAAAGTGTCTAGGTAATCAAAGGAAGACACAATCTAGAGGTATATGAGGAATAAACAAAGGCTGAGCCTGAACTTTGCTGGTGAGAAAGTAGAGGCCATGAGGAAAGAAGTTTCAACAGAGGGAAGTTTTAGAGGTCTAACATGGATTTGGAAGAAAAGTCTCAACAGTGACTGTAAACATTGAGTTGATGAAGGGGAAGAGCAATGTCAGACAGATAAAAGTGGGAGGCATGATAATACAATAAAATAAAATACAATAAACCAGGTTGGAAGAGACCTTCAAGATCACCGCGTCCAACCCATCAACCAATCCAACCCACTCAAACAACTAGACCATGGCACCAAGCACCCCATCAAGTCTCCTCCTGAACACCTCCAATGAAGGTGACTCCACCACCTCCCCAGGCAGACCATTCCAATGGCCAATCACTCTCTCTGTATAGAACTTCTTCCTAACATCCAGTCTAAACCTCCCCTGGTGCAGCTTGAGACTGTGTCCTCTAAGATGTGAGGAGTTTTATCACTGAGTAACTATACATTACAGGAGTTCAACGAAAGTGTTAGATGTGGTCACATTCAGGTAGCAACACATGGTAATTATCACAGCAGGTTGCCGCTGGTTTTGCTCTGCTCAAGACTCTGATCCTGGAGTTCACCTGGAGTTCACCTGGAGTACTGCGTCCAGTTCTGGAGCCCCTATTACAGGAGGGATGTGGACGTGCTGGAATGTGTCCAGAGAAGGGCCACGAGGATGATCAGAGGGCTGGAGCACCTCTCCTATGAGGACAGACTGAAGGAGTTGGGGCTGTTCAGTCTGGAGAAGAGAAGGCTCCGAGGTGACCTAATGGTGGCCTTCCAGTATCTGAAGGGGGCCTACAGGAAGGCTGGGGAGGGACTTTTCAGGATATCAGGTAGTGATAGGACTAGGGGGAACGGAATGAAGCTGGAGATGGGGAGATTCAGGCTAGATGTGAGGAAGAAGTTCTTCCCCATGAGAGTGGTGAAGCCCTGGAATGGGTTATCCAGGGAGGGGGTTGAGGCCCCGTCCCTGGAGGTGTTTAAGACCAGGCTGGAGGAGGCTCTGGCCAGCCTGATCTAGCGTGGGGTGTCCCTGCCCATGGCAGGGGTTGGAACTAGATGATCCTTGTGGTTCCTTCCAATCCTGACTGATTCTATGATTCTATGATTCTATGACAATCCCAGGTGAAACTCATTTGGCTAAGATGCACCTGCTGTTAAGTAAAAAGGCTTTCTAAACCAAATACTGAAATATTGGAATGTGCTCACAATTAAAAAACATTGCATTATCCTTCATATTTAGGGAGCTCATCTTTCCTAGTCTTATGCATGTTTTACAACAGATACTTTGAAAATTCCTGATTCCCTTAGAACAATTTAAATTCTAAATCTTAAATTTAAAATTCCTAATTCCATTAGAACACCTTAAATTTAAACTCAAAGGATGGCTTTATAAAAAAAAAAAAAAAAAAAGAGAAACATTTTTTCCCCCTAGCATAAAAATGCAAAAATCCAGTTTAAAAATAGTCCCTATACTGCAGTTACAAATTAGCAGCTTTTAGTTTGACGTATTTCATTCTTGGAGATGTTTACTTGAGTTTTAAAAAAAAATAAAATCATTTTGTGTAACAAGTTAAAAATAAATCTTCATGGTGATTTAGTGGCGTGAACCGAGATTAAAACCTCAAAGACAATGGTTAATGTTATGCAGTTACTGAACATGTGACTCTTTGAAAACATCGTTCTGTAATATCAGAGTTAAATGTCACAGCTCTGCGTTTACCCCTGAATGGTATAGTTGGCCCACGTTCAGTGACACAAAGGGAACAATATTTCATTGCACCATTTTAAGTACGTTTTCCTCGGTGTGTCGTCCCTCCCACCCCTGTGTTAAACACTCAGCGCTAAACAGACCTATTACTATTGGTAAAAGCCTGCTGGTGTGAAATGTGCAATGAACAAAACAAATGGGAGCAAAATAATGAACTAAGAAGTTGAGGCAGTGTTCAAGATAAGGGATTTGCACATTGAATAACTGGCTTGGCAAACTACTGCTGAATACACATCAGCAAAGAAAAACAAACAATGCTAAATATAAATTAAACCAAAAGCTGTGTCTTTTTTTGCCCCAATTTGCTTTCAAATTCTGGAGAAACATATTAATGCATGTATACATTATTTAAAGGTTTTATTTTCTTTTTTCTTTTTTCTTTTTCTTTTTCTTTTTTTTCTTTCCTCTTCTTGTTTGTTTGCTTGCTTTATTAGTGAGCTTGAATTCCCACTTTTTATCTGGGAACACTGAGTACAGTTTCTACAATGATAATAGAAGAGAAATAGACCTGGCAACATTTCCTCCAAGTCAGCTCTTGGGAGATTGAATTTATGTACTTTATTGCTTGTCATGCTAAGGATTTCTGTGTCCTTTGTTACATCCAAGTTTAGTGTGCAAACACTGGAAGTTGCAGGGTAAGAACAAAAGATGAAGATCATTCCTCTCCTTCCTCCTTTTGAAGGAATTCTGCTCTTCGCTTGGCACCCAAATATTCATTTTCTTTCTATTTGCCATTCCACCTGACAAATTTCTTTGCAGATTTATGTGTTAGCAGAGGATGATTTAAGATCATGACATCTCTGCTTTATTAAGGCAAAGAAATTCAAATGCAGATGTTTCCTTGTAGGCCACTTCACTGCTTTAAAATTTGTACATAGAGTCATAGAATGTCTCAGTTTGGAAGGGATCTTAGAGATCATACACTCCAACCTCTCTGCCATGGGAAGCGATACCTCGCATTTAGACTTGGCTGCTCAAGGCCTCATCCAACCTGGCCTTGAACACCCCCAGGGAGGAAGCATCCACAATCTCCTTGAGCATAGTATCATAGTATCAGTCAGGATTGGAAGGGACCACAAGGATCATCTAGTTCCAACCCCCTGCCATGGGCAGGGACACCCTGCACTACATCAGGCTGGCCAAAGCGTCATCCAGCCTGGTCTTAAACACCTCCAGGGATGGGGCCCCAACCACCTCCCTGGATAACCCATTCCAGGGCTTCACCACTGTCATGGTGAAGAACTTCCTTCTCACATCCAGCCTGAATCTCCCCACCTCCAGCTTCATTCCATTCCCCCCAGTCCTATCACTACCTGATATCCTGAGAAGTCCCTCCCCAGCCTTCTTGTAGGCCCCCTTCAGACACTGGAAGGCCACAATGAGGTCACCTCGGAGCCTTCTCTTCCCCAGACTGAACAGCCCCAACTCCTTCACTCTGTCCTCATAGAAGAGTATCCTCGTGGCCCTTCTCTGGACACTTTCCAGCACGTCCATATCCCTCTTGTAATAGGGTCTCCAGAACTGGACGCAGTACTCCAGGTGGGGTCTCACCAGAGCTGAGTAGAGAGGAAGAATCACCTCCCTTGACCTGCTGGCCACACTTCTCTTGATGCAGCCCAGGATCTGATTGGCTTTCCGGGCTGCAAGTGCACATTGAAAGCTCATGTTGAGCTTCTCATCCACCAGCACCCCCAAGTCTCTCTCCTCAGGGCTGCTCTCCAGCCAGTCCCTGCCCAGCCTGGATTTGTGCCTGGGATTGCCTCGACCCAGATGCAGGACCCTGCACTTGGTCTTGTTGAAGCTCATGAGGTTGGCTTGTGCCCACCTCTCCAGCCTGTCCAGGTCCCTCTGGATGGATCCCTTCCCTCCAGCGTGTCCGCTGCACCACACAACTTGGTGTCATCAGCAAACTTGCTGAGGGTGCACTCGATGCCACTGTCCATGTCACCCACAAAGGTGTTGAACAAGACAGTTCCCAGGACTGATCCCTGAGGGACTCCACTTGTCACTGGCCTCCACTGGGACATGAACCCATTGAGCAGTCTATTCCTGTGTCTTGCCATTCTACTACTGAAGATCTTCTTCCTAAGATCCAGTCTGAACCTACTCTCCCTCAGTTTTAAACCATTCCCCCATGTCCTATTGCTAGACACCCTTACGAGAAGTGATTCTCCAGCCTTCCTATAGGATTTCTTCAGGCATTGGAAGGCAGCTCTAAGGTACCTTGGAGTCTTCTCTTCTCTAGGCTGAACAACCCCAGCTCCCTTAGCCTGTCTTCACAGCAGAACTGTTCTAACCCTTGGATCATCTTTGTGGCCCTCCTCTGGACTCCCTCCAACAGTTCTGTATCCTTCTTATGATGGGGACATGAGTCCCTCCTTCATCATGTCACCAAAAAGATCTGTGGGCAGAGCCTCAGGCTGTGCAACTCAATCACAAGCACACTCCAGGTGTTGGGCACTGAGAACAGGGCAGTACCTTTCTGTCTCACCCTAGTCAATCAACAGCTACAGATTTTGGTCTTATAGATTGGCTTAATACCAATCTGTCTGTCTGCATCTTTTCACTAGCATAAATAGGAAAATGGCCAAACACTGGCTTATTTTAAATTTCATAAACTATACTTACCAATTTGTCTCCTTTTTAGCATCTTTATAGCATACATTACTACATCATCAGAGATAAACTCACACTTAAATGAAGAAGGTGAAATCTGTGGTGGCTCTTTCTGTGGATGCTCTTTTACAATTCTGGAACTGCCTGAAGACTTCTGAAAACTGAAGTTTTGCTTCCGTTCAAGGAAGTTTGATTGTGCCAAAGAGGGAAACTTTGCACAGAGTTTTCAGTTTGTTTTTTTTTTTTTTTCATTCACATGCTTTTCTAATATGCCTAAGACTGAACAATAAAATAGGGAGGAGCAGAAACACATAGTCCAGTGATCAGTATGTGGTAAGTAATATGTTGTTATATATCTTGTGGATTTAGGTGCTAAAGTCTTGATGCCCAAGTATCACATTGCTGCAGAGTAGGCAAAATGTGACAAATGTGAATAAGTGAGGCCAAGCCACAATTTTCTAGGATGAAATGGAGTCATGGAGCCAGCTGGAGAAGGAAGAAAGCATTTTTCATGAGCTTTGCCAGGTAGGCTCTAAGGAAGCTTCCCCAAGGCTGCACCAGGAGCCATGAATGTCTTTGCTGGAAGATAAGATTTTGAGTATCTTACACCAACCTTTTTCAATTGGCACCCACACTGCCAACTATGGGCATTTTAAAAAAAGTCATTGATCAGATCCCAAAACAGCTTGGAACTGACTTTAAAATGAGAATGTATGGGGGGGAAATAGAGTTTCTGCAACTTAGTGAGCTTCTAGGTTGTTTCATAATTCCTCTTCCTTTAGCTTTCCTTAGGGCACTCAGATTGCACTAAAAGAAGAATAATAGCATTATTTTGTGATACTCTGCATTCATGACAAAAACCCAGAACTGCGGAAGCTGGAGTGAAAAATGTGGGGTTCATTGGCACCACTAAAGACCCCCCCACAGGCTTAAGTCCCCTGTGATGCAATTTGCTAGTCCTTGAGTGGACAGCCCAGTGAAAGAGAAGGAAAAAAGCTGTGAAATGAACAGAGCAGGGCTGCTCATTTGGAGGGTATTGCACTGGGTTACACCACCCGGGGCAGAGGGAGGGTTGTGAGAGCCCTGCTTCCCCCAGGGGATGAAAGAAACCTGATCCAGGTGGATGTGGTTTCTCCCTCCTGGGAGGAGGGGTCCTTGAGTCTAAGTAGGGCTGAAGGCATGGCAGCCATTCTGGCTCTTTGCTCCTGCCTTGCCTGTTTGAATGGACCCGCTGCTGCTGCCAGCCTCCTGGTTCTGCCACGTGGTCGGGCCTGATCTTCTCCCTGCCACATGCACACTTCCCTTAAGGGCTGAAATCCACATACATCGAGGGAGATAGAAGGCCATCCAAATTTGGTTTTGTATATTCTCCTATTCATCCTTATTCCTTACCATTGCAAGTCCCCCTGTTATTGCTGTATGTAGTGGGCTGAAGCAGGCCCCTCCCCACCACGGGCAGAAATAACGACTCAAACAAATGGATTGCAAAAGTGATGGAAAGTTTAAATGGAAAGCAGTGAATATTTACAGAGAGCCAGAAGTGCAGTGACAAAAGAGATCCCAAAGCAAACCCAGAAACATCCCATTCCCACCTGGGGGTACAACTGAGACCCCCAGGGCTCCTTCTTCCCCCTCCCCCCACTAGGCTAGACTCAGCTGGCTGGATCTGAGACTGCCCATCCCCCCATGGTCTTGGGCCTATCCAGGCCCATGGCCAGGAGATATTTCCCCAGTTACCAGGTGACGGCAAGGAAGAAAGAGGAAATGCCAGACCCTGTGCAGAGAATTATGGTAGGAAATACTAATTTCCTGTGTCCACCCCTCTGGGCTGGACTTCTGGACACAGAAAGTAAACACAGCAGAGAGCACCCAGCCCAAACTGCTATACTGTATATATATATTGTTAAAAAAGTTACTTACCCCCATTCCACACCAACTCCAGATTTTGTTTTATTTTATTTTTTTTTGTAGATTAAACTTCAGTTAAGGCTTAAACCACCACAGGTATAAAAGTTTCTATCATTGTTCTTTTGCAGATTTTATCACTAGGTGAACAAGGCTTGAAGAGCTGGATGATCATGCTACAGCATCACACTCAGACCTCAGTCATATAGTTCGAAGCAGTCTAGCAGATGTTGAATTATGTGAAACCTTATTGTCATGACAAAGGCCATAAAAAATGGAAAATGAGACAATTAAAGACCCCATGACAAATTTTATAACGAGTATAGAAAATAACACTAAGGTAATCCATAGTATTATCTTTTCAAGGTTCTTCTTAGATGTTGTAAATAGGGTTTATAGTACTAGCTATTTTTTTGTAACTTTGCCATCAATCACCCTGAAACATTACTAAAATGTTACTTATCTGATGACAGGTAAAACAAAACTTTAGTGCTGATATTACTGAAGTTTTATTACTGAGCATCAAGAGCTCAATAGTAACCAAGAAAGAATAAAAGCAAACTTTGTTAAAATATTATTCTGAGATTTTTAGATTGATCACTTTTCTTTTGTTCTCATGGCCTTTTTTTTTTTCCAGTGAGCCATTTAAACTCACTGGAAAGGGAATATGATTGACCTTTCAAGTTTTTGTTGTGGGTTGGTTATTTGAGTCAGCATTTTGTTGTACTCTTAGAATAGAATAGAGTAGAATAGAATAGAATAGAATAGAATAGAATAGAATAGAATAGAATAGAATAGAATAAAATAGAATAGAATAGAATAGAATTAATCAGGTTGGAAAAGGCCTTCAAGATCATTGAGTCCAACCTGATACCTAGAGGAACGTCAGGCTTTGGACAACTACTCTTTTGTAATGGGTATATAAATTTCGTGTTTATCTTTCAGGTTTCTACTGTATTCAAATTCTGGGTGCAAGAAAATATTACAACAATTGACAATAACTTGGAGTATCTTTATGTCACTAATTCTTATAACTAAATTGAGAAATTCCTGTAAGAAGCCTAAAAGTCTCTTTTCATGTTAACTTTGAAAACAAGGGCAAAGAAGATAGCCTTCTCTCAAGAGTAGGTATTGCACAGAACAACAGAGATTTAAATAATGCCACCAAGTCAGGAAGCACTCTCAGACTGTGAATCGTCCTAAGCAGTTGAAGTGGAGATATATTACTAATTAAAAGCATCTATTTTGATGAAGGTCGCCTCAAAATACAGCTTGCCCAATCTTCTCATCTGGTTAAGCATAAAATGAAGCTGGCTGAATTTCACCAAAGGCTATCTCTGCAAGCATAAATTTAAAATATGTTGAAGCTTTATTTTTGCTTTGTATTTTTCTTTGAATAAAGAAGATCAAAAATCAATCATATATCTGGGATTTACCTGCTTCAAATAGAGGTCAACTGAACAAGAGCTGGCTTGGTATTAAAGATAATCTACAATGTCAAGGCAAATGTTTAAAGCAAGCAGTTTTAAAAATACTGATTCTAATAAGTTGTATGACCCTGATGCTTGTTATTTAGTCTTGCACATCTTGCTAACATTAGCTTTTCTAGACTTGGCCTGCAGAGAAGCTACTGTCATTTGCTTCAGCAGCAGATGTACTTATAAAGTTTCTTCATATAGCAATTTCTCAGCATAACAAGGTTCTGTTCACCTGCTTGATCCACTGACAGGCTCAGCCTGCTATTATATCTACACGAAAATTAAAACTATTTTAGTTACTTCATCCTAGAAGTCTGCTTCTACCATGTGTAGCTGTTCCTTTGTATTTCGCTAGTGATATGCACATATGCTACGTGGTAGCCCTTAAAATAATGTATTTTACCTTTCACAGTATCACAGTATCAGTAAGGTTGTAAGAGACCTCAAAGATCATCGAGTCCAACCTGTCACCACAGACCCCATGACTAGACCATGGCACCAAGTGCCACATCCAATCCCCTCTTGAACACCTCCAGGGACGGTGATTCCACCACCTCCCTGGGCAGCCCAATCCAATGGCTAATGACTCTCTCTGTGATGAACTTTCTCCTCACCTCGAGCCTAAACTTCCCCTGGCACAGCTTGAGACTGTGTCTCCTTGTTCTGGTACTGGTTGCCTGGGAGAAGAGACCAACCCCTTCCTGGCTACAGCCACCTTTCAGGTAGTTGTAGAGAGCAATGAGGTCGCCCCTGAGCCTCCTCTTCTCCAGGCTAAACAATCCCAGCTCCCTCAGCCTCTCCTCATAGGGCTTGTGCTCAAGGCCTCTCACCAGCCTTGTTGCCCTTCTCTGAACACGTTCAAGTATCTTAATGTCCTTTTTAAAGGAGCCCAGAACTGGACACAGTACTCATGTTGTGACCTAACCAGTGGTGAGTACAGGGGCACAATGACTTCCCTGCTCCTGCTGGCCACACTGTTCCTGATACAGGCCAGGATGCCATTGGCCTTCTTGGCCACCTGGGCACACCGCTGGCTCGTCAACCAGTGTTCAGCCTACTGTCAACCAGTACCCCCAGGTCTCTTTCTGCCTGGCTGCTCTCCAGCCACTCTACTCCCAGTAATGCTGTGTGGGGTTGTTGTGGCCCAAGTGAACCACCCAGCACTCAGATGTGTTAAATCTCATGCCCTTGGCTCTGCCCATCTGTCCAGCCTGTCAAGTCCCTCTGCAGAGCTCTCTTACCCTCTAACAGATCAACACCTGTCCCCAGCTTGGTGACTTGGACTTCAGGTGCTTCTGAAAATACACAGATTTCACAGACAATACTAAGCTGAGATGGCATTCAAAAATCATCATGTACAGAATACAAAACCCAAGAACCTTACAGTGGTTCAAGTGCCAGCAGGCAATAAAACTAAATCAATCTTGTAAAAATAGTTTGAAAGCTAAAAAGAAATATTGTAAAATGCAAGGATAAGAAGACAATGTGAACAAAATCCTGATAATGTTGAATTCTGTGGGAGCTTTGCCATTTAATCAACTCAGCCAATACTTAACTTCTGGCAAGTAATATTCAAGGAGATCAAGGAATGGTAGCTGGCAATAAACTAAGTATGAAGTTTTCTGGAAAAAAATGCTTATGTAGGCACAGAGATATGTTGGATGCGTAAATGTCTCTAATAAAGTATACAATCCAAAATAACATTTACACTCCTGTTTCAGCCATGTCATTAATTTTGAACAGTGCACTTACTTGTGTGCTATTTTTTGTGATTCATACAGTCAGGGGTGACACTGCAGTTGGTTTGGATATGCTGAGTGCAACAGTGTGAAGAGGACTGTTTAGACCTTTACTTGTTCAGTGCTTCCTATCACAGCATTTGTAAGTGCCCTTTAGAAGCAGACACTGATCTGCTATGTAGCTCATCTTGTCTTCCTAATGGAGAACTTGTGGTTTCTATTTGTAGAAGCCTCTGGTTTGTTTCATGTGCTGCTCTGCTGCTCTCTGTTCACACCTGAATCTTCAAAAAGTGTGTAAGTCATACTCAGTACCTCAACTGTGTCCAGTTCTGGGCCCCTCAGTTTAGGAAAGATGTTGACTTGCTGGATCGTGTCCAGAGAAGGGCAACAAATCTTGTGAGGGGTTTAGAGCACCAAGCCCTGTGAGGAGAGGCTGAGGGAGCTGGGGTTGTTTAGCCTGGAGAAGAGGAGGCTCAGGGAGACCTTATTGCTGTCTACAACTACCTGAAGGGAGGTTGTAGACAGGTGGGGGAGTTGGTCTCTTCACCTGGGCAGCCAGCACCCGAACAAGAGGACACAGTCTCAAGCTGCACCAGGGGAAGTTTAGGCTGGATGTTAGGAAGAAGTTCTTCATAGAAAGAGTGATTGCCCATTGGAATGTGCTGCCCAAGGAGGTGGTGGAGTCACCATCCCTGGAGGTGTTTAGGAAGAGAATTGATGGTGTTCTTGGTGCCATGGTTTAGTTGATTAGGTAGTGTTGGATGATAGGGTGGACTCTATGATATCAAAGATATTTTCCAACCTGGTCCATTCCATTCCATTCCATTCCATTCCATTCCATTCCATTCCATTCCATTCCATTCCATTCCATTCCATTCCATTCATTCAAGGAGTGCCCTATGCCTTTAAGATTTAGTTGATTAGGTAGTGTTGGATGATAAATTGGACTAGATGATCTCAAAGGTCTTTTCCAACTTGGTTAATTCTATTTCATTCTATTCTATTCTATTCTATTCTAGTCTAGTCTAATCTAGTCTAATCTAGTCTAGTCTAGTCTAGCCTAGCCTAGCCTAGCCTATTCTAGTCTATTCTATGTCTTCAAGATGACCTTGAAGACTAACCCTTCACAGCTTCTTTCTCAGATGGACTCAGTGTATTGCAGAACTTCTTGTCATAGCATTCTGGATTTTTAGCAAATACAAATACATATTGGTGATGGAATTACTCTGCATGATTGATGTACCTTCTGTGCAACATTCAGCTCTCCCATGGATATTGCCATGAAAGAAGAACATCAAAAGCACGCTTAGTTGAAGGATTTGGAATAAGAAATTGCATCTATGAATACTGGAGGACTGGAAAATTCTCTGGGGTTTTGGTTTTGGGGTTTTTTGGGGGGTGTGTGTGTTTGTTTGTTTGGTTTTGGTTTTGTGTGTGTGAAAAGGCTTTAGTTTTTCATTATCAGAAGTTCTTAATGGTGATCAAATGGAGGTCTTTTTCTAGAAGTAAAAATTATGGTGAAAACAGGAGAATGAATGTACACCTTTTTTGAGATCTAGTGGACAAATTTTGTCATCTCCCCAGCTAGGCAGAAGCTTTTAAAATGCAAGCCAAATTGCTTGAAGCCTGAGGATGGAAAAGCCTGAGGATGATTTTCCCTGAAAACTTAATAGGAATGAAGGCCTGGTAGGATGAAAAGTCTTGTGTGTGTGAAAAGGCTTTAGTCTTTTTTTATTTGAAGTTCTTAACGATGATCAAATGGAGGTCTTTTTGGATTTTTCTAGAAGTAAAAAGTATGGTGAAAGCAGGAGAATGAGCATACAGCTCTTTTGAGATCTAGTGGACAAATTTTGTCTTCTCCTCAGCCAGGCAGGGACTTCAAATGCAAGCCCGAGAATGGAAAAGACTGAGGATTTTTCCTGAAAACTTAATAGGAATGAAGGCCTGGTAGGGTGGCAAGATGAGAAATGTGCTGTCATCTTCTTTTGCTTGGGAGAGATACAGCTAGAAGGGTGAAATGGGGAGATGTAAATAGGCTTTATTTCCACATACGTATTAACATATTTTGGGATCTGTTGTCTTAAAACCAATTAGGCTATGAGCATAGAAAGAGTGAGGTTTACAGTTGTGTTGGAGAAAATATGGGCATGCCAGGTTTGCCTATCACCACCAGAGCACATATTAACTGATATTGCTTACATCCTGAGGCTGAAGAACTGAGTAAACTTTTGCTATTGTAATTGTTTTCTGTAAAGGACAAAGGAAAGTGTTGTTTGTGGCAGAGACTTTAGGTCATAGTCCCCATACCGAAAGTACAGAGTCCTTAAGGTGGTCTGATAGCAGCAGCAGTCCAGTCATCATATTGAGCTTAGCAAGCAGGAGTAACCAGTAGTGATCACATGCAGTGGAAATTACTGTTTAAAATGGCACAGATATTTAGAGAAGATTAAAAAAACCCCTTTTTGAAGGAGACTCCTAACTTCTGACAGTGCACTGAGTTGCCAGGATGTTCCTTTGCAGTAAAAGTCACTGGATTAATTTTCAGGTTGATGTTTCAGAAACTGCTATAATTTGTAGGAAAATTCCTTAGCCACCAGGCCATTGGGTTATTTTCTGTGATTAGCATTTTCCATTGAGAAAAAGGAGAGATCCTAAAATGATAGGGGATATGTTGCATTTTTAGAAGCTACAATATTTTATTTCTTCTTTTACCAGAGCAGAGGCTCAGGTAAATCTAATTCAACAGAGTAATCAATAAGAAATGCCCTTGCACACAAGTTCAAGTAACTTATTTCATATTGGTGGTCTACAAAAGAAATAAACAAAAGAAGTAAAGTGCATAGTTTAGAGAGAAAATTTAATTTTGGAAACTGAAAATGCAGTGTGTTGTTTGGGACATAACATCCTGAAATAACTGTTGGATTCACAAGTAGCTCAAACCTGATGTTATGCTAGGGCCATAAGGAGATTTAAATGCCTATTTTTGACAACTCAGAAGTATATCAGCTGTGTGCCTCAGCAGGATCAGATTAGAGATACTAAGAGCCTAACCCACGGAATGATTTGAGGTCTCCACCTGTAGAAATGAAAATGCATAAATGTCATAACTCTTCCTGTGCTCTGTAGCAGAGGCAGCTCCACTGCAGTACCTCAACCTGCCATTTGCTGTCTGATGTGTCTAATCTGCCTCAGCTGTCCAGTCTCTTGCTATGATTAATTTCCTTAATATGTTTGTCCCCACACAGAATTTTGCTACTTTGCATGGAGAAGCAGATCTCTCCCCTTCTTTCCCCTGCCGAGATACAAATACTGGAAAACTTGAAGTA
Organism: Picus viridis; assembly: GCA_033816785.1. Classification (NCBI taxonomy): domain Eukaryota; kingdom Metazoa; phylum Chordata; class Aves; order Piciformes; family Picidae; genus Picus; species Picus viridis. Next base: position 72,257,747 of record CM066566.1, read on the forward strand.
TAAAAAATCATATTCTGAAACAGTGAAATTAATCACTATATACTGTACAGTTCTTCTGAGAACTTTTAGGGGTTTACACATTGTAAATGCCTAGAGGAAAGAGGGATTTGTTTCTGGCATCCTGTTTGGGTAGCTCTGTGAGTATAATTTTCCCCTCCATCTTTACATGGTGGGTCAATATTGGATTCAGTCATGGACTGACTTTTCTTTGTCTTAATGTTTAACATGTATCTCCTCCTTCTTCTCTCATTATCCATGCTAGCTGTTCCAAATATTACTTCCTTTGCAAGCTTGACAAATAGCAGTTTTGTGTTTAGCATAAGTTTTGTGGTAATCAGAGCTTTTCTTAAGTGTCAGATTCCTATACTCAAACTCTTATAAGCAGATCTTAATTTTCATTCCTGTTACTTAACAAGATAAATAAGGGAAACAAAAGAATAACAAAAGAATGCGCTTTCAGCACTTATGAATGTAGATTAAAGAAGGTATAAATCTGAAGTCTATAAAGTCAAGAGCTGTATTTAGACTAAGGTATCCTTGCCCCCGATTATCTAGAAAGGGACCTACTTATATCATACTGTGCTTCCCTCCAACAAAGGTGTCTGGGAGGTCATCCAGTCAAAATGAAAGTCCACTAAGAAATAAAGGAAGGATACATGCATTCATGTCTTGCTTTCATAAAGTTTGGAATACAGTTAAGACGTGGAGTTGCTCCAGGATCCCTCTTTCTACTTAGCCAAAAATTACCACCTATGCCCTCACATAATTTTCTTGCTGTTGTCCTCACCACTGCCAGTCCCTGTCACCCATCCTTTCCAAGCTTCCAATTACCCTCACATGTAGCACATTTTTACCCACATCTCCTAACACAGAAGTCTCCTTTACCTTAAAATGAAATTAAAATTCAAATGTCATCTTCTAGTGAAATGCTACCATTTGTCATTGACAAAACATCATTTGTCATTATTGCTAAGCCTTCTATTCTGCCTCCCCAAAATTCTGCTGACAGCAAGGAAGCATTATTATCACCTCTGCTTCTGTCACATGTGCTTTCTTCCTGTTGTGCTATGTTTTTGTGGGATTTTCTCCCCCCTTTAGGGCTTTCTTATACGATATCTGATGGCAGTACTTCTTCAGAGGTGGAAGTTCTGCCCCTCTACTTCATGCAATTGCAAAGATGTCGAGAGACTGAAGGAAGTAGAATCCATTTCTTCTTTACTAATACTTTCCCCTTCACAAGATAGAGAGCAGAAGCAGCACAATACTTGAAAGATTCCTGAACATTTGGATGCCACCCTCAGGTGTGAGAAATTTAGTTCCTCTACTGCCTTTCTCTCAGAGACTGATCTCTTCAAAGCTCACACATTGCAAGAAGGATAAGGTTGCTCTCTGACTTGCTTTGTCTGCCCAGCTAACAGTGCTGTTTGTTCTTTTTGTTAGTGTATTTTTAAACAGGAAGGCATATGATTACCATCAAATAGTAACAAGCTGGGCACTGTAGGCTTCTATTTACTTTAAGAATGCCTTCACCATTCAGCATTAGCAAATGGGTTCTCTAAGGCAGCTGCTGCAGCAGTATCTTTTCTTCTCCCTGAGGGAAACAGTCCACAAGGGCCATTTTGTGAATTTATATTGAGATTCCTGGCTAAGGGAATTTCAGTGATGATATAATGTTTTATATAGATAAAGGTTTCAGACTCAATTACCCTGAGTAGAAAACTTAAGCATTCTTAAAAAAAATATAAAGAAAACACAGGAGAACAAGGTTTTAAAAGAATAATTTTTCAGTTTCCCCTGACATTTTTTTCATGTATATTTGAAAGAAAATATACATTTTATATATACACACACACACATACATACACACATACATACACACACATATAATATTTGAAAGAAATAATCCAGGCAATGTGAGAACTTGGAAAACCTGGATCAGGAACTCTATGGATATCTCTCTATATAGCTGTATCTGTATCTACAATCAGAGCAGGGCTGGAGAGCTTGGAATCTTTTCTTTTATTCTAGCATGTCAGTTACAATGATCTCCCAACTGAAGTTAACAAAATACTCCCACCAGATTTCCTGTGTAATGGATTGAGCCCCAAGGGCTCTGCATGATTGTGCAGTCAGGTACTGACTAGTTGTGTGTGTCTGCTTGTATATATTTTTTACCCATCTATCCTTGCCACACAGAGAGTGTTGGTAAGCCACATAATGGAAAGCATGTAAAACTAGTTTTCAGTAGAATACAGCCCTCGTGGGCTAATAATTTAGCTCTCCTCCCCCAAGTACTGTGTTAGAAATAATATTCAGCATAAGCTGATTGTATAGATAGCTGGATTGTAAAGCAAGATTAATATGAAAAGGCAAGAAGTCTGCAATAAAACCTGCTAACTTAAATCATCCACATTTGTGTACAAGCATTCATATTTAGCAACGGTCCCAAGGCTGAGATTAAAGCTGTTTGGTAGGTTACTTCAAGGCCTTTTTTATTGCTAAATCTTATTATGTCTCTAAAATGTAGAAATTAATCACCTGTCATCAAAGCTACAGTGGATTATTGACTTCTAAATGTCTCTACAAAGTGATTCATGACAGAATGAAACAGGAGACTGAACTAGCACTGAAATTCTTTTTGCATGTGATAAAAAGAGTCTATTAAAAGTGTTTGAACAAATGCTGGCTATTAGGTAATCATCACAAAGGATTTTGTTATCAAAACGTGGTGCTTCTTGAATAACCTTATTCAGTTTCATAGATTTGCAACACCAATCCTCTAATGGGGAAGTTATCTGGAGAATTTAGAGTGTTCATCTGAGAAGCCTGACATTAGGTAAATTGCAGCAGGATTTTCTGAACAACCTGCAAGCCAGCGATGTTGAAGTGTTATATTCACTTGCTCCCAGGTATTTTATCCTAAAATCATGCAGGTATTCCAATTCAGAATCACTGGGTTGTGACAGGAAAATTTCTTATGATTTGGGTATTTTGCCTTATATTCAATGTCAGTTTTTCTTTGAAATGTGTCAAAAAATACCACAAGGATATGCTGCTGAGGGGAAGAACAATCTGGCTTTCAATTAAGTCAAAGCGTGTTTCCTAAAGGATTCATAATAGCCTCCATTCAGCTGTAGCTATCATGCAGCTGGATAACTGTGACTGGTGCAGTCTGAGGATGCAAGCAACACTGTCTGAGGTTTTTGGGAGGTCCCAAACTGCTCCTGATGAACATGTGTTCGTCCTCCTCAGACCTCCTTTTGGAAATCAGAAGTTCTTTAATCTATGTTCAAAGGCAGAATGTCTCACTAGCTGGTTTTAGTACCCCTTAACTGCAAGTTTTTGGGCATGTCTTAGCTGTTAAAGCCAGGAGTTTTGAGCTCCTACAGTCAATTTGCTTTGTGATGGCTTCCATAGCGCTCAGTAACTGTGTCTTCCTCTACCCTTGCTTCTATTTTCCACATTGATTTTTACGGAAAAATAGTGACATTGATTTGGATAAAAATGAAAATGCTTTTGATGGCACCATGTGGAGTCAGACAATTTGGGCACTTAAAGTGATCACTCTTGTTCAATCTGACCTACTCAGATAGGGATTTGTGTGTGCATGTGTCTGTGTTTGCCTGCTTCTGATGTGCTGTAAAAGGCTCTTTTTGTAAGCCTTGGGCGTGTAAAGAGTTTTCCCCTTTTGCTTCCTGTCAGCTTGTTGCCTCTGTCCTCACTGTCCTAGATGGGCTGCTCATTTCGAACTGCTGTGGCTTCATTGTGGCCAAGAATGTTACACAACGTCTCCTTAGACGCGCATACATGCTGTGCATGCATACTCTGTGCTCGTGGCCCATGCAGAGATCTCAGATTATTGATACAGAATACAACTACTTGCCAACCTGCACATGCCATTTTGAGCTAATGTTTTCTGTTCTTTTTCCTGTCCTTCTTTATTTTAACTGACGTTCTTGTCTTTAACAACTAACAAATGAATTAAAACATTGCTGTCATTGAGTTCTTGCAAGAGTATTTGCAATCTTCCCAGACGATGCATGCTATAAGCATTCACAGAAACAACAGACATGTTGGGAGATCTGGTGGTCTTCTAATGCCACCTCCTGTTTCAAGTATAGCTGAGGCACATCAGCCAGGGCTGTGTCTGAGTGCTGAAGTCCTCCAGGGATGGAGGTGGCACAACCACTTTGGGCACCCCCTAAAAACTTGTCCATCCTGACCTGGAGGGCACAGAGTGGACTTTTCGTTCTGGGTGCAGCCTCACTCAGAATGCACAGAGACACACTACAGGGCACAATTCTTGTGCAAATTACTCATGTGAACCATCCTTCTGGCTCATTTTAGTGGTGTCTACTGTAAACTATCTCAGCATTAGATATCTGCTGGCAAGCTGCATCTCAACTTGTACTTTGTGGGGTTATTCACCTGCATGCAGAACCTTGCAGGCTTCCTCGAGGAGCTTTGTGAGGTTTTTGTTGTCCCAGTCCTCAAGTTTCTTAAAGTGTTTCTGGACAAATATTGGCTATTCATCATGTTAGCTACCCTCTCTAAATGCAGTGTTGTTCACAGATTTGCTGAGGGTGTAATCTGTGTTATTGTCCACATTGTTAATGAAGATAATGAAAAGTATGGGCCCCAGTATTGACCCCCAAGGGTACTTCATTTATTACTAGATACCAGCCAGGTGTTGAACCATTGATAGGTAGCCTTTGAACATGGCAGTACAGACAATTTTCAGCCCATGTGACAGTCTAGCCCACATGGTATTGCAATAAATATAGAATAATATATCATTCAGGGAATTTTTTTTCATTTTAGAATACATAGTAGTGTAGAAATATCAGCCACCTAAAATGTGGCACAGGTGGCCCGTGATGAAATCAAGTGGGCCTCATACTATATCCAGTGCATTTTTTGGATAATTTTTGAGCCAAGTCACAATGTCACATTGCAAAGACTATGTATCAAGCTGCAAAAGGGGAAGTTTAGGCTTGAGGTGAGGAGAAAGTTCTTCACTGAGAGAGTGATTCGTCATTGGAATGGGCTGCCCGGGGAGGTGGTTGAGTCGCCATCCCTGGAGGCGTTCAAGAGGGGACTGGATGTGGCACTTGGTGCCATGGTCTGGTCGTGAGGTTTGTGGTTACAGGTTGGACTCGATGATCTTTGAGGTCTCTTCCAACCTTGGTAATACTGTGATACTGTGATTCTTATTTTTCAATTCACAAAAATACTTAATAGCTGTCAAAATGGTAAGTTAAGGTAAATAGAAGCTTGCCTGAACTCCCAGTGTTATATCTAGGTCATCCTAAAATCTTTATCATTAGTATTTGCAAAGACAGTGCAGTGATACTGGAGAAATGTAGGTGAAAGTAAAAGTTATTAAGATTCAGAGATGATTGACAGACATCATCGCTATCAGCTTACCAGTGTCTGTGGCAAAACTGAGAAATTAGTTTCCTGGAAATACAGCCCTCTAGAATCTAAAATACACCATTGTAATGCTGTCTGAAAATACTCATACTGATCACTGCACCTTCTTGTGCACTTTTAGACAGGAAAGTGGAAGGATTCTTTATGTTGAATCACCTTCTATTCCTTTTCTTAATAATATGTTAGAAATATGTTACTGCTTAACTTATGCAGCTGTGATTTTAATTTTAACTTGTCCTTAACACTTGTTCAAATTATTGTTGAAGAAGTTTTTTCAGCATAAAAGCTGAGGTGGGAATTCATTACTGGTCAATGGTTATAGAGATGCAATAATAGGACGTGCTGGTTGAGGAACCCTGGTGATATTTTTTCAAGTCTGGCTGGAGTGCTTGGCTTAAGATGAGCATGCAGCTTAAGAAATTCAGACACTCCCCAATGAGCAATCCCTGTACAGCTATTAATTCATTAAAGATCACAAACAGTATGACCAAATATTCCACACACAATAATAACCACTTAATTAAAAACACTCTTTGGGGTAAAAGTGTCTTGCAAAGTTGTACTAAATTCCAAGCCTTATTCAGAGACCAGATCCTCTATTTATCAATGAAAGAAGACAGGCACTCCAGATAACTTTTTAGATCCTCCTCTCTGCACCACACTCTTCTTTGACTAAACAAGTAGCCAGGCTCCTATATAACATGAGAAACCCTCTCAGACATTGTCAGACATCTGAAAGATGGCTACTAAGAAGGCATCTTAGTAGCATGGAGGAATTTCAAGGCACACCTTTTTCCTCTAATCCTGGTAGCTAGGAAAAGCTATAGGATGAGAGCCTCTAAATCACAGTTATCTCTCTGTAATTACAGTACACCTATCTCAATCTCTATACAGCACCTTTGCAGAGAATCTGCTGGCAGTGTAGCACAAAGGTGCAGTTCATGAACAGCTCTGCTGAATGGAATGGTATTATGCTGGTATAAAATATGTACAAGTGAGATCATAATTAGGTTCATTAAATTAACTAATAGCTTCCCTAACATCTCATAGTCTCATGGCATCTGGCACTTAGAGACATGTTTTATTAGAGAAGTCAAGGATGGGGATGTGTTTGTCTGTTTACTCACAGTTCAGTAGTTCAAAGGAGAAGTTCTGTGAGTATATTGTCTGTATTTTTGCTCCCTGAGTCACATTCGCCTTTGTTTTCTCTATATTAGTCTATTTTAACATCTCTGATACCAGATGAGTTTCTTGTCCAGGGAGTGGTGTTTCTTGCTGGATATGGGATTTATGGAGAGTAAAATTTGGGCCTCACACTTACATTCTTATCTGTATTTCTTTTCAAGTTAACTTCTTGCTTCACTTTTGGTGGCACAGAACTACATTTTCACCAGTAACATATGGGTATCTAACAAGTGGAGCAGACACTGTACAAATGAGGATTTGCCTTAGGGTCTTTTCATATTTTAGCTTCTGTGAAGTTGGCTGTTGCATTTGCTATTCTAAACTCAGCTATTTTTTTACTCATCTTTGTTCAGCACATTTCTGATGTGTCTGAACAAGTTTAAAAGATTGTAACAAACTGAAAAGCTCCTTTGCGCAACTTTTTGTTTCCTGCTCCTCTTACTACACGTCCCTCACTTCTACCATGTTGTTTTGGTTCATTACACTCTTTTAGGTGTGGCAGTATCATTTTCTGGTCTCCTGCCAAACTAACTAGACTCCTTCCTCGATGCCTTACATCACTGATCTGTGTGAGCTCCTTGCCTTGCCTCAAGGTTAGATCACCATTTGGATTCCTTGTCTTCTACTTCTTCAGAGCAAGAAAGGTGAGCAAGACTCTCAGTGTTTCACCAATACCTCAGCAGAGCCATTGACCTCTGAGCTGACAGAATAAATAGAACGGGTTAAGGACTACTTTGCATTGCTAGACTTATGCCAAATAACCATTGAATCTGCCACACTATCTTTATACATGTGTACAGCATCAAGCACACTATTGGGACTTAACAGACAATAAGATAATGGATGCATTAAAAAAACCCTATGACAAATTCAATACAAGAATTGAAATACAGGGTGAGTGGAAAGGTGAAGTGTTGGTGAAAGTCTTAAATCTCAAGCTGACTTTTTTTTTACCCACAGGACTTGCTGTTGCAACTTCTGTGCTGCTCCATGGTTGCTTTAATTTATATGACTAATGACATGAAAGATGTAAAACCTGTAAAAAATACAGTGTTTGGCTGCTTAAATTAAGTTTATGAGTTTTTCTTAAGCCTGCCAAACAACTTAAATATTTCATGGCTTTCACAGGCTACAGTTCTAATATTTATAACTCTTGTGTGCAGATTTCAAAAATTATAATTACAACTCCCAGGATCCCAGATATAGCAGATGTTCAATATTTTGTACGATGTTGGCAGAAATGCTTTTCATGCTCTTTTTGATCTCAGTACCCCATGTATTGTATCTGCTACAACAAGCTGTTGATAAGAGAGTTTATTGTTATTTCTCTGTAAAAGACTCTGTAGGGCAGATTCAGGATGGCATATAAAAGAGGATGAATGGGGATTCAACCCTAATGAATAATGAGGAACCCTGTGCAGTGTATTCTTTCAAATGGTGCCCTAGTAAATGGCATATAGGATGTCTCTCACAGTGTAGATCCACATAGGACTTTTGGAGTTATGGTGACCCTTTCATTTTAGGCTATACATCCTTGCCCCATTCTCCTGTACTGATGGATCATGTCATTTCCTATATTCATTTCTTGTATATTCACCCCCATGGTGCCTGGGTTCCCTCTAGGAAAATGCAAGAATAGACCCATTGGACTTGTATGTCAAAGCCCATATATATGTTTTAATCAGATAGTTGATGTGTGAGATAAAATTATGACACCGACTCTCTGATTTTCTAATGATCTACCTGCGTGAGGAGAAGAGAAATGAGCTTTAAGCAGCTGGGCTTGCCATGTGTTACTTACATTGTGTTCCTTAGTATTACTGGGGGGTTTGTTGCTGGTGGTTTTTTTACAACCATACTGAGTACTTGGTTAAAGAGTTAAACTTCACTGTCACTCAAATGATTTCCCCAAATTTACAATGCTATAACTGTAATCACACTCTACCCTTTACAGGCAGATTTTAATGTAGTCCACAAAGGTCAAGAAAAAGAATATCATATTAGCAGCTTAATACAATATCCTCCAGTATTACTGTAAATGCATAACAGTAGCAAGTCATAGAGGTCATTATATAAATGAAATTAAGTAATTTTAATGGCATAGTCATTCATTTACCTCACAATTACAAATGTACAGAAGACATTAAAATTCACACTGTTTTTTAGGGATAGCTTATAAAAAATTCAGATTAGGTGCCTGGAATGTGTTTTGCAGAATTACCTTAAAAATACCCATACAATATAAAAAATTAGATTGAAAACATAATGGAGCTTGGAAAAAAAAAACCATCATAGAATAGAATAGAATAGAATAGAATAGAATAGAATAGAATAGAATAGAATAGAATAGAATAGAATAGAATAGACCAGGTTGGAAGAGACCTTCAAGATCATCGTGTCCAAACTATCAACCAATCCAAACCACCTAAACAACTAAAATATAGCACCAAGCACCCCATTAAGTCTCCTCCTGAACACCTCCAATGAAGGTGACTCTACCACCTCCCCAGGCAGCCCATTCCAATGGGCAATCACTCTCTCCGTGTAGAACTTCTTCCTAACATCCAGCCTAAACCTCCCCTGGTGCAGCCTGAGACTGCGTCCTCTTGTTCTGGTACTGGTTGCCTGGGAGAAGAGACCAATCTCCACCTGTCTACAACCTCCCTTCAGGTAGTTGTAGAGAGCAATAAGGTCACCCCTCAGTCTCCTCTTCTCCAGGTAAACAACCCCAGGTCCCTCAACCTCTCCTCATAGGGCTTGTGCTCCAAACCCCTCATCAACTTCGTTGCCCTTCTCTGGACACGTTCCAGCAAGTCAACATCCTTCCTAAACTGAGGGGCCCAGAACTGGACACAGGACTCGAGGTGTGGCCTAACCAGTGCAGTGTACATGGGGAGAATGCCCTCCCTGCTCCTGCTGGCCACACTGTTCCTGATGCAGGCCAGGATGCCATTGGCCCTCTTGGCTGCCTGGGCACACTGCAGGCTCATGTTCAGCCTACCATCGATCAGTACACAGACTCCTATTATTCATGTCTATAGTACAATTGTAAGAAAACAACTATGTCATGTTTTCAGGAAATTTTGGAGTATCTTTAATTGTTAAAAATATATAATGAAAAATGTAAGCAATAAGAAATACTGTCATTTTCTATTTGCAAACAAGGAATCTCCAAAATGGCTTTTGTACCACAGGTTGGACTTGATGATCTTTGAGGTCTTTTCCAACCTTATTGATGTTATGATTCTATGATTCCACGATTCTATAATTCTACCATAGGTAAAATCCAAATATAAAATGGATTCAGTATGGAAGACCCTTGAAGCTTAATGAAATTTTCTGGAGCCGAAGATGATGACTACATGAAATGCCACGTCCAAATTGGTGACTTAAGATTTGATAAAAGTACTCTGGACAGCAGTCAGCTACAGCTATTAATATACAGATAAATTTGTGAGTTTGAACACAAGTGTTTTATATACTGGATGTAAGTTGAGTTCACAAAAAGAGTGGTTCCAGTGACTGCAACTGAAGAAGTGAATTTAGTTACACATTCTGTATTGTCTGTTAGTGGGGCAATCCAGAAATCAACATTGTAATGTCGGATTAGATATCTGTACCCATAGCATAGCTTTTTAGCATGTTGATCAAATACCCTTTTTCTGGTTTGCCTCTCTCGTCACCATCACTTTAGGCCTCATAGAAATTCAGAGCATGTTTGAAGTGCTTCTTTTGCTTCTCCTAGCTACAGAAGTGTCTTCAACAGGGATCTAAACATCAGCATTTACTTTGGTGCAGCTGGAGTACTTTTAGTTCTTTGATTTTTGGTATCTAGTATTTTTAAAAGAAAAAGATGAATTGTCTTCTGAGATGGGATTACTGAGTTCTCCTGAAAACTCTGGACTGCAAAAGCGTTTTTAACTATGTGTCTCTCCAGAAGATACATTACCATCCACAACTGATGCAGAGGAGTTACTCAAAAACCTGTAAAATTAACAGCATAGCCATGGGCAGCGGACTGAAAATGCTAATTAATGTAGCACTGTGGACTGTGGGATGAGGCATAATTCATTATGTCCTGACTTTGGCACTTTGTTCAGTTATGGAGATTTTGTACTTTAATATAACCAATTCTATGTATCTGGATCAACTTTGTTAGTGTGTGAAGATAACACTTTCACATACTTCTGTGGAGATTACCTTACAGAAGCTTCTAATTTCACTTGGGTAAAGTTGTTATTTATGGGCATCATTAAATCCATGCTTCACTCTAGTAAATTCCATTGTTTCCACATTTCAGCTTTGTCCAAATCTAAGTCTCAATTTTAAGTTTATTGTTATACCAGACTTGAATTTGCTGGATTGTCCTTTGCTCAGAAGCAATTCTGCCTGGAATGTCAGAGCAGAAAAATCTTAGGAGTCTTAAAAAACTCAGACAACTATTTATTTATATTTTAGCATAAGGCTTTAATACTTTTCCTAAAATGCAGTTTACACTCTCTATGGACTGATGTCTTATGCCAGTAAGTGATTAATAGGAATTGGCATTTGGAAAGAAATAAGGCATGTTTTGTGGCTTTTTTTAGGATCTTCAAAATGTATTCTTCTTCATCCTCTGAATTTTTAACTGCAGTTCTCTCATTTACTGCAAGTTCTGCATTAGTAATAGCAAATATGTGCAGTATCTGGGGAAGACTAAGTTCTGCTATACCTTTGACTACTGAGAAATGTGCAGACATGAAGAACACAGCCATAGTATTGTGAAAGAAGGCTCTTCCTTGAACTTGCCATGAAAAGGACTATCTGAAATAGGGCAGACCTGTGTTTGATTGAGCAAGCAATTAAAAATGCAGGCTGCATTCATGTCCCTTAAAGCATTGTCAGCATGCATGCATCCATTAATGTCTGTGAGGTTTTCTGACACTTTTTGTGTGTCATGAACCAAATCCTATCAAGAAAAAAACCACAACATCTTATTTTTGAGGTGGGGCTTGGATGTTGCTCAGTAAATGAGGCATGGGACTGTATTCTGAAATATGAAGTTAGCAGGAAACACAGAACAGCTGTCTTATTTGTGGAGCATGTCCATCTTGTAGACCGAAGGTGTCAGTTTTTCTTGTGGAAATGCATTGTGCAATGGTATAATAAAATTCTCATTAAAATAAAGATAGCAAAAGAAACAATGAGCTTTTTTTTAGGATTCATTTCCTGAGTTTTGATTATTTCATTTTGCAACTCTGAGGTAAAAATTATCATAAGAAAAATAGTCCTCTAAAGCCTCCCAAATGAGTGAAGCTGGTGTAACCAGTTATGCTGGTTTCTTGGAGAGGTATTTAGCCCTTCACAGAACATACTCAATTGTTGTGGAGATTTCACATTCCTTTACTCTAGATAGTAATTAATCATGATTTTGCAGCTCCTTTTTAATTATGTGATTGATGATTTCTGATATGTCAAGAGAAAAATGAAACAAATGGAAATCAATTGGAAAATGAAACTGGGAAAAAAACCCAAACACTGTGAGCAACCAGGGTATTGCATAGAAGCAGAAAGGATGGAGGACTAGATATATCTTTATATCAAATAGATATAAAAGTTTAAAGTTTGAATTGTAACTAATTAAAGTCATTGTCTTCTCATGGCTGTAATCCCAGTTTGTGTATAAGAGTTTGTTTCTCATGCCTATGATTACGACATAATGAGTGACAAAGCACCATATGGCACAAGGGGCTTGTCTGGAACCTTTCATTATTAATATCCAGGGGTTTTTAACATTCCTTCTCCCTACCCTCCACTTCTATCTCCACTCTGACACTGTAATGAGACTGCTCTTGAGTGTTCTAATATGTATGCTCTAACATATTTTCATTATTAGCTTTAAAAGAAATGTTGGAAATGTTTATATATTGTGCTCAGGAGAGGGACTACATTATATGGTAATGGGTGAACTCTTACTCTGGGAAACAAGATTAATATCTCCCAGAGTGAGAATAGGAAGAGTTTTGTATATGATGAACTTTGGAAAGCAAGTAATAGGAAGCTCATGAATGCAAGAAATTCAAATGGGTCTGTATCCCAGGGAGCAAAAGAGAGGCCAGCAGAGTAATTGTTGGCTTGACAATGTGATCCTTAAAGGCAGAGGAGCAGAGGCAGTTCATGATGTCAGACACATGTTGTGCTGTTTCTCATAACATATTTGAGAGGTGAAGGAAGACAAAAAGAGAGTAAGGGTCACAAAGACCACTAGACACACCACAACTAGAAGGTAAGCAAAGACAGAAATGCGAAAGGCCACTGGCAGGGCACATTTTTCTGTTTCTAAATAGGAGAGTAGAAGTGATGAGCAGCAGGAGTCTCACAGTTGTGAGGCAGTGATCAGCAGGCAGAAGGGAACCAGCTCTGACGGAATGGGAATCATCAGCTGGCCAGTCAAACTATTTTACAGTCTGATGGAAGGTCTGCCCTCCTCTTTTATCTTTAGAACCTTGTAAGAATAATTCGGGGGAGGTGGGCGGGAGGGTAACTGGACAGCAGGGTTACAAAGTCTTTCCTTGGTTCTGCTGGGATCACTTTAGCTTAATGCTTTGTGAGATTGGTTTTTGAGGTGGGTTTTTTCCCCGGTTGGATTTTTGTGTGTGTTGCAGGGTGGTGTGTTGGTCTTATTTTTCCTTTGACCTCCCCAAAGGTTACCTAAAACCTCGTCAGGAGATTTGAATCATGAGTTGAAAAAAAGACAGGTTTAATATGCCCTTAAGTATTTCTATAAGCCAGCATGTTCTGAAAATTCCTGCTGACACACAAAACTTGTGTCTATCTTGGAGGAAATTTGATTCGAACCATTCACTTTACTACTGAGATGATACTATCAGTGGTTTCACAAGAAAAATTTCTTTAAATAGCTATATAAATCTCATAAATGGGAAAACAGTTGCTCTGATTTCTACTTAGTGTAATAGTAGGTATTTTATGACTAAAGAGATTACTTTGAAGCAGGGTAGATATCAGATCATTGACATTTAGCCCAGTGGCTCTTGAGCCTAATAGGAGGTCATTGATGAAAACACGTTTGGTGGTTTCAGCTTATCTTCTTTCTGATGGAAGTTTCTATCACCCAAAACAATTACACATATACTGTGCGTGCGTGTGTAGCTGGCATCAAGTTAAACAAGAAGATGACTGAGAATACTCTAAATTGGAAAAGTCTACAACAGCAATAAAAATGTATCATTGTGTGTCATTGGCCCAGTGCTAATGTTGGAGACTATTTGAAAGAACCAGAAGACTCAGGGGATCTGTAAAGGACAGCAAAGGCTCTCATCCACAATTCATAATCTCAATCAGACCAGGTCGGTTACAGGCAAAAGTCATCACTTGGCACCTATCTGTCATAGCCGGTGTATGATGACCATCAGCTCACTATCAAAATAAAACCCATCACCAGTAAGCCAATCCCTGTTGGACTTATCTATCTAAAGATCATCCTGTCAGTTAGAGGGACTGCACAAACATGGCGTCTGAGATGTGGCATTAAACGTCTCCTCAGCTGAAGTCAGGAGAAACTTTGTGAAGGCAGACTTCTACAGACACCTAGCTCCTAGCTGGACAATGTTGGATCCAGCAACCTGGGACCTGATTTTCTTGCAGCTGCCTCAAATATGTGGTCTCCAGTGTTTAATGAAGAGAAGTTCCTTTCAAAAACTTATCCTGAATGCAGGCACTAATATTGATTGTTTTCCACCTGAAGGTAGACTTGAGGAGCTTTTCAGATCATATTTGATTGAAACTACTAGTGGCTCCAAACATCTAGAAGTCCAAGTAGTGAGGAATTAGGCTCATGCTGATATGAAGATTAGATAGACTGTTCTTTTGGATATTGAAATGAAAAGTGCTCATATTACAAGACTAAATATACTGGCAAAACACTGTAGGAGAGATTAAATTTCTGTTGATTTTGTCAGGCCTATCAAGTGGTCTGTAAAGATGGGTGGGGGGTTCTGTCACTTAATTTAAGTAGAATTGTATGGCTGGACTCTGGGTTCCTCTCAGCAGGGAGTAAGGATGAGGTGCAGTAGGTTCAGCTAGCTCATGTCACTTTATACAGGAGTGTACATCTCAACTGAACAATGGTGTCTGCAAGCTAATGAGGTTGTTGTTTCTTTAAGCCCTAGCTTTAATTCTGAGGAAATAAAGTGAAGCCAGAGGATCGGGGAGGGAAGAACAATTTATTGGGTTACTCGGTTGTGAGCTAATCAGGCAAATTTCTTACAGGTCACTTTGATTATCAAAATTGAACAATCAGAGCTGGATAGTATCTGCCAAAATTCTTTCAACTAGATAACAGTTGTAAAACCCAAAATTAAGTAATATAGGGACTTTAGTTTGATGACAGGAGCCAGAGATACTACTGTAGCTAAGGATGGTGAGAATCAGCAAAACAGAACTCACTGCAACTCATAAAAGGCCTGTACCCAGCAGTTCCAGAGGTGTGAAATAAATAAATGGAGTAAGGAGACATTATTGCTGTCTAAAACTACCTGAAGGGTGTTTGTAGCCAGGAGTGGGTTGGTCTCTTCTCCCAGGCAACCAGCACCAGAACAAGAGGACACAGGCTCAAGCTGCACCAGGGGAAGTTTAGGCTCGAGGTGAGGAGAAAGTTCTTCACTGAGAGAGTCGTTAGCCATTGGAATAGGCTGCCCGGGGAGGTGGTGGAGTCACCATCCCTGGAGGTGTTCAAGAGGGGATTGGACGTGGCACTTGGTGCCATGGTTTAGTCATGAGGTCTGTGGTGACAGATTGGACTTGATGATCTTTGAAGTCTCTTCCAACCTTGGTGATTCTGTGATTCTGTAAACGGTGGCAGCATTGTATGGTTTATTTACATTACACTAGCCTGGCATTTTGATTAGGAAAGATGATATAGAAAGTGAGTTTGGAGGAAAAAAGAGGTTGTAGACAAAGTTGCTAGTTTGAAACTGGCAAAGAGGCATACAATTCCACTCACAACTTGGTAGCTAGATGTAGTCAAAGAGAAGTTAGGTGTCTGAGTTCCTATTGTAACCAGCAAAACTACCAGGACAGTCAACGACCTCCACAGTGGCATGTAAGGCCTTTATAAGCACCTCAAAATATTTCACCAGACTTTGGTTGTCTCTCCCTAAGGGCATGAGTCACCCATAGGTCCTATGCCATATCTGCCAGTCCCAAGCAGTTGCCTTGTTTATGGTGTTTCCAAGTGTCTTTGTTTAAGGAAAACAAATCCTTGTCTTCTGCTGACTACTGGGAGTTTTGACACCTAGTTCTCATGTAGGTACCTAATTAAAAGTTGGCGACACCTGGGAGCTGATTTCCATCCTAGGTATCTCTTTACACAAGTTTTCTTTGACTGGGGTTGAAAATTTTCCAGACAGGGAGTCCAAGGTGGAAAGGGAGTGTTGTTTCATTGTCAAAGAAGCATCTCTCAGTGATATTTACATGGGCAGACTATAAAAGTGAGGATGTGATCTCTTGTTGTGAATAAGCTAATGCAATGTCAAGCTGCCTCTGAAAGGGGCAGTCTTTCTTCCCTGTCCCTGACTGTGCCATAGCCTTCTCCCTTTTCATTTAAGTGAATTAAAAGTCTGTATCAGTAGGATGAATTAGTTCAGCAAGCTGAAAGGACAGAGTACTTTTAAGAGTTTGTTCTTCACTGGATCACTGTGAATCAACTCATCCTGCAGCCACTTGGTTATCCAGGGGAAGCAAAAAGGAAGAAGAGGAAACCACAGCTTTTCCTGCAGCAGCTTGGACTTAGTTTGGGGATACAAGTTCCAACACCTCGGTAAATTATAGCTTGTTGTACTTTACCAGGTTCATTATTTGTTTCATACACAGTCAGTACTTTTAGCAGGGGAAGCACTATCTCTTAGAGATACTTAGGGAGATGTCTTGTTTTCCACAGGTTGTTGAGTAATTTAGAGTGAATGTGCCAGTGCATGTGTACATGTGCACGTGCATGTGCATTCACTTCAGAAGGGAAATTTTTTACTTCTGGGAACTCTTGAACCCACTAATTCCTCCTGGTGATGATACCACCAGATATAGATACAATGAAACAGGTTTTTTTCAAATGCCTTTTAAAAAGTATTAGCCATTTTTAAGTATCAGTGATGTATTTAATGTATTAGATAATGATTTTTACTAGCTTAAGGGTATTTTAAATCATTTCTGTAAAGTTGTCCTTTCTGCCTATGACCCCATCCTCATTCTGGCAGTATCTGGAGTATTTAAGAATATGAATGACAAAACATTTTTTCTACATCTTCCTTCCAGGTCTTGGGGCAAGTAGCTTAGTTATATTAAGATGCTGGTTTGTGTTTTAAGTGTTTTGTGAATCTGTTTGAAGAAAGTATCAAAGGAAACCTGAATAAATGAAAAGTGATTTGATGTAGCAAAAGGGATCTAATGGTTATGATCTGTGTGTGTGTGTCTAACCACAGAAAGAAAAAACAAAGGAAATGAGATGATGCCAATAGCTCTCTGCTAATCTCTGCTTATGTATCAATAACTTCTTTAATGAAAAATCAAAGCTGCTATTGCAGCTGTAGGAATAATTACTTTGTGGGGGACAAAAGGAAAAACATAGAATCATTGAACAAATGAGGTTGGAAAAGACCTCAAAGATCATCAGGTCCAACCTGTCACCCAAGACCTCATGACTACTAAACCATGGCACCAAGTGCCATGTCCAATCCTCTCTTGAACACCTCCAGGGATAGCACATTCCAATGGCTAACAACCGTCTCTGTGAAGAACTGTCTCCCCACCTCGAGCCTAAACTTTCCCTGGTGCCGTTTGAGACTGTGTCCTCTTGTTCTGGTGCTGTTTGCCCTCCTGGCTACAACCTCCCTTCAGGTAGTTGTAGACAGCAATAAGATCTCCCCTGAGCCTCCTCTTCTCCAGGCTAAACAATCCCAGCTCACTCAGCCAAATGCAGAAACCAACATTCCTTTTTGGAGAAGATTTTAAAGAGAACGATCACAGACTTACAATTGAATGCTGATTTTTAAGCACATACTTAGGGACTCGAAAATCTCCAAGGTAAAAAACATTTCCACACATTCAGATAGTTTTATTACCTTCCTACCAATCAAACTTTGCAACTGGATTGCTCACTAAAGAATATTTGCAAAGATAAGTAAAGATGCAGTGTTGCTTTCATCTCAGTCTGAGGTGCAGAAAATGCAATCCAGTCTTGAATGTATAAGAAAAGACACCTTCAAATCTGTTGTAAGATAATTATTTTTACTGCGATTTGTAACTCATTCTACCTTCCCCCCATCTAGATAGCCTACTGCTTTTGCAATATGTTGATTCCTTCATGTGCTTGAACATAACTGGAGAATAGAGTTATTCCATTGTCATCACAGTGCTCTGAAGAACTCTTTTAATCATATTTTGTCTGCTAGCTTGGGGAAAATTTCCATAATCTTTGTTGTTAAATTGATATTTGATAAATTGGTAATCACAGCTATCTTGATTAAAACATGATTAAAATACTTCTCAAAGCAGGGAAAAATATGTATACTTTCATGGCTTACATTGCCTATACATTTTAAGATCATTTAACAGGAAATCAGTTTCACCTCCTGAAAAATCCTTGACAATGTATTGCATATTATAACACATTATTATGCTTAGCAGTGTTCACTATATGCACAGGATTCATGAACACTTAGGATCCCCGACATGTTCAAGTGCATGGGGTCTCTTTATCTGCAGAACTGCATAGGACTGTGCTGTACAAAATTACATGAACCCATGAAGTATGAAGGAAGTGAAACTTGTGATTTGTAGATTTTCCTTGTGTTTGTCTCTCCCTGTCCTAGAAACACTTTAAAGATACAAACTAGAGGAATTTCAGAGGAGAGTTTCAGAGTTCAAAATGTTGGAGCAGCCAATGTCACTGAGATAAGGAAATGGAAGGTACAGTTATGCACCCATAGGTTTGCTATTCAGGTATTTTGCTGCTTCTATAGCCACATCTTGACTAACAAATTAAACTAGCCTTGTTGTTTCATGATCATTCTTATCTATGTGGCCATACACATCTCCCCATTTCCCACCCTATAACAAAAATCCCACAGTGACTGTGCTTGTACTGAAATCCATTACCCTGCTTTCTCACAGAACAGATGTGACCATTGCTTGGGAAATCTCTGCCTGGGACAGATCAAGCTTGTAATTTTGATGGTTCTTTGTGTTCAAAGCTTGGCCCTGTGCTCTGGCTCCATTAGAAGTCATCCTTATGACCACGGCTCTTGTCCTGGAACACCTGCCAGTTTGGGGGCTCCTGTGTATCTTTCTTGAGCCAGTCACACGGTACTCTTTGTTTGGCAGGATTATCAAAGACAGGTAAGAATCGAGGAGTATGTGGGTAAAAAAGGTCCCTTAAACTGAGAAACTGAAGGAGGTCCCAGGAGGTAGCAGTAAAAAAAACTATTCTATCAACTCAACTGAAAATAAGTTCGCAAACTAGCCGTCAAAGTTCCACTTGACCTGAAATGTCAGCAGCAATGAAAGCTTTGTGCTCACATTATAGACTGTGCCCTTACGCACAGTATTCTGTATGGAAGATACTGTATCAGTCACATTGTAAAAGACCAAGATCAACTTAAAAAAATAAAACCCAATAGAATGATTACAGCCGCTGCATAGAATGACAAGTATTATCAACAAAAATTAATCAGGCGCATCTTTTAGTGAACTCAATTAATAATGTGCAACAACAGGGTCTCTTTTCTTAAGATGAAAATTAATTAGTGAAGGGAAGGTCACTTGGAGATGCTGACATCACTCATCAGAATGCTCTGGCAGCTCTAATTATTTGTCTTCCAGGCTTGGGTGATCAGAAATTATTGCAATACCTGAGCAACATTTTGAAAAAGCTTTGTGCATGGCTCTTTTAATTAGACCTGGTATTTGATTAATGCAGTGGAAGCAGTTAGATCAGCCTCTTATCATTGAGTGACTTAGAAGTTTTAGGGAATTATACTGTGCAAGACAGGGTCACTAGAGTAGATTTTTAATTCAGACCTTAAAAAAAAAAAGTCAGCTTTAACAATTTAAATGAACATATATGTCTTTTCCCTCCTTTACTTTATCATTACCTAGAATGAAAGGACATATTTTTCAGCATCAAATGAGGTAAACTGCACACTGTGTGAAAATGTAATTTGTGTGTGCATAATAATACATGATTTACATTCATATATATAAATTTAAAAGCACCTGCTAAATTTGTGCAAGCTGGATTTACACAAGATTATAGCAAAGCAGAACATTGAGCTGCACTGTGTAATCTATATTGCATTGGCTTTTTATTTATTTTGGTTTGGTTTATATATAGAAACACACACACACTTGTGTGTGTGCATAAATATGTAAGAATGATTTCCAGTTAGAACTGTATGAATAATTTAGAGCAATTTTCAAAGTCTTTGAGGCCAGGCATGGGCTCTTACCTATCTGGTGTTACAGGTCATGCAGGCAATGGAGCAGTAAGCAAACATACATACACAAAAAAATGAATATTATTAAATGTAAAAAACACAGTGATGAATAAATAAAAAGACTACACATTCAGAATGGGAGAACAGTAGTAAAACCAATATCCATTAAATATCACAATTAAACAATAAAAAGCCACCATGGGCACTTAAGGATCACAAATGCCAATAGCAGATGGCAGCTTTCCACCTTCTGTACCTCTGAAGACCTGCCAATTAAGTCTCGAAGTGCAATTTGCTTTTCCTGTCCATGGCTACTGTCTGACCACCAGATCTAATTATTTTAAAGTGTTCCTATTTCAAGTCTGAGCTTCTAAGCTACTGATTGTTACTAGTACTCAAAATATGTGAATTATGTTGATCATTGTTTTATCTTGTTCATTTTATCAATCAGTTTTGAATTGGAAAGAAGTTTAAATTGAAAGCACATACTAAATACCATTGACTATACAGAAAACCATTTCCTAGGCAAACAAGAAAGCAAATAGGTAGTACATTTCCCTCTTGTTTTTAAAACAAAATAATCTCTGAAATGAGCACAATTCTGTGGAAGTTAATTTAATTGTTCTTGCTGAAAACTAAATTTGGCCCATAATGTTACATTCTCTCTCTGATTTCCTCCCAGCATGGTTTTATTGTGACAAGGCTTTAAATCATAAACTTATTCACTCTAAGAGACTATAAAATAGAGTAATCAATTTTTATTTTTGATGTATTTGGTTATTTACAGCTTCATTGTCCAGCTAAGGAATATACAGCACTGATATACCACCGCTGACTTCAATAGAATTATACCCTTTTATACTGAGGCTGAATTTGGCAATAACAGCTGAAAATGAACATATCCAGAAAAGGTAATAAATTGTATTTTTTTCCATAAAACTCTGTGAAATAAATTGCTTAGGATGGTCTGTTACCCAAAGTTCCAAAAAATCATATTGTATTATATCAGGTATGGTTTGTTAGGATCACCCAGATAGTAAGGGGCCAAGAAATTGCTTTCTGGGTGGAAAGGAAGATATCCTGAAATAAAAATACTCTTGCAGAATAACGTTAAGATCAGACAAGACCACAGAGGACAGTTTACCTAAAGTTTATGTTGTGGTAAATCTGTTTTGTTTCACTTGCCAGTTGAACTGACTTTCAGGATGAAGGGGTGGGGTGTGCTTCTGATACCAGGACCTGTAAAATTGTTCTGAGCAGTTCTTTCTCGTTGCACACCAGAGTATCACAGTATCACAGTATCACAAAGGTTGGAAGAGACCTCGAAGATCATCAAGTCCAACCTGAGCTGTTATGATAAAGAAAGTATAGTACTTCAGTTTTGAAATAAAGTCTCATGCTGCTAAATTAATAAATATTGAAAATATGAAGAAGAATTTTCAGATCCAGCTAGTGCTTTGAAATTTATTTTCTTATGAGCAAAGAAACTCTTTCTGTAAATTTTATTTTGGCTTACAATGTATACAAATTGGGAACAGCTGTTTGGCTTTTTAGATGATGCCCTGGAAAATTTCTTAAACACTTGTGAGTCAAATTCTGGAAGATTTCACCTTAAATGATGCAAAACATAAACATTCCCTTTTTCACATCATGTGACAAGGTGCTAGAAAAAGATGCTAAAATGTGGTTTTACCTTTGAAAGAGTAGAGCAAAGCAAAGAAAAACGTGGTGAAAGAATACAAGGTAATTTCCCTTCACTTTTAATTTTGGGCAATTTAAGATTGATCTTTGACTTGTGAACCAGTTAATAACCTAGCTTAACTGAACGCCAATGCTTCGCTACTAGAAAGAGTACATTTTACTCCCTACCAACTTTAAGAAAAAGTAGTTCTCCAAGTCATACCTCTTTGTATACAACCTGCTTCAAATTTGTGAGTGTAATTACAATACAATACAATACAATACAATACAATACAATACAATACAATACACAATACACCAGGTTGAAAGAGACCTTCAAGATCATCGCGTCCAACCCGTCAACCAACCCAATCCACCTAAACAACTAAACCATGCAGCCAAGCACCCTATCAAGTCTCCTCCTCAACACCTCCAGTGATGGTGACTCTACCACCTCCACGTGCAGCCAATTCCAATAGGCAATCACTCTCTCTGTATAGAACTTCTTCCTAACATGTGGCCTAAACCTGCCCTGGTGCAGCCTGAGACTGTGTCCTCTTGTTCTGGTACTGGCTGCCTGGGAGAAGAGACCAACCTCTGCCTGGCTACAACCTCCCTTCAGGTAGTTGTAGAGAGCAATAAGGTCACTCCTCAGTCTCCTCTTCTCCAGCCTAAGCAACCCCAGCTCCCTCAGCCTCTCTTCATAGGGCTTGTGTTCCAAACCCCTCACCAACTTCGTTGCCCTTCTCTGGACACGTTCCAGCAAGTCAACATCCTTCCTAAAGTGAGGGGCCCAGAACTGGACACAGGACTCGAGGTGTGGCCTAACCAGTGCTGAGTCCAGGGGCAGAATGACCTCCCTGCTTCTGCTGACCGCACTGTTCCTGATGCAGGCCAGGATGCCATTGGCCCTCTTGGCTGCCTGGGCACACTGCAGGCTCATGTTCAGCCTGCAATCAACCGGTACCCCCAGGTCCCTCTCTGCCTGGCCACTCTCCAGCCACTCTGACCCCAGCCTGTAGCACTGCATGGGGTTGCTGTGGCCAGTGTGCGGAACCTGGCACTTGTGGGTTCATCACACCCAAGTAACGGCATGATTTAATTTTATACTCAGAAGAGTTTAGTATCGTGCAAGATACTCTGTAGTATCACCTCCACCTCCAGGTGCCATTCCTGCAGATCATCACATCTGTACCACAACTTATGTCTCAGGCAGGTATTTGGGGTATCCTCTCTCAGATGATATTAGGTTTCTATGCTGAAGAAATCCAGTCAGGCTCTAGCTGTCCTGGATCACAAATTCAGCATCTTAGGGTGTGCAGAGCTAGCCTATGTGACCATCTAGTAGATTTAGTCATTTTGACAGGGCAGCTAGGTCAGTCCTAAGGTAAGTGAATTAATCTTTTCCTCAAAGTGATTATTTCTCATCATTGACAAACAGAGCTTAGATTAGACCCATGGCAGTTATCTAAAGTTGCACAAGGTGAATCTCACACCATGTATATCTGTTATTTTACTGTACCTAGGATATAGACTTAAATAAAAATTCACAAGCCTAAATATTGTTAATAAATGAATAAATTCTGGCAGCATTCAACATTTCAGTATAAAACAGTTATGGAAATTTCCTTGAGCTGCACACAAACCAATGTTGGGTCCTTGCAAACTCAGATAGATTTTATAACAGTTCTATTTAGCAGTTGTTTCCAGTCCTTTTGTATTTAGAAATACATTGTGTGTCTTTATTAATTTGTTACTTTCTTATTATTTTCTTTCTCACTAAGAAGAAAAACTTCTGGGACTTTACAGTTAAATATTGCTGTCAGTTTATTGAAGGAAACTCTGGGTTAATGTTAATCTAATTTACATCAGAAAACTACAGTACAGATAATAATGTGGAGTATTTCATAGGCACATGCCAGTAAAACTGAATACAGGAAAGAGAACTGGAGATAGCAAACACTTGGGTTCAGTTTGAAATCCATTTTTAGAGTTATTTTTTGTTGTTCATTATGAATAGATACATTTCACAGAAATATAGAAGTGGTTTTATAGAAAACCATACCTCTTGTTTAATTTGAACAATAGTTTGGTATAAAATATTGTTGCTTGCAGATTTTACTATGCCATGGCTGCATTGGGCACATATTGATATGTATGTTAGTTTTTACACTCTCTTGAAGTCTCGATGAAGTTTTTTAAAGGACCGGTTTTGCTTGTTGTTTAAAATGAGTTCCTTTGTACCAGATGCCTGGTGTAATTTATGTTAATGTTAATTAACAATATTTGAAGCAAATCATGATAAATAGATGCCCCCCCCAAACATTATGCATCTAGTTGTATAAGTAATCTGATGAGTAACGAATCAAATTAGCACAAGCTTTGCCAGTGTTGAGACATAGGTCTTTATTAGAAAAAGTATACATCATTCCAGCTCTGATATTTCTTATGCTTATTATTTTGATGAAACCTGAATGAAAAAAATGGCTCTAAAGAAATTTACTGCCTTTGGAAACCTCGTTTATCTCTGATTCTGGAGAGTAAGCTTTATTTCTTCTCTTGAAAATACAAGATTAAAAGAACTCTACATTTAAAAAATAATGTAAAACACTGTTTTATCCTAACCCTTTGTTAAAAGGCCTTCATCTTTCATAACAGCAGTAAAATCAGCTTTTAGCATCTGTGTGTAAAATACATAGAAGTCTGTGCTTGAATGGCTTTAGTAACATAACCATATTGTGAAGCTAAATTTTTATGGTTTGATTTTGACCTCCACACCAAATGCTGACTGATAGACAAAGGGAAGATATAGATATATATATTGAAATTGTGTCAGTATTGCATTTTATAGCAATTAAATAACTATTAGATGAATTCTTACCACCTTTTGTTTAGCTATATGGGGCTCAGCTGTGTTGCTTCTAACCCTAACTACATCACTTCAAATTACCAGTAAATTAACAGAGTAACACTTTCAACCTTAGAGCAGATTTGATCCAAATAGTCTTTAAATGCCATTTCTGTTCCTATTAACCTAAAGATCGGCACAGCAGATATTTTCGTAAGGCTGCCCAGCAATACAGGGCATTAATGGCTACGTTGTGACAGCACTTTTCATGATGATTTATGATTCAGTGTTTAACTTGATTACTCCACTGCTGACTCTGAATACTATTTCAATTAGTGCACAGAAGGTCACATCACAAATATTCCTCTATAATCTATTCCTATTAACACTAATACACAGAGTAACCAAATCTTTTCACCCTTGTTGATTCGAACCATCCATAGCACTAACTGCAGGCTTGTTTACCAGTTTACTCCTCTGGACACATCCGAAATGGTAATTTTCAGTCCTTTGAGTATCATTAATAGCTGTACCATGACATAGTGAATAAAGCATCCCTCTGCTGCTGTGTGTGCATTAATAGTTATCAAAGGCTCAAGTATATTAAACAGAAGGTAGACTCCCATCTAAATCACTACTTCACAACTAATCATGAAGGGGAAAATAACAAGAGCAGATAGTTAAGAAACATAACAGGAGAGGTAAGCAAAATCCAGGATGATGTATAAAGTTAAATCACTGGGCTGGGAGGCTCAGTAAAGCTAGGATTTGGGAGCCATGCTTTGCCTGATGGGTATCTAGCACATTCCTGCATACAGCTCTGGTGTTTATGGTCAGTAAAGGAGGAGCGAATTAAGCTTGAAAACTTTAAAAGGGAAACATAAGAAAGCTACTCAGCTCTGCCAGAAACTTTGACTCCTGGTTCTGCTCACACCTGCCTTCTGCCTAACTCTTAAGAGTTTTGAAGAAGAGTTTTAATGCCTCAGACTTTGGTAGGCAAGGCCTGCTAGCACCTCCAGGTTTGGTTCTGCCTTCCTCGCTTCCAAGCTCTTGCTCGAAGGACCATTTACACATTTAATAAAAGCGGATCGCATGTAAAGTAGGATTAGACACCCTTACAGAAGTAAGATTATTATCCTTTCAGGAGTTTCAAAAATATCAATATTGCTAGTGTTTTTAAGAATACATTCACAATCTTTTTTCTTGAAGAAAAGTTTTTTCCAGGTCTGGGGACAGACAGCTCTTTGAGTTGGCTGATTTTAGTGGATGTGATTGCATTAATGCTTCAATTCAGATCAGTACACTTTTAATGTCGGTATTCAAATTGTTCTCACTTTTCATGTTGCAGCTGGTACTGCAGAGCAATTTTAGAGTGCATGAACTGGGTTCCCTTTCAGATGAAACTAGCACAAAGAATGTTCTCTAGAAGCCATCAAATGAGCTCCAGCTGCTAATTTTTGTTCATCTTGTGGCCCAGATTAGAACAAATCCAAAGTAAAATCCCTCCCCCCAGCATTTCTATATGTGTCAGGTACTTAGTACCGACAGTTTTGCTCTGAAGACTTTGTGTCCAGGGCAAAACAAGGGTGTTGTTAGCCATTAAAAAACCAAATATATAACCTGAAGTTAGTAATTAATAGTTTGATTTGTTAGCAATGTATATTCCTGGAAGGTAATAAGAGTGTTTTGTAATTAAATTAAATTACTTCATTATTGCATTCATGGTTTTATGGCTAAGTTGTTGTTTGGTGTGGTTTTTTTCCCCCCAATTACTACATTCACAGTTAGCTTACACAAATCTGTTGTTAATTTGCACACAGATGTCACTCTCTGCAGGACATAAAAACAAAGCAGAGATAGCCAGCAGTACTATTTGTTGTGGCATCATATTTACAGAAGCAGCCTGTCTTTCATGTGTGTTTTTTACAAAACAAAAGCCAGCTCTCCAGACAGAAAATGTACAAAGCTCTGGTTTACTATTCACATATATTTATGTAGGTATCTATTTGTGTGACTGTTTAGGCTGTGCCTTTAAGGCAGGAGATACGGTTGGTGTAAAAAGGAAAACAAAAGATTGTTCTAAACAAATTTCATTGGTCAGATGTAGCACACATTCCCTTCTTGGAAAACAAAAATCTGCTGAAAATTGAAGTGCTGCAATTGTTTCTAGAACAAGGTTAGTGTTTCTCACTGTGTGGCAGAATATGCCTGACTACAATTTTGGACATTTTTTCAGGGCAAGAAAATGGTGACTTTTTCTTTTCCAAGTTTTGTCAGGCTGAAACTTCCAGCAAATGTTCTAAAATGAACCATGGTGGCAACCTTTTTTCTCACATGGCTGGCAGGACCTAGACTAGTCATTTATACAATAGCTGTCAGAAAAGAATTTGTTCTCAAGAATTCCTCCCTGGGAATAGATGTGTAGTGGTGACTTGCAGAAAGAGGTTTGTGTAAGTCATCTGCTACCATACCTCTGATGAAATGCAAGTAAGCTTAGACAAATTTATTTAAGTCTACAAATCTGTAGGTAACCTGCATAAATAGCCTAAACTTCCAGCATCTAAGGATGCAGAAATACAACACTGTATTAACTCATGTGGATTAAGAGTATTTTAGATTCCTTTATCTCTGTTGTAAGAATTTTTTATCTACTGTAGTCAGTATGAACAAATATATGACAATTTAAACAGCACAATTTTTTGCATTTCACACTGGATAAAAGACCCTTGGAGAAGTGTTAAAGGGATAGTGTGCCTGAAGAACTGCAGAAACTGTAAGAGCAAAGTCCTGCCCTTAGGAATTTTGCCCTGATACATTCAGTACAAGTACATAGGATATGCGTAATGTTGTTATATGCATGGCTCAAATATCACATTATTCCATTCGAGTCTATTTGAGTTTTAAAATACATTTCTCTAGGATTCTTACAGAGAAGGGGGCTTGGATTTGGGAAGGAGCCATTTGTAGGTACACTTGAGTGTTTGTGACCTGCTTTGTATATATGAAAGCATCCCTGCTAGTACTATTGCTTATGAAGTGTCACACAACTCACTGTGTTGTACATTTAAATTGTGTTTTGAATTTCTGTCCCGATTGGTAAGATATGAGTTCACAAATTAATAATGTTTTCTGCAGACATATAATGACATAAGAATTTGATTTATTCTCTGTATTAACCTTTTCTTCCTGTGATAAATATAAAGGGATTCCAGTAACCAAACCTCTTTTACATCTTCTGTGAACTCCCTTACTGTCCAAATTCCTCCTTTGCATTGTATGAAATGTCCAAGTGATCTGAAAAGGGATATAAAAACTCTACCTAAAAATCATCTGTGAAAATTCCAACTCAATGGTAGAAAGACCAACATTTATATATTTCTTGCTCGGTGTAAATTCTAACATGTCTTCAGACAATTCAGCACCATATGTGATAGATACCCCAAAGCAGTGTTTGCAAATATACCTATAGAAAAGGAACTGGTATTTATCAGGATAAAGCAAGCCTCATTTGTAGTGCTTAAGTGAATGTGGGACCACTTCTGCTCCAAGTAACAAAAAGTGCTGCTCTTTTAACCTTGTGTTTAACATCCAAAGTTATGGAAGGTGATATTGATCCTTTAACAAATACACCAACATTTTCAAATGTCAAACGTGGTCTGTATCGAAGTAGAAGAGAGGTAACGAGAACCAGAGAAAGGTAGGCTGGAGAGAACATGTACAAAAGTGGAGAAAGGAAGGAGAATTTGATAAGAATAATCAGAGAAAGGCATGGGCAAAGAAAGTGACAAGATGTGTGTGGACATTATCCAAGATGGGGAAGGAAAGCCTGTGAGCAGTAAAGGCTTCTTCTTTCCAGATCCTGAAAGTGTAGCTGAGTTACAACATCCCTCAGTTGTGTTGGAAGTGACTGCACAACTGAAAAAACAAGCATCTCACTCCCACTGGAGTCTAGTTCTCAAGGAAGAAAACTGTCTTCACTCTTCATGGCTTTATGTCATGTGTTTTCTGGCTTTGTTGTCATCTTCTGTTCTATTCTATTCCTTTTTTTTTTTTTTTCTTTTTTTTTTTTTTTTTTTTTTTTTAAAGTTGGAAAATTGCATACCTAGATTATGATAAAAATGAAGCTTCCTAATTATACAACCTATGCAGAAAGAAACAGTTTTCTCAGATACAGTATCTTCCAAAATTAACACTGTTGAGTTTCAGAGATGTAGAATTTGGAAGTGATAGTAATAGCAGCTTACAAATTTCCTTTTCTCTAATAGGTGGCATTACAAAAATCCAATGATTAGAAGGTGATCAGGAGAAGAACTCTGAGATTTGTCAATGCTCAAACAATTTTAATGACCCTCAACAAGGGTGCTAAATTAAGGTTATTCAGGTATCTTGACATTCCTTATGTCTTGCAGTAATCCTCAGGAATTAATTTTACTGTGACCCACTTGTGGTGGTTTGAGCCTTAACTGGGACTTAAGAGCTCAGACTGGGGCAAGGCTGAGAATCCCTCCCCCACTCCCCCTCCTCCCTCCCAACAGAGAGGAAAAAGAAAGGGAAGGAGCAAATCCACCAAGAAGTAATTTGGAGTTGGCTTGGAAGTAGAGAGGTAAAGAGTTTTCTTTAAACAATATATGTGTATATGTATATATATAACAGGTAAGGTTCACAAGGGCAAGGAACAAGGATGGATAGGAGAAAAAAAAAAAAGTACAAAACCAGTCTCTCTGAAGAGGCGCAGAGGCAGCAGGGAGAAGGATCAGGCCTGACCACGTGGCAGAGAAAGCAGGAAGGCAGCTGCAGTAGCTCTTGTCCAGGAAAGGCAGGAGTCAAGAAGCACTAATGGCTGCAGTGTCCTTCCTTTTATACCCTAGCTGGGCAGGGAGGGGAGTGGAACAGACTCAGTTTCCTGGGGAAAACGCCCTGCAGGGAGGGCAAAGCACTTGCAAGCCCTCCCCCTGCTGATTCCAGAATGGGCGTTAACCCATCACACCACTTTTTGTAGGTAATTATGTTTTGGTGGTTTGTTGTTGTGTCATTTATGTTCTTTGGAGTTTTTTCCCTAACTTAGGAAACATCCTAGCTAAGATTTCTTTTTCCCTAAGATTTGTCATATTTGTTTCCAGTCATTACTACAATCAGGAAACAGCAGGAAGAATAAAAATTAGGCTTGAAAATAGCTGACTTTCTCAAATTTATGTATTCACAGCATTTAACTTTTAAACAACAAATCACAATATTTTTAGTTATCAGGCTCATAATAAAAAGTAAATAAATGCATAAATCAGCAAACAATACAAAATTTCTTTCAACAACATGAAAATCATCTCTGCCAACAATTTGATTGTGTCCTAGGGACATGCAGAGATGGAATTAAAAGGAAAGATCCTCTATCAGCTCCTTTTTGTTTGTGCATTGTTTGTCACCGAATCCGTTTATTAGCCTGGAGATAATGTGACAGTTGACTCCAGCAGTAACACACCACTCATTAGTAAGTTTGACAGGGAGGTGCCAGCAGCTACTTGAGATTGTGTTTTATCAATCTTCATGGTTTTATCAATCTTCATGGAGAGTCTTGCTATACTGTGATCTACTCCTAGCACACACTGGGACGGGGGCAAGCAACCACAAGTACTTCTAAGAATGGGGACTTGAAGAAGTTCTAAGTCTCCTGGAAGAGGCATTAACAAGCCAGCTAAACCTGTTTGAGCACTGACCTTTCTCCTCCTCCTCATTTGCAGGGTCCAGGTTTGAGGTCAAGGAGCCAATAGACAGGCACCATTAACCCTGCCTGGAGGGGGTGGAAGCTGGACCCTGAGCCTCACCTTTCAGAGAGGCAACTGCACATGTCAGAGGCTATGAGAGAAGGCATGTGCAGTTTTACCCTCCAGACAACATTTTGGACTGATTGGTGGGATTTGAATAGGTAATCTGCCATGGGGCCATTCAGTTTTCAAAAGGGATTTTATAGGGAAGATTTCAAGAGCCCTCATGTTATATTCTCTCTCTCTCTTCACTCTCTCATCTTCTCCCCACCCTGTTCATTAGTGGGATTCAAGGTAGTGACAAGCACCTACTTGCTCCTGTCTTCGGGGCAATTAGCTCCTTTTGTCCTGGCAGCATAGTGTTTAGGTCTCCACCAGAGCAGCATGCTATCTCACACACTTCCTCTAATTTTGGATACTATCTTTTGGATTATTCCTGCCCTTGGGATTACAGCTACGAACTCAGAACATCTCTTCATTCAGCAAAGGTTTTGGTAGTTAACAGCTCGGCGGTTCATGATTAATTTACACTAATTTACCTGGTTATTTTTAAGGCTTATAGCTTGTTTACCTGTTGGTTAGCTCCATTGTGAACCCGGGGAGGTCTGTCTCACCACCCAGGCAGCATTGCTGCTTGTTTCAAGCGTATAAGAAGTTTCCAGTTTGTTCCTCTGTATTCCAAGTTCTGATTTTTCTAGACTGTTATTCCACTGTTTATTAGCATCCTATTGTGTGTAATTAATCTATCATCAACCAGGTGAATGAACCTGGATCAAATTGGCTCAGAAAAATAATTTTTTATACTTAATAAATTATAATCATGTTTTATCATACTTGCTTTATCAGTTTGATCAAAACCTATATCAAATGGCGCAGCAAAGAGCAGAGTACCCAATTGTGACGATTTTACACAAATTAGGCTATGAGTTAACAGTCTCAGACTTGGAATGGGTGAAATAAAATTGTAAGAATGCAAAGAACATTGATGGTAAATTAGCTGATGCTGATAGCATCACTGCCATAATTTTGGGAGCCTGTATTATCCAAGGGCTAGCTGAATTAAGTACTTATGAGGGAAAAATCCATATTTTTCAAGGAGAGGATATTTTTCTTTGGAAAAAGAGCTGGAAAGGTTGGAGGCAAAGCATACGGAACTCCCGGACTTATTTGCATTGCAGATCAGGAAGTCTAGTGCTGCTATTAGAGCAATTGCAGAATCGAGCACTGGTTCTAATCCCATCTCATCCAAAAGCTTGAGTGAAAGCTCTTCCAGACCATGCAGCCCCGACGCAGTCTAGACCACTGGAGCTTGGTCCCCAGCGCCATCTCTCTCTACGAACAGCCTGAACCACAATCCCATGAACAAGACTTTGAAGGGACAGACCCTAAAATGGTGCCTTTTGGGAAGGCACAACATTTTGAGCAGCTTATCACTGAAGGCACATCAGCTTTGTCAGTCTCAGGCTGCACCAGGGCAGGTTTAGGCTGGATGTTAGGAAGAAGTTCTATACAGAGAGAGTGATTGCCCATTGGAATGGGCTACCCATGGAGGTGGTGGAGTCACCTTCATTGGAGGTGCTCAGGAAGAGGCTTGATGGGGTGCTTGATTGCATGGTTTAGTTGTTTAGGTGGGTTGGATTGGTTGATGGGTTGGACGTGATGATCTTGAAGGTCTCTTTCAACCTGGTGTATTGTATTGTATTGTATTGTATTGTATTGTATTGTATTGTAAGACACAGTATGGCTGAGCCTTGCCCCAGCACACATCTTTAAAGATAAACAAAGCCAGCCACCAACCACTCATTTGGGTGCTGTGTCCAGCCGCTTCTCCAGCTCCACCTGCAGCATACCCTGTGCCAAGCCCTTATGTCCCATGGGTAGTGGATAATTTAGCTGCACCACCGGCTGCGTACGCAGCCTATCCTGGAACAAGCCCTTATGTCCCTTGGGCAGTGGATTGCAATTTAGCCACTCCTCACGCAGCGTACTCAGTGGGGCCACTAGAACGCAGATTCGCCCTTATTCTGCAACAAAGTCAAGTGAATTGCAGGAAAAATTCTCCCATGAGCCCAATGAAATGATTACTGTCTTTCTGTATAGAATTTCGGCCATGGATGGCCATCTTGTTTTCCTGAGTGCTGAAGAGGCTGATACAGACTGGAGGCCAAATGTATTCTTGAGTCCAGGTCCTGATGGGAATTTTTCCCTGACTGCCCAAATCACTTACTGGGCTGGGGGCATAGATACCTTCAAGAGAGATGAACCCATGGTCATACAGATAGAGATCTCAGCTGAACTGTCTACAGCAGTTGGAAAAATGTCATGCACTCAAGCTATGCATGAACGAGGGCTCCATGCATCCCCTTTAAATGCACCCATTAATCCCTAGAGGCTTAAACCTCTCATAGCTCTTAAACCCTTGCGATTTCTCCAAATACGGGAAACTTGACTGCATAATTTTGGGGGACACTGTGTTCACGCTCTCCCCTGATAAATATATCTCCTGAGCTGGAAGATGGAGTCAGGGAGCAGTATAGTTCCCCTATGATCCAGCAGGAAGTAGTTAGAGACCTCCTTAGCTGCTTGGATCCATACAAGTCCATGGGACCAGATGGGATCCATCCTAGGATGCTGAGAGGGCTGGTAGATGAGCTGTCCAGGCCACTCTCCATCATTTTTCAACAGTCCTGGTTCACTGGAGAGGTTCCAGAAGACTGGAAGCAGGCCAACATGATGCCCATCCACAAGAAGGGCTGATTGGATGAGCCAGGGAATTCCAGACCTGTCAGCCTGACCTTGGTGCCAGGCAAGATTATGGAACAGGTCTTCTTGAGTTCAATCACACAGTGCTTATGGCATCCTGGCCTGCATCAGGAACAGTGTGGCCAGCAGGAGCAGGGAGGTCATTCTGCCCCTGTACACTGCACTGGTTAGGCCACACCTTGAGTCCTGTGTCCAGTTCTGGGCCCCTCAGTTTAGGAAGGATGTTGACTTGCTGGAACATGTCCAGAGAAGGGCAGCAAAGCTGGTGAGAGGTTTGGAACACAAGCCCTATGAGGAAAGGCTGAGGGAGCTGGGGTTGCTTAGCCTGGAGAGGAGGAGACTGAGGGGTGACCTTATTGCTCTCTACAACTACCTGAAGGGAGGTTGTAGCCAGGCAGAGGTTGGCCTCTTCTCCCAGGCATCCAGCACCAGAACAAGAGGACACAGTCTCAGGCTGCGCCAGGGCAGGTTTAGGCTGGATGTTAGGAAGAAATTCTATCCAGAGAGAGTGATTGCCCATTGGAATCGGCTACCCGTGGAGGTGGTGGAGTCACCTTCACTGGAGGTGTTCAGGAGACTTGATGAGGTGCTTGGCTATATGGTCTAGTTGTTGGGTGGGTTGGATTGGTTGATGGGTTGGACACGATGATCTTGAAGGTCTCTTCCAACCTGGTGTATTGTATTGTATTGTATTATAGGATGGACAAGGGATCAGGCCCAGTCAGCATGCATTTAGGAAGGGCAAGTCCTGCCTGACCAACCTGATCTCCTTCGATGATCAGGTGACCTGCCTGGTGGATGTGGGGAGGCCTGTGGATGTGGTCTACCCGGACTTCAGCAAGGCCTTTGACATCATCCCCCACAGCAAACTCCTGGACAAGCTGTCAGCCTGTGGCTTGGACAGAAGCACTCTGTCCTGGGTTAGGAACTGGCTGGAGGGCCGAGCCCAGAGAGTGGTGGTGAATGGTGCCACATCCAGCTGGCGGCCAGTCACTAGTGGTGTCCCCCAGGGATCAGTGCTGGGCCCCATCCTGTTCAATATCTTTATTGATGATCTGGATGAGGGCATTGAGTCCATCATCAGTAAATTTGCAGACAACACCAAGCTGGGGGCAGGTGTTGATCTGTTAGAGGGTAGGAGAGCTCTGCAGAGGGACTCGACAGGCTGGGCAGGTGGGCAGAGTCCAAGGCATGAGATTTAACACATCCAAGTGCCAGGTTCTACACACTGGCTACAACAACCCCACACAGCTCTACTGGGAGTAGAGTTGCTGGAGAGCATCCAGGCAGAAAGAGACCTGGGGGTACTGGTTGACAGTAGGCTGAACACGAACCAGCAGTATGCCTAAGTGGCCAAGAAGGCCAGTGGCATCCTGCCCTGTATCAGGAACAGTGTGGCCAGCAGGAGCAGAGAGGTCATTCTGCCCCTGTACTCAGCACTGATTAGGCCACACCTTGAGTACTGTGTCCAGTTCTGGGCCCCTCAGTTTAGGAAGGATGTTGACTTGCTGGAACATGTCCAGAGAAACAAGCTGGTGAGGGCTTTGGAGCACAAGCCCTGTGAGGAGAGATTGAGGGAGCTGGGGTTGCTCTAGCCTGGAGAGGAGGAGTTGCTGTCTACAACTCCCTGGAGGGAGGTTGTAGACAGGTGGGGGTTGATCTCTTCTCCCGGGTGGCCAGCACCAGAACAAGAGGACACAGTATCAAGCTGCACCAGGGGTGGTTTAGGCTGGATGTTAGGAAGAAGTTCTTCATAGAAAGAGTGATTGCCCATTAGAATGGTCTGCCTGGGGAGGTGGTGGAGTCACCATCACTGGAGGTGTTTAGGAAGAGTCTTGATGGTGTGCTTGGTGCCATGGTTTTGTTGATTAGATAGTGTTGGGTGGTTGGACTCGATGATATCATCGGTCTTTTCCAACCTGGTTAATTCTATTCTATTCTATTCTATTCTATTCTATTCTATTCTATTCTATTCTATTCTATTCTATTCTATTCTATTCCATTCAATTCAAGGAGTGCCCAACGCCTTTAAGGGACATTTAATTGATCGAATGAAGCAGATTAAACAGGCAGTTAAAAGGAATAGGTGCTCTGATGATTCCTGCAAGCACATCCCAATGTGGAAAGAACTGTTAAGGGACTTCCCACATTATGGGGATCTTGTTGGTTATCCAGTTCATGCACCCTCTGGGAATGGATACCATGCTGGTACCCACAAAGCCAGCCACAGAGCATCACCTCATAGTAAAAAATGATGTGTGCCAAACACAGGCAGTTCCCCACAGAAGTCCAAACAGCATCCCAAAACAGTCCAGGCATCACCCCGGGAAAACCTGAGAATGTAACTCCAGGCAGAAAGAAGCTTCACTGACTAGAGATTGGTTTCAGCAATGTCTTTCTTTTAGGGATACCTGAACATGTATGAAAGAGCCTGACCGTGGGACGCATTAAGTCGATTGTGCTTAAGACTTTGAACAGGACCTGAATCAAATTGGCTCAGAAAAATATTTTTTTATATTTGATTAATCATAATCATATTTTACCATATTTCTGGCTTATCAATTTGATCCAAAACTATATCACTAAGTGAAATAATCTTGGTTTAATCAGAAGATGTAGTACTGACCTAACAATTCTACAGCTTCTGCCTTATAAAATTTGATGTTGATTATAGGACATTTGTACAGAGGTTTAACTGTTTTAATGATTCTGCACCCCTTAGGATAGCTATTTGCAGAACTCACTGTAAAAGAATTTTTTTCTAATGGGTACAAACATTAATGCCACTATTGAAACAGTGTCATCAATCAAAAGAAGATGTGCCAATACTTTACATAGTTCAATGTTGTCTCTTAACTTTTCCCATGATATTTTTTATAGATCGTGATAATTCTGAAGTAATATAATGTTTCCTTTTTGATTTTAAGATGAAATTGATTTGCAGTTACTTTGTTTGTTGCTAGTGTCCCCTAGATTACCAGCCAGGGAAACAGTGTGTCAGCTTTTGTCATGCAAGAAATGTTTTAATCTATTTAAGGAGGTTGGTGCAGTATGAATTACTGAGGTACCATATGTCCTCTAAAACACATGTCAAATTCATCGTGCCTGAAGAACAGCAACTGAAAAGCAGTTGGTTGTCTGGTCTGATACCAAGCATTAAAAATATAGACTGGATCCTTATGCATCCTCCTTAGCAATAATTTTCATATACTTGTTAAGAATGACACTACAACAGTAAAGAACAGGTACAGAACAGTCTGAGTTCACTTATTCAAATCCTTTTTGTGTATTTATATAATTTTGAGGTTTTCTTTTTCTTGTTTTTGAACACTTTATCCATACATAATTTGTTTATATATGCAAATTAAACATTTATTATGTTTTTTTTAGGAAAAAATATACTATGCTGTCTCTGCAGAAGACAATGTCTTATAACAGATTCCTATAGTAAAAAGTGCCTGAACTAGGCTATAGAAGTTGACATGATGCAGGGACTTGAGTAAGAGAGGGAGAACTGAGGATTACACATCAGGGAAATAAATATGTGAGGCTGGATACTCACTTGGGGACCATGATGCATGTAAAGGGAGAAGATTTTGAAAGGGAAAGAGGAAGCCACTTGTTCAACAGTCATTGCTGAACACAGACTATAATTGGAACCATAATAAATGCAACATTCATTATGGTGTCTAAAATCATACTTTTAACTGATTATAGCCTCTTTTATTGATAATTGACCTGTTGATACTAGTTACATATCTGTATGTATGCACACATATGTGTATGTGTATATATATATGTATAATCTGAAAGGAATTTCAGGTTTCAAAGATAGAAATCAACATGTGAATTAATTCCCTCAACAATATCATCACTGAAGTAATGCTATGCCTGTAGCAGAAAACCATCAAAACAAGAAAATTCACTTCCAGGGATGCACCATGCCATATGTCCTCTAATATCTAATTGCAACAGGGGCACCAAAAAGCAAGTCATTAAACTTGCACCCTATTGTGCATAGGTATTAGAGGACATATGGTGCATTTCAAATAGAAGTATTAAATTCCATGCACTTATTTTATTTGTGGAAACTGTTTTTAAGATAGGAAAGTTTTGTTACTATTTTTGGTCTTCTAGGAAAATTGCTAAGGTTATAGCTTCTGATAAAAATGATGCCCCCTTTTCCTGCCCTGAACCCCCTGAGTTTGCAATAGCTACTTGTATGAAATATGAATCCACTTTCTTACAGACGTCAGGAATGTTTTCTTTATTCAAACCTTTTCCACAAGGTTTTTCACCATTAAAAGAAACTGTGATGGTACAGGATGGGAACAATGGTTCCTTTATAAGAGTTGGTCAAAGTATAGCAAACAAAGGACAGGTCTTAATAGCCCCTTTGCAGAAGAGAGATAAATCCATACTGAGATACAACATGGATAATTGGTTGGACTAGTTTTATTGAACACCTTCATCAATGACCTAGAGAAGAGAGTAGACCAAGCAATCTCTGTTTATAGATGATACCCTTTCAAGTAAAATGTTACACCAATGACAAGGAACTCCAAAATGACCTAGGAAAATCAAAGTCAGTGGGCAAAAACATAACAAATTAAGTTCAATGTAGATAAATGTAAACCATCTAGGAATAATAATAATAAAAACATCTAAACTGTATTTATGATGCTGAGCACGGACCTGGAAGTCACAGCTGTGGGAAAGGTCAGTCCTTGAAATCTTCAGCTTGGTGGGCAGGGGAAGTCCAAAAAGAAGCCTTCAAAATGTTTGTCATCTCAAAGAAAAGAAGGGCAAAACAGACGCTCTAATTTTCCTACTGTGTAAGACTGTTGCCTCAACATATTGAGCATTGTGAATAGTTCTGGCCTCACCATAGAAGGACGTAATAGATTTTAGAAGAACAGAGAGAATTAGGAGACAGAGTAGCTGATTTATGAGGAAAGACTTGAAAGGTTTGTGCTCTTCCATTTGTAGGGAAGATTGAGAGTAATGCAGGTGAGACTCACAAAATCATGAAGATAGATAAAGTGCAAGTTGGTTAGTTAAATTTATACATAGTTGAACTTTCCCCTTTCAGTTCAAATATATCAGTAGTACTATAAGACAGAATTTCAAAGCATGATTTCAGACTTTGTGGATCCCTTGAAAGAGATAGCAGGTTAAAATCTAGACTTGAGGAGTTTTCCATTATTACTTTTGTTACTATTATTGCTGGTTTACAACACTTTTCTTGATTTTTCAAAGTTATTTTTATTCCTCAGTTTCAAAATTCTTAAGTCCACTAAGTAGATTTGAGTTCTTAATGAAGTGCAGACTGAGTAGTCCCTGTTAAACAAAGCTATTGGAAACCAATACAGCCATTATGGTCCAAAGTATCAAAATGTTAACTCATCTAAGTAATGCCACAGTTGACAATGAACAAGGCTCAGACTGACTCTCAGTAAGTCATTGTACATCAGTGTTAAAGTCAGAGCTAAGTAGAAGCTCCAGATACGGTCTGATAACTTGTATCTATGTGTTAACACCACTGTAGGTTTCTCTGATGTTCCTAAACTTGCTACATCCACTTTTCCCCCTGTTTTTAAACAGCTTTATAGGCATGAATCCACTTATATTCCTTTTATTTTAAGGAAGGGAGCCTATGAGTAGGCTGGAAAGGGATTACATAGAAACACCTGTAGTGGTAGGACAAGGAGAAATGGCTTTAAATTAGAGAAGACTAGATTTAGATTGGATATTAGGAACAAGTTCTTTACCACAAGGCTAGTGGAACATTGGAAGAGGTTGCCCAGAGATGTAGTTGATGCCCCATTCTTGGAGATATTCAAGGTCACTCTCCACAGGGCTCTGGGCAACCTGATCTAATGGAGGATGTCCTTGCTAACTGCATGGGGGTGGGACTAGGTGACCTTTGGAGGTTCCTTACCTGAACCATTCTGTGATTCCCCAGGCATACATTACTCTTTATCCGAATGCAGCTCTTCCTATAGTTTTTGTACATGTTACAAGAAAGAATCTGTTTACTTTCCATGGGATAATATCCTTAGAACAGACTTTATTGTAGTGTAAAAGAGGAGGAAAATGGAAAACAATTATGTTTGAGTCTCTTTGAAGTACAATGCAATCAAGCAAAAATTGTGCTATTAAAGTGGACTCACTCCTGTATTAACCTAGCATTTCATTCAGGTTCTGTTTTCAAAGTGTTGTTTTTTTCCTCTTTGGTGCCCTGATACAGACATTTGAGATATACAGAGCAGCAATATGAACTTTATGAAATGTCAGTAATTGCTGTGCATGCACATAAACTCATTATTTTAAACAAAAAGGCCTTCTTAGTTTTTCCCCCCACACATCCAAAATAGGTAAAGAGATTAGCTGACATTAAGGTCCAGTGGCTTGCAAAATTAAAACTGTTGGAGCAGAAAAAATCCCTGATCAGATATTTTAAAATCTGAATGATAAGATCAACAATGGGCTACCAATACATTTCAGAGGTTTGGAATAAATCATCTTGTGTCCCAGGTATTTTAATATTAAAAATAATATTTTAAAACTAAGTATCAAAGTAAATAACTAGCAGTAGTATTGGGAACAATTTCATTTAATGTGTATTAAGGGCCCTTGAGTTTTTCATAAAAATTGGACTATTTCCAAAAGTTTTCCACCATTACCATTGCTTCAACATAATATGCTAAATGCATCCACATGTACATGTGGACCAACAACAATTACACTACAAATGCTATTGTTCGTTAATATTATGGAGGATGAAAAGAGAAAAAAGGGAATTAAAGTAGTGTGAAAATCAAATGTCTGTGAATGGAAAAAATGTCAGTTGATTTTTTTAAATCAGGAAGTTCATTTGCAGCCTTAGAATAAAGTTTTAATTTCGTTTGCAGTCTATGTTCTTGTAAAGAGGACTTCCAATTATCTTATTTTATCCAAATAACTCCCTGGTTGACTAGGCAGATGGTTACATTCTTTAGCAGAACCCTGGTTTTCATTGTCATTTTCATTCAGGCTTTCTTGTGATATTAGTCATGCAATTGTCAATTTCTGCTTGTTACTGTTTTTTGTATGATTAGCTGTTACTGAATCATAAAATGAAGATCATTTAGGAAGCGGTAGCACGGTAAGTACAGCGTTTGGTGATGTTGTATGTAGAAGAGAGAAACGTTCCGAAAAAAAGAACAAGTGATCCAAAGAGAAGGAAATTCTTCCCTGTGGAAAGCTTTCCCTGTGTTTATGACATAGATTTTTATTACACATCAATTAATTGTCAAATTAAAAAGATATCATGCAAAGTACATTATGATCTTGGATAAAGCATAGTGAGCTGCCGTTGGAGATGACAATGCCCTGATACATATATAGTCCCAGATAATGAGTTACAAAACATTATACTATGTGTTAGAAAATGAGCAGCATAAAACCTAAATTTTGAGCAGAAGAATTACTTGTTATTACAACAAATGACTGAATAAAGCCTTAGAAAAATACAAGTTTTTCTAGTCATTTTGCGGGTAAGATGCCAAAAAACAATTTTACCGTGTCTATTAGTTTTGTCCTTGGCTGCTTGAAAATGCAGTTGGCAAAACAAAGCTGTCTCAAATCAAAGAGTAGAAAGACTTTCAAGTATTCAAATTATATTCATCCTCCAGCTCATCTGTGACAAACCTTGGGTTTTTATGTATGTAAGGAGGAACGGCTTGTCTTTTTTTATTTGTTTGTTTTCAGAGTTTGCTTAGGTCCTTATCTTTTTGCAAGCCACAGACAAAGAACACTGTTTTCACATTTAGAGATTGTGATTTTGAGACTTTTCATCTTTAGTCTTACTCTTAAAGTAAAGGCTATATATGATGAAGACTCTTTCTCTTTATAAGAGAAATAAGTTTTTCATAGATTCCAGACAACTTTTTTTTTAAAGGCTGATTTATGGGGTGGGTAATTTAAATTGCTTTTAAAGTGTCTGCTTTACATTAAATATTCTGAAACACACATTAATCTTTGAGATGTTTTACACTGCTGACCAGAATCCCAAGTAACCTTTGACAATAGCGGCAGGTCTAATTTCTGAACACCATTACATTCTCACAGCCCAAATGCTGCGATAATTTTTTTTTTCTTTTAATATTATTGCTGAAGAGTGTCATGGTATCTGCTTTAAAGCTTTATTTGATATATCTTTAGATATCTAATTTCTGTGCTGCATGAACTGCGTGCTCCATATGAGCTGGCACAGAGCTGCTCAGCAAACCAACAAAAAGCTGTCATGCTAACCTGTCAGTTAGCTAACCTTTGCTGAGGAACTCCTGAAAGTATTATTTGTTATGAATTCTGCTTGTATGGGTCACATTGCTTGTATGGGTCACACTACTTGTATGGTCCAGATGCCTTGGATAATCAGAATGACCTGAGAAAGTCCTTGCAATACCATAACTCGTGCTGCCTCTATCCTGTAGATCCCATTTACCAAAAGGTAAGGTATGACTTCCTTGATAACTATGTAAATTCAATTTGACAAGACATCAGAATAAGAGGAAACAAGTTTTCACTGAGTTGTAGATATTTATAGTCAGTTGTGGATGTGATTCTCACTTTTTTTAAATGCACAAAATAATTTAATTTCCTACTGCATTACATTCGATTCTCTTTCATGCCTTCTGTAATTTCCTCTTCTCCTGCCATAGTGCCCACAGCCAGCTCCCATACGCTTGAACTTCTCCCTAGCAAGTGGAAATAAAGAGCTCACTGACTCCAGGATGCATGTGTGCCAGCAGGCCATCACCAGTTAGGTCAGCAGGCTTATGGCTACCTAAGCAGGCTATTCATAGTCTACCTGCTGATTCTTGAAAGACTTGTTCCAATTAATTATCTTTGGCTCTTCTATTAACCTGTTAAGCTTGGCTGAAATTGATCAGTGTTTTGTCAGTGTCTCTGAGCACAAACCTCTTTTTGCATTAAGAAACCAGTACAAGCAGCTGTGAATTGCAAAGTGTGTTGGGTAGAAGTGCATGTTAGGGTTTTCTTTGCCATCCTTTGTAGTTTACTTTGTCTTAGCTGGCAGACTAGATTTTTTTTTCTGTTTAAAAAGTTTTTTATTCTGACTCATGCTATAATAAGAGCACCATTCAGAGATTTTAAAATCATTTGTAGTTGTGCTGCACCCACTGGAAGCCAGCTCATTTGAATGGTCTGACTGAGCTGGGCTGGTACAGCATGTTAAAAAAATCTTGTTGCGTTATCATAGCAAGAGCATATTCAAGTTTTGTTATCATAGCAAGAGCATATTCAAGTATTCCATCTAAATTAAACAAAAGACAACCTTTGAATAGACTGCTAACTTAACTCCCTATTTTTATTCCACTGCAAATTCTGTCCTTCTATTCTATTATTTATTTCTGTTCTGTTGCAAAGGAAACAAAGACAATCTTCTGAATTTATATTGTCTTGGTCTATATCTGTTTGACTAATTTCCTTGACTACTCCTCTCCTAATACCTTTTACTTAGCTTTGACCAAATTTTGCTGCAGAGTATAGATTTCATGGATCATGAATCTTTAAATGTATAATGTAGATTCAAAAGCTGAAAAGAGATACACTTTTAGAGACTCAGGTGAAGAAAAGTTTGCAACCACTAATTAAGTATTGTTAGACATGAAAGAATCCAGGCAAAACAGACGAGCTTTCTGTGAACAAGGAATGCTTGCTGGAAATATAGCATCTGTATCAGGAGAGGGTATAACCTGTGACACACAAATCCATAGAAAACTGAGCTTGTTTAGCTCTGATTCTCACAAGCATGAGAGTATTACTGAATCTGTTCTGTGTGAGACTGTTCATGTGTTCATCCCTGACCAAATGCATTGGTCCCTGCATATATGGTTAAAAACAGTTACAAGCAAATGGAGATTCAATTGTAATTTTTTTGAAAGATATATTTCAAATTGTTTCCTAGAGATCTTATATTGCATTTCCTCTACTATTCTTTCCAGCTCCACAGCAACTACATAACTTTATATTGCAGGATTTACTGTCTCTCAAACCAGATTACTGAATGTTCCTGGTTCCATAAAACATTGTGCCTACAGCTGAACTGTGAAAAAGAAAGTTAAAAAGCTGAGAGGAGCTTCTATCTCTGTTATATTGCTCTCCATTTAAAAAATGTGCAGGTAAGTAGTATCATATAATTCTTAGCCATTGATCCTGTTTAACAGAAAGTTTCTCCATTGTGTGCCTGACAGTGGGTATGTGACTTGAGTAATCCTGAAGAAAAGTGGCTGCACCATTCTAGGATGTTTTGTAACGGGAACATTTATTGGAGACGTTTCTAGGGTCATTGCGTTATCTCTCTTATTTGCCAGTTATATGCATTTGATTTACTGCATGCCATTGCTTTCATTTTTCCTTCAGAGAAAAATACCCCTCTCTCATCCTCTTCGCTTCTTTTTGCCTTTGACTTCTGTAAAGTACTTAGAGAGTCTGCCTTGCCATGGTGCTGTTGAACTAACAGATCAATTAATTTAAAGATGTTTAGTATGTCTCCACTGTTTTTACATCACTTCAAAAATAATGTAATTCTTCAATAACTTAATTAACTCAATCACAGTCTCCTCAAATGCATGTGTTCTGGACCAGAAGAACTGAAAAAACATCAGTCTTTTAAAGAATTGTGCTTCCTTTCTATTAAGGTTCTTCTGTTTTAGGACTCTGGCCCAACCATCTTAGTTAATACTACCAAAAGAGTAGGTGAACTGGAATTAGAGTAAGACCCAGTCATAACTTGTGAATATTTTAGGTTGCTTTTTTTTGGATGAAAATCAATCTGAGAAGCAAGCTTTGAGGACAAAAAATTATCTAAAATTAAAAGCTTTCTACATGAGCTACTAATTATTCTTAAAATGTTCGCTCCTTTGTGTCCTTACACTTTCTAGTATAGAACTGCTCAAAGCGGTGCATCTGTATCTGGGTTAGTAACATTTATCTATTCAGTTCCTTCAGTGTGTTTCAGAGAAGCAAGGTACAAATATCTAGCATGGAAACCCTTTG
Organism: Picus viridis; assembly: GCA_033816785.1. Lineage (NCBI taxonomy): Eukaryota > Metazoa > Chordata > Aves > Piciformes > Picidae > Picus > Picus viridis. Next base: position 72,301,966 of record CM066566.1, read on the forward strand.
GTTTGAGAGAGTTTATAATGGAAACAGCAATGAGGGGATCCCATGCTACTGAGCTGGGCAGTAATGAATGTTCCCCTCTGTGTTGGTGTATCCTCTTAGACAGCAGAGAAGTATTTGGGAGCCCTTAGGCTTGAGGTGAGGAGAAAGTTCTTCACCGAGAGAGTCGTTCGCCATTGGAATGTGCTGCCCAGGGAGGTGGTGGAGTCACCGTCCCTGGAGGTGTTGAAGAGGGGATTGGACGTGGCACTTGGTGCCATGGTCTAGTCATGAGGTCTGTGGTGACAGGTTGGACTTGATGATCTTTGAGGTCTCTTCCAACCTTAGTGATACTGTGATACTGTGAATGATCACTTCTCTGATTATTTAGCCAGATCCACAATACAGCATACTCAAATAGCCATATCTGAGCCCTCTAGAGACTTATGTTTAAGAACAGATTTCTACTAAAATACCAACCTGGAAGTACATATTTTTCAGTGGTGCAAGGACCATGAAAAATTACATTTGTAATGAGGTAGTATTTTCTTTCCCCATGTGAAACACTGGTGGAAATCACAATAAATAAATACAATGTCAGGTTAGAAACAATGTTTTAGTTTCATGTTGTTGGTTTGCAAATTGAATTTTTACATAAAATTTACACTAAATGGAACCTCATTATACAGTGATGAGGTCCAGTATGATCCAAATCATTAAAATCACTGTACTGCTTAATGATTCACTAAGTGGTACTGCAGTGCAATAAATTTAGCACTAGTTTCATGATTCAAAACACCAGACTGAGACACCAGCAAATCGTATGTGGATCATTAAATTTACAATGAATGTCAGAGATGAAATAAGGAGGAAAAACACTTTGAGAGATAGGGATAATATGTGCTCTAAGGTGACATCCATCAAGATAAATGATCTTATACCACTTCTGCTCGGATAATAATGGGGGTCGTTTTTTTGTTATTCCTCATTTCATAATTTCTAAAGGGGTTGAAAGTCTAAGCCCTTAAAGAATTAAAGTGGCTGTCATTTTCTGAGTGCCTTGTGATCTATTTTATTTGTATTTATACAATATACATATGCCGTTACATTCTTCTCTGACCCCATTGGGCCAGATTCTCCCTTTAGCAGGATCAAAGCATGTCAGTTGTGGATTATAACAGTGCAAATATTGACACTATTAGTACTACCAGAATGCCAGAAAACAATTGGGTTTTTTTTTAGCTTTCTATACATAGAATAGCTTTCTGTTATCATAAAAAGTCAAATCAAAGGTTCTTTTGTAATAATAATAATAACAACAAAAAATAGAATTGTTCTTTTATAGTTCATTCTATCTTAGACCTGTAGATAGAAGAACTTTTATCCAAAGGAGCAATACAGTCTTATTCAAGGTCCAAGCATGGAATACTTTAGTCTTTCATTCTCAGAAGGCCGAGTATTTCAGTTTTACTTTGATGGAACATTTCATTGTTTTAACTCTCCTCCAATAGTTATTCCTCATCATGAATCAGATATCATCAAAACAGAGGATAATGTGTTAGCTGCATTTTTCAGAACCAACATATCTGAAGTGTGGGTTGGGAAGTAATGCATAGCTTTCAAAATAAAATTATGCATGGATTTTCAGAAAAAGATGTCAACCACATCGGTGTGACTGAATAGGAGAGTTTACAGTTTTATCCAGAAAGATGTAAATTGAATAGAATGAAAGATATGTCATTGAAGGTATTTTACTCTCTATGAGATCTAACGGCACTATATGGAGAACAAAGAACTGTGGAATTGTTTATCTAAGCAGGAGAAAGCATACAGAGGTCTTCCAATTTTTGCCCCACTGCCTTATTCAGAATTTCATCTTACTTCCTTGCACTGAGATGCCAAGTGATGCAAAAGGTAGAATGTTGATGCTGTGAAATATAGCACTCCACCAACTGGCCCAGAAAAGGCAAAAGTGCAGAATACAAAAATATAAAATAGAATTATCATTTGAGAAACTATATTCTGTTTTTTTTTTTTTTTTCTAATGTCAACCTAGTTGGCATGAAGCATGGAAAAGATATAGGGGACTTGTTTCCTCCTTCTCTTTCTTTGTGAAAGCAAATATAATTAAGCTATTTGCCATGCAGTCAGGAATGTTAAAAATTAGTCTTTTACAAAATCTTGGCTATGCAGTGACTGTGACCTTGAATCCTTTTGCAATCCAAATTTCTATTATGCACAATTAGTAAAAAGAACAGTCAGAAAAACACAGGAAGAGTCCACAGTATCAGTCTCTGCCTCTTTTGGTGTCTTTCCATGTCTCTTACACTCCTGGTAAAAGTTTCTGTCCACCATTTTTGCTGTTCTAGCTTCATGAGTGAACTGTTTCTCCCTTGCTGGCCCTGACCATCTCTTTCTTTTGAAAATTGAAGGTTTCTCCTGTTCTGCTGGCTGCTCAGCTCCTTTTTTAGCTCTGCTCCATTGAATTTTCATCAGTCCACAGGGCTGATGTCAAATTCAGTCCACATTTTATATGATGGAAATGGTGATTCATGTTATTACATGACACCCTGTCAGGCTGTGCAGCCATCCAGTGAGATCTGGACAAGCTGGAGAGCTGGGCAAAAGCAAACCTCATGAAGTTCAATAAGGACAAGCACAGGGTCCTGCACCTGGAGAGAAATAACAGCAGGCACAGGTACAGGTTAGGGGAGGTCCTGCTGGAGAGCAGCTCCACAAAGAGCTTGGAGTCCTAGTGGACCGCAAGTTCTCCATGGGACAGTAATGTACCTTTGTGGCCAAGAGAGCCAATGCTATCCTGGGGTGCATCAAGAAAATTGTGTCCAGCAGGTCTAGGGATGTTCTTTTCTCCCTCTGCTCTGCTCTGGTGAGACCAAACCTGGAGTAGTGTGCAGTTTTGGGCTCCCCAATTCAAGAGACAGGGATCTGCTAGAGAGAGTCCAATACAGAGCCACAAGGATAGACCTTGGGGCTGTTTAGTCTTGAGAAGACTGAGAAAGGATTTGATCAATGTCTATAAATATCTGAGGTGTGGCTGTCAAGTGGAGAGGCCAATCTCTTTTTGGTGGTGTGCAGTAAGAAGACAAGGAACAATGGATACAAATTTGAACATAGAAGGTATCACCTCAACGTGAGGAGTAATTTCTTTATAGTGAGTATGACAGAGCACTGGAATAGGCTGCCCAGGGGGGTTGTGGAGTCTCTTTCTCTGGAGACTTTCAAAAGCCACCTGGATACATTCCTGTGCAGACTACCCTAAGTGATCCTGCTTTTGGCAGGGGGTGTTGGACTCGATGATCTCTGGAGGTCACTTCCAACCTCTAACTTTCTGAGATTCTGCAAGGCAAGTTTAAGCTGCACATAATACTTCCTTTTGGATCAAGTATCAAAGTGGAGAAGAAAGCAAGCTTTTGTGTTCATACACTAGTCTATCACACATATTAGAGCTCAAGCAGTGAAAAAGTGTTCAAGAGCTAAGTGGGTCTTAAATTAGTTTGAAATAATAATTTACATGCCAATTTTAAATCACTGGCAGCCATAGGATTTTACTAAAAAGATTCTGTTTACAAGTATAATATCTATTGTAAGGATGTTGCAGGCTGTTTGCACTGTGAAAATGCATTTAAAAACAACTTGTGTCAGCCAACCTGGATTTATTGTGGGTTTTTTCTCCACACTAGTCTGGTGAAAGTAGAAAGCGAGATGAAAGGGAAATGAATTAATTTGCTTTCAGACACAAGAAATTATACTAAATTTGGATACATGAAAATATTGAAATTTCACTGGGGGAAAAAATTATTTGAGACCCTAGTGATCACACAGAGGATCCCAACAATTTGACATTAATTTATCTCATTTGTGAGTGAATAACCTTTGGTAACTCATTTGAGACTTCAATATTCTGAACACGTTTTCTCTGGAACACCCCAAAAGACACAGTTCATATCTATATCTACCAAACAGGGCTTTTGGTTTCTTTCAGTTAACTGAGCTTTTCACTTTATAGGTTTGGAAAATTAACATAATAAAAACCTACCAGGGAATTTTAGTCATGGAGGAATGAAACTAGATTAACTCTTTGATTATTCTAAAGTCTACGCAATCTTGATTTTGTTGTTTTATCAGCTGAGAGAAGTTTCATTGATCTCCTCTAAATCTTACATCATCTCTACATGGAAATTCACTGCATTTTAAAAATGCAAGTATACATTTTCAAAGCAGCATCAATACCTCCAGTGAGTGACTTTGACATAAGCCATGTTTTGTAGGTGAAAGGCTACAACAGCTCAGTGAGATAAAATCACTGTCTAGAACTTGCCTTAAGGTGCACCAAGGTGCAGCTCCAAGAGTTGCTGCGTACCCTCAAAGGAGGCAGAGAGCTGTGATTACAAATGAGAATGGAGGGCAAGAACTGCAGCCCAGCTGATGCTCAGAGCTGTGCATGACTGGGTTATAAGGGATCACAGCTGTCTGAGTGTGCTTTGTAGATGGGTGAAGTCCATTAAACTTGTAGATTAAGGTTACTTTGCTAATGGATTATGTCCCTTCACTAGTCACTGACTATCAGCTGGCAACTGTAGCAAATACAGAGGGATTCAGTTTCTCACCTCAAACGTGCTCTTTTAATTTAATGATAAAATTATATAAAAGAACTAGGAAATTAAAGCTTGAAAAGATAAACAAAGAGGGACAATGAATATGAAAGTCACCAGCACTTTAAACTTTGGTTTGTGTTTATCAAGGTTAAATGTTTTATGTTTATGTTAAACTTTTGATGCAATGCAAATTTCTAAATAGTCTTGTGTAACATATGGAAACAATGATGATTCCAAAGCTTTTAGGATGTTGTAACATTCTGGAGAGCTCTTAAAATCACCCTGACATTTAGTCAGATGTACAGCCCTCCTGCTTGTATTGAAGAGCATTCATATGATGATAATGGTAAATTAGACACCAAGTTTACACACACAGATACTGATATTTGGATACTTAGATGATGTTTTGCAGCCTGAACTGATTACTTTTTGTGGATGTCGACCCACCACGTTTGCTTTGTCTGTGTCATGTTTTGTAAATACATTAGTGTTATACTTCTTCCCATATGGTATGACCCACTTAGAGGATATATAGAGACATTTTTCATGTTGTCTCTCCAAAACCTCTCCTTTTTCTGTATTTGAGGAGATTGTTCTGTTGACCTGAAGGAAGTAGTTCTGATGGCACTTCTTTTTTTATATACACTTATGAGACTAAGTGTAACAATTTATTCATAGTAATGGTGTCCTGATTGGGCAGCAATGGCCCAAGCAGAGAGGTTTTACTTCTGAGTGATACGCATCAGTGCTGATGTTCCTGTTGTCGCCCAAGTAATACATCTGCTACAGGTCTGACCTTCTTCTGAAACCACATTAATGAGACAAGTATGAGCTAGGTGACTGATAATAGCTAATGCACGTGCTTCCTAGATCTGATGCTCTCTCTGCCTCATCTTTTCTTCTATAAAGTACTAAAGCTAAAAATAAAACATGTCACTCATCTAAGAAGCATGACATGATTTCCTTGAAAACAATAGTGTAATTTTAACAGGTTAAAACAATAACAGAAATATGTAACTTCAAACAGCATTATGACTTTTTTTTTCCAATTTAGAGTGCATTGTAAGGTAGTCAGCATATGATACATTAACTGGTACCAAAAAATGACATACCAGTCACTTTTATTGTGCTCCATCTTCATATGACATTTCAGTTCTTTGTTTAGGTAAGAATCATTGTACACAATTCTGCAGAGCATTGTTTCTTTAGTCTACCCGTGCCTAAAGCACTGTTATATTTAATAGGAATATTTCTACTTACAATATAATTACATTGTATGTGTATAATTAGAGGAACACTGCATTAGGCATTGATTGACAAGACAAGATGGGATGCAGTATAACATGACTAGATTTCATGGTAAATATCAGTGTTTGGCTTATAGCTGTAAAGAGTTGTTTTTTAAAAGCTACCTTAGTTAAAAATGGTAACTGTGAATTATGGTAATTGTGAATTATATTAATTGTAGTAGTATTCTACAAATGATTTGCTAGCTGGACTGTATCCACAGTACGTGATTAGTATATCAAGATATGGAATTATTTAGCTTTCACAGGATGCACTTAGTTATTTATATGATGAAGAGTTTTCCATATAAACAGTCTCCAAAGACAACACAGAACTTTAAAATTATATCTTACAGAAACACACATGAAAGCACTCAAATGGGGAACTCTTGCAAAGCCTTTTAATGTCAAAAGAATGCCTTTTAGTTACTTTCTGCTAAACATTCACAGCTCTATGAGCAGTCTATTTTAAAAGCCTAGACAAATAGGTGATTGCAGGTAACAAGATCTAGTCTAATCAAGAGAGTAAGAAAGTCCCAGAGGAAAGTATGTTTCAAAGTATATCTCCATTTTCACTTTTAATTAAAGTAGTTAAAAACTTTGTCTAGAACAGGAATTTGTTCCTTGCCATAACAAAGTCTGGTCTGTAGCATAGAATGGGATAGGTTGAGAAGCAAAAGTTAGTGTTATCAATGTTCTTTTATTTAGGAATTTTAGCCAATAACATGGTAACAGTTTTGGAAATCAAAAATAGTTGGACTACCATGAGAAAACGTTGCTATTGTTAATGGTACAGCAGTGTAACTGCAAAAACTTATAATTGCCACGGTGGTATTAGAGAGTGAGGGACAAGGGATCTCACACAGTGAAAAATGTGTTTATTTGCTGTTTTACACTTACAAGTGACCATTGCACACCATAATATAATCAGGAACTGACAAAATCCTTGGCTGCTACAGGAATGCATTAGTTCTAAAGAACTAAGATGTGAACATCTTCAGTGAAAAAGTGTATTGGAAAAAGAACTCTTTCGGCTGCAAGTGATACTGAATATTTTTTGATGTAGCTGGAAATCTAAGAACTATGAAATCTAAGAATCTGTGGTAAAATCTAAGAACAATTTAAACAATATGTTTAAACAGAACAATATGTTTAAACAACAAACAGCACTTTAAACTGTAAAGAAAAGGAATCTCGGCAATGAAGCCGGCAGTTGCCCACAATGGGGAGGGGGAACCCCAGAATTCCCCAGGGCAACAGACCTGCAATAGATGCTTATAAAAATCAGGTATTGTAATTACTCACTGATCCAGATACCTCGTTACACACGTTAAGATCTAGGCAAACCAAAATGGCGCTGACCACGTGGAAGCTGCAGGAGCAGAGTTTCACTTTCTGTTGGTGTCTGCAGCTTATTGCTGAGGCAGGATTTGCTCCCAAAGGGTTTGTAGCTAAAAGCTTTGTAGAGAGGAGGCTTCTCGGCTGTGATCCTTTTGCAGCAGCGCTCGCTCCTTGCTCCAATCAAACGAAACTGTCCTGGGGACTCAGCTCCTCTGGGGTTTCGCCTCTCGGCCCGGCAAGATGCATGTCTGTTCCTGGGCTTTACAACGCTGAAAACAGCGAGGGGTCTTTGCTGTCTTGTCTGGGTAAACTGAAACACGATTCAGCTTCCAAGCGAAGCTTGTGGCCCCTTCCAGAGCGTGGACAATGGCAAGACAATGCTCTGGCCCTTCGGGCTGATATTTATAGGTTCCCAAGACAATAATGGCCAGTAGCAACACAAGTCTAGGGGTAAACCCTGGTATTGCAACCTATAGAAAGCCTTCTTTCCAAACGTGGCCAAAAGCACACCCACCTGGCTCATTCTGGCTCTGAAACATGTCCAGGCAAGCCTGAAGAAGCAGATCTACTAGTTTCTGCCTCACTGTCTGGTTCAGAGCAATTTTGAGGCTTTTTTGTCCATTCAGGACACATGCCTTATGTGCAAAACCTTCAACTCTGCTCTTAATTTTTGCTACCTCTCTTCTGTGGGGCCATCAATGCATACAGTGCTTTGCTCATTGTTTAACTGCACCTGTAAATCATAAACAAAACAAAGCAAAAAACCAAACCAGACATCAGTATCTTACAAGGGCCAACGGTTTTAAATCAGAGAAGAGTAGATGGACATTAGGAGGAAGTTCTTTACCATGCAAGTGGTGCAATACTGGAACAGGTTGCCCAGGGAGGTGGTTGAGACTCCATTCTTGGAGACATTCAAGATGAGGCTTGACCTGGCTCTGGGCAACCAGATCTAACGGAAGATGTCCCTGCTCACTGCAAGGGGGTTGGGCTAGATGACCTTTGGATGTCACTTCCAACCCAAAATATGCTATGATTCTACAATGTACCAGGGTATGAACTTTCTTGTTGGTTCCCTGTACAGGCACTAATTGAAGGAAACTCTTTCCTGTGATACTCTAACTGAATGCATACTCAGAGTGTGGGGGCTTCAGTGCTGTACTCATATGGCTCTCAGAAAAAAGCGATCTGATGAAAGTTTTGCAGAGATGTAAATCTGATCTAACATTTCTGCAGAAAAGGCAACTGGCCTCCTGAACACCACACTGCTTAATTCTTAACTCAAAAAGAATAGATATTTGGGAAACAATATCTGTCATTATAAATCATGCAATTGATTGACTGACTTGTGAAATACAGACTTCAGTGGAGTTAGTCACTCATAAAGCTGCTCACATAAAAAAAATATAACAAAATAATCAGAGTCATAGGATGGGTTGTGACCAAATATACATACCTGCATTGTCCATGTGGATTAACTGTCTAGATGACTGGACAGATGGACAGAATCCAACGGCATGAGATTTAACACATCCAAGTGCCGGGTTCTGCACATTGGCCACAGCAACCCCATGCAGTGTTACAGGCTGGGGTCAGAGTGGATGGAGAGTGGCCAGGCAGAGAGGGACTTGGGGGTGCTGGTTGATTGTAGGCTGAACATGAGCCTGCAGTGTGCCCAGGCAGCCAAGAAGGCCAATGGCATCCTGGCCTGCATCAGGAACAATGTGGCCAGCAGGAGCAGGGAGGTCATTCTGCCCCTGTACACTGCACTGGTTAGGCCGCACCTTGAGTACTGTGTCCAGTTCTGGGCCCCTCAGTTTAGGAAGGATGTTGACTTGCTGGAATGTGTCCAGAGAAGGTCAACAAAGTTGGTGAGGGGTTTGGAACACAAGCCCTATGAGGAAAGGCTGAGGGAGCTGGGGTTGCTTAGCCTGGAGAGGAGGAGACTGAGGGGTGACCTTATTGCTCTCTACAACTACCTGAAGGGAGGTTGTAGCCAGGCAGAGGTTGGTCTCTTCTCCCAGGCAGCCAGTACCAGAACAAGAGGACACAGTCTCAGGCTGCACCAGGGCAAGTTTAGGCTGGATGTTAGGAAGAAGTTCTATCCAGAGAGAGTGATTGCCCATTGGAATCGGCTACCCGTGGAGGTGGTGGAGTCACCTTCATTGGAGGTGTTGAGGAGGAGACTTGATGGGGTGCTTGGTGCCATGGTTTAGTTGTTGAGGTGGGTTGGATTGGTTGATGGGTTGGACGCGATGATCTTGAAGGTCTCTTTCAACCTGGTGTATTGTATTGTATTATTGTATGACACTGTTGAGTGTTTTGTATTTTGCAGGATGTTATTGAATGCATTCAAAATAGACATCTAGAATAAGTAATTGCACCATGGAAGTGCCTGGTGCTCTCTGTTGTCTGTAGTTGGAATATATTCTGAAGTTTCTTTGAAGGAGTGATATCTCGGTTTACTCTGAGAGGCATACATCCCTGCCCACACTTACCTGCTGTTCTTTATCATCCACAACAGGACTGCAGGCTATATCTTAATGTGATGTTTAGGATAACAGTGTCATGGGCAGGAATCCAAGTAGATGAAAATGATTCATAAATTGTCCTCTACTTTGGCTATCTGTTTTCTTGCTGCTTTTCCTTGTTGGAATAAATGGGCATTTATTTAGAAATGTGATGCCTGTGATAAGTTTAAACAAGTTTCTTTAAATCATCTGGCCATTTTTCTTTGCAAAGTTGCTCTGATTCCAATAAAGTCTATGTATCCACTGCTAGGTCATATTTTTTTATGCTGCCTCAGGAAATGTTCTTCACCGTGAAAGGTTTCTGGAACATCAGCAGATCAGAGATCAGGTCCACAGCTCAAATTCCTCTTAAGTTCCAACATAGGTCTACACTGGAAGAAAAAGGAAAGCTGTAGGAATTGTATCTATGGTAATTTCCAAACTTTGAAGAACACAGCTAATGGGAATTAATCCAGTCTTCTGAATCAATATTAAACGTTCAAAAGTGAGAGCATGCAGTAATCGGTGGGAGTTGCTAACACTAATTTGGGATCATAAGGGTGGAATGTGTGAAACTAGTTGCAAACACAGAAGTTCAAATTTTTATTTGAGTTTGCTCTTTTTCTGGTGCTGCATTTGGAGCTAATAATTTTCAGTATCATTATCTCACATGAATGGCAGCTACTAAGAAGTGCATATGAAAGCTCTGCATCCGGAAATAAACAACAAACCGCCCGTTGACCTTGTCTAAGGTAAAATTGTGCCTCATAGGATACTTTCACTCATGAAATGATATTCTGGCAGTTGACCTTGTAAATGTTTATGCATTTCCTTCCATTTTTTCATTTTAGATTTGTCCTGATGAAGTGCACTGGAATCACTATATATTAATGTGACAGCTCAAATTACGGGTAGCTTGTAGAATAAAAAAGAAGATAAATTGGATAAATGGGTTATACTGGGATAGGTAAATTAATTAAGTTCCTAGGGAAAAACAGAGTCTCTCTAACACTTATATATCTGGAAGGTGATTATTTGTAAATAAATAATGCATAGAGAATACTTTTAATAAAAGTAGTTGCCCAGATTTACTATTCTCTCTGCCAGCAAGTATTTTGCAATAATTTCAGCAGAATGTTCCAATCTGACATCTAAGCTAAATCTTCACCACTTTGCTCATCCTTCTCCTCCAGTTTTCTAAATTCTTACATTTGTGAGTTGCTGTCTAATACTGATGCCTGCTACAGGCCCTTTTGTATTCACAGGTTAACTAAACATGGAAACATAAACTTAACCACAGTAATACCAGAATGTCTCAATCTGATTTTGGGATGAGTATCCTGAAGGAGAAAGAGAAGCTTAACTTTGTCGGCCTTTTAGTTCTTGTCTTCTTATTTAAGATCTTTAAGTGGCACAGTATTTGATCACTTGTACTTACAGGTTTGTGTTGCATATTTCTCTCCACCATAGAAGAAAATCCTGTGGTAGTTACTGCTGTCAACACACAAGGATTTTCACTGATACAGATACAGATGGATTTAAATATATGAGGAACAGATGAAAGGTATATTATTGCCTTAACCTCTTAAACTGCTTGTACTATTCTAGTTGAAGGTTTTATACTGTGAGATTGGTTTAGAGTGTCAGACAATCCTAACAAAATTTGGATTTACAGATCAATTTTGTCCTATCTGGCAAAATACTAAACAACTGCTTTGGTGTTTGATGTAAGAAGAATGTCGGTGTTGCATGAGGAAGGATCAGCCCCTAAGTGAGGCAATTAAAACATCAGTTATCTAAATAAATAATGTCCTACTTAGTGTCGTTGTGTCTTCTTAATGATAGATCTTTATTATGAACAGTTAAAATAATGCCAATAAAGATGGCTTTGTTTGCTAAGGTAGCATACAATTCTCACTAACATTTAGTAATTTCTACACTTGGAATACTTTGAAACAAGGACCATGTTCCTGTCATGGCAAATTAGGTCAACATGGCGAAACACAGAGTCATGGGATGATGAATCATTAAAGAGTACATTATTAACTGATGTCTTTTTCATTTTATTCTTCTTCAGTGACATTTAACAAATTGAATGTTAAATGCTGAGAGACACAAAAATGCTTTGTTAGATTACTAAAAAACAGGGGAAAAGAGTTCCCTCGGCTGGCGTGTAACGTAGTAATATAGAGTTGAGCTTAGTGATAGGTCTTGGAGATACTGTTTGAGGTTCCCTTATCCCCCAGATATGTTAGAGATTGTAGCTCCAAAGTGCAGTCTGCATGATTTATAAAGTTTCTAGTGTACTTTTCTGGACTTACTTTAGGAATCCTTAATTTTGCTTTTGCCATATTCCATGAGGACTTTTTTTAAAATATCAAGACTCTACAAAAAGAAATGCAGCCATTCTGAAACTCACAGACCTCAGAAAGTAGCTGTCTGTCACCAGCACATATCAGCATCCTGAGTGAACAACAGTTTTCTCATTTTAAGTATGTTAAGAGAATTGGCAATTTTACCCAGAGCTAAACATTAACTGAATCCCCTTGACTGCTTGCAAGGGTGAATGTCACATTCCAGACATAATAAGAGCAAGAAAAGTTAACATGTTTCAGCCTTTCTCCTTAGGTGTAAAACAGAAAGGACAAGAGAATTTTTCTGCATATAGCAGCAAAGATCTATAAGGTAACTGCTTACTCCAGTTTCAAGAGCACATCTAATATATTTTAGACCAGTGTTGTATAAGATGTGTATTACTCAGTTCATGCCAGCAGGTCATAAACTATAGCCATGTATGTTGTAGTGCACTGAGAATGCTTTGTTGTTAAACACTAGGTATAATGAAGTCATTCAAAGTATTACTCCAAAAGGTAAACAATGCAGTCAGGATATGTCTTGCTTTCCTGCTAATACCAATGATACTTATAATTAGTAAATGATTGGCCATGTAACAATTGTTTTATTAAAAGAATATATAAAATTATATGCATGTATAAATATATATATATATATAAAAATTACAATTTTGAGACAAATGTGTTTTGGGATCTGCTTGTCTTGAAAAAAAAATGATGGAGGTTGAAATTCTAAACAGGTCTCCTGACTTCTAGATCACACTTTTGAATTACAGTTTAATGTGTGAGTAATGTTATGCCTCCAATTATAAACAAGACAAAAGAGCATGGAACAAGGAACTTGGAATTCTGTCACTGTCTCAGGACTGTTACTGTTCACTGCTGTGTGATTCAAACTTTGAAATATCTTGTTAAAGCCCTATGTTTCTATCATATTTGTGAGTACAAATCACTGGTTACTCTCTGTGAGTGGCAAATATGTTGAAAGGAGTAAACATAATATTCATCACCTACAGTGCTGAATACTTGAGAGATGTTTGGTTTTTTTAAGACAAAATCCATTTACTATTAAACGAATAACAAAGTCTTGAGGTATATTGTGAAAAATTATTCTATGTAGAATAATCTGACATTAAATCATCCACCACACCTGCAAATGAAGGAGATAAAAAATCGTTGTACTTGGTGATGAGGTCTTTTACATCTGAATATAGAATAGAATAGAATAGAATAGAATAGAATAGAATAGAATAGAATAGAATAGAATAGAATAGAATAGAATAGAATAGAATAGAATAAACCAGGGTGGAAGAGACCTTCAAGATCATCGTGGCCAACCTTCCATCCAACACCACCTAATCAGCTAAACCATGCAACCAAGCACCCTATCAAGTCTCCTCCTCAACACCTCCAATGAAGGCGACTCCACCACCTCCACAGGCAGCCGATTCCAATGGGCAATCACTCTCTCTGTGTAGAACTTCTTCCTAACATCCAGCCTAAACCTCCCCTGGTGCAGCCTGAGACTGCATCCTCTTGTTCTGGTACTGGTTGCCTGGGAGAAGAGACCAACCTCTGCCTGTCTACTTCCTCCCTTCAGGTAGTTGTAGAGAGCAATAAGGTCACCCCTCAGTCTCCTCTTCTCCAGGCTAAGCAACCCCAGCTCCCTCAGCCTTTCCTCATAGGGCTTGTGCTCCAAACCCCTCACCAACTTCGTTGCCCTTCTCTGGACATGTTCCAGCAACTCAACATCCTTCCTAAACTGAGGGGCCCAGAACTGGACACAGGACTCAAGGTGCGGCCTAACCAGTGGAGTGTACAGGGGCAGAATGACCTCCCTGCTCCTGCTGGCCACACTGTTCCTGATGCAAGCCAGGATGCCATTGGCCCTCTTGGCTGCCTGGGCACACTGCAGGCTCATGTTCAGCCTACAATCAATCAGTACCCCCAGGTCCCTCTCTGCCTGGCCACTCTCCAGCCACTCTGACCCCAGCCCGTAGCACTGCATGGGGTTGTTGTGGCCAATGTGCAGAACCCGGCACTTGGATGTGTTAAATCTCATGCCATTGGACTCTGCCCATCTGTCCAGCCTGTCGAGGTCCCTCTGCAAAGCCTCTCTGCCCTCCAGCAAATCAACTGCTGCCCCCAGCTTGGTGTCATCTGCAAATTTACTGATGATGGACTCAATGCCCTCATCCAGATCATCAATAAAGATGTTGAAGAGCATGGGGCCCAGCACTGATCCCTGGGGCACACCACTAGTGACAGGCCGCCAGCTGGATGTGGCACCATTCACCATCACTCTCTGGGCTTGGCCCTCCAGCCAGTTCCTAACCCAACGCAGTGTGCTCCTGTCCAAGCCATGGGCTGCCAGCTTGGCCAGGAGTTTGCTGTGGGGGACGGTGTCAAAGGCCTTGCTGAGGTCCAGGTAGACCACATCCACAGGCCTCCCCACATCCACCAGGTGGGTCACCTGATCATAGAAGGAGATCAGGTTGGTCAGGCAGGACCTGCCCCTCCTAAATCCATGCTGGCTAGGCCTGAGCCCCTGGCCATCCTGTAAGTGCTATATGTAAGTGTAATATGCTGGGGATTGCTCACCTGGAGAACAGCTTTGCAGAAAAGGACCTGGGGCTCCTGGTGGACACCAAGCAGAACAGGAAAGTAACAATGTGCCCTTGCCAGAAAGAAGGCAAACATTATCCTGGATTGCATTAGGTGGTTGTTAGCAGGTCAAGAAAGGTGATCCTTCCCCTCTCTACTCAGCAGTGGTGAGGTCACTCTTTGAGTGTTGTGCCAAATTCTGGGATCCTCAGTGCAAGATATACTGGAAAGAGTTCAGCATGAAGATGATGATTTGAAGCATATCTCCAACGAGGAAAGACTGAGTGAGCTGGGACTGTTTAGCCTACTGAAGAGAAGGCTTAGTGGAATCTTAGACAGATGTATAGAAACTTGAAGAGAGGGTGTGAAGAGAACAGAAACATGCTCTTCTCAGTGGTGTCCAGTGATAGAAACCTAGGCAGTGGGCACAAAATGAAATGGAGGAGGTTCTGCTTGGACATCCAGAACCTGTGCAGAGAAGCTGTGGATTCTCCTCCTTGAAGGATATAGTCTGGATATAGTCCTGCACATCTGGCTCTAGGCTTGAGCAGGAGGGCTGGATGAGCTAGATTTCAGAGGTCCCTCCCAATCTCAAACTTTTTGTGATTCTGTGAATGGCTGAAGGGGCATATGGCACCTGGGATTAAAACCTTTATTTGAGAATGATGATGTAAGGAATATCATGCTGGGCAACTGACTTAAGGGACTAATTTGGAGGATGTTGGCCATACATAACTGCAGTGCAGTTCAGGAAAGAGTTTGGTGATGTCTGTGGTGCTTAGATTGATCTTTTGGGTTGTAGAGAATAGAATTATTTCAGTCAGAGGAAGCAACTCATTGATTTCACACATGGTGGAAAGGAAGTTTAACTATTCATTCTATGACTCTATGATGCTATGAGCTTTGGAGACCTGGTATAAAAGAGCCATCACATCGTGAAATGTTTCTTCTGCCATATGCCTTAACACAGAAGGGGATAAGTATCTCTGTTTCCTGACACACAATTTTGAAGGCATCTTCAATTCCTTCTAATTGCAAAATAAGATGCTAAACCATGGTGAAAACTATAATTCATAACATATTTCCTCTAACAATAGCCAAAGCTCTGTCGTGGCTAGGATAAAGAGGCTTCCTACAGAACCTGCTGGCTGCTGTGAGGCAGCTATGTGCTCCCACTGATTTATACTGTTATTCCCTCCTAGTCTCGGCCATCTAATCCAGGACCTTGATAGCAGAAAGGAAGTCAAGCAGCTTAAAAGTTTAGGCATTACAAATCCCAGCACAGCAGCACACAATTCATTTCATGTATTTTGCCCTTAGTGTCTAACACATACATTTTATCAGCAGCTTGTAGGGCATGCAGTCAGACAATTTCCATTATGGTCAGTGAAATAGCATGGTTAAAACCCTGTGCAATGCTTTATAAATTTAAATTTAAGCATAAATGTTCTGTAACAAGATTATTGTATCTGATCTGATGGTTGGAGAAAGCTCACTCATTTTGTATTGTCAGCACTTGGTGCAGTCATTGATGTATTAAGCTCTTACACAAGTCATGGCATCTCACTTGAACCAATGTGCAGTGGCAGGGAATTTCAGTTGAAAAAGTAGATGCAAGATACACATTTATAACAGTGAAGGAAATCAGCTTTGCAATGGATTAGTGAAGAATAAGGTAAATTCCCCATCACTTGGAGTCCATTTATCAATGTCAGATGTCTTTCTAAAAGAAATAATCTATTTCATAACATTTTATTAGGTTATGCACACAAATGAGGAAAAGAAATGTACAGTTTTCATGCAGAAAATGGGTTTGGATTAGCACAGTTTCTGCTTCTGTTTTTATATATCTTTGCTAAGTTTATGAAAAAAACACCCCAGCTGAGACAGTGGTACAGACTACCCGATTCTTTCCCTCAAAATCACTAAATCAAGAAGTGAGCTGTGACAATATTGTCCTGAAACTATTGCTTTAACAATGCTACCTCCCACAGAAAATCCACTTTAAATCTAGGCTAAATTCTGAAGGCCTTGGCTCCACAGGTGCACTCAAAAATTTTTCCCCACGGAAAAGTTTATTCATCTATTTTAAAAGCGGTGTCATCTCCGCATGCATGTGATGGATCTAGCACTTACCTGCACATGGGATAGAATTTCCTGAGGCAAATCCCTTTTGTCAAAATGGGCTTTGCAAGCATAAATTCTACTACTTACATGTGTGAATGCTTATACCTACATACTTGAGAGCTCCTTTCAGAATTTAGTCTATTAAATAAACGCGCAAATTAGCAAGACTAGTACAGTTCTCCAGCTGAAAGCTTCCTTTAAAATAAATGTGATATTCTAGTAGAAGTAAATGGAAACATTTAAAGAAGTGGGTTGATAAACAGTATTCAGTTGGGGTAGATTTGTAGCAATGGTGTTTTAACAAAATTGGAGATGCTGAAGCAGGCATTTAGCTTGACTTAGCTAAAATAATAAATTGTAATAGCCCAACCTAGACATGACAAAAGTATGAATCAACTTCTCCGTCCTCTTCAGGAAAAGATCTCAGGCTTGTACTGTACCTGTGATGGTGAAAAGGGGTTTGAATATTGCATGAGGATGGCTGTCAAAAGGTAGCTCTTAATTCAATATCACATCAAGGATTTTCATGCTGACAGACAGAATATGAGATTGGTGGGCCCAGAAAAATATCAGACAAATAACTGCTCTTTGTCTTCTTTGCAACAGCTAGCAAAGTGCTGAATTCACTTGTGCTGTGGTTGTTAAAGTAAAATTTAAAAGAATTTTAAAAAGAAAATATGCCAAGTGGTTTTGAAGGAAAATGTTGATGTGTACTACTTTAGGTGTAGAAGATGCCTTCATCCTGCTTTTTAAATTAAAATTTTCTGATTTTAAGAAACTGAAATATGTATCTGTTAAGAACTTCACTGTAAAATTCAGGTTTCAAATATTGAAGTCTAGTGTTGCTTATAACATTACACTGTACTCCCCAAAAAAAGACACGTGGTTTTGCTCATTTTTTATCACAGTATCAAAGATCATCACAGACCTCAAACATCATCAAGTCCAACCTGTCACCACAGACCTCATGACTAAACCATGGCAACAAGTGCCACGTCCAGTCCCCTCTTGAACCCTTCCAGGGACGGTGACTCCACCACCCTCCTGGACATCCCATTATGTGGGATTCATGGCTTCTGTTAAATGAATTGACAAGTTGACAGATGCACAGGGCCTGACTATGTTAGCAACTGCTAGTTTTAACAGTCCAGGATAAGGAAACTTCAGATTTGTGCAGACATAAATCTTGGATGATGTTTAGGTATTAGAAAAGGTGTAGTAAAGACTTTAATCCATCTCAGCTAGATTTAGTACTGTGGCAGTTTTCAGATCTTGCATTTGCTGTTATCAAGTCAACATACACATTGGAAACTATCTGAAAATTGCCACTATTTTCAGTAAAATTTGTTCTTCCCCCATTCTTCACTTAGCTTGGCCTGATTCTGTCCTTATGATTGCATTCCAGTGAATGTACAGCCCTGTCTGAGGCATAGCAGTCATTCCTCCATTGTGTCCCTTCCTCATTGCTGTATGAGCATCATGCATGCATGATGCCTGAGATATTGTAGACCTGTCAGAAGACTGTATGATAATCATTCTAGTAATAAAATGTTGCACAGGGAAAAATGGTTGAGTGGTTTAGATTTTTGTTTGTTTTAAAACAGAGAAAGTAAGACTACTGAGTGGTTATGCCTACTATAACTGTTTGCCAATTATATATAGAAAATCTTACACATCTAAGATATCTTACATGTATAAGATTACTGTAAAGATGTCTCCTGGCTCATTAACCAGGTGACAATGGGTATCAGGAAAAGCTTTCCAGCTACAAGGATAGTGAAACTATGTGGAATAGATTTCATATGGGAGCTCTGGAATGCCCTTACTTGGAAATTTTCAACAATAAATTAAAGAGACTTCTGCTAAGTATGATCTTTGCCTTTTCTCAGAGAAATAGAAAGGACTAAATGAATTCATAACTCTTCTGTCCTGTATTTTCCAGTTCAGGCTAAGCTTCTTTCATTAGCATGACTGGGTTACAAAGCATATGTTTTGCAGCATTTGGTATTTGCTAACAACATTATTTAGTGAGCTATTGCCAAATCCCTTGCAGAAGAGGCTCATCTAATGCATCCCATCTTTTTTTCCTTTTCTGGTTTGAGCATTGTGAGAGCTCTGACAATGATGTATAAGATAAATATTTAATAATTACTCTATTAAATTTCATAGGCTGTGTAACTTCACCTGTATTATTACATATAGAGATCAGGCCACTCGTGAGATGTAATGTTCCTTTATGATTTTTTCTGACTTGGTGCTTTTTCACATTTTTGGGTGGCCAGTGAAGAGAATGAGTATGGTCAGGTTTTATAACACAGAATGACATAATGGGTAAGGTTGGAAGACACCTTTGGAGATCACCTAGTCCAATCTTCCTGCTAGAGAAGAATGTCTATGATTTTCAAGGTCTCTAAGGATGGAGACACAGTAGCCTGTTGGGGCAATCTGTTCCAGCAATTGACTATTCCCATAGTAAATTTTTTTTTTTTTTTCTTATGTCTGAGTAGGATTTTGTATGTTTCAGTCTGTGCCCACTGCCTTCCATCCTTTCACTGGATAGCACTGGGTGAAGACTGCCTCCATCTTCTTTACTCATCCCCAGCAAGTATTATACGCACTGACAAGATTGCCCTTGAGCTTTCTGCTCTCCAAGATGAATAATCTCA
Organism: Picus viridis; assembly: GCA_033816785.1. Classification (NCBI taxonomy): domain Eukaryota; kingdom Metazoa; phylum Chordata; class Aves; order Piciformes; family Picidae; genus Picus; species Picus viridis. The sequence goes on from CM066566.1 coordinate 72,321,446, forward strand.
GCTCTCTCAGTCTCTGCATTGTATGTCAGATCTACATCCCTTAATCATCTTTGTGGCCCTTTGATGGACTTGTTCCAGTAAATTCATGTCTGTCTTATACTATAGAGCCCAGAATGGAACCAATTAATCCAGGTGTTTCTCACTGTGGTTTAACAGAAGGAAATAATCACCTGCCTTAACCAACTGGCACCACTCGTCCTAGCACAGCCCCAGAATGCTCTTGATCTTTGCTGTGAAGGTGTATCACTGGCTAATAGTCAGCTTGTGCTCATTAGGACCTCCAGGTCCTTCTCTATCATTCTGTTTTCAAGTTTGTATCCAGTGTTATTCCTGGTGTATGTTGTTATTCCTGCCCACTGCAAGACTTTTCCATTAATTCTGTTGATGTTTGTGAGATTCTTATTGCTAAGTTTATTATATTTTAATGATGATTAAGCTTATGTACTTAATCCAACTGGTGATGTGTCACATTTTACTTGTAGACTGCTTAGTATTGTATCAATCAGTACATAGTAAATATCACATGAATCTTGCCATATACTTTCCTCATGTAGTTAGGTAATTAAAAATTAATCACTGAAGTTGGGATATTTCTCATTTAATTTAACCACTTTGAGTTAAATTTTCAAGCTTAATTATAAAATTAGGTAAGTCTATCTCAGGAAAGATTAGGGAAATGGTAGGTCTCCAAAGCTGGTTTCATTCCATCCATAGAAATACAACTGAAAACACAGGTGTTGAATCACTGTCTGAAGTTACATACCCATAGAATCATAAAATAGTTTGTGTTGGAATGGACCTCCAAAGTTCATCTAGTCTGACTCCCCTGCAGAGAACAGGGACATTCTCCATCAGATCAGGTTGCCCAGAGTGTAACCTGTATGAGCAGTTTAGATTTGTCATCTAGAGAGAGGTGAGAAGCAGTCACCCTTAACAGGGGGATCTGGGGATCTATTGTCATCTTTATCTAATATGGATGAAAATCATGTGATTTTTTTCCCATTAGATAACGGGCCTGTATACAACACTATGTATTTCCCAGACCTCACACCTTAAAGTGTTTTAAAAGTGATAACAAAATAAAATGTTGTCAAAATTAATTTTACAAGTATTGACAAAATGCCCCTGAATTTTAAATGCTTGGAATTATGCAGCAGCGCCTTTCAGTAAGTTTTAAATGCTTTAAAGTAAAATTTCATTGTCTGGCCTTGCACAATAAATATGCACTCTTCAACTTATCATCTAAATTATCCTCCATACTGGTTTCCAAAGATTGATCCATTTCTGCCCCACAAGTAAGTAATAAAGAATCAAGTTACATCTGGTTTGATTTTCCTCTAATGAAACAGCCAATTGCCCCATGTCAGAGAAGATGTACTGTAGGTATTCTCCTGGGATTTTACCTGGCTTTTGCCAGTCAATAAAGAAATAAGATCTAGCATTTCATTTATAAAACATGAATTCCACTGGGCTAGAAGCATCAGGAATGATAATGGGGTTGTACTGTTATATACACAATATTTAACAAAATACTTTTTGCTGTCTATGATTAAGAAAACAACAAATATTATCCTTTGTGGGGTTTGGGCTGATATACTTACTTTACAATGCAACAAGATAGTTTTCTGCATTGTATTGCTTACAAATGCTGAACTGAATTTATGAAGGAAGGGTTGAATAAAATGACTGCAAGAAGCAGGCTCACATGTGAGATGAAGATACTCCAGTAAGAGGAGTTTGGATGTGCAAATTACTCTATCGTACCAAACTTTTCAGGTTACAATTTTTACTCTTCAATTATTTATCTTCCATGAATACTCCAGCATTTGATTTGACTCAGCTTTTCCCCTGTATTTGTCTGTTGCCTTAGTTGTCTCAATGTTTTAAATTTGATTGCACCATTCCTCATCCAAATCATGCTTTTAATCAGAGAGATCTCCATTCAGCATTTGTATGGAAAAGATAAGAAGACATTACTTCCTCTGCTTGGAAAGTTAGTAGAGCAATTTTCCAGGAAAGAATATTTTTGCCTGCAGACAACAAAAATTCACAACAGAAGTGTTAAAATTGTATTAATCCTAGCAGTAGCACATGCTTTAAGATGAGCCATTAAAGGGTTCAGTTTACCCACTCCCTCTACACCTGACACTCAACACAGGGTGTCCCTTGTCCCTTATATTCCCTGGTTCTCTCTAAATTTCTAACTTTCTCTGTCATCATAGTTCCCCGAATGTCTCCATGTCAACAAGATATCTCCCTTACATCCCTGTCTTCTTCCACTTCAATGATTGCCACCTTCTCCTGCTGTCTCCACTTTTCTCTCCAGTCTGCACACTGGGCAGGTAAGAGCATGTGCTCTTTTGCCAGATGACATAATAAATGGCAATTGATAGGAAGGCCTGTCTAGTCTGTTCCTCTTCCTGTCTCTTTGCTTCTGGCTGCCAAGTGGATCAAAAAACCTGCTTTGTCCCTTGACAGGACAGAAAAAGAGATGCTTGTGCTATATGCTTCAGTCTCTTTGCAGATATGTGCTGCTGTTCATACCAGAGTCTTGAGCCCTCACCAACCCTGTAAGGTTTCTCTGTCTGAGAGCGCAAGAAATTCCCTTTCTGTGTTCCTGTGGACCAAGGAGCAGAACAATGCTGACATGTTTTTGTCAGAATACAGTCTAGGGTATTTCTGAATCTCCTTGTATCATCGTAAGTCTGTGTCACATTCAGTCTTGGCTCCAGCTGAGAGGAATTCAGGTAGGTTAATTAATTAAACATTCTCATACTGGTGGTTACAAGACCTTTCAGGTACAAATGATACCATCTCCTCAAATAATACATCATCCTTCTTTCTGTGTCATTACCCTTACCTATGGCCTTAGTCTGGATTTTTTATATTTCTGAAGGTTCTTGGTGATCAAACAATGTTCATGAGATACCTTGACAACATTTATCTCCACCTTTGGAAAATAATTTGTAGTTTTTACATAGCTCCACCTCTGAACTACCCTCCATACTTTCACTGGAGGCATGAAAAGATATCCATGTTCAAGTAAGATCAGTTCAGAGTAACTCCCCTTCTTAGTGCTTTTCTGTTTATGGTATTTTTTCTTGGTAATCCTTCCCCCCACACCCACCCACCCATTACAACAAACCCAGACAATGCCTAAAGAGATGAAGCAAATAAAATGCAGACCAAAATATCATTCAACATTATGCCAACTCAGTGCACCACTTCTACTAGCTCTTTTCAAGGAGTTTTGAAGTGACAAGTTTAAAAAATTGCCAAGAACACTGCTCCAGAAATTCAGATGTGAGTGACGAGCTCTGAACTAGCACACTGGCACTGCAAATCTCTTCACTTCATGTGTTCCTTCTTGCTCGACATGACATCACAATCACTAAAAAATAAACTCCTTCTTTCAAATTCTGACACAATTGCTGTGCCAGGGTTTGAAGGTGAATATTTTGAGGAGCACTGTAATTTACCATTGTGCCATTTCTGTGCTCTAAATTAGGGGTTGCAGTGACAGTAACTATGCAGAACATTAGGATGCTAGCATGGGAAGTCTTTTTCTTTTTTTCCATGGCAGAGTATTATAATTTCCCACTACAAGTATTTAGCTACATTCCTAGCACCAAAGTGGATGAAGAAAGTGAAGGAGTTTGTTAGAATGTGGATTAATCTTTATGCTGCAATGGACAGAGATGGTGATAGTGAGTCTGAATAAAAATTTTCAAGTTCATTCTTTCCAGTTCATATTGAGACACCACAGATTCACCCATGATATGTGTTATATAATATGGTTTCCTTGAGTCAGCTACTATCAGGGTAATGAAAAGGCTTTCAATTTAATTTCAGGCAAATTTAGCCTTGTCTCTCAAAAAAGGATTTCCTTCTTCATGTATCATACAAAGAAAGAATTGCTCTGAGACACTTCAGTGTTGTACTGACATCTGTGTGTCTGCCATATATCTGTCAGCTGGCCACTTTTGCAATGCTGCCTTGGGTAGGACTCCTCTGAGATGGGAAGAATTCCTCTAGGAGCAGACCCAAGCATCAGTTTTGCCAGCAAGCCAGAATGAGGGAATGTAAGACAAATATTTGATAAGTGTAAAGCCAAATTTAATTTCAGACATTCTTCCTTTAATGAAGCATTATAGTTCTGTTATCGAAACGTATTACATTAGCATAAAGAAGCACTTTTAAATGAGAGAATTAGTATTAGCAATCATATCTTCTCTCCATAATAGTTTATTTGCATGGTTTAGATAATACAGACAAAACCAGTTATGAGTAAATCCCATTTTGTTACATTGCTAAATTTATCTTTTTGTATTTTCAGACCATTAAGGCTGTCTTTGAGCTTAGTATCCCTGAATGAAATCTTGGTAAGCTGTTTTGGCTGGTAGACAAGTGATTTCCTTGATTTTGGATTACTGTACCATATACTGCAGTACAATTCCTAGGCTGACAGTCTTTGCATGTGGCTCCACCTAGACAGGTAGGGTTTGTAATTCAATAGACGAACATGTGAAAACTTTATGTGGATTTATGTGTTTCCTGCTTTAAAATGATGGATGCTATTTTTATCAGCGCCAGGAAGGAAAGGTGCTTTCTGTCATAAACAGATGTTTTTCAACATTGAACTTGTGATGTCCATAACTATGCACCCAATACTTACTCAATTTTTCATTCCTGGGCCTCAGTAGCTCAGTGGACTGCAAAGTTACATAGATAGTCAGACATAAAATCTAGCCTTTGAAGTCTGAGCAGCTCTCGTGGTTTCTTTTTTGTTATTGTTGTTGGGTTTTGGCTTTTTTATCACCAGACAAGATAAATGCTTACTTCTGGTGGACCCTGTTTTTTAGCAATAGAAAAGGAAGGATGGAAACCATTCCAGTAAGAAACTAAAGTGAGATCTTACAGTGATTATCTGTGAAGGTTTCAACAATGGTTCTCACAGGAATTGTGCAAATGGAGTTTTTCAATTCCACATCCTTTCCTGTTGCTCAGAACTGTGAATAACATTTTAGTTTTGAAGATTTAATTTTAAAAAAAAATCAAACAGGATTTCCTTTTTCTGCAAGTAAAAGCTACTTTTTATTCTCCCTGCCCCACTTTTGGACATACTCTTTTTCAGGAAGATCAATAGCAATATGTGGCCTCCTCCCTGTTGTTGTTAATGCACCTTGCCGTTTGACTCAGTTTGCATTCACAGAATCACAGAATGACAGAATCACCAAGGTTGGAAGAGACCTCAAAGATCATCAAGTCCAACCTGTCACCACAGACCTCATGACTCCAAGTGCCACGTCCAATCCCCTCTTGAACATCTCCAGGGATGATGACTCCACCACCTCCCTGGGCAGCACATTCCAATGGCTAACAACCCTCTCAGTGAAGAACTTTCTCCTCACCTCGAGCCTGAACTTCCCCTGGCACAGCTTGAGAATCGATGTGATTTTACCAGTTTCAGAAATGTTAACATGTTCTCAAAGTTCTCCATAGCAAGAGGAGTTAATTAGAGATACAACATTACCTGTTGTATCTTTTCCTTTTGGTCCTTGGTTTGCATCCTCGTAAAACCTGAACAATTCCCATTGTTTAACCACACACAAGATAGTTATCAGGATAATAAAATGCTCTACACCCAGCACAGTTTGTACCATCGTTTGTACAGCAGCTTTAGTTTGTACTTCTGCCGTAACGATGACTTATTTTATGTTTTGCCATAATAGTGTTATACTGCTCCTATACACACCATAATTGTAAAACATACTGTGCTTCTGCATTCGTTTAAAGAGCAACTACTTGATAAGTACAAAGTAATTAAGCAATAAGACATGACAGGCCGTGCATTTCTGGGGAATTATTGCGCTTCTCAGATGCCTTGAAAGATATGAGGCAAAAGGTTGAGTGACTTCAGCCACCTGAGAAGTGGAATAATCCCCCCAGAAATGCATTGCTTACCACGGTTTATTGCTATGGTGAAGTGGAAATGATGAAAGGAAAATAGAAGGAAAAGATTAGATCTGTGCATTTATGGAGGATTACTTACACAGGTATGACATCACTGTCAGCTCTATACGCGTCCAGAGAATTCTTGAAGCCATTTCAGAATTAGCATGTGAACAGCACAACTCATCCAAAACTGCTGTTTCAGTACTTCTCATTGCTAACTTCACCTAGGCCAGCCCCCAACATTTCCCTGCAAAATCATATTTGTATTCTCGATACAGATTTTGTCTCTGATACTAATCACACAACCTCAGGGGGTGTGGTTATTCCAAAATAATCATACCCCCTGGAGGATTAGAGGCATTTGGTTGCTTCCTTGCCTTGTAACACCCCAAGGTCATTATCTCATGATAATCACATCTCCTGGAGTTGCCTTATTGCTTAAGTGCAACACTAAATTTTAATTACAATGAAATAGAGCTCTTCTGGTAGTTTATACAACATCCTGTGTGCACAAAGCCAGATGGAAATAATGCCTAGCTTTTACTGTAATGGCATGTGGTGGGCTTGTGCTCCGTGTAATAAATGACTATGTTTTTGCTGCTTTTTCGATGAGAAAATGATTTTGTACTGAATTTGCAACACATTATTATCACGTTTAATTCATGGTCTTATTATTGTTCTGATTTGTTGCAAATTCAATTTAAATTAAAAAATACATCATAGAATCATAGAATTATTTTGGTTGGAAAAGACCTTTGAGATTATCAAGTCCAACCACTGTCCTGAGTCACCACTACGCCACTACATCCTCAGCACCACATTTACAGATCTTTTCAAATCCTCCAGGGATGGTGACTCCACTACTGCTCTGCGTGGTCTGTTACAGGGCTTGACAACCCTTCTGAGGAAAACTTTTTTCCCTACTGTACAACCTCCCCTGGCACAAGCTGAGGCCATTTCCTCTTGTCTTGTTGTTTGTTACCTGGGAGAAGAGACCAACCCCCACCTCACTACAATCTCCTTTCTAGGACTTTCCTCCTATTCAAACACTCATTTCTCACCTCATCCAAGGGAAGAAATCAGGATGTTTTCAGTCATCCTGTGGTCTTTACTAACTTGCACTACTGGATGCAAAGAAAATTAACAACATGCAAAATTAACAATATATATATAATTACAAAATACATTGATAAATTCTGAGTCTTTGAAGACAGAGAATATAGTATTTGGCTCTTTAGGAATTTCAAAGAGTCATCAGTAAGAAATTAAATTTGCACCAGAAGTTGAGATAAAGGTTTCCTGACAAAGGTTTAATTTTATAAAGGAACATAAACTTTTAAGTCCATGTGGGTCTTCTGTTGCCAAAGAACATGCCTGCAGAGGAATTTATCACAGTGTTCAATTACTTCCACAGCAAGACCTTTGAACCTTTTTAAACTACTCTGGGATCTGGAGAGAAGTTGTGATGTTTTGCATTTGACAATCTCTCACAAGATGTTATATTTGGGGTATGGAAAATGCAGTTTTACAAATCAAATAGCCACAAACATATCAGATAATATTGAAGTCCAATAGCTAAAACAACTCAAAAAAAAGATAACAGACAAAATCAAAAACATCAGACCTGATGGACTACATAGTAATACTTGTATGTGTTTTATTTGTAAGTGCTTCTACATATCCAGTAGAGTCTTCTTGGAAATCAATGACCACTTTCCAGATGGCTTGTTCAGAACTGATGTTATGAAGATATAAAACTTATATGTGTTCTGTGAACTGAATGGCTTTCAAAGAGGAGATCTTATTAGAGTCCTTTCCTCATTGGGAAATGAGGAAAGTTTTCCTAATGAGGAAAAAAAAATAACAAAACATCCTTTAATACACCTCATAAGACTGGTATGCAAGAGGTGTCAAAAATTAAATGTCATGAGTTCTATTTGTGACAGGCGTGCTTTAAAAGGAGTTGATCTGCTGGAGGGTAGAGAGGCTTTGCAGAGGGACCTCGACAGGCTGGACAGATGGACAGAATCCAATGGCATGAGATTGAACATATCCAAGTGCCGGGTTCTGCACATTGGCCACAGCAACCCCATGCAGTGTTACAGGCTGGGGTCAGAGTGGCTGGAGAGTGGCCAGGTAGAGAGGGACCTGGGGGTGCTGGTTGATGGGAGGCTGAACATGAGCCTGCAGTGTGCCCAGGCAGCCAAGAAGGCCAATGGCATCCTGGCCTGCATCAGGAACAGTATGGCCAGCAGGAGCAGGGAGGTCATTCTCCCCCTGTACACTGCACTGGTTAGGCCACACCTTGAGTACTGTGTCCAGTTCTGGGCCCCTCAGTTTAGGAAGGATGTTGACTTGCTGG